>JBBBDQ010000278.1:225000-877500 GCA_037127315.1 Ascarosepion bandense
TAACTAAGAACTGTATCAAATATCAACAACAACAATTTTTGAGGACTTTCAACAGCAACAACAACTGAAATAAATATACATACAACCTGAAGAAAAAACCATGGCATTATCAAGATGATGTTCCACACTATTTCAAACAAAAGATGAAAAAGGAAGCCTCCATCATTACTGGAAAGAGCAATAATAGTCAGTGGACTTGAACAACCTATTGACCTAAAAAATTGTTTTAATTGAATGATTTTATAAATTTCAGCAGAAAGTAACACTGGCTACTTGGTTAATAAATGTTTCCATATAAGGAAACAGTAAAAATTACCATTAGCATAAAATTCACAAATTAATAACTACTCTAAAATTAAAACCACAGAAAAACAACAAAAAAACCTCCTAACTTTCTTTCCAGAAAGTCGTAGCAATTCACAGATATTAAAAGAAAAACAGAAAGCCATGATTGCCTAATTTCTGAAAAGACATGGCATTAAAACAATGCTTTTATTTTTATTCTTTATTGTGACATTTACTATAGTTTATAGAATTAATAAATTAATTACAGGTTTATAAAAATTACAGTTATTAGCAACTAAATTATTTAATTATTTCAATTTTAATTTAATTATTTCAGTGTTTTTCAAAATTCTGTATGCACTTTGGCCAAATGAAATTTTCTTTTTAACATCTGTTTAATTAGATAGAAATGAGTGAATTACTAATGTCTATGTTTGGTCTGGTTTGCTTTATGGTATATTAAACTCAATGAGTTATTTAATACCAACAAGATTTTTACAATAGATTTGTATGAATAGAATATATATTCTTTGTAAGAGATAAATATGTAGATCAGGTTTCATTGACATATTTTTGTAAAGTAGTTTTCATTGAGAGTCAGATGTATTGCTGGTATGTATTTTTTTTTTTTTCAAATATGTATTGCTGGTATGTATTTTTTTTTTTTTTCAAATATGTATTGCTGGTATGTATTTTTTTTTTTTTCAAATATGTATTGCTGGTATGTATTTTTTTTTTTTCCAAATATGTATTGCTGGTATGTATTTTTTTTTTTTTTTCAAATATGTATTGCTGGTATGTATTTTTTTTTTTTTTCAAATATGTATTGCTGGTAATATTTTTATTCTTCAAGATTGTATTCTTAGAATTTTTACTATAAAAGTCTATTTTTAACTTTCATAGTACTTTCACCCAAGCTTGGGGGTTAACTATTTGCCCATACATGGAGCCCTAACAGATGCTACCACTCTGGCTTAGAGTGGACCTGGAAACAACAGCAATTAAGAAGTTGTTCTATAATCATATCCAGGACCATAATGTCTATGTAGTGAACTCTTCTGATAATATAACACCATCCATCTATATATAGCCATCCATCTATATATAGCCAACTCTTCTTGTATCATGATAGAAAGGTAATTTTTAGGTAAACTTGTAAGAAGTCTCTATAATTATGTGATCATGGTAAATAAAATATTAGTAGTTTAGTTTATTATACAGGAACATACTGAACCTAAACAAGAAAATACAGAGCAATATAAATGTTTTGATATATGGACAATGCAAACTCAAGATTATTTAAAAATAGCTGTCAATTTTTTATTATACATCTAAATTAATACATACAGAAAATATTAGAGGATAAGAGTTGAAAATCAAACAATACATTTCTGTGAGAATCCATATTCAAATTCAAATGCACAGTGACCTATTTCTTCCTGTTGGAGGAGCCCCTCCTTGACTGACCATATCTTCAGGAATGTAGCTGTACTCACCATGCTTGGACAAATGCAGGCTGGTAAGGCTACTAAACCCTTAGTTGGAGTGGATGACTTGACTCTAAGGAATTTAACTGTTCTATAAGACACATTCTATCTTGCTAGTTACTTATAGCTGGAGAGAGAAGAGTTTGTTTTTTTTTTTAATCATATCACCCCAAGCAAGGCAATAACGCCACTGATGCGCAGGGGGCTACGTAAGAGTAAAAAGATTGGAAAAGCTGCATCCTAAACAGGAAACAAAGGATGAGCCTCTTCATCTGTTCAATAGACATGGGTGGAGTGTGAACCGGGTGATAGTTTAGTATATCAACTCCAATTGAAAAAAAATAAAGAAAAGAGTGAAAAGATTGGAAAAGAGAAAACCAGAAACCGCATCCTAAACAGGAAACAAGGGATGAGCCTCTTCACCTGTTCAATAGACGTGGGTGGAGTGTGAACCGGGTGATAGTTTAGTCTATCTACTTCAATTAGATTCATTTCTTTCCTTAGGGTATTTGCATGTAAATGGATGTAACAGACTTAATGGAAATTTGAATTCAGATCTTCAATTCCTCAATCTGAGCTGCAATCCATGCCTCTGGGGGAATACTATACATTTCTGGACGTAGAATTTCAGATAGAATATGTTTGTGAAAGAACAATATGAAAAAAGACATCAGGTCATTTCTGTATATCAGAACAATGTTAAGAAATTAAATGATGAAATAAAAAATTCTAACATGTTTTGCCCTTTAAAAGAACTTCATCAGACTAAAGCAGTGGTTCCCAAACTACTCTTCCTCTGAACCGTATTTTCAGAATGAAAATTTGCACCCCACCAAATTTTGTGATAAAAAATACATTTAAAAATAAAAAACAAAGAGGGTTAAAGGGAGATAACCAAGGATCTGAAATCAGAACATTACCATTGATAATCCTCTCCTCCAATTTGCAAACCTTAGTTACTATATTCTCAAGACTTGATATAATGCCAAAATATCCCAATGAGAAAATAAGCCAACAATTATTTATAACTATCTATATTGGGACTCATGCATGCAATTACAAGTAATCCATAATAATATTTTAAATTTTGAAATTATATTTATTTTTGGAAACTATTTCTAAATCTTTGATTGTCTTTCAATCATTCCACCTCACTAGCTATACTCTTCTACCACACCGTTTTGGAACCACTGGACTAAATTAATGTTTTTATTGTTGGAATTATCTGTACTTAGGTGGTGGAGGGAATATAATTGGGAGGTGGGTAATATTTCTAATTGTACAGATTTAATCATAAGAAAAATTTCAGTCAATATTCTTACAAACAATTATACTATACAATAGTAAATTTCGATTAAAAAACAAAGAAAAGATAAAAATCCAACAAAATCTGTTTATTACAAAAAATATAACATCCAAAATTAGAGAAAAAACACTTAATTATATTTGTGTAACTAGCAGTATAGCCCGGCATTGCTCAGGTGTAATGAAAGCTTTAAAACTAATCCATGGTCCTGGAGCCCCACCTCAGCCTAAAGAATATTTGTGTGAAGTTTGGTGAGAATCAGATAAAAATTGTGGATTTGTATAAAGTACATACAGACAGATAAACAGACACACACACAAACATTTTGCCTTTTATATATATATATATATATATATATATATATTATTGATTTTCTGCACTATTGTAAGAACTGCAACCTTAAAACTTTTTGAATATTGTTTCTTATGTCTTTGTCTATGAGTGTATCAAATTTGATTAAAATCGAACCACTCCTTCTATAACCTGATTTTATTGATTATCGATTTTCAATATTTATCGGGGGTATCTCCACACAAAACCTAGCTAAGAACACTTGCAGACGTTTATAGTACAACTGTATAAATTTTCAAGAAAATCGGTTCAGCCATTTCAGAATCTATAGGTAATGGACACACACAGACACACACAAAGCTCCATTTATAAATAAGTTTAGATTAGATTTAGATTTCTAAAGAAAAATACAATACTCCTCAACAAAATATGACTGCATTACAATGTAGACAAATATTTCTTCTTCATCTGCAGCATTGTTTCCAAAATTATAATGATGGCAAGCTGTTGCAAAATTAATGAATCACTCAGACATCAGAATGTCACACTATAAACCCATGGGATATGATTACTGCTATTAACTGTATCAATTGCTTTCTAAGATCAATGGTTAAAAATGTCTCTGACCGAGTAATGCCAGTGGATCATGGTGAAGACAGTCTTCCTTCAAATGTTGCAAACTGGTGCTACAGAATCATAAAGAACTTTACCAAACCATATCACTCAAGGATAAAAAGCAAGAATTCAAATTGATATCATATATAATTTGAAGAGAAAATAATGACATAATCAAGATGTTGATATTCCATACTACTTTAAACAGAAGGTGAGGAAGGAAGCTTCCATCAATACCAGAAATAATGACAATAGCTACTGAACTTGGAAACTTATTTTTCTAAAAAAAGAAAATATTACATAAATTTCAACTGTAAGCAGTATTGGTTCTCAGTCAATTAATGCCAAATGTTTCCTTCTGAGAAAATGGTTAATATGACTATTACCATTGAAAAAAGAGTAAATAGATCTAAGAGAGTAATTTTGTAAAATTTTTTGCATATGATGATATTAACTCAGTGAAGTCATCCAAAGATTCAGGTTACTCATGACCACCTAGTAGAATAAGATGTTTCAAAGATTTTTAACAGTAGATAGTTTTGACAGCAGAAGATATTGCATGTCAGATAACCAAAGCATATGGCATGAAAGTATTTCAGTAGTGAGTGTTGCAGTGTTAATATGAAACAGTCAATCTCCTCATCAAAAAAAAAAAAAGAGTTAAACTAGATTTTGTAAATGAACACTCTGAAATGATAGGGAGAAAATTAACTGTAATTTGGTTGGCTATGAGAGAAAAGCAATATGTCAGACATTGTAAAGGTGATAAATTGCTTCTCAAATGTGAAAAAATCTCAGCTAAATTCAGAGGTGATAGCAGACTGGTATAGGGGTGAGGAATTGTACTGTCTCAAGGCATGATGGAGTAATGGATAGTGGTTGGGGAATTGAAGAGCTGAGTTCAAATTCCAGTTGAATTCATTATATTCACTTACATGCTAATACCTTTGGGAAAGGCATGAATCCATCCCTTCTCCTCCAAGTTGAGGGTAAATAACAGGACAGACTGAGTTCTACAGCTTTGGGTGGCAACCAGTCTAGGAAAAGGAAAACTCTAAATTCAAACCAGCCTGGAAAGGGTTGGGCTCAGTCAGGTTGCCAAAGAAACACAACTTCTACTGTGGCTGCAGTATATGTGGTTCCCCTACAACTCTAATGAGTCATAAGATATCTAGGTCTGTACCTTCTCTGAAAGAATCTTCTGTTTCTAGGTTAGGTAATGTCATAATGTGAAAAAAGATAAAACCATTCCTTGAAAATATTAACACTGACATGGATCAGCCAAAGTACTACTTTCAAATAAGAATCAGTGGAGTATAATTGGTAATCATTTTAGAGCAAGAAAACCAGTAGTTAAAAGTCATAAGTTGAATATTTTGTATAAAGTAAAATAAAAATGGTCAATTTTCGTTTTAGGTCCCAAAGTCTTTTCCCCACTTCAAATTTATCCAAAATAGCATTATTTCTGTGCAAATGTATATGCTGAACTCAAATCAACAATTAGTTATTGAAGAAACCTACCTTTTTTGATCTGAATGTTAATAAAAAAAAAAAAAAAAAAACTATATCTCGCACTTTTTGTTTCCGTAACTCTCACGAAGTCATGTAATTAACTGCAGAATGACATTCTGTGTAGGCAACAAATTTCGGTCTATTTTCGACCGATTTACTTCCTTTGCTAAAACTTCTGCCTATTTACTTCCTGTAATGAAAGTAATATGCATAGAAATACAACAGTGTATTACTTTCATTACAGGAAGTAAATAGGCGGAAGTTTCAGTAAAAAAAGGAAATCGACCGAAAATAGACCAAAATTTGTTGTCCTACGCAGAAAGTCATTCAGCAGCTAATTACATGACTGCATTAGGGTTACAGGAAACAAAATATAGTTCAATTTTTTTCTGGACGTTCAGATCAAAAAAGGTAGGTTTCTTCAATAAGTAATTGTTGATTTGAGTTCAGCATATACATTGGCACAAAAATAAGGCTATTTTGGATAAATTTGAAGGGGGACCTAAAACAAAAATTTACCATAAAAATTAATCATTTAATGTTATTTATGAGTTAAAAGCATTGTATGTCACTGAGAAATTTGATTGTCATACTAGACAACTTTTTCAGCTGATTCTTTCTTGCGCATTTAGAAGTCTACCATTCATCCATGCATTGAATATTGATACCACATATAGTAAGGTAATTCTGCTATGAATTTAGATATTCTTGACAAAATTCAAAGAAGAATCTGCAATGTTATAGGTCTCAATCTGGCATTTTAGCTTCAGTTACTTTCCCACCACCATCTCTGTGGCTTTTCTAGAAATACTTTCATGGTAATTTTTCTGATGAACTTTCTGCCATGGTGCTTAGACTTTATGAATTTAAGCACTGTACTAGAGTGTACTAGCGATGTGCAGTGGATATCAACTCAAAATAACAAATTAAGGTACTGAGTTTGTATTCCAGTTGAATTCCTTGCATTCACTTACACACAAATAACCTTGGGAAAGGTATTAATCTGTCTCTTCCCTCCAGTTATCGGTTAAATAATAGGACAGATTGGGTTCTATAGCCTTGGCTGGCAACCAGTCTACCACAGAAAGCAATGGCAACCTACTGTGAGATAATCTTCTGCCTAGACAGTCATGTATCTTTCATGACATGATTGCCCAAAGTGTGTATCACATATGGCACTTAACTGACAAGATTGGCAAATGATCTCATTAATTTACAGTGGAATTGGCTATATGTTACTATAAGTTCTATGCTAATAGTTTTTCTCACACAGTCCTGAGCTGGTATATCTACTTCAATCACTTTCCCACTGCTGTAATGCCATATCACTGTGCCTTTTCTATAAATATCTTCATAGAAATTGTTCTGATGATCTAGTAAAAAATTTAAGCACTGTACTAGATTGGCAGCTACAGGGTGCAATGGATGATTTGACATCTAAATTACACAAAAATGAAAATAACACCGACATCTCATTTTAACACAAAAATATTTCGAAATACTAAAGAGTAAATTTATTCAATAAAATTGCCATTGGCCTCTAAATGATTTAGGAATCTCCTGTAACTCTTCTCAACTGTTTCCTTTCTTTATTAAGTTAGAGCATGCTGCCATAATCCTTGTTTTTACTTCATCTTTGGTATTACAAGGAGTTTTATTGGTCTCTTGCTCAATTGTGCTCTACACATAATAATCAAACGAGTTGCAGTCTAGGGAGTTGAGGTGGCTAGATATCAGGGATAATGTGGTTGTATAAACTAACTGACAGCCATGACTGTGTTCTCAAGCTTGTCTAGCATGGTGCAGAGTCTTGTTGCCAGACATAGGATCTTCCATTCTTTTGACCCAGGGCAGCACTACTTTCTCAAGGTACTTAATGTAAACCTTCATGTTGAATCTTAGGCCCTGTTGGAAAATGAATGGAAGCATAACATCACTATCACCAGAAATAACTCAAAATGCCAGGATGTTGATTAGATGTATCATCCAACTCTTTTCAAATCTTGTTCACTCTTCACAGATTCAAACATTCTGAAATTTTCATATTGGAGCTTCTAGTGCAAATGAAAAGCAGTAAAGCATGCTATCTCCAAATTTCTGGCAAAGTGAATTGCATCATGGTGACCTTTTTCTCACAGACAGTGCCCAACTGACCCTACTATACTGTGTAGTCAATGAAATAAAAAAAATAATGTGCATGTGCAAAACTAAAAATATTGACAATTTATTCATCACACTCTGTATATTTAGGCTGAGGGAGTATCACCATTTTTACAATGCTAGACAAGCCATAAATATGATATACATTTTTTATAAGGTTTTTCTGCAAACAAAAAGAAAAAGGAGAAAAATTGTGTTCTCGATTGTATTGGGGATATATATATATATTTGTTTCCTCTGAATATTTATGCACATTGAAAATTGAAGGAGTCATATATTACATCCATCATCTTCAAAGTGTTATAATGGGTTTCACATATCAGATTACCTAAACAATATATGGTAGTGGAAAACTTTGATACATGCCACAGATACCAGTTTATTACCTGCACAGTACTGTAGGGAAAATGAGTATCCTATACATGCAAAAAAAAAAAAAAAAAAAAAAGCACAAAAAATCATTTTATTGCATTAGTTCCATACAATATGTTAAGTATCTACTCCAAAATTATGCCACCATCAGATTTCAACTTTACAAGAAATATGGGCAAAAATGTTACCAATTTGTGGTGCAGTGGATAGCAGCTAAAAAAGAAAAATCAGGGAGCCGAGTTCGAATCCCAGCTGAATCCATTGCATTTACTTATGCACAAATACCATTGGGAAAGGTATTAATCCGTCTCTTCCCTCTAGCTATGGGTTAAATAGCAGGACAGATTGGGTTCTATAGCCTTGGCTGGCAACCAGTCTACTGCAGAAAGCAATGGCAACCTACTACGGGATAATCTTCTGCCCAGTCAGTCTTGTCTCTTTTGAGACATGATCGTCCAAGTGTGTTTCACGTATTGCACTTAACTGACTGACATTTATAAAAAGTAATACTATGGTAGCACAGAGCAAGTTCACTTATATGCATTAAGTAGTACTTGTTATTGCCAAAAACCTACAGTAAACTAAATCTAAGCCCAGTACTCTTGACCATAATGTCTTACACTTTGTAGGCAGGTAGGCAGGCAGGCAGACAATAATATTAACTGTAAGGCTCTGGGGAAGAAATAGAGCATTATAACATGGCTTTTGTTCTTCTTGTCTCCAAGAATCTTCAATGAGGATCTGATCTTGGTGTGTATCATCCTGCTTACTTTTGCAGGATCCTCATAGAACCACCTATCATTCCTCTTCTTGACTTTCCCACTTTTCTCAATATTGTCATAGTTGATAGCTAGTCATAGCATGGCATATATATATATATGTAAATATATTTAGTGTATCGAGGCAGCAAATAATTTTCTAAACATACACTGTTAAATATAGGAGACAATGAATGTCTATTATGTTTAATCATGAGCAGTTCTAAACGTCGTATTTTGGCTTTAATTTCAGTTGAAAATAAAGACAAAAATTCTCCAACATTTGGATAATTTTTTATTAATTTGTTTCTAAGTTTTTAGCTCACATGAGCCATCTTCAGAGAGGTTATTAAGACGGTAATACAATAACATCCACCATCACCAACGATGTATATATATATATATATATATATATATATATATATAATTTGGAAATTAGTTATTTCCACAAACTAGATTTCAACCTTTTGATATCTTCAAGTGATTTATAATAACTGATTTTCCATTTTTCAAATATAAATACAGTAATTTTTTTTTTTTTTTACAAATGTGACTGGAATTCTTAAACAACTGAAAAATTTTCTAGAGAGGAGTTACTTAAGGATCTTAAAACACTTTCATCTGTGTTTGTATGATCCCAATATAAATAGATATTAGAATCATACAAACATGGATGAAAATGTTTTAAAATCCTTCAGTAACTCTGTTCGTTTATAAGTTTGAAAAACAGGAAAACTGTTATTATAAATCGCCTGAAGATACTGAAAGGTCGAAACCTAGATTGTGGAAATAACTCATTTCAAAATAAAAAATCTTCAAAAGTTCTACAATATAAATGTATTGAACACTTTTTAATACAACTGAGTACTGACCTAATTTAATTATGACCAAAAACTAATTATATATATATATATATATATATATATATATACACGCACACACACACACACATACACGGGACTGTGCAAAAGTATTAAGACAAGAACTATTTTATCTTTTATGAGGCATCAAAATAAGGTTTAAAATTATCCCTGTCCTAACACTTTTGCACACTACCGGGAGTGTGCAAAAGTATTAGGACAGGGGGTGATTTTCCTAAAAACCTCACTGAAATTCAAATACAGGGTGAAAAGCCAAACCTTTGTAAGAATTATTTAACTAAAAAGGAAGAAGGAAGGCTTCGAATTTTGAATTGGCTCCCACAAAGCCCTGATCTCAGCCCTATTGAACATCTATGGGATATTTTGGATAAAAAAATTGATAAATCTAATGTTACTTCGCAAGACACGCTTTGAGAACAAATACAAGTTGTTTGGCAGGAGATATTATTAGATACATTGAAGAAGCTAGTGATGTCAATGCCTAACAGAATGAAGGCTGTGATCAAAGCAAAAGGCTATTATACTAAATATTATATTTATTTTGTAACAAGTATTTTTTTCTTGTTAAAGCATTTGTTGAATAAATCAAATAAAATTACTTTAATTGTTTATTTTCTGTCAAAATTTCCCATAAAAGATAAAATAGTTTTTGTCCTAATACTTTTGCACAGTACTATATATATATATATATATATATATATATATTAAAAATGACAGACATATTAGTGTAGTTAAGTATTTTATTTTATTTTTTATGTTTAATTTTTTGTTCTTTGTTTAATGTAAATTATGTATAAATTGTTCTAATGTTTTGTATGTCTGAGCACTTTTGCCAATAATTTTTGCCATTATCAAGGATGAATTTTACTTTTACATTTAACTGAATAGACGTACAAAATATTTGGATAATGTCTACACAATTTGCATCCAGAAAAGAAAAAATTATAAGAATACATGAAAAAACTTGATACCCCTCTGAACATTGTCAGTCATTTTTAATGAAACCTTGAATAAATGAAGGATTGCTGCTCAAATACACAATTTTATATATCTATATCTATATATATATATATATATATATATAATGTGGAGAGTTTTTTTTTTTTTTTTTTTTACTTAACCAAGCAGTGTTATTTCAGTCAGGCCACTTCAAAATTTTGTAAAAACATTATGAAGATGTTTTCACTCTTCAGGTATTTTTTTCTGCTGAAAAAACAAAATAAAAAAAACCCAAAATTCCTGAAGAGAATTATTATTAATATTATTAATTAATTACTATTAATTATTATTAATTATTATTAATTACTAAATTATTATAATAATATCTTCATAAAACTCAAAGTTGGCATGACTGAAACAATACTGCTTAGTTAAATGAAAAACCTCTTCACATTATAACAAAAAAACATGCCCATCAAAAATATCTTCCTATCAATAAATTACAGAAAAAACAGCAGTTTTTGGTACTAAATATCACTACAATTTAAAACTATATATATATATATATATAATAAAATCGACTCTGTACATATCCAAATCTTAAAATCTTACACAAGTAATTTTTAAGGACCACGAATAACTGGCAGAATCTAACTCCGTTATTGTCCGCTGCTATAAAGCTTTGGACAATGAGGGGAAAAAAAAGAAAACTGCGGAGCACCGACAATACATACAGTACTTCACAGCAAAGAAAAAAAACCCTCAAACGGAACGAACCACAAAGAAAGAAAAGTGCTCGATACAAAACTAACCAAAAAGGATTAACCAAGAGGCAGTGACGTAGAGCAAAAACACACGAGAAAAAATCGCAAGATCGCCAAGACCTACCGCGGTTTCGCACAACGGCTCGTCAGGGCAAAGGCAGACCAAGGACTAATCAAATAAATAGACAATCAAATAAAAAACCAAAACTAAAAAGTACCCCATTCTGAAATGGGAAATAATAAAAAAGTGCCCTAACTATAACAAAAACAATAAATTTTGTAGGGTATGTGACGAGGAGAAGCTAGCAATAGCTAAATTCGAACCTGCCAACAAACTTATTAACACTAAAACAGAAATACTAAATAAGTGTAGAATCCACAAAGCAAAATTTCTTGCTTAGTGTATCGGACCTTAATGTGACTCCAGAAATTTGTTTTTTTTTTTTGTTTTTTTTTTTCTCTTCGAACACCCACTTCCCCCAATTGGGTTAGTCTTTGATAGGTGTCTATTTATTTGATTAGTCCTTGGTCTGCCTTTGCCCTGACGAGCCGTTGTGCGAAACCGCGGTAGGTCTTGGCGATCTTGCGATTTTTTCTCGTGTATATATATATATATATATATATATATATATACACACACAGTCACTTTGTCAGGAAATGACTTTTAAATGGTATTCGTTTGGAGAGGCAATTTCAGCATGTGATACTGTTGGTAAGTGGATGAAAACTATACCACCATGTCAGTGAAACTGGGTAAACAGAACTGTTCAGAAACATTGATGGCTGTTCTAGCATGAAGTGACAAGTCATCATGACCAAGGGTTTGATGCTAAATGTTTAGTGATAAGAAATAGTGCCAGATTGAAAATGAAAATCTATTAATTCCTCAGAAATACACATTTTGGATATGAAAATAAAAGTCAATTGATATGGGCTTTCAAGAAGATCTCAATGAAAGTTTGTTTGTTTGTTTGTTTGTTTATTTGTTTAACGGCCTATCAACATCTAAAGGGTCATTTAAGGCCAGAAGCATATTTTTATTTTAAATAAGAGTTATTCCCTGGAAAAAGGCATATTTGGAACACAGCATGCTATTTTACCCATAGCTAAGAGAAAATGTTATAGTTTATATGTCTATGTTGCAGCTATATAATAAAGTTAAATTTTATTAAATAGGTCAATTTTCCGAAGGAAGGCTTGTATTTTGTCCATGTTGATGTTTTAAAGATCTTAAGTTCTGTACTTTATAAAACTGTTGACGAATTTTTGCCAGGTCTGTACAATCAATTAGTATATGTCTTATGCAATTATTTATCTGGCATGTAGAGCATTTGGGCAGATCTACTCCTCTTAACAGCCAGGAGTGGGTAAAAAAGGTGTGTCCTATCCTAATTTGAGACAGTATTACCTCTTCCTTTCTGGATTTCCTTAATGCACCTCTCCACTCTCCCAAATTTGGTTTAATTTGGAAGAGTTTATTGTTCTGACAGGTCGACCAACATTTTTGCCATTTGAGTTGAATATATTTTTTATTGCAGGCCTTTGATCTGTGAATGGGACCTTCATATTGAAGATATCCTCTCTCAGACACTCCTTTGCAGCCATGTCCGCTTTCGTGTTACTATGAATGCCAATGTGGCTGGGGATCCAACAAAAGACAATATTCTTGGTTTTGTTCATCACGTTTAATTGATTTAAAAGTTTAACGATAATCGGGTTATTGAGATTCTTGTTGTGGATGGACAATAGTACAGAGAGTGAATCAGAGAATATAACAAAGCTGTCACTTACATTGTCAGTGATTAGATCAAGTGCCAGCTCAACAGCTGTGGCTTCACCACTAAAAATTGATGCTCCATCGGGTAGACTTTTTTTTGTGACGTTATCTAGTAGGGCACAGCATCCACATTTCTCACCTTCTTTCGATCCATCTGTGTATACATGTTTATAGGAAGGGAAACTATCAACAATCTTGTTCAGTTCTTCGTAGAAATCAGTAGGGTTGGTCTTTGATTTAGGGAATTTGGTGAGATTTAGCAATACTGTTGGTTGGATGATTCCCATCAAGGGCTTTCTGAAATGAGTGATTCGTGGATTCGTTCCAGGTTTATATTGGATTCTCTGATGATTTCTTTCATCCTTAGGCCAAATATTTTAATTGTTTTCTTTTTCTTATCATAGAGAGAGTGATATAATGGGTTTACAATACAGTCGTAGGCAGGATTGGATGGGCAAGAGAGGATTTTGGTCAAATATTGTAAAGCTAGTTTGTTGGGGCGAATTGATAATGGTGGTTCATTGGCTTCAGCATATAGACTATCAATGGGAAAAGTTCAAAAGGCTCCCAAGGCCAGTCTAAGCCCCTGATGATGAACGGTGTCTAATGACTTTGTATATGACATTCTGGCGGCACCATATATGTAACAGCCATAGTCCAATTTCGATCACACTAATGATCTATATAACTTCAGTAAGGTTTGTCTATCAGCTCCCCAATCTGTGTGGGCAATAACTTGCATCAGCTGGATAGCTTTGTTGCATTTGTTTTTTAAGTGTTTGATGTGTGGAATAAAGGTGGGCTTTTTATCCAGTAATAGTCCTAAAAATTTATGTTGGTCTACAACGGGAATCTGAGTCTCGTCCAGTTTTAACAGAGGATCTGGATGTAATTTTCTAAGCTGGCAAAAGTGCATGCATTTTGTTTTGTTAGTGGAGAACTTAAATCCATTCTTGGTTGACCATTTTTTTATTTTGTCAATGCATTGTTGAAGCTGCCACTCAGTTATATGGATATACCTTGAGCTGTAGCAGATTAAAAAATCATCGACAGTGAGCAATCCACACCTGGATTTATACATCCAACAATATCATTGATTTTTAAGTTAAATAATGTTACAGATAAAATACTCCCCTGTAGGACTCCCATTTCCTGTTCCTTGGGGTCTGAGAGGCATGCTCCTACACGGACATTAAATAATCTGTTGTTTAAAAACTTATTGATGAAAATAGGTAGTCTTCCCATCAGTCCAGCTTCTTTGAGATTTTTCATGATACCATATCTCCACGTGGTATTGTATGCCTTTTCCAAGTCAAAGAAAATAGTAGTAATATGTTTTTTTTTGGATAAAGGCATTCCTAATAAAAGTTTCCAGTCTTATTAAATGATCCATAGTACTCCGCTGTTTTCGGAAACCACATTGAAGATTGGTTATTGTTTTATTGATTTCAAAAAACCAAACTAATCTGTTATTAACCATTCTTTCAAGAGTCTTACATACACAGCTTGTTAGTGCTATGGGGCAGTAATTGGAGGGGTCAGATGCATCTTTTCCTGGTTTTACTACAGGAATGACTATGGCTTGTTTCCATATGGCAGGTATATTATCACTGATCCAGATGTCGTTAAAAATATATAGTAAATACTTCAATGATTGATCAGGTAGTTGTTTTAAGAACTCATACGATATCTCATCTGGTCCCTCAGCTGTGTTATTGGCCTTCTTTAATGAATCCTTCAGTTCATTAAAAGAAAAAGGTTTATTATACTCTTCTTCATTATTACTTTTAATGTTCAGCTTGATTTTTTCTGATTCCTGTTGAATAGTCTGGAATTTTTTACTGTGATTTCTGGATGACGAGTTATTTGCAAGAGAATCTGCAAGCAGGTTGGCCATGTCTTTTTTTGGGTTATTTTGTTGTTATTTATACAGAGGTGCTTGAGGGGGGAGGACTGATATTTTTTCTTGAAATTTTCCGCACCATATTCCATATGGTTTTACTTTTGGTGTTATTATTAATTTTGGAAACAAAGCTCTTCCATGACTCCCGTTTGGCTTCTTTTATTATTCGGCGTGCTTTAGCCCTGTAATTTTAAAATGGTTTAAATTCTGAGCAGTGGGTTATTGGTTGAATTTTCTTAATGCAGCATGCCGTAGCCTGATAGCCTTTTTACAATCATCATTAAACCAAGGCCGGTTATCTTTATATTCAGCTATAGAAATAATAGTATCTGTAAAATAAGTGATCGGATCTTTCTCATGTTTTCCAGGTAGGTGTTTATATTTGCATAATTGTTTGAATTTATTCCAGTTGGCTTTTTTAAGGTTCCAGTGAGGTATTTTTGATATTATTTCAGGGCCAGTATCTTCTAATGTTATTGGGAAGGGGTCACTTCCACATGTATCCTCATGAACAGTCCAGTTGTAATCCATAAAGATACTTGGATCACTTATAGAAAGATCAATTGCTGAGAACGTGTTTGTAGCAGAGTGAATAAAAGTTGGTTTCTTATTATTATATATACATAGGTTGTTATTGTTGATAACATTTTCTATTATGATTCCTCTTCTGTTTGTGTCTGAGCATCCCCAGCTAGTGTTGTGACTATTCAAGTCACCTAATAGTAGGAAGGGACGAGGGAGTTGGTTAATAAGATTTTCTATTTCTGTTTCGTCTATAGGGTCATTTGGAGGTAGATAAATAGAGCAAACTGTGACAGTCCGATGTAAAGTGGTTGTAACAGCAATTGCCTGTAAATTAGTTTGTAAATTTATCTGGCTTTGTGCTATTTTGTTATTGATAAGAATGGATGCTCCTCCGGAAGCTCTACTTGGGTTATTTACAATGTGGTTGTATTCAGAGAAGTTGCAGAGTTTAATGCTTTCAGATGGTTTTAAAAAAGTTTCTTGTAGACATATTAAAGAACATAGACTGGATATTAGTAGAAGAAGTTAATTCAGATTGGCTTTTATACCTCTGCAATTCCATTGAATTATTTTGCTGGCCATGGTTAAATTTTATGTATTTGATTTCCGTTTATCTTTATGAGTATTGAAATGGTTGTTTTCTACAGGAGGGATACTCTCCGTTTCCATGTCTTCTGAATCTACAGATGTGCATTGGTTTTTTATTTTTTTTTGGTGTTTTTCTCCACTACAGTTCTTTGTTTAGAAGAAGATTTCTGTACAGTCTGCTCCTGAGTAGTAGTGACTTTCTTTGGAGGAGGGGACTTAGATTCCTTCCGTAAAGTCAACTTTTTTGGATAGTTTCCCTCTGGGGAAGAGGTTTTTGTTCCGCCATCGAGGGATTTGATGTCGATGGTTTTTCCATGCTTGAAGGTTCAGTGTTATTGTCAGATTCAGTGAATGGATTAATTTCTTTCAAGAAAGCGGGGAGTGTTTCTGGTGTAAGTTTTGATAATTTACTGAGTAGGAGTTTGCAAGAATGGCATTCTTGTTTTTCAAAGTTGTTTGGTTTTGGTTGAGTAACTGATGCATATGATTTAGTGGGGAATAAGCCAGTTGTTTCGACTATCTTTCTAGCTTCAGAGAAGGATATATTACATGTAAACTTGATAGTGTTGATCTCTTTTTCTTTTTTCCAGATTATACATTGTTTGGAGTCTGATGGGTGATCTTCAAGACAATTAACACATTTTGCTTTTTTGTTACATTCTTGCCCATGGTGGTCAGAGTCTCTTTCTCCACATCTTCTGCATGTTGAAAGTCTTGTGCACCTGTCTTTATGGTGTCCAAAAAGTTGACAATTGAAGCACTGTAGAGGGTTTGGGATGTACTGGTTGACCTTTTCAATTGTAAATCCTATTTTTAATTCCTTCGGGAGTTTGGGGAGGTTGAAAGTGAATATATATGTATTTGTTTTGATGATATCTGTTCCTTTATAATTTGAATGTGTCGTACATCTATCAGACCTTGTGTTTTTAGCTGAGTCTTAATTTCTTTGATAGTGCAGAGTGAAAGCTCAGTGCTTCTGACTACCCCTCTAGATTTGTTCAGTGTGTTGTGTGGATATGCTTTTATCTTTGTTTCTGAAAAGGTTTTCATTTTTAAAAGTGTATCAGAATATGATTTTTTTCTCTACTTGGACAAGTAGCGTACCATTTTTAAGTTTCTTCACGATCTTTGGTACTATAGCACCAGAAAGTACTTTTTCAATAACAAATGGGGATATCTTTGTTAATTGTTTTTCTCCTAACGACTCCAAAACAATAAACTGAGGAAAATGTTTTGTAATAATAAACTCACTTTCTGAGTCTGTGGAGATTCTATATGGGGGCGTTTGGAATATTTATTAGACATACTATATAATATATTATTCATTGGAGGGTTCTCCCCACCCACCAAACCAGGCTGGAGCACACAAACGGGATCTGTCAGGGGGGAAACCCATTCGCCCTGACTGATCAGGGACTTCCCCTCCAATATACTTGATGGCATGAGAGTCCCGGAGCACCTGTCTCCTCCCTCTGTGCACCGCCCCATGATGTAGGTGCACAGCTGGATGGCTTGCAGCCATGTCCAGGCCTATGTATCTTGCACCACCAATTGACCCTTAGCCAGCGCCTTCTAACATCTATTCATAGAAAGCTGGTGGTAGTTTTCTTATATATAACTTTCCATGGTCTGGTAGTTTTTTTGGGGGGGGAGAGGAATATATATGGTAGGATACATCAGTCTTGGTAGAAAATGTTTTTGGAGGGTATGTTTGGGAGTAGATGTTAGGGCTTGACCTGACCAGCCAGTTGATCGGATCGGGCCTCTCCGACCGCCTGTCTAGCCCAGGTAAGGGCCGAAGTGATGTGTTGCAGAACCATGATCTCTTTGTACACGGGCCATGGCCTGTTCAATCACCAGGATCCTGTCCCCAGACGACATGGGTCACCACCCATGGCCAACAGGTGGCCCCATTGAGAGACTTTTACTCTCTGCAGGGGGGCAGTTGGTGTATTCTGATGCCCCGCCAACAGGGCGACTCAATGAAAGAATGTGCCTTCTTTAAAAAGGTGACTGAATCTTGCTGCAATGTGATATTTTCTCTAACTGAATGGCCTAAAACACACATAATCAGATGGTGGTTTCCGTTATAAAGGTTTAAACCTGCCAGTAACCACATTTTATTTCTTTATTAAGTCTCTCAAATGTGCAGGCTGACAAATGTAATTCACACTATCAGAAAAAAAAAAAACATAGCAGAGCATCTAAATCAAACATCTATGTCCACAAAAGAATATTTCAAGTAAAATATAAAATATACAGAAGAAAACTTACCTAGCAAAGCTTGTTCAAATTGATGTCAGAACAAGTTTTTGGAGAGATAACAAAAGGATATAATTTATTAATAGCTAAAAAAAGGGTAAAAAATTGTGGACAGTCATGATTGCCAATGTCCTGAAGGTACATGTCACATAGAAGAAGAATGTATGTATATATGTTGGGTGAGTAAAACGTAATACACAATTTCTGTTTTTTATGGCTGTCAGGTGATTGTCAATTTGTTATTTGTATTATAATGTACAAGGAGCTAGAAATCAATAAAAGACATGTTTGTCTAACCATTTGTTCAGGGTAAAATGGTTAAGAAACTATAAATTATAACTTTTAAGAGTTTGCAAGACAGATACTAAAAACATGACTTGACTCAGGTGCTACTTTAACTCATCCTGTATATCAAGGGTTGAATTAATTGGGTGAGAAATTGCATAGAAAATAAAAGCAAAAATAATTGGAAATGTTTCATGTGAGCACTGAAGAGAATGTCATCTGGTATTAAACTCTCGTGTGTTAACTTAGTCTGGCATGAGAGTATAACTGCAGGGAATCCAATGGGATTGCACTCAATGCTTTTTTTTTTTACAGTATTGTTCAACCTGTACAAGGCCTGAGGGCCACTTGAGCCAGAGAGTTACAGATTAAAAGGCAAAGCTTATGAAGATATATGTGGAAGATAACAGTTAACCCTAGACTTAAACAGGTTAAGATTATAGTAGTTGGGGAAGCAACCTCTTGAGAGTTAATTTCCCAATGCTGTGATTTGTGGGAAGAAGTTGCTTGAGTAAAACTTACATCTCACCAGGAGAATAAGAAGGAAATGAGAGAGGTTCACTACAATGTGTGACATGGTGGGTATTAATTATGAAGGTTAGAAGTGGTGAAACTAAGGAGTGGGCATCATTTAAACATGTAGTGATAGAGCAGTGATATGCTTGCAATGACTCATCTGTATGAAAGTGGTTGCAGAGTTGTAAATAATTTATCATTTGAAAGGGTGTGAAAGTGCTTTTGGATTCTATTAAGAGTGGAAAGTGAAGACAGAGCAGCTCTTGCCCATATATGGCAACAGGTTTTCTTTTTCAGAATGCTTTGGTACTGTTAAAGGTAGAGAATAGCAAAAAGAGTAAGAAGCAGTACAGGGGACTGGCCATTTTCCCAGTATATTTTGCAATGGACTGTGAAATTTTAACTTGAGATCTGGGTCAAGTTTAAGTCTCAATAGCATCTCAAGGTACCAGGCCTCCCTGGGAGAACATTGGCTCATTCTAATTAGTAAAAGTTTTTGGTCCAGTCAGAAATGGTAGAAGGTTTTGGGTCTAATCAGGGATGGTAGAAGGTTTTTGATGCACTGAATGCAACCAGCCAGTCCTCCCCCCGATAAGTATAAAAAACGTTTTTACTTTATTAAATTCTAAATTTATTTTTTGACAAGCCTTTTAGATTTTGTTTTTAATCATTTCACCCCAAGTAAAGTAATAAAGTCACTAAAAAGAACAGTTACTGGAAGTGAAGGAAATTTTTTTAAAATTGCTGAGAAGAAAAACAAAAAGAACAGGATTCATGTAGAAAGAAAATGATGATTGACATTGCATTCAAATTTTTGAAGATTGTAGTTGACAAGAAACTAAGGTGCAAGAAGGGGTAAGGAGTCTACGAGAGAAAACTATTTTAATAGATCTTAGCAATTTTGACAGTAAAATGATGAGACATACAGTGTGCGATGGGTAAATTGTCGCCGTTTTATATTTTTCATTTCATGCCTGTGAATTGTTTGTTTTTGATTTTGTCAACTGCACAGTGGAGTAGGGTCACTGTCCATCAGTAAAAAAAAAAAAGTACCATGATGCAATTCACTCTGATAGAAATTTGGAAACAGTATGCATTCCTGCTTGGAATTCATGCCAGAAACTCTGATCTAAATATCTCAGTGTGTTTGAGTGACAATTTGAAGACAGTGTAGAGGTTTCAGAAAGAGCTCAATGAATCTAATGGTGATTATGAAGGTATGAAGGTATGTGGAGCAATCACTAGTAATAGCGGCATTCATCTTTCCACAGGGCTTTAGACTCAAAACAAAGGCCTACATCAATTGAGGAGCTAGTGCTGACCTGGGTCAAGAGGTTGGCTGCTGGAATACCCTATGTCTAGCAATGGTACTCTTCACCATGTCACAAAACCAGGAGAACCTAGCCATGGCTATCAGATAATTTATGTAAGCAAATCACTGTTAACATCCGGCCACCTAACTCCCCAAACCGCAACCTCCTGGATTATTATGTTTGGGGCAGCTGAGGGGAAAAACCAGCAAAACTCCCTGTCACATCAAAGATGAATTGAAGGCATGGATTATGAGAGTGTTCACCAACTTAAACTAAGAGACCATCGAGAAGAATTGCAGGAGACCCTGAAGTCATCTAGAGACCATGTTTGGAGCCAATGGCCATTTTAGTAAATAAACTTGCTCTTTAGCATTTCAAGATATTTTTATGTAATTTTACTAAATATATCTGTTAAAATGAAATGACAGTGTTGTTTTCATTTTAATGTAATCTTTGAGACAATTTATTCATCGCACTCTGTAAATATGGCTCAAGAGGCCTGCAACCTGGAATGTAGGCCTAAGCTGAACACTGATTTGAAATTTTCGTTGTATTATATTTGATCTATGTGAATAATATTTCCTACTGATTTAAGTACATTGAAAAGAAAGGAGATTATGTTGAAAACAAAATATTTGTTCTATAAAATAAATGCTTTTATTATTATTATATACTGCAGCATTAGTGACATACACAGGGTGCATCAATAAGTGTATAACCTGACAAGTAGTTATCAGCTAAATGTTGACCTGCTGGTTGGTTGACTGTTTAATGGCATATCAACCTCTATGTGTTATTTAATGCCAAAATTTGATGCTTTTAACTACAGATATTTAATACATATTTGCCTATAGCTGGGATCCCAACAGGCTCTATCACTCTAGGTCAGGGTGAAATTGGGAACAGCAGCAGTTAAGAGGTGGTTGCATGCTCCTCAAAATCTTCAATCTCCCTATGAGAGGCCTTGCTGCTGGATGTAGTTTATTGTCATAACTAGTACAGGAATGTGGATGTGCATTGTGGTGCAGTGGATATCAGCTCAGAATGAGAAATTGAGGAGCTGAGTTTGAATTCCAGTTGAATTCATTGCATTCACTTACGTGCAAATATCCTTGGGAAAGGTATTAATCTGTCTCTTCTTTCCAGTTATGGGTTAAATAACAGGAAAGATTGTGTTTTATAGCCTTGGTTAGCAACCAGTCTACTGCAGAAAGCAATGGCAACCTACTGCAGGATAATCTTCTGCCCAGTCAGTCATGTCGCTTTTGAAAGCGACATTGCCCAACTGACTGAGTACAGGAATGTGTTAAACAGAAATTTTTGCTGTATCTGACTAGGCTAAATGAGTCCATGATCTGAATTCAAATTCTAAATGAAGTTCACATTCACTTCATATTAATCTGTTATGGAAAAGTATAAATCTACTTCATAAAGTAAGCTGTCTATTCTCAAATATTCTTTTATGTGTCACAGGTTGTAGGCAATTATGATTCTCCACTCTTGTGTAGCTCTTAGTAATGTTTGCTTTTTTTACTATCTTTCCCACTATCTTACAAAAAAAAAAAAATGCAGTCACTGAAATGTCACAATTTTGACAGAGGCCAGTGATTTTTTTATTACATTTTTATTTTATTCTTATTTGATTGGTACTTACAAAAGTATTGCATTCCAAAAAGTATTGCATCCTGTTTCTTTATAACTTACATCAGAGGAAAATGAATTTCTTTTTCTTTTTTTTTATTATTCATTATTATTATTTTACTTAACAATTTTATTTAATTTTTTCACAAACCATTTCACTATTTTTTCTAAAAATTGTATAGTAATTCCCAAATAATAAAGCAAAGAAATCTGTGGAGAGTTATTATCACCTGCACACAGAAGGGACATGTCATTCAAAAATTGCATGTGTACGAACTGTTTTATAGTAATAACTAGGGCCATAGCTGATGCTAAAAAAAAACACCGGGCACAGAGAAAATTGCCCAGATTTATTAGTTGACAATATGATGACATCACCAGTGTCATCCGTTTCCAAAAACTATGATTTTTGCGGATTTTTTGGCTATTCCAATGGAAATTAGGCACAGAACGTGAACCAAAGCAGGAAATCGGGTTCAGACTTTCTGAGTACAACCAGTCTTTTCTCCTAAAATTAATAAATAAACAGATTTTTACGGCGTTCATTCAGATGTTTTCTTCATTTTTCTTTCTTTCTTTCTTCGTGAATTGTTTAGTTTGATTTCTGATGAAGACATTTTTCCTTGCCTGGATTTTCACTATGATTGCACGGATCGGCCCGGACCCGTGCCCAGTGTGCCCAGGAGTCAGATAAGGCCATGGCAATAACAAATAATGTTGGATTAAAAAAATAAATTTAAAAATTATTGTGTTTACATTTTGGATAGGGAAATGAAATTAGCAAATACAAATTTGTAGGTAATTGAGTCTTCTGTTATCAAAATTAAATCTGCATAATATGTTTCAGTAGAGGAGACAGCAATATGCATGACATACCATATTCCAGGAAGTCCTGCACAACTCGTGAAAAACAAACTGGTCAATGTATAGTCAATAGTAAAGACTATATGAAAAACTAGTGCTTTGTAGCTGAAAACTTGCTTTATACTTTGCAGTTATTATGCTTTCATCTGTTAAAATTATTATGGAAATTAATAAGAGACATTATTTTTGGAGCATGTTTCTTGCTATCATATTTATTTTGTGTTGATTTTTTTTCTCCCCATTTGCATTGTTACTTGTTCCTTTTGTAGTGCTTAAATGATTTGGTAAAATATGGATGCGTGTGTACTTTTATTGCATTGGTCGCTATTATGGCCAAGGATTAGTAACTGACATTTAACAAAAATGTTCTTATAAGTCTATGAACCAAATTAGTCAGCATAATGTTCCATGACCACAGAATGTATGCCATGACCCAACGCAGAATGAAAGCCATCAAATTTAGCAATGGAAAGACTCAACGGACAAAAGCCAGAAAATAAAATCTCTAAAGCATGTAAAATAAGAAAAACAAGAAACAAAGATGATATATTTTTTTAAATATCCCAATTCTAGTGCCTGTTTATAGACAATTCAACAATATAATTATCCTAGAATTTAAGACATTTGTTCAGCAAATCCAACTTTTGCACAGAGATACATTCATGAGGCATGCAGAAAGAATGGCAGTCACAATATATGGACAGCATTACAACTAGGCTAGTCATTATTTATGTTATATTATCGAGAGTCAAACCATTATTTTCTTTACATCACTATGACATTATTATTTGTCTCTTATCACAATGTTGCTATTATTTGCCTCAAGACACTATGATACTAACTATTACTTAACTTACATAACTATCAAACTTAACATTTTTTTACTATACATGACTATCAATTAACCAATATTTGCATTTCTTCAAAGTAGACTGACGACTGTAATATGAGAATTGTCTTCATAATTCAGAAAATTTACTAGTGCTACTTACATTGCAATAATGTGCACTATCTAACATTTGTTGACAGAAATATATATATATATATATATATATATATATATATATATATATTAGTCATCCACATACAAGCCCGTTTCGCTGTATCACAGCTCATCAGTGTGGCTAGACGTATCCACTTGCTTCTGACTGTGATCAAGACTCGACCGATTTGGTGTCAGTTGGAGTCTATATATATGAAATAAACTCTCACTATATTTGTTGTATGATGGAACAAGAGCTCAGTTCTTAGAGATAGAAGAGGAGTGTATTCACCATTTTGCAGAACATTTGTCAATGAGAAAGCTGTGTTCAAAGTGTGTGCTGTGTTTGCTCACAGTCAATCAAAAATAACAATACGTTGACAATTCAAAGCATTTTTTGCAGCACTTTCAATGCAACAAGAAGGGGTTTTTGCATAAATATGTGACAATGCATGAAACATGGATTCACCACTTCACACCGGAGTCATTTCAGCAGTCAGCTGAGTGGACAGCAGCAGGTGAAAGCCATCCAAAGCAATCAAAAACACAAACATCAGCAGGCAAGGTTTTGGCCTCCATATTTTGGAATGCGCAAGGTATTTTGTTCATTGATTACCTTGAGAAAAGATGGACCATTAATAGCAAATATTACATTGCATTATTGGGGTGTTTAAAGAAAGATATTGCCAAAAAACAGCTACAAATGAAGAAGAAAAAGTGATATGTCATCAAGACAATGCACCGTGTCACAAGTCAATTGCAGCAATGGCAAAACTACTTGAATTGCACTTTGAATTGTTTCTGCATCCACCCTATTCTCCAGATTTGGACCCCAGCAACTACTGGCTGTTTGTAGACTCCAAAAGAATGCTCCAGGGAGAGAGATTTGGTTCCAATGAAGAAGCGATATCAGAAACTAAGGTATATTTGAAGCCCAAAGACAAATTGTTCTACAAAAAAAGCATTGAATTGTAAGAAAAGCATTTTAATCAGTGTACCACCCTAGAAGGAGACTATGTTGATGAATAAAGTCAAATTTTACCTAAAAGTTGTTTCATTAATTAGGCCTGGTATTTATTGAGTGATGCGTTATGCTATAATATCACTGCAAAAGTAGCTATTTTGTTTTGACACTGCTTGTATCTTATCAAGTGATGGTGCTGATTTCCAGTTGACTATGTAACAATGTCTCCCTGACTGAAGAGGTTAAGCTAGTTCTGAACCTTTTAAAACTCTTCAACTTGAAATAAACCTCATCACTTGATAAGACACAAGAAGTGTCAAAATAAAATAGCTACTTTTGTAGTGATATTATAACATATTTATGTTATAAATTCTAATTGATTATTAATCGCTCTACTTTTTTAAGAATAGTGTTTTTGAAATACAGAATTTTATTCTATTCATACCTACTCTATACTTGGGTATACATATATATAATATATATATAGCATTATGAAAAACTTTAAGCTTAAAGTATTTGTATAAACCAACATAAAAAACTTGACTTTGTGGACATTACCCTAGATGTAGTTAATAAGGCTTAATCATTCTATCTAGAACATAATGCTAACCCGATCTACATACATCCTAAATCTAATCACCCACCTTCTATAATTAAACATATACCACATTCAATTGAAAACAGAATAAACAAAAATTTCTCAACTAAAGACATTTTCTATAAACATATTCATTACTACAATACAATCCTAAAAACAGCAGCTGTAAATGCAATGATATTAAATATCATAAGCAAATAAACCATAATACCAAACATAATTGAAATAGAAAAATAATTTGGTACACATCACCATTTAACCAAATGGTTAGTAAAAGTTAGGCAATAGATTTCTTAACCTAGTTCAGAAATATTTCCTAACTAATAAGACCCGAAGCAAAACCTTTCATAAAAATTACACTGAAACTTAGTTATAACTGCACTGATAATCTTGATATGTTAATAAAAAAACACAAAATCCTAAAATAACATAATGACACTAATCATAACTAACTTATAAATAACAATAGTAACACTAATTCTTGCCATTGTCATAACCCTAACATATATCCTTTGTAAAATAAATGCCTTAAAAATTCCATAGTATACCAAGCTACCATCTCCACTACTGAAACTCCTCATTTTACCAAACAATATATTAGGTGTACTAAGAATAGTTTTAAGTCATGATTTGATCAGCATAACCTATCTTTCAATAATAAAATATAGTGTAATTCTGCTTCTCTCTCTAAATACTACTGGCAATTGAAAGATGCAAATAAAACTTCTACAGTTAAATGGAAAATATTAACAAAAGCTAGAACATGGAAATCATTACATGAAATATGTTTCCTTTGTTTACAAGAAAAATCCATAGAATTAGGTTCCCAAAGGCTACCTTGTTGAGCCAATGTAATGAAATCACTAATTTTTGTCACCATAAAATTTTCCATGCACTTAAATATATCTAAAATGATCTCAGTATATTTACTATTTGCTCTTATTTATAATTTTATTGCCTTTTTTATATACCTTAAAATTTAACTTATTTAATTTATATTTGTCATCTTTTATCTAGTACTTGTTTCCAAAATTTCATTTATGTTCTTCCTCATCTATTTGATTTTTTTTTATATTAACAAAACGCTTTAAGGATAATTTTATAATTTTTTATATTATTTTTATCCTTTATGTTTTAATGTTTTTTTCCAACTCTTCACATTTTATATTCTATGCTACTGTCTTATTTCCAGTTTAAACCTTTGACATGTCTATATTTTTTGTTTTGTTTTTTTTGCGTATCAGTTCACACACACATTTTTTATAAAATGTAATAACCTCCCACCCCAATTTATTCATTTCATTTGATGACCTCCTTTTTCAATTTAATTTTGAGTGGAAGTCTATTTTTTTTATATACATATATATAGTTAAACAGTACATTATTTGTACTTATTATTAGTAGTAGTACTTTAACTATATATATATATATATAGTCATAGTCATCCGCAGACAGATCTGTTTCGCTGTATCACAGCTCATCAGTATGGTTAGACTCTGATTGCTTTTAACTCAGGATTGAAACCCGCCCGAATTGGCATCAGTCGGTGATTCTACCTCTGGGCTATGGGCACTTGGTAGAAGAATTGGTTGGATTTTTGTTTAACAGCATATCAACCTCCGTGGGTTATTTAATGCCGAAAGGTAGAGTTTAAAGATATTTTTTTAATGTTCGGTTTAATAAGAAAGTTGATTTAGTCAGATTTTGACAAAAAAAAATTTATTTTTGTTTTAGAAAACTGAAGATGTCTTCTAGTTTCGTATTCAAAAATGTATTGCTGGTAATAATATTTTTTCCTTCAAAAATGTGTAATGGTAATAACTTTTCAAAAAAAAAAGTAATGTTGGTAATATTTTTCATTCAAAAGTGTATATTTATCTATCAAAGTATTTTTATATATATTATATTTCTATAAAATTATTTTTATACTTTTATAGTGTTTTGACCCCAGTTTGGGGTTAGCTATTTACCCATAGCTGGGACCCTAACAGGTACTACCACTCCGGGTCAGAGTGGACCTGGGAACAACAGCAATTAAGAGGTAGTTCCATGCTCCTCACAACCTCCCAATCAGAGGCCTTGCTGCTGGAGGCAGTTTACCATCATACCCAGGACCTTGGGATAAGAAGGCAGACTTTTTAGCATGTATATTATTATTATACACACCCAATAGCCAGAGAGCTCTAATTCATTACTGAATGAGCGATGCATACATGCCAGAGTAGCTACTGTTTTTCAAAGTCTACCATTCTTCCAGAGTGCTCAATCAGGGTATGTATATATAAAAAAAATTAACAGACTTCCAACTCAAATATGAGTATCCATTAAAAAATAATAATGCTAAATAGATAAAAATTCAAATATGTCGGTTAATGCCAGTTCGTGGATTTCAATTAAATTCCATAATGTTGTCTTTGGTTGAATTTGTTTACATTCAGACACAATCTGAGCAGATATTAGTTGTTCGATGAACATCAGGAGAATACCTATATAAAGGTAAAATTGAACTTTGTCTTCCATGAAATATTCTTTGGGCTGATTGGTAAAGACGTGTCTGGTCTAAAAATGGCATCTCTCCAGTGTGGGAGTTTGCAGATTCGATTCCTGCCAGAAGAGAGTTATTTTCTAAATGATTTCTCAAACAATGATGGCCAGGGGAAATTATAATTTATTGTTTAACTATATATATATAGATATAAAATAAACAGACTTTCCACTCAAATGCGAGTATCCATTAAAAAATAATAATGTTCAACAAATAAAAATTCAAATATGTCAGCTAATGCTAGTTTCATGGATTTCTGTTAAATTCCATTTAAATACAGCAAAGAATCTGTAACGTGATTGATACCAACTTAGCTGACCGCCTGCAGTCACTCTCTCACCGGCGTGATGTGGCTTCCCTGTGCCTCTTCTATAAATACTTTCATGGTTTCTGCTCTGATGAACTTAAATCACTGGTGCCCCCTAGGTGGGAGTTTGCACGAGATACTAGATTGGCAACTAGGTCCCACTCTTTTACAGTGAAACCGATGAAATGTAACCGCAATTTCTACTCTAACAGCTTCTTTTCTCGCACTTCCCACCTGTGGAATTCCCTTCCGCATGCTTGCATTCCCGATGGCTATAACCTCTAGGAGTTTAAATGTAAGGTCAATAGACACCTCCTAACACACTAACCCTCCCATTCTCTTTAACTCTCCCCCTATGTACATCCTAACTCGTCTATCGCCCTGTGTAACCCCCTGCGCTATAGTGGCAGTGGAATGCCTTGCTTGGGGTGACATGATTAAATATATATATATATATATATATATATATATATAGAGAGAGAGAGAGAGAGAGAAATTTTATTTGGCAGAACCGAAAAATAAAAATGAGCAAACAGAGAGATACAAATAAAAATTGTAAAAAGAAATAAAGAGAAAGGGTCTATATAATATACTTTCAGTGAGAAACCTTTTTACTTTTATGTATATTATTGTGTATATATATGGTCTCTTATAATTATGTCTGTGTGTGCTTATTTTGGGCAGGATTACATCTATTCTGTTTTGTGTTTGTAGATATATATATATATATTTTTTAGATTATTGTGTATGTGTGATTTAGTGCATGTGTTCTTTATTTTTGTGACACTTCCTGTTTCTGTTGTTATTTGTCTACAACTCTACCCTTCATCTAACCTTATTTTCTCTCTGTGCAAAATATTTTGAATATCCTGAGTTAAATGTAACATTTGATATTTTGGGTTTGACAAAGCAGTCTGTAATATTTACAACTGCTGAAATAAATTCTAGATTTATACTAGTTTATTTATGTGTTGATGATTAACATTTGAAAAACAAGAAAATGACATTGCTAAGACCCAAAATGTTTTGATAATGGCTTATAGCTACTTCAAATCAGGAAAATGGTCCCTAATGTAGAAAAAAACAAATAAGCAAAACCTTCTTGGAAAAGAACTTTTGTTAGTCTTTAACCAAATTTTAAACAGAGTGTGATTGTCGAAATTGTTTATATTTTTAATTTCATGCATCCATGTCATTTGTTTCTGATTTTGTTGACTGAACAGTAGAGTCAGTTGAGCACCATCTGTGAGAAAAACATCAACATGATGCAATACACTCCACCAGAAATTTCAAAACAGCATTCTGTACTGCTTGGCATTGGTACTGGAAACACTAATACAAACATTTCAGAGAGTTTGGGTAGTAATCTGAGGACAGTGCAGAAGATTCAAAAAGAGTTGAATGAGTCTAATGGTGATTATGAAGGTGTTTACCATGATTACTATTGATGGCAACATTATGCCTCCATCCATCTTCTCATAGGGCCTCAAACACAACATGGAGGCCGACATAAAATACCATGATGAGGTAGTGCCCTGGGTCAAGAGAGTGGCTACTGGAAGGCCCTATATCTGGCAACAGATGCCACACAAGTAGGAAAACTCCTTGTAACACTAAAGATAAACTGAAAGCAAAGATTGTGATAGAATTCACCAACTTAAACAAGAAAACCATCCAGAAAATTTGCAAGAGATTCGGAATTATTTGGAGGCCATGGTAAGTACAATAATGATTTTACCAAATAAATTTACTTTTTAGTATTTCAGTATATTTTGGTGTAATTTTGGTAAATATATCTGTTAAAATGAGATTGTGTTATTGTCATCTTTGCATAATTTTTTACAACAATTCATCCATCTCACCCTGTATATAATATATATGTGTGTGTGTGTATATATATATATATATATATATATATATATATATAGTCAATCACAGACAGATCTGTTTTGCTGTATCTATATATATATATATATATATACATATTATTTCAAACATTATTTTTAGTAGATATCCATATTTAAGTAAATATCTCCTATGGCAGGAATAGAACCTATGTCTTTCCTTTACAATAGGAACCACTATCTGTCTGATATGGTGTGTTTTGTCAACTTGCCTATGGAGAGTTTGAGTATATATATATATATATATATATATATAAATACAGGTTTCATTGAATAATATATATATATATATATATATATATATATATACTCACACACAGCTATTATTTGAAGGTAAACTTAGTTAATTTTGCATGTATGCTTCATAGAAATAAATACATAATACATTAATTTTGTATAATTAGATAAATATTTGTAATTTGTACTTCAATGAATAACTGAAAAGATAATTATATTGTTATTATTTGCTATGGAAGGGCTGCTTGTATTGCTAAGGATTCAAAAACCACTCCTACAAGAATAAATTAGTCACAGTCAATGGTTTATAAATAATACAAAAGATATTTCATTGGAGACAAAGTAAAGAGTACTGGACTGTTATGTGATATCTGTCTTCCTATATAACAGTGAATACTGAACGATCTCCTCAAAGATGAAGGAGAAACTTGAAACAACAGAAATATGGTTCTACTGAAGGATGCTGAGGATACCATGGACCGAACATGTGAGCAACAACAAGGTTTTGAAGAGTATGCAAACAAAGAGGAATCTTATACTTGGCATCAAGAAGAGACAACTGAGGTTTCTGAGACATGTAATGAGGAAGGAGGACTTGGAGAACCTAATACTCTCAGGACAGATAGATGGAAAGATAGACAGGGAAAAGCAGCATGAGACCTACTTGATGGGCATGATTGAGTAGATGGTAGAGTGGGGATTGGGAGAGACACCCAAAGAAAAAATACTGAGTGACAAGAGATAGGAGCAAGTGAAAATCCAGGATCACTTACATCCAGAAAAACATGGCACATAAAGAAGAAGAAGTACAAAATCCCTTTCTGACATTTTATTCTTTACCATCCCTTTTTCTCATTTGACTTTTTACTATCCATTTATGCCATTTTACTCTTTACCATTTCTTTTTGTCATTTAACTCATTACCATCCCTTTTTCTAATTTTTCTTTTTACTATTCCTTCCTGCCATTTTACTCTTTACCATCCCTTTTTCTCATTTGACTTTTTACCATCCCATTTTCTCAATTGACTTTTTACTATCCATTTATGCCATTTTACTCTTTACCATTTCTTTTTGTCATTTAACTCATTACCATCCCTTTTTCTAATTTTTCTTTTTACTATTCCTTCCTGCCATTTTACTCTTTACCATTCCTTTTTCTCATTTGACTTTTCACCTAAATGGGCACCTCAGCAGGGTGTAATGATTAGCAATCTCATCTTGCTAGAATCATCATAACTGAGTAGTGAGTTTGATCCTCACTGGGTACCCCCTACTTTTGGCCATGTGTTATGTCTAAGCTATAATTAGAAAATCACCCCCCTCCACGTTTGGGGGTTGGGCGCAGGGCTAACAACCCTGCCTCATAAAAAAAACAGTTTGTTATGAAAACAGCAAAAATGCTGACCTACACACCATTAGATGTAAGGAAAAGTTTATCTTTTATTTCATCCACTGGAATAATCTTTTCAATGTCTCACCTGCTTTAGATATTATGCAAATGTTCAATCCTTTTTTCTTTTCTGCTAAATTCATTATAACTGATTCATACACCAAAGTATTTGAAGTGTTTACAGTTAACTAAATACATATCTTGAATTTTTATGATGGAATCAGTGTAGGTACCATCATTGCTTTATTCCAATTTCAGATCAAAGTTTCTCTTTTGAAAAGGTTTATTTTGATTCCTATTTTTTGGAACACTTGGTAGCGGGTGTTGAGTTTTTTTTGTTCAAGATCGTTCTTATCTAAACCATGAAAACTAATGTCATCCACATAGCCACTATCATCATTAATATTTGAAAATATTATGCTAGTTTATCCATAATCAGTATGATGAGGAAAATTGGTGTAAATTTTGACTTACCTCCTAAATATGGCTTTTTTGAGTGTAAACTGCAGGGGATACTAATTATAACTTTATCTTGTGGAAGTTTGTCCTTCTTGCTATCAGTAACACTCTCTTGCTCTTTGATCCCCTGAGGAGAGCAATATGTATTTTTGTATCTTCCAAGCAGAAGAGCTTCGTAAGGTTTCTTATGTGGAGAATCAAGGTCATATACAAATTCACCTGATGTTGTCACCTGGAAAAAATATGAATTAAAAATTACGTATATTAAGTGTTAGAAAACTATCAACTGTCTTTCAAGCTTTCATTTTCTATAATTCTTTAATTTAATTCTGCATATGCCTAATATATAAAAGATGTGCAGCTGTTGTGATGGATACTGGTGTGGGAAGTGAAATCAACAAACTGAGTTCAAATTCCAGGCCAGTCTATTGCATTCACTTTTGCACAAATGCTCTTGGTATGAATCTTTCTCTTTTCTCCTAACTATAGGTTAAATAACAGTGTAAACTGGAATCTGTATGGCAACCAGTCTAAAAATGCAATTATTTAGTTTTCTTTAAGGTATCTTCCTTCAGATATTGCACTTATATTATTTAACACAAAGAAGATTTTGACATTAAATGATTCATAAAAAGTTCAGTCAGTGATGACATGATACACACTTGAGCGATCATGTCTTTTTTTTATTCATTAATGATGAGTTAAAAGATTTTCTTAGAGAAGGCTGCTGTTTATTTCAGCATTAGACTGCTTGCCAACCAAAACTACAGAATGCAGTCTGTCCTGCTATTTAACTCATAGCTGGAGGAGAAGAGATAAATATGGATTCGTATATTTCTAATGAAAGGTATTTGTGAGTAAATGAATGTAACAATCTCAATTAGAATTTAAACTAGCTCTCTGATTTCTCATTTTGAGTTCTTATATTTTACACCACGCAACACATCTACATAAATGGGTACCGTGCTGTAAAAACAATTAAACAATCAAACATTTACATTATTTAACAAGTCCTAGTAATAGGCTGTTCAATTGATCATTTACAAATGAAAGCATTCATTATTTCTAATGTCATCGAAGCTACCATTTAATACAGAAAATTTACAAGTAAAAACAGAGTTTAAAATCAAAATATAACTACATAACTGAATTAAATAAAGTCTCATGAATAAAACTGATGTCTTATTCACTGAATTGTATTGATTTAATAGAAATTGGCTTTCATTTTCAAGAATTGATCATCTAATCATTAAAAAAAATGTAAACAAAAAAGAATTGTTACAAAGGAAGCCTCCTTTGGATTTTATTTAATAAAACTCATGACTTTTTGATTGATTGATATTATAGTGGGTTATCCATTCTTTTCCAGTTTATAGTGGAGAGTCCGTTCTAGTGAAGGATGGTTGTGTATTGTTGAAGATTGACGGAATTTGGCCTTGTTGTAGATAGCCCACTATAAATCATAAAGTGATTATAAATCAAGAGAAGCAAATTGAGCTGAAAAATAACATTTTATATATATACATACATATCAATTAAGATTTTTACAGTTAAATTAATACTTAAAGTATAGGTCCAACGGACATTAAAATGTTCATGGCAATAAAATTGCTGAAAGAGAATTAATGCTTAGGAATGTGGGAGCGTTTTAAGTAAGGAATGAATTTGATTTATTCACTCCTTAGGTCAGTAAGTAGTTTTGAGACAGAGAAGAAGGTAAGGAGAGGTGAAGGGAGGTGAGTATAGTGGCCGATTGACTTGGTCAAGGGAGATATTAATTACATTTGTGTCTCTCGAGCCTGTCGGTCTTTCTGTCTGGCGATGCTTTTTATATCTTCTTTTTGGATCACAGCAGATTATTTGGGGATTCACACTTGTATTTGATTCTGGGCTCCCCATTGGTTGATAAATAAAATTTGCATAGGCTCGCAAACTGGAAATTTAATATTTAATTAATTTTTAGTTTTCAACTGGAACATCTGCACGAACTCGGATGCGCATCGTCGAGTTTTGGTCATTTGCTTTTTGGTTGTAAGGATGCAAACATCCGGTCCATCACTTTTGCTCAGTCGGTATCACCACAATATTACAAAATCCATAAAGATATTGTTAAAATTAACACAAGGATTATATACATATATATTCTTTATTATTTGAAACATTATATTTTATGGACACAGGTGTTTGAATAGATATCGCTATTTAAAAGTGACATTAATGTTTACCAGCCTAATAATTAAGAAGTTCAGTCAAAGAAAACAAAAATCAAGCCTGTATTCCTTTTTTCATAAGGGAAACCACTTAGCTGATACTGTGATTAGGCTAGAGGAAGCCATCATAATAAAATCAAGGATCAGTTACCCTAACAAAATCCATTAATTGCTTAAAATCTACTTTGCTTATGTTTCAGGTATGAAAATAAAATTAGCCAATATAAAGTTCAAATAGTTCCAAGGAGAAATGAGTGTATTCAGGTAACTGAATGCATTCCTTCTCTTCTAGTTTGCTTTTTAGAATTCTGTTGTTGTCAAAATGAACAGAGAGGTAGCTGATATCTAGCTATCTAGCTCGCTCTCTCTCTCTCTCTCTCTCTATATATATATATATATATATATATATAAATTTATATATCAGACTAATAGTGAGTAACCACTTGACAAAAATATAAAAATGTTAACAATAGAATTCTGTAGATGAATGACTGTTTAATTGATGGAGTCAGTATTATATATATATATATATATATATATGGAAATTAACGAATTTTAACAAAACTTGGTTATAAACAACTGACAATCTGAAATGAATTGTTTGAACATTATTTTTATCGATACTCGTATTTAAGTAGATATTCGTTTTTTAATTAAACAGTATTATATATTTATATCTAACGGCCTGATTATTTACGATAAATTGTTATTACGAAAATGTGTGCCTTTCGGCAGGATTTGAAACTGCGACCCCTATCTACATAGGGGAAGCTATGTAGATCAGGCAATGTCTTAGACTGCTTGAACACTGAAACTTTATATCTGTTATTACCATATATATATTTATTTTTATTTATTGTGTGAGAATTTGTGAAAAACTACCACTACTTTCTTCTTCATAAAATATATATATATATATATATTTATACATATATCCAAATGAAGAAGAAAGTAGTGGTAGTTTTTCACAAATTCTCATACAATAAATAAAAATAAATATATATATGGTAATAACAGATATAAAGTTTCAGTGTTAAAACACCACCATCAGGCAGTAATGGTGTCTTAACAACAAAACTTTATAGCTATTAAATTGAAATATGCCATTATTATGATTATAATAATAGTCATATTTATGTTCTAATTTTGTATTGAGCACTTTTTAAAGTAAATATTTAACTGTGGAATATACTTCCATTAGTAACCATTACTTATTATTATTATTATAATATATAAAAAATGTACTTTTTATGCAGCCTGTAAACACATATATATATATATTTGGATTGATTTGATATTATTTTATTTAAGCTCTGTCAACCTTTGGCATTGATGTCTCAGTTTATTTCATATTTTAAGCTTTTAGCTTATTTTAAACCTTAACTATTATTGTTTGTGTTTGTGTGAGTATTTACAATTTGTTTTCCAATTTTTGATCTCAACAGACCTTGGATGGCTTGGATTGATAACAGAAACATAGGTGCAGCTAAATATGTGTTTATTTATATTCAGCAGCCATTACAATATTGGGAACAGGAAGTGTGTCTTCTAAGAACAGTTGATATGCAGAAGCACGAAAGAGCAAAAAGGAAAATTTAGCTTGGCATCTAAGTGTCTCAGCATGTTAATATAACAGAGTGCACAGATATTACACTATGATCCTAAGTATAAGTTCTGATCCACACAAAACAGTCCTGTCATTTTGACAGGTACTATGTGAGTATTTGTGTCTTCTCAGAGTGTAGTTCGTAGACGAATTAATAACCACTCCGCCAGCTGCTACTCGTAGAACCCGGAACACTGCTTCACCAGGGACTCCGTTTCCTGCGCACCGTAAGCAAAACGCTGTCTCCCAAACACCGGTGTAGCCTTCTCGAGTCGTAAATAGCAAAAGTGACCCGAAACAGAAGTAGGCTCTTTTTATGTGTTTTTTGGTCTCGTAATTTCCCACTCTCCGAGAGCCTCACTTTCACCAATGACGCATGCGCCGTGTCATTCGAAAAACTGCCTCGCATGAGCTCGCCTCACGGTTCCATTACGTCTACGAACGCACGTGCAAACAAACCGCCTTCTTTTGCTTCGGCGAGGTAAGTCTCCACCACACTCCCCCCTGATCTCATCATCACAAAAAGTGCATTCGGGAGCGGGTCTCTTCTGGCGGGTGCTCCTTCGGAGGGGTACGACACAAGGTTCGTCCTCAGATGGGCTGTCACCTGAGGTTTCGTCATGCACGTCAGCATCCGCTGTTAGTGGACCATCGGAGCCATCACTTGGTTGACCTGACCCCAAGTAAATAAATCGCTCACTCTCTTCTGTGTCAGTTTCATCGCCCGACGATGCATATGGTCCTGAAAATGGCCGTAGGTCTTTGACATGGCGTGGTACCCCATCAATTCGCACTGTCAGTGGGCTGACAATTTCGGTTACCCGCCCGGTCCTGAACTTGGTTGTGCATTTGCCGTGCGGATTTTTGACCCAGACAACGTCACCTTCTTCATATCTCCCTCCGATAATCTGTGGTTCTGGTGGGGGTTTGGCTTCAATGCCTTTTACTCTGACGTGGTACTTTTGATCACATGATCTTGGGACATTATAGCGTCGACGACAGATTTCATGATGAGTGGTGCCACATTTAGTCCAAACCCCAATCGTGTAAGGCAGAACCGCTTGCCCTTGAAAATAACTGTTTGGAATGGCCACAGCTTCTTGTCAATGTGAATTTGTAGATAGGCATGTCGCAGATCCAAGAGCGACACATCAACTCCTTGCTGTCGCCATTCTCTGAGCTTTTGTGCGCACACTTTGGCATCGGCAGTGAATGGTTCTACAAATCCATTCAATTCTCGGTAGTCGAGTACCGGCCGGACCTTTTGCTTATGTTCCTGCACGACTGCCATCAAGGGAATTAGACCCTTGGGTGGACCAAGTTCCTCCTCGGGATATGGCAGCAACGATCCGTTACGTTGCCATAGCAAGAGTTCTTTCTCGTACGCATCCCGGGCATGGTCTGGCACAGTGTACTCTTGCACGTTATTTGTCAGCTCGCCGGGTGAGCGACCACTTGCCCATTTCCATGTTGCAGTCCACGCTCTTTGCCTTTCATCGAATGTCACACTGAAATCGGGCTCATCGATAGAAATGGCGGCACATCCATCCAGGTTTCCAAAGTATGCCTCACCAGATTCCGTCAGGCGAACACCTCCTAGCTGTTTGATCGCGTCGATGCCAATAAGCAGGTCAAAACCCAACAATTGTCCATCCACGACCAGGACCTCAATGTTCACGGGCTGAGACTGTTCAACTTCCAATTTTATTCTGCCGTGCCCCCGGCACTTCAAAGTCTTCCCGTCGGCCGTCAGTACTCCTACTTCCTTCTGTCTCCAATGGCGACACACAGCTTTGCTCACCAGCGTCTGTGAGCAGCCGGAATCCACCAGAGCTGTGCACTCTCGCCCATCCACGAGCACTTTTACGGCGGGCAATTTCTTGATTCTCACTTGCTCAGGGAGGAGACTGGCGCTGACGTCTCCCCCCTTGGGCGTTTCCCTGGCATCTTGATGATGTATGTCCAAGTTTATGGCATCTGAAGCATCGGGTTTCACGGTGAGACTTCCGCACTCGACCGTCCGACCTCACTTGGCGTCCCTGCATACAATCCTTCGCCATGTGGTTGGGTCCAGAACACTTGTAGCAAAAAAAGGTCTCACTGCGCGAGTTATCAGGGAGCAACTCTGAATTCGAATGTGTTTTGCCAGTGGATGCAGCGACCGATTCCTTACAGCTTCCGTTGTCGGTCATGATAGCCCGTGCTCGAGTCAAAAGCTGCTCCAATGTCATGGTCTCCATTCTGGACGAGGCACGAAGAAGCTGTCTAACATATTGTGGCAACCCCGAAACAAACGCACATATCATCCATCGTTCGGGCAACGATCCCTCAACCAGCCGAGCTAAACGATGTAGTTCGGCCAGAAACTCGTCCACTGTTTCTCCCGAGCGAAGTTGCCGAGTAACAAATTGATCGTATGCATCAAATGCATCTGTCGCATGCGCGGTCATGAGGGCCCGTTTAATTTGCTCCGCATCCGCTTTCTGTTCCTTGCTGAGCTGCCTGTATACGGCAAGAGCACCGCCTCGGAGGCGTAATGGAAGAATCCGCTCAACTTTGTCCATAGCACAGAGTTCGCAGACCAACTCTGCATTTTCGATCCACTCGACGATTGGCATATCAGTTGCAGCGCCACTGAACTCAGGAATCAACCGGACATCAAAGACTTTGCCGTCCATAATGGAAATCGTAATAGATGCCGAAATAGCTTGTGAGTATTTGTGTCTTCTCAGAGTGTAGTTCGTAGACGAATTAATAACCACTCCGCCAGCTGCTACTCGTAGAACCCGGAACACTGCTTCACCAGGGACTCCGTTTCCTGCGCACCGTAAGCAAAACGCTGTCTCCCAAACACCGGTGTAGCCTTCTCGAGTCGTAAATAGCAAAAGTGACCCGAAACAGAAGTAGGCTCTTTTTATGTGTTTTTTGGTCTCGTAATTTCCCACTCTCCGAGAGCCTCACTTTCACCAATGACGCATGCGCCGTGTCATTCGAAAAACTGCCTCGCATGAGCTCGCCTCGCGGTTCCATTATGTCTACGAACGCACGTGCAAACAAACCGCCTTCTTTTGCTTCGGCGAGGTAAGTCTCCACCACATACTATGCCTCTTTTGTGATTTGTAGTTCTTCTGTATTTTTGCAAACACTCTTAATCCTTGTTCTGCCAACCATTTATACAAGCATGTTAGTTAGGTTGGTGCTATCTTTTTTTTCTTAATCATTCCACTCCAAGCAAGGCAGTACTGCTACTGGTGCACATGGTTACATAAGAGGAAAGTGATGTGAAAGAGGAACAAGTTACAGGGGGTGTCAGAGAATAGTTAAGAGAAGGATGAGAACACTCATGTAAAGAGAGTTGCATTAGAGTAGAGTGGAAAGGGAGAAGAACCTGATACAAGGGTTGTCAGGGAAAGGATATGAGTCAAGGAGATAAGAGATGGCAACTGACATTGCATTTAAATTTCTGGAAATTGTAGCTGTCAGGGAAGTAAGTGTATGGAAGGGAATTCCACAGGTGATAAATGCAAGAAAAGAAGCTGCTAGAGTAGAAGTTGCTGTTACATTTGATTGCTTTTACTGTAAAAGAGTGAGACACAGTTGCTAGTCTAGTAGCTCAAGTAAATTCATGCAGAGGGAGCACCAGGGAGCTAATCTTATCAGAGCAGAAGCCGTGAAATTATTTGTAAAAGAGATAGCGAGAAGCCACATTACATTGGTAAGAAAGTGACTAGAGTTGAGTTTCCATGTCAAAATTGATTACATTGCAGATTGTTGAATTTTGTCAAGAACTTTGAGATGAATAGCAGGGGCATCTGAACAGATGTGACAGCAGTATTCAAGGCACAAGCTAATGGTAGTTTTATATATGTGCCAGATGGATTCAGATGAGAAAAACTTCCTGGCCCTACACAGCTATGGATTCAATGTAGTCTTTTCACTTGAGGTCGGCTGAAAGAGTTAGGTCAAGGAGGCACAGTGTTTTGCTTTCAGGAAAACTAGCCTGATCTATGCTGATGGTGGGTAGAAGCAATTGTCTATGGTGGTTAAAGGATAGCAACTTCATTTTGGAAGCATTTAAATTTACTAGACATTTTTTATCCCAGTCCACCACAGATTGGAGGTCTTTTTCAAGATCAGCCGCAAGGTTTGCTTTGTCAACTTTGGCAGATTCCTTATCAAGGCAGGAGCAAATAGTCGTGTTGTCAGTGTAGATGCCAACTTTGGATCTGATTACATCAGAGAGATCATTGATGAAAGTCAGAAAAAATATAAAACACAGAATAAAGCCTGCATTCATATGATAGCATCTGGAAGCATGCTAGTTGAATATTACCTTCATTACACGAATTGAAAGGAACAACTACATTAGATTAAACAAGCGTTCAGTTATATCATAGCCCTGTAGCTTGCATAGAAAGCCAGCATGCCAGACTGTCAAATGCTTTGGAGATATCTAGTACAACAGCTCAAGCTTCACTATTCTTATTGAGAGCCTGGTATACATACTGTGATGGTCGTTAGCATATCAGCAGTAGACATGGTGAAGTGAAAACCATACTGTTTATTGAAGAAGAGGCTATAGGCTGTGAGATGTTGAACCACTTTAGCATTGATAATAACATCAAAAACATTACCAAAATTGGTAGGAGGCTGATAGGGTGATAATTAGAATAGTTTGAAGGTTCTCTAGTTCTTAAATACAGGAACCACAGAGGAGGACACCAAGCAGGAAAGAAGCAGAGAGGCAGTAGTTGCAAAGTTTGGAGAGAAGAGAGAATTCAGGGGTACATTTTTTCAGGACAATAATTGGGATTCTGTTACCTCAACTCGCCTTATGGGAGTCAGGCTTTGAAATTATGTTAGAGACCAGTGAGAGGGTAATATGAACATCACTCAGCTAAGCCTCAGTCCAAAGTGGGAAATCAGGTGTGGATACCCCAGACAAATCAAATGTTGAGTTGGTGGTGAGAATTAACTAGTTTTTTTCCTATTTTCTTTGTTAAATGTTTTGTATTTTTGATCCATTCTTCTTTCTCTTCTGTTTGTTTATTTCTTCTATTAATTTTTTCAAATGTGGATTGTCATCCGACAGGGGTATCTTTCCCTCTCTAGAAAAACTTGTCTCACAAACTTTGGCTAAAGAAGATATAATTACATTATTTGATTTCTTATGTTGTTTCAGTTAACATTTAGTGACATCACTTTAGACTCTTGTTTATCACAGAATTCTACTTGTACATTTTAAGGCTTGGCTAGTGTTGTCAGTTTTATTAAAAGGACTCTGTGACGAAATTTAAAGCCAAAAGTTTCCAAGTTACTTAAGTTAATAATATTTTTGATTACATTATCTGGGATGTTCCATGTTTTCTGGTATTTATGGCTCTCCACAATTGCCTGTTTTTGGTGATCAAAATAACTTTTTACTCTTTATCATTCCTCTTCATCCCCATTCTGCTGTTTATTCATACAAACACATTAATTAGGTCACTGTTTCTCTCTGCTTCTCTTGCCCCCAATATACCTTGTGGGTGTTAAATTCTCCAGGCTTTATTTCCTTATTATGCAACCCAGATGTTTCAGCTTTCCCTCACTGTCAGCATCAGTTTTCTTTTGGTTTCTGTTTTCTTTAAAGCTTCCTCGTTGCTTAAATATTGTTCATTGTATTCTTAGTATTCACTGATAAAATCACATCTGTCATTTCAATTCACTTCATCTGTGAAGAGATTATCCAGTATTCACTACCATATAGAAGATTAAGTATTACATAACAATTCAATACACTTTTCTTTAGTTTTTGGAACATTTTTCTATCTCTTAATACTTTATTCTTGTATTATTCTGAACTATTGTTCTTATCTTGTTAATTTTGATGACTCCAAAACTAAACTGCTCTCCATTAATCATCTGAGACTCCTCTCTGCCTTCCATCAGCATTGCTGATGCTAACCTCCAGGAAAATGACACATTGCACCTTCTCAGGCTAATGTTCTCAGCTGACATGAAGTAGAAAGACTATATTGAATCCATTGTTATTTCAGTTGCTAAGAAAAGTCTATTCACTGTGAAGGGCAATTTTTATCTCCAGAATTGATCTTACTTATCTATAAGTCTATGATTCATCTATGGTTAGAATATTGCTACTACATATAGTCTGGTGCCCTGCTATTTACCTTGAGTCCCTTGATAAGATTCAAAGAAGAATCAGCAATATTATTGGTCCTGATGTGGCAGCTTGGCTTCAGTCAATTTCCCACTACCAAAAGGCTGCCTCTCTGTTCCTTTTTTATAAATAACTTTCATGGTAATTGTCTGAATGAGCTCTTCACTCTGCTACCTAGACTTTTTTAATCTAAGCACAGGACTAGACTAGTGTTGAGATCTCATCAATTTATAGTTGAGCTGGCTAGATATAGCCGTAAGTTCTATGCCAACAGTTTCTTTTTCTTGCACTTCTCACTTGTGTAACTCCCTTCCAACTCCATGCTTTCCAGCCAAATTTAATCTGCAAAAATTTAAATGCAATGTCAATCCCTCTCTACCATACTCCTGATTACTCTTTTCTCTTTCTGCTCATTATTGATGTTTCTGTTCCTAATTCTTTCACACCCTGTAACCCCTTGTGTTTTAGTAGCTTTACTGTAATGCAGGGAGTGATACCAAGATAAAAGCAAATTTTTGTTGATACAGATATTATTATAGACAATGTTTTGACCAGTTACCCTTTGATCATCATCAGGTGTTCCTTGATTGGCTGAAATAGGATATCTGTTCATTATTGTGATATTTTGTACCTGTCATATCAGTTATTGTTCATCTGCAATCATAACCAAATATCAAAACCATCTGACAATGAATATAAAAGGCTCAAAAAATATACCACTAATGTTCTTCAGGATGATGGCATGGTGGGTATAGGAGTTGGTTAAACATATACTACTTTCATCTAGAGATCATAAGCTCAATCATTAAAACAGGTATTCAAGCACCAACTCAGCAGGAAAAAAGAATAACTTACACCACAGAGACAAAATATCACAATAATCAACAAATACTTGATGACCAGAGAGTACTTGGTTCAAATGTTGGGTATATAATAACATCTATATTAACTGAGATGAGAACAATAGTTCAAAATAATACAATAATATTGAGAATTACTCATCTCAGAAATGAAATACAAAACTCTTAATACTTTGCTTAGTTTCTGGAAAACCTCTTTCACTATCCCTATGTGGCTTCAGATTTAAGTGTCATATGGTACACAGCTTTCATATATAATGTAAACTAACAAAAGCTTGTGCTATAAAGTTTAACATGACATTTTTCTTTCCTTTTCAGAGTTAAATTATGTTCTAAGATTATTATTTTATTTTGACCAATAGATAACAATAGCAGGAAGTTATTTGTATCATAAAAAGAAAAACAAATTTACCTTCAACCAATGCCACCTTGCCTGGAACTGGACATTCCACCTCGGGAACAGTCTCTCCTTAACAAATTTTTGGTGACTTTGTCGATTGGTGACCCATACAACCACAATACACCCAGGAGAAACTAGTTTCTCAACAGGACAGGACAGAAAGTCTTCATTTGTAACACTCCAGTATCTAGATTAAAGTTGAAACACAAGATTCAATCAGAGTGTGTAGGCTTAATATTTTTATCAGAGAATAAAATATTGAACAGGTACATGAATGAAGTTAGTAAAGGTGACAAAAGGAGTAAATCACATTGTATACATCCAGTTAGCATTTGAAACAAAAAAATACTTGCTTATAGATTCGTCGTCACCCTGCAGCCTTAGCCGAGATAAAACTCACTACACCCCTCCAGTATTCCCTGTGCATTTGTAAGAACTGCAACCTTGAAACTTCTGAATATCGTTTATGCCTTTGTCTAAGAGTGTATCAAATTTGATTAAAATCGGACCACTCCTTCTATAATCCAATTTTTTTGATTATCGATTTTTGATATTTATCGGGGGTACCTCAACACAAAATCTAGCTAAGAACACTCGCAGACGCTTATAGTACAACTGTGTAAATTTTCAAGAAAATCAGTTCAGCCGTTTTGGAGTCTATAAGTAACGGATACACACACACACGAGACAAAGTTCCATTTATAAATAAGTTTAGATGTTGTTGTTTATTTGTTTTTGTTGGTTCCAATCACTATTGGAATAACTGCAAAAATGTTCCTTCCCAAAATTTACAGACAAATCATACAGATGCATGCTGGTATTTCTTCCTTCCCAGAATACATTTTGGTCTCATCATATTATTATTTTTTTCTAGTTTTGAAGTCAGAATCTTGTGATAACTTGTCTCTGTCTCTTTCGTGCATTAACATCATTCTTTGTGAACTTTTTGCGTTATTAGTATTGTTTTGGGATGTGAAACATGTTAACAAAAAGAAGGTTTTGGAGAGGATGGAAATGAAAAGAAAATTTGTACTTAGCATCAGGAAAAAACAGCTGAAGTTTTTAAGACATGTAACAAGGAAGAAGGACCTGGAGAATCTGATACTCACAAGACAGATAGAGGGAAAGAGAGGGAAAAGCAATGCATTCTTGATGCGCTTGAGCAAATGAATGGCAGAGCAGCGTTTGGGAGGAGCAAGAAGAGAAAGAAAGTTAAAAGCTACAAAAGATGGGAACATGTGAAAGGTCATGATCACCTATGTTCTGAAGGGACATGGAACATAAAAAAAGAAGTTGTGGTGCATTCAATATCAACTTAGAATGAGAAACCAGAGAGCCAAGTTCAAATTCCAGTTAAATTTGTTGCATTCACTTATGCACAAATACCATTTGAGTCATCTTTTCCCTGGCCAGCTATGGGTTAAATAGCAGGACATCTTAGGTTCTATAGCCTTGATTGTCAATCAGTTTTCTGCAAAAAAAAAAAAACTGGCAACCTATTGCAGGAAAATCTTCTGACTAGCCATTCAAGCAACAAAAGAGACATGATTGCCCAAGCATGTATCACATTTGACACTTAACTGACAGTTACCTCACCTAGAAGATAAAAGGGGTTTGTGCAGCATCAACACTCCTACTTGCCAAAAAAAAAAAAAAATACAAGTTATAGAAGCATCAACAACTCCCTTGTCAATGTTGAGGGGTTGTAGATGGCCTATGTTCCAAAGGAAGCAATGGGTTTTGGAGGAAGAAGAGCATTGCTTTTTTTCTAGCACACATACATGTGTGTGTGTGTGTGTGTATATATATATATATATATATATATATATATATATATATATTATCTGCTGCATATTATCTTTGTCTTACTCTTTTCTTTATTGTTTATTGGGAACTTCGTCAATTCTGTTTGTTAGGAATTTCTTCTACCATTTACCATTTTAACCATGACCAATTACTCTACAGGTCTGGAAATAGACTGTTTCAACAGGGACAAATCCAAAGATGAATCATGTAAAGTAAAATTTTTTAGGATACATGAGAATCCAAAAATGACACAAGATGATTTTGGCACCATGCGTTCATCCTAATAATGAAGAGTACTGGGAAAAGAATGTAAACGCATTTGGACAGTTAATTCAATTTCTCAATGACAGAAGATTGTCTCTTATTATGAGAGATGTCTATGACAAGAAAAGCACTACAAATTTTAAGAGAAAACTACTTATAAAAAAAAGCCAAAAATAATTTCCTTGTATACTGAATTAACCTTTCTTTGAAAAGCAAGTGATGAAAGTATTATGGATTATATTATTAGACCTGAAAATGTTGTAACTTTATTAAAAACATCAAGAGAAGTAATAAGGAATAACTAGATAATAGCCATGTTTCTAGGAGACTTTCCATCTGAATTTAAACCATCCACAACAACTCAGAAAGACAAAATGGTAATATTTAGCAAATTTAAATTAGGATTACAAAACTTTGAGGAAGCTAAAAAGATGATTGAAGAGAATAAGGGAAAATTCTGTAATGGCCCTTAAAATGGCCAAAATCAAAGCCACCAAGTGATAATGTCTCCACCTGCTTTTCATTTGGTAAACCAGTCTACGTTCTTTAAGTTTTGACTGCTGAAGTTGTGATTATTCAGTAAATAAAAAATGATATAATTCCAATTCACCCAGCAAAAGTATTTGTAATGCATATTACGGACCTAAACATAGAAGTATCAAGTGCTGAAGCAAGAAGAAGACCTGTTTCAGAAAAAATATTGAACATTTTTCAGAAAATTAAAATTAATTTCTATTTTCAACTGAACTGGACACGGTTTCCAACAGAAATAGTTTGCACGTTAATTGTGGAGCCACAACTTATGTTATTACTGATGAATATAAATTTATTAGTTTCAATAATGATATCAATCCAGAAAATGACTATATCAGTATTGGAGATGGCAGCAGATAAAGTAATATTGCCTTAAAAAGTGGCAGTTTAACACAAGGATATAGACAAAATTATATTTTATAGAATTCTCTTTATATCCCAACATTTAAAAAAAATATACTTTATGTACAAGCCATTACTGAAGAAGGAACTTCTGCAAAATTTAGTTGTAATTACTCAGAAATTATGTATCGTAATAGTACAAAATTCAACATAAAAAGAGATGGTTATTTGTAAATACTGTAATAACCTCCAAAACTTATACATTTAAAATAAATAATAAAATAATCGCATCAAATTTTTGGACACTGAAACCTGAAGGACATTATAGAATACATGAAAATTAACTAAAGATAAAATTCAAGATGTGAACTATGTATCATGTTTACATTCATTGGTTCCATAGAGGGCAGGAATGAGTGCATTCATCCATCTGATTGAGTTGTAAATTCTAATCACTGTTAGGATGGTTGCAAAAAATCCCCCTCCCCAAACTTAAAGACAAATCATACAGATGTATGCTGAGATTTCTTCCATGCCAATAAGACAGATCACCTCTTGGTGTCATCCACCATATTTTTTGTTCCTTTGTGTTTGAAGTCAGAAGGCAACAATCATTTCTCTGTACCCATTTTAGGTATTAACACCAGACTTACTTTGTAAACTTTTGCCTTATTACTGATGCTTTACCGACTTTTTTCTCTCTCTCTCTCTCTCTATATATATATATATATACATTTTCTAAACATATACTGTTAAATATAAGAGACAATGAATGTTTATTATGTTTAATTATGAGCTGTTCTAAACATCATATTTTAGCTTTAATTTCAGTTGAAAATAAAAACAAAAATTCTTCAACATTCAACACTTTTTTTATTAAGTTGGTTCTAAGCTTTTGGCTCACATGAGCCATCTTCAGAGAGGTTACAAGGTAACACAAAAGCATCCACCATCAGCAACGATTTTATCTTGTGTTGACATAAAACTCCGCAAAACAACAGCTCATAATTATATTTAACAGTATATGTTTAGAAAATTATCTGCTGCCTAGATACACTAAATATGTGTGTGTGTGTGTGTTTTGTATACTTAACATTATCTTTGTTTTTTCTTTATTTTTATTTCATTGTTTATTGAAAAATTTGTCAGTTCTGTTTGTTGGCCTTTCTGCTAATTACATTTAACCATAGCCAATTACACTTCAGTTTTAAGGGGAGTCACTGTTCATTATGCAAACAAAGTGAAACATACTTTATTAAAAAATCCAAAAGATACAGGCCATATGAACATATATTTGATGAAAAACAATATCCCATAGACCTGAATAATTTATTATTTTACATGTTAATTTTAGCACCTTGTCATTCTATAATTTCCATCAGTCTTCCAACTATTGATTTTATTAATCAATTTCCTGTTTCAATGTTAACATTATTTGCAGCAGTTTTTTATTGCTTCCTAAAGTTTCTTTTTTGCTTGAATACTGTTTTCCATTTTCATATACACATATTTTATTAATGGATCATAAGTTTTCTATTTGATTAATATTTGGGGGTTAATTTGGTATATTTAAAATCTTTCTTTGGCAAAGTAGATAATAATGAGCTTTTAAGAATGTAAAAGTGTATTGTTTTGAATGAAACTGTACTTTATCTTAATAATTCTTGGGTGATGAAAGTTCAAACCCTGTTGGTGGCTAATTCCTTATTTTCTGAGTCATTATGCTTGCTTAATGGTCAATGAATTTGAAAACACAACCTAACCATCGCAATAAATAAATAGGATAAAAGAAATTTTTTTATTAATTCTACAGGGTGCAGCAGATCTGTTTATATTCTTCATTTCATGCATAAATGTTGTTTGTTTTTATCAACTGCACAGTATAATAGGGTTAGTTGAGCACTGTCTGTCAGAAAAAACTATGACACAATTCAGTCTGCCAGAAATTTGGAAGCAGCATGCTGTAGTGCTTGGAATCCACACTGAAAGCTCCAATACAAATATTTCAGAGCGTTGGGTGAGGACAGTGAACATGATTTGGAAAGAATTGGACACGTCTAATAGTGATTACAAATGTATGGCAGCCTGGAAAACCACTCTGATTGTTCTGATAAGAAAAGAACTCCTAAATTTGTTTTTAAGGATCTAACTCAACACAGAGGCTGACATCAAGTTCCTTGAGGAGGTAGTGCTGCCCTGGCTTAAGAGGGTGGCTGGTGGAATATCCTATGTCTGGAAGCAGAACTCTCTACATATCACACAAACAGGAGAAGCCAGTTATGGCTGTCAAACAATTTCTGTAACCACATCACCCCTTATATTTGACCATTTAACTCCCCAGACTGCAACTCTCTTGATTATTGTACATAGGGCACAGTTGAGAGAGAGACCAATAAAATACCTTGTAATACCAAAGATGAGCTGAAGGCAAGAATTACAAAAGCATTTAGCAACAAGTGTAATATAACAACCTGGCCCCACCCGAGGAAAGGCTGATGCAAGCGGGGGTGTTTTCCGGTCGTTGAAAGGAACGGATGTTTGTTTGACCTTATTTCCGGCAGTAGCGGAAATGGCTACAAGAGGCAGACAGAACAGGTGTCTCTGAGAATTACGTGGGCGTGCGTGGGCGAGGCAAAATCCGGAAGTCCCGGTTTGGAGATTATAAAAGACCTCGGCGCACGGATTTCAGGCAGAGAGACAGAGGCAGACGAGAGAGACAGAGGCAGACGAGAGAGACAGACCAGACCAGAGGAGCAACAGATACGACCCCCCCCGTCAACCCTTGGAAGTGCGCTCTCACTCTCTGTTCACTAGGCTACACGGTCCATCGTCATTAATAAAAAATATAACTCATATTTATATATATATACCCGTGTTTGTCTGTTTATTGATATACAACACAAGGAGACCATCCAAAAGAGATGCAGGGGATTCTAATGTCATCTGGAGGGTGTGGTTAAAGCCAACAATGATTTTATTGAATAAAATTACAATAGTATTTCAAGATATTTCTGCGAAATATATCCTTTAAAATGAGATGTCAGTATTATTTTCATTTTTGCATAATTTAAACAACAATTTATCCACTGCACTCTGTATATGTTGTATTAAATTTATAAGTTGGTAAGTAAATTGATTTACATGTTAAATTTGCTACTTACGAATGATATGCAGCTATTATTGAATAAGTAAAAACATTTTATGGGTAAAATCGTTAAAATCTTTTGGACATTCTCAAACTGGATGTACTTGAGTTGCAGAGAAAAAAAATTTGAATTTAAATGAAAGTGGAACCAAAGATATATGACTTATATGTATCTAAATCTAAACTTATTTATAAATGGAACTTTGTCTGTGTGTATCTGTTACCTATAGACTCCGAAACAGCTGAACCAATTTTCTTAAAAATGTACTCAGTTGTACTATAAGCATCTGCGAGTGTTCTTAGATAGGTTTAGTGTTGAGGTACCCCCGATAAATATCGAAAATTGATAATCGAAAAAAATCATGTTATAGAAGGAGTGGTCAGATTTTAATCAAATTTGATACATTCATAGACAAAGACATAAGAAACGATATTCAGAAGTTTCAAGGTTGCAGTTCTTACAATAGTGCAGAAAATTGATAACATATATATATAAAAGACAAGATGTTTGTGTGTGTCTTTTTATCTGTCTGTATGTCCTTTATACAAATCCACAATTCTTATCCGATTCTCACCAAACTTCACACAAATATTCTTTAGTCTGAGCTCCAGGACCATTAAAGCTTTCATTACACCCAAGCAATGCTGGGCTATACTGCTAGTAAATTATAAATAAAAAGATGAATAAATTACTAGATAACAGATTGGGAGAGAAAATAAAACCATTTGTAATCACAAAGGGAAGAATTTTACCTTTTGATTGAAAACCAATGTACATTCTATACCATTGCATATACTGCATTCGATTTATTAGTTGGTCACTAAGTTGCTTTATACTAAATATATACCAAGTGTCCACATACATCCTTCCATAAACTGTATATCCCAAATCCTAATCCCTTGGCCAACAAATCCTGTTTGATTTTCTTTTTCTTTTGACCATAAGAGCTACAATGATATCAAGTCTTTTGATATACCCAAGATAATCAACAGAGATCTGAAAAATTATAGCAATTATGCTATAAAGTCAATGTTCATTAATATCATTGTGTTATATATTCAATAATATCACTTGACCAAAGAGGGTCATCAAATGGCACATCAATCATACATAACAACATAGAGGGATTAAAGGAAGGTTGCATGTCTAAGAACACACCGCCATATATAGATGTGCATCTGGTCATATATATATATATATATATATATATATAACTTTTTAAATAAAGATATTCTTGATATTGAATATAGTAAATTTAACACTTGTATATATAGAGAAAGAAAAGTTAATCAGAACAATTACCATGAAAGTATTTATATAAAAGGAACAGAAAACTACATTATAATAGCAGGAAAATGACTGAAGTTGAGATGCCAACTCAGGATCAATGAAATTGCAGATTTTTCTTTGGATTTTTACAAGGATCTTTAAATTTATAGCAGGAACACCAGACCATATATTATTTCAAATTTCAAAGAATTACATTATATATATATATATATATATATATATATATCACTTAAGCATTGCCCCATGTAGAATATATACTCTACACTAACTGAGTCAGCTAATTATTGATAATTGTTCCTAATTGGCAACAGCAATTAACAGTTGAATATTGTTAAAAGTTCAAGTTGCCATTCAAGGGAAAAAAATTGTTAAAAACGACAAACACTTCATAAATGTCAGACAGATAATTGGCATTTTGTAGCAAATTGAAACGATCAACCAAGTTCAGGAGAGTCAACTATTTCACTAAGCATCACAAATAAAAAAGAAAATCAAAAAATTTGAATAGGAAAGCATTTTTGTAAGTGGATTTATCTCTATTTTTCCCTCTCTCTCACATATGTGTGTGTGTATATGTAATATAAATGTGTGTGCATGTGTGCGTTTATCTCTTTCTCTCTCTCTCTCTCTATATATATATATATATATATATATATATATACAAATAGATGCAGACAATATATACATATATATATATATATAGAGAGAGAGAGAGAGAGATAGATGCACATAGGCAGGCATATAAGAGAGGATGCTGAAAAGTTTAGGCCTAAGCAAAAAGAAATTAAAAAATGCTGATAATTGGTCAGATTTGGAGAAGTAAGTCAGACTGAAAACTTTTTAGCATTCATTCATGGATATGTGTGATAGATCAATAAGTTCATATCTTAATGAAGAAAAAAAAACATTTACTTTGCACAACAAATATATTTGTTTCTCAACAAAAGTTTTTTTTTTTTTTAATCATATCACCCCGAGCAAGGCGGTAACACCACTGATGTGCAGGGGCTACGTAAGAGTGAAAAGATTGGGAAAGATAAAGCCAGAAACCACATCCTAGACAAGGAACAAGCCTCTTCACCTGTTCAATAGACATGGGTGAAGTATGAACCGGGCGATAGTTTAGTCTATCTACTCCAATTGGAAAAAATAAAGAGAAGAGTGAAGAGATTGGAAGAGAGAAAGCCGGAAACCACATCCTAAACAGGGAACAAGGGATGAGCCTCTTCGCCTGTTCAATAGACGTGGGTGGAGTATGAACCGGGCGATAGTTTGGTCTATCTACTCCAATTGGAAAAAATAAAGAGAAGAGTGAAGAGATTGGAAGAGAGAAAGCCGGAAACCACATCCTAAACAGGGAACAAGGAATGAGCCTCTTCGCCTGTTCAATAGACGTGGGTGGAGTATGAACCGGGCGATAGTTTGGTCTATCTACTCCAATTGGAAAAAAATAAAGAGAAAAGTGAAAAGATTGGAAGAGAGAAAGCCGGAATTTCCTTATCAATACACTTAGTACAATGGCTAAATACATATAACACAAACCTGGTATGAGAAAAAAGCTGACTTCCAGGTACTTTTATGTCCCCTAGCACACTCACCAGATTTAAACCCCACTGAGCAGAATGTTGGCTTGGAACAAGAAATCAGAGAGCTGAGTTCAAATTCTAATTAAATTAATTGCCTTCACTTATGAGCGAATACCCTTGGGAAAGGTATTAATTCAACTCTTCCCTTCAGCTATGGGTTAAATAACATGACAGACTGGATTCTACAGCCTTGGTTGGCAACTTGTCTTTTGCAGAAAGTAATGGCAACCTACTATGGAAAAATCTTCTGCTTGGACAGTCATGTTTTATTCGAGACACGATTGCTCAAGCATGCATCACATATGGCACTTAACTGACTGAGCAAGCATATGACATATTAAAGACTTCACTAAATTCTCTGCAATTACACCCAATAAATATAACTTTATATATATATATGTATATAAAAACACACACACATACATATGACAACTCCATCTCTCAGGCTCCATGCTATATCACACTGCCACCTGACAGCTTCACATTTTTTCACATAATGGTTTCAATGTTTTTATAATATTAGTTCATATTTTAATTTTCAACAAATATTTTCAGTATTTTCTACTTTCTTATTAATACAATTCAATAGTGAAGAAGAAAATATTGATTACACATTAAACAATGAAAATTTCACCTTCATTCTAGCTCTACCTTTCAGACCTTTACTACTAGAACATGCTATGCTACCTCCACAGAGTCAAATCACCCTCCTTTCCTCCATATTCCTAATGTCTCCCTTGAAGAGCTTTTTTTTTTCTCCCAAAGAACTGCCACTCTCCAGAACTGACTCCTACATGATGACGTCACTGAACATTACTATATTAACCTCATTAAGTCAAAAGTCATTCATTATCTAATCTCCTTATCCTCATAATCTTCACTTCCTATCAACTCCTCTTTCATTCATTTCACATACCCTGTCTGTCATAACCATTTTAATAGTAACTCTCTACCGTTAGTAACTCTCAAGTCTTATATTGTGGAAAACACTTTAATAGTAATTATTAAAACACATAGATCAAACATTATACATTGAAAATTTCACATAAAAATTCAGGTATAATATATCAGTCTACAGGCTTTTCGATCCACCATTGAAATTTGTGTATGTCTATTATGTACAAAGGCATAAGCAAATTTGTTACCACTTAGTTTTAAGATTCAATCAAGAAATACCCATTAACTATTATTCCTGAATATCACACAAGAGAAATAACTTGAGAGTCAGTCCATTTATATTCCAGAAATTGTTGAAATTTAGAAAGTGGGTATATTATTGAATGCAGATGAAATAAGTTAACAGATAATAGTAATAAAATCCAAAAGCTGTCTTCATGCAATGAGGTGGTAAATTTTAAGTCCCTGTCACACGGTAGTAGATACAGCAAAATATTTTAAAATCTGCCCATCAATGACCTTGTAATATTTTCATTAAATGGAACTGATGGAACTTCCAGAAGAAAGCCACTTCAACAGAAAAGGCAGGCAGCCAGCAATTGAAAACTCCTTGGCGTTTTGGCACATTGTCATCTTTGCAGATGAGGTGAGGTTAGGTTGGTAGACTTAATGGTATTTCAATCCTTGCTGGGTTACTCAATACCAAAGTCAGATTTGTTATTTATTTTTTAAATCCGGAACGTTTTTTTTTTTTAAACATATCACCCCGAGCAAGGTGGTAACACTACTGATGTGCAAGGGGCTACATAAGAGTGAAAAGATTGGGAAAGAGAAAGCTGGAAACCACATCCTAAACAGGGAACAAGGGATGAGCCTCTTCACCTGTTCAATAGACAAGGGTGGAGTGTGAAACAGGCAATAGTTTAGTCTATCTACTCCAATTGAAAAAAAAAGAAAAAAAGAAAAGAGTGAAAAGGTTGGAAGAGAAAAAGAAAAACCGGAAACCACATCCTAAACAGGGAACAAGCGATGAGCCTTTTCACCTGTTCAATAGATGAGGGTGGAGTGTGAACTGAGCGATAGTTTAGTCTATCTACTCTAATTGAAAAAAGAAAAGAGTGAAAAGGATGGAAGAGAGAAAGCCGGAAACCACATCCTAAACAGGGAACAAGGGATGAGCCTCTTCACCTGTTCAATAGACAAGGGTGGAGTGTGAACTGAGCGATAGTTTAGTCTATCTACTCCAATTGAAAAAAAAAAGAAAAAAAGAAAAGAGTGAAAAGGTTGGAAGAGAGAAAGCCAGAAACCACATCCTAAACAGGGAACAAGGGATGAGCCTCTTCACCTAAATATATATATATATATATATTGAATGAATAAATAGTTTCAATGTTAGCCTTTTTATATTAATTACCAGCATAAATATTTCCAACAAACTTTTAAAAACATTATATATAATTTGAACAAGGACTTAATATCATAGAGTTTAAATATCGTTTTAAAGAAGAAAACATTTTTTACAAAACAAAAAAATACAAAGGAAAATTCAAAGACAATTTATGAAAAAAAACAAAAAGAAAGTTTTAACAGAGTGTAAAAAGGCAAACTTTACATATTTGAGGTATTTTTTTTTTTAAATCATTTCATCCCAAGCAAGCCATTAATGCCACTGATGTGCAGGGGTTTACATAAAAGAGTTGAAGTATTAGGCAGGAGGAGCGTGAAGACAAGGACGAATCAGCTGCAGGAGGTGTAAGAGAAAGGGCAAGAGAAGGATGTGAAGACAGTTGCGAAGGTAGAAAGGAAGGAAGGAAAAGAACAAGATACATGGGATGATGTAGAAAGGGCTTGAGTTATGTGAATAAGAGATGGGAATTGACTTTGCATTTAAATTCTTGGAGGTTATAGTTGTTAGGAAACAAATATATGCAAGGGAATTCCACAGGTGAGAAGCATGAGAAAAGAAGCTGCTGGAATAGAATTGTTGTTTGCATTTGGTTGATCTAACTGTAAAAGGGTAAGACCTTGTTGCCAGTCTGGTTGCCCTAGTAAATTCTTGTGGAGTGGGCACCAGTGACCCAAGTTCATCAGAGCAGAAGCCATGAAAATATTTATAGAAGAGACAATAGGGAAGCCACATCTTGACAATGAGAAAGTGGCTGGAGTCAAGCTGTCAGATCGACTCCAGCCACTTACATCACATTTACATTGTTTGGAGTGTTGTCCTCATCTCTATTGTCATATTCACAATTTTTTGGCTGTTTTATGCGTCAACATTCTTCAGGTGGCTAGAATTTTGAACCAAACCCTTTATTTCAATCCCTGGAGTTGATTATCCTCAAGGACACATGGCCCAAGAGATAAAAGTGTGGGTTAGATCCAGTGACTTGACCAAGTGTTCTAAACTCAATAGCTGGTGACAGCAGTGGGGAATAAAAACTTAGAGAGTTGAGTTAAACGAAGATAATTTAAGCATCCAGAAGTGGCATGACACATGAAACTAGAACAATCTACCTCAATGATCAAAATAAAGGTCTCAGTTCAAAATTTCAATCACCTGATTAAGACTGGCACATACAATGTCAAAACATTGTGAATATGACAATTAAAATGTCATGTTACATTATAACACTAATAATAACTATATCTCTATAAAAATTTATATAAAAAGTAAAAACTATCAAAGTGTGGAATATATATGTCCATTAGTTTATACCACTATTTTTATATATAAATACACAACATACACTATTATAACAGAGAGAATATATCGTTTATTCAGTAATGGATTAGAGCACTCTGGCTACTGGCATATGATACATTATATGCTAAAAGTCTAACTCCTACCAAGCACCCATAGCTCAGAGGTAGAATCGCCGACTGACGCCAGCTCAGTCGGGTTTCAATCCTGTGTTAAAAGCAATCAGATGTCTAACCATACTGATGAGCTGTGATACAGTGAAACAGATCTGTCTGCAGATGACTATATATATATTCAGTTAGATAGGTGTGAGTTTGTGACCCTGAATTTCATGCTTTTGCAATCGTCAGACAAACTGATTAATTTTTTTAAAATATTGGATATATGTAAGGCTGCATATCTTGGTGTATTTTTGTGAAAGTGGTAGGAAGATCCGAAGGAAAATTTGTCGTTGTGGCATCTGTCATACAAATGCAGACATAGATACACACTTGTACACTCATTGACGTACACAGATACACACACACATGCTCACCCACTGAGGCTCACACCATATATTTATATAAATATTCTTCACTATTGAATAACATAATTTTTGCAAAAAATAAATTAAGGTACTGTTAAACAGAGAACAGGTGGAAAAAGGATACATAACTGGTAGTTAAGTTTAATAACTGGTAGTAAAGAGAATGAACTGAACCAACACTGCCTCACTTTTGTGTCTCTCATGAACTGAGTCAACATTACCTTGCTGTTGTCTCTCTCTTCATGAGTGTGACAGAAGGGAAATATAATCATCTGCATAGAAGCCTGTTTTGCTGTATCACAGCCAATCAGTGCAGCTAGATTAATCATTTGCCTCAAGCCAGGATCGAAATTCAACTGATTTGTCATCAGATATATATATATATATATATATATATATATATATATATATTTATTGAGAGGAAAACTCAACACATAATTATTAAATGGTTTAAATCCAGAATTTATTTCAGTAATGTAAAAGAGTATTTGCACAGTTGCCCTGTTTAGACTGTTAATGAAATATATATATATATATATATATATATATATATATATAAGCATGCGGTGTAGATATAGAAGAATCCAAAAGAATTCCTGTACATACAGTGGTAAGATAACTCTCTAAGAGAGCTCTAAATATATATGTATACAAATACATATAGAGCAAATATAAGAAAATATTTAGGCAGACATGTTTTTTCATGGTAAATAGGAAGTATGGGCCTATTTCATGCGAACCATCATCAGCTTCAGTCTTTAATGTACAGAAGAGTTTTCTGTATCTAGAATAAAGACGGAAGCTGATGATGGTTCGCCTGAAATAGGCCCATACTTCTGTTTTACCATGAAATAACGTCTGTCTAAATTTTTTCCTATATATATATATATATATATATACACACATGTATATATAGTGCCCCAAGGCCCTCTTTATTATAATAAAGGCCATTGTGTGTGTGTGTGTATATATATATATATATATATATATATATATATATATATGTATGAATGTATAGTGTGTGTGTATATACATATATATATATATGTACACACACACTAATAAGTACACAATGGTCCTAATTATAATGGCGAGAATGCTTAGTGTACTATATATATATGTGTGTGTGAACACAAAAAATATGAATGTATGTGAAAATAATAAACAAAAACTTCAAATTGGTAAGGCCCTCTATATCGAAATCAACTAACAAGCTCTCAACAAAATTTATTACAAATATAGCAACAACATATCAAAGTGTATTTAACATTTAATACCATTTTGCATTTCTATCAATTCCCAGTCAGATCACTTATATTAAAATGCTTGCTTTGCCAAAAACTTAACTACAATGGATAAATTTAAATTTTAAAATAATTATAACAGAGTTTATTTGACTATGTTTTTTAAAAAAATCACAATGGAATGCAAATGTTATTGCAGTTACAATAAGTTTGTCATTGTAATTTAGCCATGAAGATGATCTTGGAAAAGATTGAAAGTACTTGGGCTAGAAAAAACTATGCCACCTTTCTTGATGAATTTCATCTTAATATCAAGAAACTGATTAAAGAACTTAAAAGGATCATTATAAAAATAAATGGACACAAAATGTCTATATTTTTCAATGAACACATTTGAATATATTTTTTTTTCTAAACATATACTGTTAAATCTAAAAGATAATGAATGTCTATTATGTTTAACGATGAGCCATTCTAAACATCATATTTTAGCTTTGATTTCAGTTGAAAATAAAGACAAAAATTCTGGATAAATTTTTATTAAGTCAGTTTTAAGCTTTCGGCTCACATGAGCCATCTTCAGAGAGGTTATAAGGATGGTAACCCAAAAACATCCACCATCAGCGATGATTTTATCTTGTGTTGACATAAAACTCCACTAAGAAACAGCAACAGTTACCAAAAATAGCAAACGCAGAACCAACTAAATAAAAAATTATCCAAATGTTGGACAATTTTTGTCTTTATTTTCAACTGAAATTAAAGCCAAAATATGATGTTTAGAACGGCTCATGATTAAGCATAATAGACATTCATTGTCTCTTATATTTAACAGTATATGTTTAGAAAATTATTTGCTGCCTCGATACACTAAATATATATATATATATATATATATATATATATATACACACTGTGAGCCCTCACCTATTCATCTTCCAGCATTTGTGACTTCACACACTCGCAGAATTCTTTCTAGAAAATATCTACAACTGGCATTTTAAAAGTGGCACAAAAATTGGGTGCATGCATGTGTATGTTCACACCAATACTTAAACGGTATTGGCTGGTGATTAAATGGCGGTACATGACTGGTAACCATCAATTGATATGCAAAGCACTTGGCCACTTTTATGGAAGCTGTAGACTTAACTAGTTCACTAGTGTTGTGTTCTGTGAATATTTGTGAATTCACTTTTGTGTTTTTTCCTTTTACATACACCCTAAGATGCCGCTAAAATGCTTAACTTCTTTTAAGGCTTCCGGCAAGGAGCCTAAGCAGCAGAATTATTAAGTATTTTTATTTTTTTCTGGTACTATGTACAAGTACATATTTAAATATTTTCAACAGTTGTGCCTATGTATGCATAAGAAAAACAGTTATTGTACATATGAAAAAAATAATGTTAAGTCTGGGGTCACCTTCACAGTTCTGTTTTCAGAAAATGTTTTAAACTTTATACAGCATTTTATGTCTTGTTACACATATTTTATGCAGTATTTTCAATGCTTGTATTGATTTATACATAATTATAAACGGTTATTGTACATATGAAAAAATATTTATGCTAAGTGTATAATCACCAATACAGTACTATTTTCAAAAAAATGTTTAAAAGTGGTATGAAATGTTTCTAAAGTGTTTTTCCTTTTTTTTTTTTATCATATTACCCCAAGCAAGGTGATAACGCCACTGATGCATAGGGGGCTACGTAAGAGTAAAAAGACTGGAAAAGAGAAAGCCGGAAACCGCATCCTAAACAGGGAACAAGGGATGAGCCTCTTCACCTGTTCAATAGACGAGGGTGGAGTGTAAACCAGGCGATAGTTTAGTCTATCTACTCTAATTGAAAAAAGAAAAGAGTGAAAAGGATGGAAGAGAGAAAGCCGGAAACCACATCCTAAACAGGGAACAAGGGATGAGCCTCTTCACCTGTTCAATAGACGAGGGTGGAGTGTAAACCAGGCGATAGTTGAGTCTATCTACTCCAATATGGTGAAAGTTTAAGGCATATCGAGGGTTTTAACAATCAAAATAGATATTTATAAGCACTTTTAGAAGGGGTTACAAGTATTCATGGATTCTAATTATTTGTGCAGCCAGTTCTGGTTACTAACTCCCATGAATATAGGGTTCCCACTGTATCAGTTATGAAATATGTTTTTGTGGTTTTAATTTGTTTTGTTCACAGTTACTTAATTTTCAGGGAACTCAACAATCAACATACAACAGTTAACTAATTGCAAATGCAGTAATATATAAAAAATTCAAAGAGACTTCTTGGATTTCTTCAAAATTACGTGAATGATTATACTGTTAAATAATATAATTCAGAAAATAACTAAAAAATAGAAAGAAAAATAACTTAATTATAGTGCAAAATATTCAGTGCAAGCCATCAGAGTATGTGTGTATGTGTACACACTAGGATATAAATATGTACAGATGTATATGCACCCATATACACTACTGACCATAAGTTTGGGGCCACACAAATTTTTTTCACAAAGTTTATAAAATTTCATTTTTAGCAGAATCAAATTCACCAAGTTTGTATTTTTGTTATTCTTATGTAGATGTCAAGTAAAAAAAGTATTCTTTTTCAACTTTAAAATAAACATTTACTCAGTTTGCTACTTGACTTCCCTTATTGTGATCAAGTTTTTGCCGAAAATTCAGATTTATTCAGATATTATAATTATGGTATAATTTATTTTTGTAAACCATATTACTATGGTATAAATAGCAAGGAAGAAAAAGATTAGCATTAAAAAAGAGCTTAGGTTGAAATTCTTTTGAAAGAAAGATATTCTGAACGTGTTATTGCTAAAAAATTAAGCCTATCAAAAAATGGCATGCATTATTGCCTTCAACGACTTCGTGAAACTGAGTTAAATATTGACAGAAAAGATCTGGTAGGCCCAGAGTAACATCTATTGTAGAGGATAGGCACTTGATCATATCTCACAAGAAAAATAGAAGAAAAACTGCTGGGAATTAACAACTGAAATAAATCTAGTATCTGTTACTACTTTTAAGAGAACTTCATTCTGCTGAACTTAAAGGCTGTGTAGCAGTTAAGAAACCACTATTAAAGAAGGAGAATAAAGGATGAAATTGATTTTACAGTTCAAAATGAACTTCCTAAAAATGAAAAAATGTTGTTTAAACGCTTGCAGGGTGCTTGGAAATCACTTTCACCAACTTATTTTTATAAGTTATTAGAAAGAATGCCAAGGATTTGCTCTGCAGGAATAAAGGCTCATAGTGGTTTCTTTGATGAAAAGAAAATATGAATTAACTTCAATTAAATTTGAAATTAATCTACATTAATTTTAGTTTTAATTATTGTACAATTGTGAGCAACAATGAAATATATCTATATTTATTCTTCTAAGACATTAAATTTGTTATTTCTTTCTCTTAGAGAATAAATCTAAGTGGTCCCAAACTTATGATTGGGAGTATATATATATATATATAGTAGTGGCCATAATATAAAGAACAAAATTAACAAAGACATAAATATGTGTATTACTTAAAAAGTAAATCAAAATTACTTGATTAGCAATTAAATTTTTATCGAATAAAGATTAGGGTGAATGCATAAATATAATACAAAGTTACAAAAATTTACATACTAGATTTTTTTTTAAAATAAAGATTAAATGGAACAAAGGAAATAAACTACTGTCAAAAGTTAAGGAATGATGTTAATAATTTGCATAAACTTTTAATTTACATTGTTAAAAAACTTGATGGAGCTTTTCAACAATAAGTAAAAGTTCATTTATCATTAGGACTTTATTTTTAAGCAATATGGTAAATTCTACACACAAAACGCTTTCTTTTAAAGAAAAAACTCATTATCACTAACTATCAAGAAAAAAAGTCAATTTCAGAAATTTCTGATATTGCTCATAGGTCGTTCATCATGTTATTAGCAGATATAAAACCGATAAAACATTAGATGCAAAACCAAAATCTGGCAAACCTCTAAAAACATCACAAAGAGAAGATCGAAGAATTGTTAGAATATCTACAAAAAACGTTTTGAAACTGCTACATCAATTGCCTGTAAATTTAATGAAGAAACAGATAATAAGATCTCAAGAAAAACAGTTACTCGCAGGTTAAAAAATGCAGGATTGCATGCCCGTAATCCAGCTTTGAAGCCTCTCATTTCAAAGTGAAACCAAAGGGCACACCTGGAGTATGTGAGAGAACATGTTGTTTGGACTGACACTCATTGGGATACAGTTCATTTCAGTGACTAGTTCAAGTTTACTATATTTGGTTCTGAGGGCAAAATTTACGTATGTCGTAGAACAGGTGAAAAACTGTGTTCTCAACGTGTCAAGAAAACCTTTAAGTTTGGTGGTGGTAGTGTGATGGTGTGGGGAATGATTTCATCTGCAGGAGTTGACCCTATCATCAGCGTACATGGCAATATCAATGCTGAGATTTACAAAAGGCTTCTTCAGCAGCATGTGGTACCAAGATTACACCATAATCTTTATGAATCTCCTATTTTCATGCAGGACAATGCAACTTGCCACATGACTCACAAGATTATGGCTTGATTTGAAGGAGGAGAAATCGCCCTAATGAAGTGGCCAACCCAGAGCCCCAACCTGAATCCAATAGAAAAGAAACCCGAAAAACCAGGATCACCTGTGGGAGCTATTGAAAGACGAATGGGAGGGAATTACTGCTGATTTTTGCAAGAAATTAATTAGATCATGTGGTCAATGATGCAGAGAAATCATTAAAAATAAGAGGATGTTTACCAAATATTAAATTTTGTTGATATTTTGCTCACAATCAAGTATTAACAAGATCGTTCCTTAACTTTTGTCCAGGAGCTTATTTCCTTTGTTCCATTTAATCTTTATTTAAAAAAAAAAACTATTATGTAAATCTTTTTAACTTTGTATAATATTTATGCATTACACTCTAATCTTTATTCGGTAAAAATTTCATTGCTAATCATGCATTACTTTTTAAGTAATACACATATTTATGTCTTTGTTGTTTCCGTTCCTTATATTATGGCTACTACTGTACATACATGAATTCTTGATATATTTTCAGCAGAATGTATTTTACACCTGTTGCTCTTATGAGTATTGGCAATGGGTGTTGCAAGCCTCTGGCAAACAAGACTGACCTTTACAAATACATTAACCTAGCTTTCAAAGACAAACTGTGAAAGTTAGGCAGTCTGATTCCTCATTATTTTGATGCCTTTATCTCTATAAATATTGAGAAGATATCTTCCTTTCAGGTTATGAATTGACCCCCCACTCTTACAAGAATTCAGGATTGAGAACATTATATAAAATCTAATTCCTCATTATTTTAATGTCTTTATTGCCATAAATGTTGAGAACACATTGATTTTTCCGGTTATAAATTGACTCCCCACTCCTACCAGAAATTAGAATTGAGAACATTATATAAAATTTTACAAATTCCCATTTCAGGTAACATAGGAGTTTTAAGCTTACACTTGGAAAATAGACTGAATTGTTTTTATTTTTATCCCAATATTTATGTATATTTTGATTGAATAAAACACTATATTTTTTATACCATATTCTTTCAGGATACAGGTAATCATGGCTCTCTACTGATTCCTTTTCTGTATTATCTGTTGTAGAGCCTCCCCTTTCTCAATGATAATGGACTCCGGCCATAGTGAGATACAGAAGTTACTGTAAGAGTTCGACAGATACCGAGATTTCAAGAAGAATACAGTGTCAGTAGTTCATAGTAGTGCTGAGCTCCACTCAGACAGAAGATTAATACAAAGTACCTGTCAGCTTCCAACATGGACATACTAATTCTACTAAGGCTTCACTTCAGAGACTTGTATATATATTTGTTACTAATTGTATTCCTGGATTACTAACTTGCATTCAAGTTTGTATCTTTAAGTTTAATATACTTATTTTTCTATCTCAATATCTGGTTTGTTGTTCATTATTTTATGTGGTTCACATTCCCGGGATCCACAATAACTTAGTAATGAAGGATTCAAATCAAACAACAACTTACCAATGAAAATTCGAGAGTCATGACAAGACTCAAAAGAACTCATATAAAAGAACAACAGAAAACCCATATTGCCACACATGTTGACAACAACAATTTGGCAACATTCTTGCAGAAAATAGCAACTCTGGAATGAAATTCACAAGGACGTAAAGAGATAGAAAAACAAATTCATAAAAAGGTATTTGAAAGTCAATATTTTTTCTTCCTCAAGCAAGTCACCACAATCAAAAGATTGAATGCAAAAAAGCAACAGAAAAACCCATCACGGAAGCAAAGCAAAAAACCATGGAAGAATTTCAAAACGTAATGCTTGAGATGATAAAAAGAAGTGAAGTGAGACAATTAAAATTCTAAGAAAAACAAATGGAAGCATAAATAAAGTTAGAGAAAAGACAAATGGAAATTCAAAGAATAAATGAAGAAAGACAAATGGAAATTCAGGAATTACTACTAAAATTGACAGTCAACATAGAAGAAAGGAACAATGAAAAAGAGCTGTCTTTTTCCCAAGACACAATTTGGAACACTATCGAGACATTTAAGTACTCCCTTGAAGATGACAAAAATTTTGGGAACTATTTTAGATGTTATGAAAACATTTTTTACATTGATTGCCAAATCTGGACAAAAGCAAAAAAAGCTAAAGGAAATTTACTCAGGAAATTGGGCACAGAGGAGTACACAAAATTTGTGGACTATATTCTGCCAAAGAAAACAAATGATTTGATATTTGATAAGGCAGTTATGTAACTGCCTCATCAAATGTCAAATCATTTGTTTTCTTTGGCAGAATACAGAATACAGAACTCTTCAGTCCAAAGATTTCACTTTTTCAGAACTACATTCTGTGGTGAATTGGGGTAAGAAGTGGCTTGTAAATTTCAATGTGTCTAAGACCAAGCTGCTGTCTGTCAATCATCACAGGAAACCTCTCCTGCCTCCCATAAGCATGAACAAGCAAGCCTCCCTGAGAGCAATACCATGCCTCCTCAGCCTTACTCTCACTTCCAATCTCAAGTGGAATGACTACATTGAGTCAATAGCAAAATCCACTGCCAGGAAGGTTGGGTCACTGTGTTGGGCCAGGATGTTTTTCCTGCCTGAATCCATCCTGCATATATACAAATCAAACATTCGTCCATGCATGGAGTACTGCTGCCATATATGGTCAGGCGCCCCTGTTTTTCATCTCAGTGTTCTTGACAGGCCCCAAAGGAGAATCAGTAATGTGATAGGCACTGACTTGGTGGCTCGACTCGAGCCACTTCCCCACCGACAGGATGTGGCTTCCTTTTGTCTGTTCTTTAAATACTTTCTGCTCCAATGAACTTAAGTCACTGGTACCTCTGGAACAGGTGTTTACTTGTGCAACCGGACTGCCAACTGGGTCTCACCCATTCACAGTTAGACTAACCAAATGCAGACAACAATTCTACTCCTGCAGCTTCTTTTCTCACACTTCCTGCCTGGAAAACTCACTCCCTTATTCTTGCTTTTTTGACGGCTACAACCTCCAGGAATTTAGATGCAATGTCAATACTCATCTCTTAACCACTTGACTCTAGTTCTTTCTTCACCACCCTGTATATCCTTTCCTTTCTCTCCACCTTTGCAACTGTCATCACACCTGTATTCCCATCCTTCTTTTGCTCCTTTCTAACCAGCTCATCTTTTTCTTCACTCTCTTCTATCTAATCTTTTTTACTCTTATGTAGCACCCTGCACATCAGTGGTGTTACCACCTTGCTCGGGGTGTTACAAAAAAAAAAAAGATAAAAATGCCTCAACCTCGTAAAAAGCAAAAATAAGGACTAGTCGACATTTGCCACAATCGTTAACAAACATTGCGATGATTTTAAATTAACAGAATAAACTCTGGATAACTTTAAATGTTTTATATTTGTACAAGGATTAGTTTCAGCTAAGGACAGCGAAATTCGTAAAAGAATGCTTACAAAGCTCCAAAAACTGTCAGATGACTGTTAAAAATGCTTGAGTATTAAAAAACACTCTAAAGATATCGAAGATTCGGGAGTGGCACACATACATAAGTTAAACAAAAATTTACAATTTTCACCCTCCCCAAAAGAAAAACAGAAATTAAAGGATAAAGAAAAATTTACAAGATATAAGGCAATTAATGACAGAGATCAAATAAAAAATAACCTCCCCACTCCGCCACATCTGCATGTCACAGATATGGTGAATTCCACTGGAACAAAGACTGTCAATTTAAATACAAGAAATCTTTAGATTGTTAAAAAACTGGAGCATAAGGCATCTCAATGAAAAAATAAAAGACGCACTAGTAGGATAAGAACTACTAGAATGGGCTCCGAAAACAAACTAAACACAATACGTAGAACTTGAGATTTTAAATAAAAAAAGGTAAAATTACAGTTATATTCAAGATTGAATCTAACTATAATTAATTTACAAACCTGGAGGAAGTTAAATAGACTGACCATGCTGCATACACAGAAAATCACCAAGTCTGTTCCAGGGAAGTGTATCAATTTTGAAGGAGAAGTAATTCTAAACGTAGAATTCCATGGAAAAACAAATATATTAAAAATATTTGTAATGAAAGACACAGAAAATTTGGTGGGCACAGACTGGATGCAAAAATTTGACATATGGGATTTACCCATGAGCTCATTTTGTAAGAAAATAGAGTGCAAGCTGTCAAAAGCTATGAAATTAAAAGAAGAACTACACAATCAACCATAGAAAAACTGATAAAGAGCTAGATAGATTGGTACAAACTGGGATCCTTTCAACAATAGAATTCAGTGAATGAGCAGCACCAGTGGTCTACGTAAAGTAAAAATCCAGAGAAATTCGTGTTTGTGCAGATTTCTCGACTGTATTAAACAATGCTATCAAAGATTATCACTATCCATTGCCAAGCCCAGAAGAAATATTTACCAAGCTTATCGGTGGTAAAGTATTTTTGAAGATTGATTTAAGTGAAAGCTTATCTTCAGATTCCAATAGAAGAAGAAAGTACAAAAAGTTTATGTATCAACACTCACAAAGGACTTTATAAATTCAACAGATTGCCATTTGGGATAAAAGTAGCACTGTCAATTTTTCAACAGACTATGGCTACCATAGGATGTGCATTGTGGTCCAGTGGCTATCGGCTCAGAACGAGAAACCAGGGAGCCAAGTTTGAATTCCAATTGAATCCATTGTATTCACTTACATGCAAATACCCTTGGGAAAGGTATTAATCCATCTCTTCCTTCCAGTTATGGGTTAAATAGCAGGACAGATTGGGTTCTATAGCCTTGGTCGACAACCAGTCTACTGCAGAAAGCAATGGCAACCTACTACGGGATAATCTTCTGCCCAGTCAGTCATGTCTCTTTCGAGACATGATCGCCCAAGCGTGTATCACGTATGGCACTTAAACTGACTAACTGATGGCTACCATGCTCATGGGACAGAACTTTGCTACTGCTTACTTAAATGACATTTTAATCAAAAGCAATAACATGGAAGAACATGCAACACACATTAAAGAAGTCTTTAAAAGAATCCAGGATTTTGGTTTTAAAGTGAAGGAGAGAAAAATGCAATTTTTTCTTAAAAGAAATCAAGTACTTAGGCCATATAATCAATGAAAGTGGCAGCAAACCAGATCCAGATAGGATATCTGCAATGAAAAATATGCCTGAGTGGAAAAATGTTGCAGAGCTGCAAAGCTTTCTTAGTTGAGCGAACTATTACGCTGAATTCACTGAAAACATGCACAAATTGAGGGCTCCCCTCAATGAACTATTGAAAAAAGATAATAAATGGAATTGGATGGAAGATTGTCAGAAAGCATTTAAGGGGATTATAAAGAAACTAACATCTAATCTAGCACTGACACATTTTGATCCCAAACTGGAAATCATCATTGCTAGCAATGCAAGCTCACATGAAGTGGGAGCTTGTATATTACACAAGATGCAGGATGGCACAAGGAAACCCATAGCTCATGCATCTAGATCATTGCTTCTGGCAGAGAGGAAGTATTTGCAAATAGAGAAAGAAGCATTAAGCATAATATTCACCATAACTCGCTTCTACAGATACATATATGGAATAAAATTTAGTCTTCAAACTGATCATAAACCTCTGCTCACAATATTCAGATCGAAAAAAGGACTACCAGTTTACACAGCCAACAGACTTCTGAGGTGGGGAACGATATTATTAAACTATAATTTAAAACTAGATTTCCTGTCATCAAAGAAAATTGGTCATGTGGATGGTTTATCTAGATTGGTACTTGTGAAATGTGAACCTCTGGAAGACTCTGTAATAGCAGCTTTGAGAGCCAAAGACAAAATTAGTAAAGTGCAAGCAATACAGGAAGGGAATTACAAGTGATCTTGTTAGAAATCAGAAAAGAAGCTGAAATGGACGAATTCGTGTGCAGTACGAAGAGAAAAATAGAAGAAAAAGAAAAAAATATAATAATAATGATAATAGTGATAATGTATTACTTTATAATGAAAGAGTGGCCATACCAAAATCGTTACGAAGACAAATTCTGAAGGACTTTCATCTAGGATACCCAGGGAAAAACTGTATGAAAGCATTAATGGAAAGTTTCGTGTACTGGCCTTATATGGATGATAACATTACTCAGACAGTGGAAAAATGTAGAGGCTGTGCTGCAGTTGCAAAGGCACCATCAACTACACAAAAATCATGACCTAAGGTGGACAAATCTTGGTCTAGAGTCCATGCAGACTATGCAAGATCAATTAGATACTACTACTTTATAATGGTAGATAACTTTAGCAAGTGGCCAGAAGTTTTCAGACACAAAAACCCTACGACGAAAAATACCATAAATTGTTAACACGAATTATTCGCAAGATTTGACATAGTAGATTGCCTTGTAATGGGTAATGATTCTCAATTCATCTCAAGAATTCTGTGCAACTTATCAAGTCAAACATATTGAAATAGCACCATATCATCCACAATCTAACGGTCAAGCCAAAAGCTTTGAGGACACTCTTAAGAGAGCCTTGAAAAAAACAGAGGATGTACCAACAGAAAGAGCTATATAACAGTTCCTTCAAGCTTACAGAATCATCCCGAGTGTAAACACACCATCTGAACTTTTGCCAGCTAAAGTGATGTTTGCCAACAAAATACAGTCTGTTTTTGATAAATTATTACCCAGCAAAAATAAAAACTGGCATACACCTATAGTGCTGAAAAGATCCTTCAAACCAGGCAAATGGGTCTATTTCAGAATGTTCAGAAACAATATGGCATACTGGGAAGCAGGAACGATAATAAACAGACTGGGGAATATTATGTACATAATCCAAGGTGAAAAGTTCACCCACAGGAGACATATAAATCAAATACAGAAAAGAAGGGTAGAGGAGCCAAGCTCATCACCTTCAGAAAACAAAGACTCAATGCAAGAAATCTTTGAAGCTTTTGAAATTCAAAGACCACAAGTAGCCATGGAAATCAGAACAAGCAGGAAAAGGAAATTTACAAAACCACTAATCATAGATCATAAGTGGAAAAAATATTAACTCCACCCCAAAAAGAAGCTAGGGAGGGGAGTGTTGTAGGGCCTCATTTTTTTCCATGGTAATGGACTCAACTTGAGGATACATATACTCCGGCCATAGTGAAATATGGGAGTTACCGTAAGAGTCTGACAGATACCGTCTGAATGGTTAGTGTGAGCCTCATTGGGTACCCATATTTTTGGCTTTGTGCCAAAACCAAACCAAGCTTAGTAAATAACAAAACAATCAAACACTGCTAATCTATTGACATTTCCATGGCAAATAATTAGATGAAGTCTATTCTTTAGTTCCACCAGTTCCAGCCTTTACAACTAAGACCCTATTAGGACAAGGGAGTTAACTCATTTTCTATATTATACTCCTTGATCAGAACTCCCTAGAACAGAGAAGAAAAGATTTCAAGACAGCGGTCAGGCATGCCTTCATGTTCCCAATTCGACACAATTCACTAGTCATGTTTACTTCTATTGTTATCCAATAATGAATAAAATGTGTAAAAGTTTCAGTTGTGTACTTGTTCTTATTTGATACAAATACGCCCACACAAGGATACAATATTCCATAATGCTCTGTTCAAAGAGTTAAATCATTATCATTATCTCTGTATTCCAATTGTAAGGAGGAAGATTTTCTCAGCTTGTTTCCCAAGAACCAACAGTTTCTTTAGATTAACTGATGATGCGTTAATGGTTATTGCTGGAAGGCTCTTTCAAGTTTTAGATAAGAATAGTGAACTTTGGACTATTGCTTTGAATATCTTAAGGATGTTTGACAGAACTGGGCATGCTGGGCTTCTTCCCAAGTTTCAAAGATTATGGTATTCCTGGACACATTTTTGATCAGATCAGATCACAAAATGAAAGTTTTCTTAAATGGCCACTCTTCTCAATCTTTTAGCAATAATGCATATGTCCCCCAGAGCTCTATCCTTGAAATCACATTGTTTGTAATTTTCATCATCAACTTTCCCAATGTCATCAATTCTAAACTTAGTATCTATGCTGATAACCCAACTATTTACTCCTGTGTTAATGGTAAGTTTGATATGGTCAAATTGGTAACTGATCTCAAAACAATAATCTGTTGTTAACTGGAACAAGAAAGGACTTGTTAATATTAAAATATTAAAATGAAACTGCTCTCTATTAATTATCTTGGAGATCCATTTTTCCCTTCTATCAACATGGCTTATGCTAACCTCCAGAAGTGTAACAGTGCACCTTCTCAGGCTCATGTTTTCCCCTATGTTATAAATGCCGATCAACACACCCACACATACACACTAAGCTTAGACCCTACTAGGCAACACAGGGTGGTCACATGTAAGCATATAATCAGTTTGGGAGTAGCAGGGCAGAGATTAAACTGATCCAAATATCCACCTAGCAACAACTGTCTAGACAAAAGCCAGACATGAAAGTTACAAGAATCAGCAGTAGCCAAAATTGTGCCTAAAAAGCAAATCAGGAGATAATTAGAAGGTCCAGTTAGTTGCGGGCTAAATTTCGACTGATCAGGTCACGATATTTCAACGTTGAAGCTCAGACAGCCTAACAAATGAGGAGGTTCATTTTTATAATGATGTAACTCAACCAAGTCAATCATAGCAACTCTGAATAAAAATCATAAGAGTATGTGTTTTATTTGTTAAATTAACAAGAAGAAGATTTAGATAAGAGATTGCAGAATATGCTAAAAATATAAAATCCAGCTACGTCAGGAGGTAAGGAAAATGTTGTAATAGACCAAATCGATCATCAGATAAGAAAGATATCGACACAGATTTGCAGAGAATATAATGTTCAGTTGAAGAAATAAAAGTGAAGAAAATTGCAGAAAAGTTTGCTATGGTCGGGCAGCATTCAAACCCAAGTATATGTAGAAAAGAAAGAAGAAAAAAAAAGAAAGAGAGAAAAGAGAAAAAAGAGAACAGAATAGATAAAGGTAAGTCATTATGCTTTTGGCCCCCGTGTTAAAATTAAATGCATACATCCACCAACAATACATTATTGCAAACATCTTACCACCTGCTCAATAATATTGTGTATATCCTATCCCATTCTTTTTGTATTATGTGTTGATTTTCTGCATTTGTCATAATTTGACATGTTTTGATATCCCAACAGAGGTTTTTTAAGATTTAATCACAGTTGTTTGTTCATTGGACATTCTCACTCAGACTTTTTTTTATTTTTTATTTTAGTATTCGATTGTTGCATTATTCCTTTCATGTATTAAAATTTATATCAAAACCAGTTCACCTTGTGTTGATCCCTTGGATTGTTGGTTAGTTCATGTGTTCATAAAAGAAGTGACCTGGGAAAGATTATATTCGATCATACTAACCAAAATAAATCTTATCTATTTATTTTTATTTATTTTAATGTTCATTCTATACAATCTAAGAGGAATAACTCTTATCAATCTTGATGTACAGAATGTAAATATCCCAAATCGGCATATAAACATAACAATGATGTTGTCGACGAGGATGGGTATATGACACCCCAACATAAAGTGAAAAGATTATAATAAATCAATTTCTAGATCTGCTGCTAGGAAAGTTGGTTCACTCTATTGTGCTAGATAATTTTTGTCACCAGAATTTACCTTACATTTATAAACTGACCATTTATTCATGCATTGAATATTGATGACATATTTGATCTTGTGCTTCTGCTATGTATTCAAAGATTCTTGATAAAATCCAAAGATAAATCTGCAATGTTATCAGTCCTGACCTGGCATCTTAGCTTCAGTCACCTTCCTGCCTTCCTCATGCCTTTTCTATGAATATTTTTATTTTTGTAGTAATTGTTCTGATGTGTTTTCTACATTAGTACCTCAACTCTACATTTAAGTGCAAGATGAGATTGGTAGCTTATAGTTACTTTTCTCACTTTCTGTTATTCAATATTCTTCATAATAATGTTTATTTTTTCTCATATTTTTTCATAATCAGTTAATCCCTTTTATCTTAGTGGTTTTATTGCTTTGCTAGGAGTGAAATGATGAAAAAAAATGCTGCTTTGCAGAATATCTGTGGTGTTTTCAGCATTCTTCTTTAAAATCACATCTTTCTTGGTTCAAGTCTCCTCTTCTTCCATGAGGAAACTGTCCAGCATTCACTGCCATAAAGGATGATTGATATTACATAGCAGTTCAGCACACTTCTGTGTTTTTAATTAAATTTTCTTGTTTCTTAATATTTTGTTTAACTTTTGGAAGATATTTCTTGTTATACCAATGCATCTTGGTTATAGAGTCATAACAATTGAGGGAACTTGGTATCACAAAGAGAGGAATACAGCTTGAGAATCTCAGTTGTAGAACAAGAAAGCCTTCAATACATCTCATCTTTGTTTCATATTCATAAGGAAAAAAAAATTTAATTATCTTAGCTCAAGCAAGGTAGTAAAAGCCAATAGGCTGCAAGGAGTCATGTAGAGTTATAGAAACAGAGAACAATAAAAGAACAGGATTCAAGGAAAACAGGAAGAGAATTCCCCTAGTGAGGAGTGCAAGAGAAGAAATTGTTACTGTAGTATCATATGCAAATGAAGATACCACTATATACAGAGAGAGTAATTGAAGAAGTAAAGCAAAAAATAGCCTGTCATCACAGAGAACATGAAGAGCTGTGCTATGACTACTGCTACTCACACTGATATGCAAAATGTTACAATGGTGTTGCTAATAGGATCTACTGACTTCACTGGACAACCCAGAAAATGTAGAAATATGAGAACTTTTTTGGCATTTGCAAGAGTAAAGAAATTAAAAGACTCAAAGATCAATGGACAAGAAAATGAGATAACCAATTTGTTTCTTGCTACAGTGGGATGCAAAATTGTGAAAAAAAATTTGACAATGTGTTATCTGAGCAAATTTCAAGAAATGATGTTTGAGCAAATTGTGAAAGTCATAAAAAAAAAAGAGAAAATTAGTAATAGCAAAAAAAAAAAAAAAAAAACTAATCTTTTGGAAACAAGACAAATTACCACAGGAGTCCAAAAGTCCATTATACAACACTTACAGAGATTGAAAGAATGAGCAAAGTATTGTGAATTTTAAAAATTGGGGGTACATTAAAACATAGAAGATGAATTCTTAGATTAATTGAAGGATTGCAAGATCAAAACCACAAGCACAAAATATGAGAATGTCTGCAGGGTAGCAGAATGAGTTTGGAAGCTAGCATTGAGTTGTTGCAACAATTAGAGTTGGTTAGAGAATTAACCAAAAAAGAATTTGAGATATATAGGATGAGCACTACCAAATCCATAATTAAATGTAAGTATTATAAAAAAAAAGTCATATGAGAGACAAGTATAAATGTCCAGCTTTGGGAAAAATGCTCTATATAAAAAAAAATTTTCAGAATATATGCAAATACAAAAAGCAATTAAGAAAAGTAAAAATTGTTCAAACTCTCTGAAGAAGAAGAATTTGGAGTATTTATAATGAATACATAAAAAAGAGTTAGATAAAAAATAAGGATAAATGGCTAAGTATTTGACATGCAAGTTGATACAGGCAATAAAATTATACTGATACCAAAATATTTCTAGATAAAATTAGAATGACCAAAATTAAGAAAAAGAAGTGTAAAACTAAAGCAATTTGATGGAACAACCATAAAAACAATGGGCACATTTCAAGGCAAACTGACATGTATTTTGAAATAATTATCATCACAGTTATAGCATGCAAAAAAAAGATCCAGGATTATTAGAGATTGATGTATTAAAAGTAGACACAGTGAGACTAATGAATTCCATGGAAGTAGAAGGAAATGCAGTAAAATTGTTGAAAGGTTATAAAGCAAGCATTCAACTAGAGAACTATTACCCAAAGTACATAGTCAATTAAATTTCTAGTTCATCTCCTACCTTTGGTAGCAGTGAAATTAAACATGATGATACAACAAGATATACTAGAAAGATTAATGCAAAATGGTAGTAATTGGCGTCACCAATAAAGAAAGCTGAGATTAGAGATTTAAGGAAATACTTTACTCAGCTTCTGGAATTCATCCTTCACCATGCCAATTTGCCTTCGCATCTCTGTATCACATTATCTGTCTTCTGTTAGAAAAGTTCCCAGATATTTAAATTTTTGTACCTGCTTGATTTTAGTATCCCCCACCTATATTTGGCATTTGGAGCTACTTTTTTTGCTGGTGACCATGCATTTGGTTTTCTTGCAGTTTATTTGGAATTCTTTCTTGTCACTCACTTCAGCTACCTTCTATAGAAGGTCTTGTAGTGTTCTTTCTGTGTCTACTCTCAGCACTGTATCATCTGTGTACCTTATATTGTTCAGATTGTGGCTTCCAATGACAAATCCTGGCATAACTTCTAGAGTCCTCAGAACAATCTTGGTGTACAAGTTGAATAGATCTGGTGAAAAGACACACCCTTGTCTTACACCTCTTCCTATCTTTGTATATCTGCTGAATTCATTTCCTGTTCATATGCAGGTGGTTTGCTGCCATTAAAGATTCTTGATTACTTACCTGTTTCCCAAATATGTCGAGGTTGCTGAGCATTTCTATCAATTTTTTGTGGCGTACTTGGCCAAATGCCTTTGCATAATCGATAAAACATAGGTAAACGTCCTTTTTCATTTGTATTGCCCTTTTGGATAGTATCTTAATCATAAATACAGCATTACTTGTTCCAGTGTCTTTGATGAACATGCACCATTCTTGTCCTATCTCTGGCCTGATTCTACTTTTCACTATAATCATCAGGATTCGAATGATCACTTTTGTTAGGTGGCTTCATTAAACTGACAGTTCAGTGAAGTTCACACTCATTTATATCTGGCTTCTCAGGCAGTCCTATGAAAATTGACCTGCTTAGGTTGTCCAGTATTACACCCCTGTTATAAATTTTTTTTATTATTCCTGTAATTTTCTCTACGCCAAATTTGTCCAGAACTGTCAGCATCTTTATTACAGTCCAGCTGCTTTGTTTTTATTCAGTTTGGCCATTATAGCTTCCACTTTGGATTTTGATATTTCTGAAGTGTAAGGGTGAGAACTAAAGAAGAGTTAAAATATAAAACAGCAATTTTGATGAGATTAAAAAAAGCGGGCTTGACTACAAACAAAGAGAAATATAATTCAACTGTAAGAAGATATCATATTTAGGATATCAAATATCAAAAGAAGGCATATCACCCAATGATAGACTAACAAAGAAAATAACAGAAATAGCTGCTCCAACAACTAAAAAAGAATTAGAATCCTTTTTGGGGCTGATAAATTTTTATAGTAAATATATACCAAGATACAATGACATAATAGAACCATTTGCAAAATTATGCAAAAAAAAAAAAAGAAGAAAGAAAGAAATTTGAGTGGACACAGAAGTAAACTTTGCTTTTGAAACACTAAAGAATTTTCCGAGGAGCAAACCAATAATAAAAGTCTTTGATCCCCAAAAAGAAATAACATTAACCATGAATGCAAGTGAGAAGGCGATTGCTGTTGTTCGATCTGAAGATGACATAGTGTATGTGAAAGGGAATACTATTTCTCATGTCAACACTTTGTCAAGATTGCAGTTCAAGAATGAAATAGAAGACAAGAAAATGCTGAAGATAAAAAATGCACAGAATGGAAACGGATGTTCTTCCTCTAAATAGACTCAGAATGAAAACAAAGAAAGACCTCGTATTAAGCACAATAGTAGAGAGAATAAAAAATAATATATGGATTAATTCTTTGCTAGCAGAGAGATCATTTAAGGAAACAAAGAACAAACCAACTATAGAAAATGGCATGTTCAATGGAGATGTAATAGTAGCTCCACAAATACATACTAAAAGGAGTACATGATGATGTACATTGTGGTATAACAGCAACACAAAGAAGACTAAAGCATGGTGACCAGAATATTCAAAAAATGTAGAGTATGTTACAAAATGCTCAAAATGTGCAAAAAAAAAAAAAATCCAAGCAAGCAAAAATTCACTCATAGCTCAAAAAAGCAGAGCTATGAGTTAGGGTCCATATGGATCATGACCATATCAGAGATCGGGGACTATTCTTAGTATTAGTGGACTCTATTTAAGATAACCAAAAGTTATCAGAGTACCCCAGACACTAGTCACTGACAATGCATCTGAATTTTGTGATGAGAATTTATGTGTATAATTAAAACAAATTGCATGCCATCTTATACAAGACCCCACCATATCACCAACAGTCTAATGGCATTGTGGAAAGAATGGTACAAACCCGGAAAAATGAGCTTAAAAGCATTCTCACCATTTACAGAAAACATGGAAATATATTTACCAAAAATACTTCTCAGTTACAGATCTATTCCACATGCAGGAAGGAAACTGAACCCATCAGCATTAATGGGAATACAAATCAGAGTCCCTCTCACAATGTTCTTTGCAATGAGAGAAAGAATAAAGAGATGAATCTAGAAGAAGCAAATTTCCTGATGCAAAAAGGATACACGATGGCTATATTGGAAAAGAAGGAACAAAATATACTGGCACATGCAGATCAGTTAAGAAGCAGAAATGAGTCAGAGAATAAGGAAATGGAAAGTTAAGAACAAGAAGAGGCTAAAAGTTGTAAAATTGGAACAAAGCAGGAAATGGATGAAGATGAAGAGAAAAATGAAAAGAGACTGAGATCAATATTGACAAGAGAAAGAACAGGATAAAACAAAAAAGTTATGAGTAGTAACAGAAAAAACAAAAGTGTATGAGTTCTTTAATTCAGGGAGGTGTAGTATCACATGCAAATAAAAAGACCAATATATATATATATATATATATATAGAGAGAGAGAGAGGGAGAGAGAGTACTTGAAGAAGTAGGACAGAAAATATCCTGTCGTCATGGGGGACACACAGAGCTGTGCTATGACAATTGCTACTCACATTGATATGCAAAACATCTCAATTACCATAAAATATATGGTTAGAACTAGCAATTTCAACAATTAAATTATGTAAGCTAGCTGGCAATCTAGTATTTTTTGTTTTTTTATAATCGTGTCACCCCCAAGCAAGGCATTTTACTGCCGTTGTTGTTCAGGGGGTTACATAGGAGGAAAGTTATGAGTAAGAATGACAGGTTACAGGGGATGTCAGGAAGAGGGTAAGAGAAGGATGAGAGTGGAGTGGATGGGGAAAGGAACATGAGAGAGAGGATGCAAGTTAGTGAGACAGGAGATGACTATTGACTTTCTTGAAGACTGTAGCTGTTGGGAAAGCAAGTATAGGGAAGGGAATTCCACAGGTGGGAAGTGCAAGAAAAGAAGCTGCTGGAGTAGAATTTGCATTTACAATTTATTGGTTTCACAGTAAAAGGGTGAGACCTAGATGCTAATCTTGTGGCTCGAGTAAATTCATATATAGCAGGTACCAGTGAGCAAAGTTCATTGGAGCAGAAGCTGTGAAAGTATTTGTAGAAGAGATACAGGGAAGCCACATTGTGCTGGTGAGAAAGTGACTGTATCCAAGCTGCCAATTTGGGATTGGTCACATTAAAAATTCTCCGTTGGATTTTGTCAAGGACCTCTAGGTGGATAGCAGGAGCACCTGACCAGATATAACAGCAGTATTCAATGTACAGGCGGATGGTTAATTTGCATATATGCAAGATTGTTTCAGACGGGAAAAACTTTCCTGGCCTTGCACAGAGAACTAACCTTCTTAGCAGTGGATTTAGCTATGGATTCTATACAGTCATCACACTTGAGGTCTGTTGTGAGAGTTCACCCGAGGAGGTGCAGCGTTTTACTTTCAGGGAGATTGCATTTAAATTAGTGAAGTCAAGGTATTAATGAGGAAAGCTCATCAGAACAATTACCATGAAAATATTTATAGAAGAGCCAAAAGAAAGCTACATTATTAGTGGTGGAAAAGTGACTGAAAAATACCAGGTCAGAACTGCTAACAATGCAGATTCTTTGGATTTTGTCAGGAATCTCTAAATATAAAATAAAAGACTGCAGACAATATTTGATTTAGCAAGCTTATTTATTTCCTATGCTTCTTAACAATTTGAAAAAGGCATTCAATTGATATAATGGATTGAGTTCTTTGACTGAGGATTTTCCATCACTGCCTTCAAATGTCTATCATTGATAAATCATCTTTTTCTATGGGCTGTGCCCCTTCAAGACATGAGCAATCATGGCTCTCAAAAACTTCCTTTCCTTTGTGACTCTTAACAGTTTTTCTTTCTTTGCGAAAGCTCCTGACCCTCTTTTCACCATAGGATCACTGCCTCCTCTTATCTTTCTTGCTCTCAATATGCTCCATGAGAATTAGATTGTTCAAGCTCTCCTTCCACATAACATGTCCAAGAAATTTCAGCTGTTTTCAAATTTCTTACTGATTCTGAGTTTTTTTTCTTTAAGAGTTCTTTGTAGCTTTTCCACTCCATCCAGGAAATTCTCAGTATCCTTCTGTAGAAACACATTTCTGTTTTCTAGTTTTCTCTTCATCTATAAGAAGATTGCCCAGCATTCACTGCCATATAAGAGGATGAATAACACTGCAGCATACTTTTCTTTGTTTCTAATGAAATTTCTTCTGTTTTAAGCACTTTGCATTTGGAATACATCTTTCGCTAACACAATGCATGTTTAAATTTCACTGTCAGTTTCTGCTGTCTGTTAAAACACTTCCCATAGATTTAAACTTATGTACTTGCTTGATGTTAGCAGCTTCAATTTGCAACTCGAATTGATACATAGCTTATTATAATATTGACTGACCTACCATTTGGGTTTTAAATAGAAATCTCTATCTGCAAATATTTCACAAAATAAGAGAATTCATTCATAGGTAGCATTGTGTCTAAATATGAAATCTGTATTTATATTGTTTGCAGATTCAGTTTTATTACTTCTCAGTTTGAACTCATACAAAAAGAAAACATGAAAATCACAAGTTAAAGGCTTTTTATATTTGTCTGTATATATATATATATATAATGTGGAGAAGTGTGTTACTTAACTGGGAAAAGGTATGCTGACTTCAAAGTTACATGAAAGCAATATTATGATGTCTTCACTTCTCAGGGCTTTTGCTTCCTGGCCTTTTTCATTGTTATGTAAAGCTTGGTGTAATTTAATATCTTTGTATGTGAGTGGTTCTACAGATGGTTAATTATGTTTCATTGTTTTTTGTTGTGTTGACAACTTTTTAGTGTTCTGTGGTATCTTCAGATGGTTAACTGATTTTTATTGCTTTTAGTGTGTTGAGCTCTCTGAAGTTGAAGGAGATAATAGAAAAATGTAGGCATTCAAACAAATATTCATTTTGCTACCAAAATACCCACCAAAAATAAACACAACATAAAACACAATAACAAAAATATCACACATAAATATATAAACTCAATCACGATAAAAAATAACAAAAAATAAAAAAAAAACACAGAAGATAATATAACAAACATCAAATGGAAAAAAACACAAACACTTAAGCATTGCCTAAAACTTTTTCAAGGGTCACATATATTAACATGGTAAACTCAAAATGATAAGAGTTCAACTTATTATAAAGCAATTAAACAGACATCCACTTGAGCATGCTAAAAAGAAGTCATCACAATAAAAATTAATCCTCTGTAGAATCAATCACATACATAGATATTAAATTACACCAAGCTCCATATGAATTAGAAAAAAGCCAGGAAGCAGCAGTAGAGCAGCAAAAGCACTGAGAAGTGAAGACATCACTATAATGCCTTCACAAAACTTCAAAGTCAGCATAACTCTGCTCAGTTAAATGACAAACTTCTCCACATTCATTCTATTAGCATTCTAACACATCACTCAATAAGTTCCAGGCCTGGCATATAGATGACATGACTAATAAAAAATCCATATGGTTTTATGAAGTACTCAAAATTGGCAGTTGTCCCAGAAAGCACCAAAACAAAAAAAAATTTAAGAAAAAAAAAATCAACAAACTCATTTTGGCTGATCGTAAATTGAAGTTGTGAGAGATAGCAGAAGAGTTGAACAAATCAGAAGGCAGTGTATTCACTATTTTGCATGAACATTTGTCAATGAGAAAGCTGTGTTCAAAGTGGGTGTTGCGTTTGCTCACAGTCAATCAAAAACAACAACATGTCAATGATTGAGTGTTGTTTGCAACTGTTTCAATGCAACAAGAAGGAGTTTTTTGCATAAATATATGACAATGGCTAAAACATGGATCCACCACTTCACTTCGCAGTCAAATCGGCAGTCAGGTAAGTAGACAGCAGCAGGTGAAAACCCTCCAAATTGACCGAACATGCAAACATCAGCAGACAATGTTTTGGCCTCTATATTTTGGGATGCACAAGGTATTTTGGTCATTGATTACCTTGAGAAAGGAAAACTCATTAATAGCAAATATTATATAGCATTATTGGTGAGTTTGTAGTGTAATGAATATGCATACACTTTGGTTCCCCCTCAATTTGATTGACTGGTGTCAGTCATAAATACAGACTAAGGCAAGGACGAAAATAGGTTTAACATCTATTGGTCTACATCTATTGGAACGCCATTGACTATGCCTACTGCATAAGACTACGTCTCAGCATACTGCATACAACAAGTACCAATCTCTTACGGCTACTTGCTAGATTGTTCTACCCATTTACATTTGCCAAAACCACTTAGCTACTTCGAATAATAAATATATCCCTTTCTAGGACATATCAGTTTGAACGAAGAAATCTTCAAAAACAGCCAAAAATGAAGAAGAAAAAATGATCTTTCACCAAGACAATACACCATGTCACCAGTTGATTGCAACGATGGCAAAACTACATGAATTGCATTTCAAATTGCTTCCACATCCACCCTAGTCTCCACATCTGGCCCCAAGTGACGACTGGCTGTTTGCAGACCTCAAAAGAATGCTCCAGGAAAAGTGTTTTGGTTCTAATGAAGAAGTGATATCAGAAACTGAGGCATATTTTGAGGCCAAAGACAAATTGTTCTACAAAAAAGGCATCAAATTGTTAAAAAAGTGTTGGAATCAGTGTATTACTCTAGAAGGAGATTATGTTTATGAATAAAGTCTAATTTTACCTAAAAGTTATTGTTTTATGAGTTAGGCCTGGAATTTATTTAATTATGTGTTATCTCAAGCCCTTTATGACAAAAGACTTTGCCAAAATGCCTTTTTACCAGAAAATCACTGAAAAAATAGCAATCTTGGCATTAAGCATCATCACAATTTAACACTATATATATATATATATATATAGTCATCCGCAAACAGATCTGTTTCGCTGTATCACAGCTCATCGGTACGGTTAGACTCTGATTGCTTTTAACCCAGAATTGAAACCTGACCAAATTGGCGTCATTCGGTAATTCTATCTCTGGGCTATGGGCGCTCAGTAGAAGAAGGCAGACTTTTTAGCATGTATATTATCAGTATACATGCCCAGAGTGCTCGAATTCATTACTGAATGAGTGATGCGTACATACATAAGAATTTTCAGAATTAAGTAATAATACCAATAATTTTAATATGTTAAATTTGAAAAAAATTAAAATACAAAAAAAAAATAAATAAATAACAATTTCATTTTAAAGTTACAGGAAAAGAAGAGAATTCTCTCCTGAAAACAGAGAAATAAAAATAACAAACATTAAGATACTTGGACAAATGATTCATGGTATATGCTAACTACTTGGTTCACTGTATTTCACAGCAGAGCCAACTTGGAATCATAGTTTAAAAACAAGTCCTTTGTCAAAAGTTACAAACTTCCATTTTATGGATTGTTTATTTAATAAGCTCTTGTTTTCAATTCAGTATAGGTGCTGGAATTTCTATTCAACCATCTGATCAAGTCTCCTGGCTCTATGACTTGCACATAAACTAAAAGCTTTAGTCTCCCATGACAAGTTTCATTGACAAGGCTCAGGTGGCAAATCTATTGTACAATTTAATGTATGAATAACAGAAAAGTTTGTTCAGTCTAAAACCTGACTTTTGTCATTCCTTCCGTGTTTAATTCTTCCTGTCAAAAAATCAAGACATTTTTGAGATCTATGACCTGAAACTTAGTCACTCAAAAAACTTACACTGAAAATAGAGGCGGTATGCTCTTCACATATTTAATAATCAAATCTTGCAAGCTATTTAATGTAAGTTCAGTTCATAATGGGTTCTTTATAAAATAGTAGCCTTTCATTCAACAAAAATGATTATAGTAAATATTTATTTTTAGGGTATTGCTTCATGGCTGAAACAAATATGAGTTACATTGAAGTTTAAATAATTGTAATAATGTTGAAAAAATTATATAAAAAGTAATTAAATTTTCGTTGCCTGTTATATTCAATGAAATATGTTTACAAGAAAGGTTGCTGCACAAATATATATATATATATATATATATATATATATATAGGCCTTGTGTTAAATTTTAAAATGTCTGGAACAATTTTAAACAGTTATTACTGACTTTGTTGTTGTTCGGGACAGAAGGCAGTGATGCAGATTTACACCTTCATCAACATTATGAGTGAACATAAGCAGCATTAGCAGCAGCCTAAAACTATATATATATATATATATATATATATATATATATGTTTTAGGCTGCTGATGCAGAAAATAATAATACCACCAAAATTAAATGAGAAATAGTAAAAAGACCACCACCACCACCACCAAAACAGAAATAGCAAAATCTCTAAATTATGCCGAGAAGAGAAACTAGCAATAATCAGCATTAAAAACCAAAGTAGAATATTAAACAAAAGAAACAAGATAATGGGAAAATGTAGACATGTAAACAAATATAATATCTACTTTACTACACAAATAACAATATATAATAACAAGAACAAATCATGCAGATAAAGATATAAATGTACAAACACACTATCATGACAAAATATGTAAAAATAATATAACCACCACCAAATGAAAAAAAGCCCATACATACAGCCCAGAGACACAAATACACAAATAACATAAATACCCAAACATGACCTGAGGCAGTCAAGCATGCCAACACAATAAGAAAAAATACATACATACAAAAGATATCTACCTAAATGACAAAAACAAAACAAGTAAAAAAAAACAATTTAGTGAATACCTATTCAATATGAAATAATTAAGTAGATATCCCCTCATACATGCAATAAAAAAGCATTAAAAAGAAATCAAACATCTGCATAATAAAAATAAAAAAGAATGACAAGAACAAGAAAACCAATCAATGGCAAACAAGACCAATTCCACAAAATGTCAAATCACACCCAGCTCTCTTTAAATAATAAAAATAAAACAGGACTCAACAGCAAGAAACCCAGCTCTGATGATTGAGAGCACCATAACAGTGTCCTCATGAAACTTCAAAGTTGGCATGAATCTGCTCAGTTCATGTGACAAACACTGTGTGTGTGTATATATATATGATGTAATGCATTGTACTCTTTCTTCTTTAATGTGGAGTTCTTATCCTCAATCCAGATTTTGTGAGCCTTGTGCATCTCGTTGATCAAATCCTGTGCCTCAACATTTTGATCATCAAACCAGTCCTGATTCTTACGATAGGTAAGCCCAGAACTTCCAATGCAGATGTATGAATTGCGTCACATAATGATTTCCATGAAGATTCAATATCATCAGTTATTTCAACAGAATCTAATGAATGATGAAGGTGGGCCGACAGTGCCACTTGTTGACCGGTGCTTTTTAATGGAAGGACATTAATTTGTTTGGGGACAGAGGAGCGTGTCATTCGTCTGTGTTGTAGATGCAGCGTTGTTTTACTTCAGAGCAATGCATGGTCGGAAAGATAGCAACTTGTATGGAATGAACGAATGATATGAAAGTCTTTAATGTCACATCTTTTGGTGATGATGTAGTCAAGCAAGTGCCAATCCTTTGAACGAGGGTGCATCCATGTAGTCTTGTGGGAGTTTTTCTGTTGGAATACCGTGTTGGTAATACACAGGTTAAACTCCCTACAAAGTGACAACAAAAGAAGACCATTATCATTCATATGACCAACACCATGATGACCCAAAACACCACCCCATGATGCGCTATCCACACCCACACGAGCATTAAAATCACCCATTAATACAAGGTTGTCCTTGTGTCGCACATTCGCAACAATTTCTCTCAGTTGTTGGTAAAATTCATTTTTCTCCGGCTCTGGTCTGTCTAACGTGGGAGCATAACAACTAATTAATACGATACAGGTATCGCATTCTAGATTGAAGGTTAATGTCATTAGGCGATCCGAAAACCCCTTTGGAAGGGTTGGTAATGACTTGGCAAAGTTGGACTTGATAGTAAATCCTACTCCAGAATGACGAAGCTCTTCTGGGTCTTTGCCGCTCCAGAAAAAGTTAAACCCGCTTTTCTCTTTAGTCAGTTGCGAGTTGCCAGCCAGGCATGTTTCACTAAGGACTGCAATATCAATCCTGAACTTTTTCAGTTCAAGTGCAACAAGAGCTGATTATCATTGTCAAGTAGAGTGCGAACATTCCAAGATCCAAAATTATAGTTTTTGCTTCTTTCATTGTTGGGACTGCGTACTGGATACCTCGGCAGCTGCAGTTCACTGTCAAGGGTGGTTTTGAGCAAGAATTTGTTTAAAGCTCCTTTTATCGCCCCCTCCCCAGCATGGGGAAAGCAGTGCTGTCCCTAAATAGGTCTGCTTTGTCACTGATGGAGGACACAAACTGCACAATTGCTCAGGTATTTGTGCAGAACGGCCATCACCCACCAGTCACCACAGTGTAGAGATCCAGCTAGGAACTTCCAGTGATATCCTTCACCTGTTCCCGTCGCCTTCACCCTATCACCTGTGGACTTTTGTGTGTGCAGGACTTTTGAATAAACTTAAGTTGTCAAGAAACCCACACAAATGATTTGATTATAGTGGTGAAAGCCTGTGCAAATACTATCCACACTTTTTGGATCCATTCATAAACTCAAGTCGGTGCAAAAAATTGCCACAGATTAAGCAAAAAAAGACCTCAGGTTTTACATCAGGGTTTCCTTCTCCTAGATACCTGTCTTAACAAAGACTAAGGATGGTATCTTGTCCAGTGGTATAAAACACATCCCCAGACACCAACCTGGGAATTTCCATGTCCCAGCACATTAAAGAAGAAAGAGTACAATGCATGCAAAAGCAAGGTCCAGAAAACACTACGGCAGATGAAAGAGGTATGGTGGTTGTCACATGCCAAATCAGTGCAAGAAGTATTTCATAGGAAGGACTCAAAAGCCTTCTATGAAGGTATTAAGAAAGTTTTTGGGCTACATGAATCTGGTGTTTCTCCCATATTTGCAAGTGATGGCACACTACTGACTGACAGAGCGGATATTTTGAATTGCTGGAAGGAGCATTTTGAAGCAGTTCTAAACAATGCTTCTACAACTGACAAAGAAATAATTTCATCTATCACTGAGTGACCTGAAATTCCTGAACTCTCTTTCCTTCCAGCAATACATGAGGTTTTTGTTGCTATCAAGCAAATCTCTTCAGGCAAAAAATCTGGGAAAGACGCTTTACCTCCTGAGGTTTTTAAGTATGGTGGTCAGAAACTGGTGAAGAAGTTGCATAGTCTCTTTGTGAAGATCTGGCTAACTAAAAATGTCCCTCAGGATTTCAAAGATGCACTAATTTAACACCTGTATAAAAACAAGGGCAATAGGAACATCTGTGACAACCATCATGGCATCTCACTTTTATCAGTTGCAGGGAAGATCTTGGCAAGGCTTATTCTCAACAGAATAATCAAACACCTTGTTGACGATATCTACCCCGAATCTCAGTGCGGTTTCTGTGCTGGTCAAGGTACTGTTGATATGATCTTTTCCCTCCGCCAGGTTACTGAGAAAGTCCAAGAGAAGAATGAGAAGCTGTATATGGTTTTGATTGACCTTACAAAGGCCTTTGACACAGTTAACCGTGCAGCTCTCTGGAAGGTTTTGAAAAAGCTGGGAATACCTGACAACATGCTGAATGTAATCATGTCTTTTCATAATGGAATGAAGGCATCTGTTGTTTCAAATGGGGAGTCTTCAGAACCTTTCAATGTGACAAATGGTACCAAACAGGGTTGTGTAATGGCACCTGTGCTGTTTGCTTTGTTCTTTTCAGTTATGCTGAAGTATGCTTTTGCTGATATTGGTGCAGGCATAGAATTCAAATTCAGAACAAGTGGTGGTCTCTTCAACCAGCAGTGTTTCAAAGCTAAGACTCTCATTTGACAAACTATCATTAGGGATTTTTTGTTTGCAGATGACGCTGCACTCTGTGCAACCTCTCAGGAGGAAGCGCAACTGCTTGTAGATAGGTTTTCCACTGCTTGCAAGGCTTTTGGTCTGACAATCAGCATCAAGAAAACAGAGGTGATTCACCAACCTCGCCCCACACCAAAGCAAGTTCTGGGTGTAAAGCAGTGGCCACCAGTACACAGCTTTCCCGTTATACCAATCCGAATAGATGGTAAAGATCTGAAATATGTGAAAAACTTTACCTATCTTGGAAGTAAGGTTAATTGGAATGCTTCTCTTGATGATGAAATCATAATCGAATTGTGAAAGCAACTAGTGCTTTTGGGAAACTGCACCATCAGTTATGGGATGATAGGGGGATTAGCCTAAGGACTAAAGTACTTGTGTATGAAGCAGTTGTGCTAACGACGCTGCTTTATGGATCGGAATCATGGACAGTCTATCATAATCACATCCAGAAGCTTAATGTCTTCCACAAAAATTGCCTTAGAACAATTTGTGGTCTCACCCTAGGCAATCAGATGTCTAATGTGGACCTGTTCACGCACTGCGGTATTAGCGGAATTGAAAGCTTTTTGATGTAATCACAGCTGTGTTGGGCAGAACATGTCTTACGTATGGAAGATGACCAGATACCAAAGCAAGTGATGTACGGTGAGCTCAGTAGTGGACGGCGGAATGTGGGTAGACCTCTGCTTCACTTTAAGGATAAGCTGAAAATGAATTTGACATGTACAAATATTCCTCACCATGATTTTGAACGAATTGCCTCTCAACAAAATGAATGGAGATCTTCCTGCCAGAGGGGCATTAAGCAGTTCACTGAGACTGAGATTGACCAACTGCGTGTAAGACGTGAGAGAACCAAAGCATTTGCAAGTGTCCCAGCTGATCATTCGTGCAATCTTCCTTCTTGCCTCCATTGTGGACTTGTTTGCAAGTCTCTTGCAAGACTCAAATGCCATTTATGATTGAGTAAGTGCAAGCATGCTACGTCAAATTGAACAGTTGTCTAGACCTCATACGTTGAAATAGACGGGAGAGTCCATCATGATGTAATGCAGGGGTCGGCAACTCATTCGACCCCATGGGTCAGATTGTGTCATAACGATGGATTGCAGGCCAGACGAAGGCCATAAATAAAAAAATTAAGGAAAATTACATATGCAAACCCCTGTCAACCTATAAATATGTAAAACCATAATGAAAATAAACATTGAGAAATCAGAAAAACAAAAGAAAATCTAAAATTAAAAAAACACCTAACAAAAATTACTTTTCCTCAAAGAACATCAAAATACTTCAAAGTGAAAAAAATCAACCAAAGTGAAATGGATGAAATTATGACACGTAGGTTTGCAACTGTTATTGAAAATTGTACCACAAACAAACCACACACACACATCAAACAAAAATGAAACACATATACCCATACATACGAGTACAAATAGTTGCAAACATATACACTTACGTCGGGCAGGTGGCAGGGGTAAGTGATGGGGGATTGCTGTTGGAGGAATGGAATAGAAAGCTGACTGAGACAACTTTGTCCCTTCAAAGGTGTCCCTGCCTAATGTTTGTTGCCGGTTAGTTGGTCAGTCAAATCAGCTCTCAGTTTTTGTTTTATTTTTATTTTTTTATTTTTTATGCAGAAATGGAGATAATTGGGTTTTGATCGTGTTTTTGCAGGCATAGTATTCAAATTCAGTTGGGTGGATCAGAGGAAGATAACAGCAGGCCTTTTGTTGAATTCTAAAGCCTCATCTCTCATGTTAAAAATAAAGTCATTGATAAACAGGCTCACGGGCCAGTCAAAATGCCATCATGGGCCGAATCCGGCCCGCGGGCCATAGGTTGTCAACCTTTGGTGTAATATCTTTTACTAAATTACGCAAAAATGAAAATAACACAGACATCTGATTTTAATAGATATATTTACAAAACATACACAAAAATATTGTGAAATACTAAAGAATAAATTTATTGAATAAAATCACCATTGGTTTCAACCACTGCTTCCAGACAACTTTGGATCTCCCACAACATTTCTGGATGGTCTCTTTATTTCAATTGGTGACTGCTGTCATAATCCTTGCATTCAAATAATTTTTTGGTCTTTTGTTGGTCTCTCAATCAACTGTACTCCTCACATGATAAACAAAGGATGTTACACTCTGGGGTGGTTAGGTAGACATATGTAAGGGATGATGATGTCACAGAAATTATCTTGAAGCTATGACTGGGTTCTCCTGTTTGTGTGGTATGATGCAGAGTACTGTTGCCAGACATAGGGTCTTCCAACAACTACCCTCTTAAGCCAGGGAAGCACAAACCTCTTCAATGCATTTGATGTAGGCCTCTGTGGAAAGATGAATGGAGGCATAACTCTGCCATCATAAATGATCATTCCAAACACCTTTGTAATCACCATTAGACCCATCCAACTCTTTCCAATTTCTCTACACTGTTCTCAGGTTGACACCCAAAGACACTGAAATCTTCATTTCTGGTAGAGTGAATTGCGATATGGTACTTTTTCTACTCACAGATAGTGCCCAACTGACCTTACTATATTGTGCAGTCAACAAATTCAAAAACAGTCTGTATTCACAAAATAAAAAATATAAAATGGTGACAATTTACCTGTCAGAATCAGGGATGATGACTGTGTTTAGGATGAAACAGACGCTGCATCTAGGTGTTTACTACAATATCCACTTTTATATGTATATACACTCCTACTGAGCCATTTAAACCATAAATATATCATACCTTCAAAACTGTAGTTTCAATATATATATATATATATATATATAAGTGATAGATATCGATCTTGAAGAATAATCTTTCATGATATTTTAGCATCTTTATAACGCTGGTTATCCTATGAAACTTGTTTAATGTTACTGAGATTTTATTTCAGATTAGATTCCTTTCAGAAGGACTGCCAAGAAGACAAGAATGAGCATGTTTGACAACTTCAAAAAAACTAAATGGTCAATGATAAGCTGTGCATTATACAGCCTCAAAGTGGTAATTCAACTAAAAAGACTGGACCAGCAACACAGTGTGATTATTCAAAATAACAATGCTCACCCTCCCCCAACATCACTAACATATGTAATTGAAGGTCTCATTTGTGAAGTTCAGCCACCACCACAATATTCTCCTGATTTAACTCTTTCAGACTCCTATTTTTTCAAGTCACTTTCTGGCAATTTGAGAGAGAAAAAGAGCTGTAGAGCCAGAAACATAATTTGATTAATTTTTTAGGTCAAAACCTGGTGATTTCTTTTATCAAAGTCATGAACAATGAAGAGGAATACAATGTTGAATGATTGTTCTGAACTAAATAATAAATCTTAAAAGAAATTATAAAAAAAAAATTTATATAACAACCTGATAGATAGAGAGATAGATAAATACATGAACAGAATGAGATAGATAGATAGATAGACAGCTACAGATCTAAACTTATTTATAAATGGAACTTTGTCTGTGTGTGTGTGTCCGTTACTGATAGACTCTGAAACAGCTGAACCAATTTTCTTGAAAATTTACACAGTTGTACTATAAGCATCTGCGAGTGTTCTTAGCTAGGTTTTGTGTCGAGGTACCCCTGATAAATATCGAAAATCGATAATCAAAAAAATCGGGTTACAGTAGGAATGGTCTGATTTTAATCAAATTTGATACACTCATAGACAAAGACATAAGAAACAATATTTAGAAGTTTCAAGGTTGCAGTTCTTACAATAGTGCAGAAAATCAATTATATATATATATATATATATATATATAAAAGCAAGATGTTTGTGTGTGTGTGTGTGTCTGTTTATCTGCCTGTATGTCTGTATTTTTTTCAGCCCTTTTATTTTAGTTTTTGCTTCAGGTTTGGCTCTAAGTAGGTATAATTGTAGTTCTTAGTCTCAGCCATGATACCATTTACTCAGAGGACTTATTTAGCCTTCAAAATTCAGTTTACGATGAAAAAAATTTATTTGATATCGATACCAGGAAATCAAAATTTGACTTACATCCATTCATTTTTCTTTCTGTCTACGGTTTCACTTTAACTGGAAACAACTATTACTTTTTAGTCTTTCATGCCAACGTCCAAAGAGTTTGAGCTCCAGGACCATGGATTAGTTTTAAAGCTTTCATTACACCTGAGCAACGTCGGGCTATACTGGTAGTAGCTTGATAAACAAAGGTTACCCAAAAAGTAAATCTGTTTCTCATTGACCCTGATAGTATGCTTAGAGATATATCAAGAGAAGAGGTGTCAAGAGCTACAAGGGATAAGGGTATGTGGAGGGCCATCACTTACATCCAGATGGGACACAGCTCATAAAAGAAAGAAAGTAGAAACTATCCCTAGCATAGTCTATCTTAAATTCAATTTCAATTGTGACAACAGATACATGATAAATTGCATGAGCAATCATGTCTCTTTCAAGACATGCATGACTAGGCAGAAGATTTTTCCACAGTAGGTTGCCATTACTTTCTGTGGTAGACTGGTTGCCAGCCAAAGCTATAGAACTGTCCTGCTATTCAACCCATAGCTGGAGGAAGAAAAAATAGATTAATACATTTCCCAAAAATATTTGTGGTATGTAAGTAAATGAAATGAAATGAATTCAATTATAATTTGAACTCAATTTTCCGATTTCTTATTTTCATAACATCACAATGCACCCTCCAAGGAGGGTATAAGTAGCGAATTTTATAAGAATATGTAGGCTAGATAATAGTTGATCCTGAACATGAGGGGGTTAAGATTTTAGTGATCCAGATAGCATCCTTTTGGGAGTCTGTTACACAAAGTAACAGTTTTAGGCAAGAATAAGCTGTCTGAATGGTACTTCTACATTTCCAATGAGAATAAGGATGAGTTAAATATGGACATAGTATGGAAGTTTTGAAAGGTAATCTTTGCAACTGTAAAGGTCTGAACTGGTGGGACTAATTAATGTAGCCCATATGAACATCAGACAAAAAATAGTGACAGAGTAGCAAGAGGATAGCAAAATTCTGTGTGTGGAAAAGAGGTTATCGGGTAGAAAATACAGTATTTACATTATTCGGTCTATTATTCTCATCTTTGTTTTTGAACCAAACTATTTATTAAAATCACCCTTTATTACAGGGTTTGGTTTGAAATTCCTAGCACCTGAAGAAGGTCAGAGCTTACAACGGCCAAAACATTGTACAAAGATGAAAACAGTAGTCTGAATAATGTAAATACTACCTAATCCCAGAAATGTAGACAAATATTAGGGTGGAAAATAATTAACCACCCACAAGACTGTGTAAATGGTTTTGAATTCTATCAAAACTGAAGAGAGAGGATTAGGCAACTTCAGCCCAGATATGACAGCAATGCTTAGTTTTTGGTCTTAGCTGGCTCTTGGAGTGTTGCGGTATTTTGAGTTCTTTTGCTCTGCTAGTGAATTGAATGAGGATTTGATACAATTTGTAAATGGTCATGAAGAAAGTGAAGGAACTTATTATATATTTTGCTAATATATTATCATACATTCATGTTGATAGTACACAGATGCTTCTGAGGGGAAAAAGTTAAATGCTTCACTAAAATTTTCAAAAAGTTTCCTACCTAGGAGCAGAAAAAATGGGTAAAATAAAAAAAATCATGTGGTAGTTAAAGCATAACTTTCTAAATAACTAAATTTTACACATTCATAGCAAATGCAACCTGAAACATTTATGAGTAGCCTTTTAATATTACATGCCATAAAATAGACTTAAACCTTTCCAGACAGAATGAATTTTGAAATTTTACCAGTTGTAAAATATCTCAAATATTAATTCAAATGTTCAGCTCTTGACACAAGCTAATCCGTCTATACCATGTATGTTCTGGTAGGATTATTCTCTGGCTATATGGTCGTACTGTAGGCATCCTATCTATCATTGTAGTTCCAACTGATATTTTTCTGCCACTTACTTGACATCTGTTTTGTAAGGAGTACCAGATAATTTAAATTGATTTTCATATTGCCAGAAGTCAGTAAAACAGGAGGAAAACTCACTTCTCGAATCCTGAATAGAGCTCAGGAAATGATATGATTATTGTAAATAAATTGTAATAAAAACATTATGTCTAACAATATCATTAAATCAGGGTTGCTATTTGTTTTTGAATTCAGTTTTGACTAAGTTGTAATAATACTTCACACTGTTATAAAAATTAAATATTAATTGAATACAAATATCTACAGTTGTCTTACCACTAGACAACAAACTCATATGAAAAACTCTGAGAACAAGAAGCCACTTTTCCAAGGATTGCTTAACCTTAAGGTGAACAACAGTATCTGTACTTGATAATAATTAGATAATTAGTGTCCAGGTGTTAAGATGATGAGCCTTAGACAAAAATCCTTTGCAGGCTAAATGTCGCCCATGTGAAGGAGCATTGCGTTAATCACAAGGTTTTGGTCATTATTTTCTTTGACTTATCTCCAGTTTTAACAGGTAGTCTTGAAATAACACTCAGCACATTTTCCATTTAAAACAACTATGAGAGAAAATGAAACCATATTTAAGGAGATGCCATATAGATAGGGAACACTGAGATTAAAACAAGCAGCGAAGATAACAATATAAGCAAATTTATACAATAATCTCTAAAATTCAGTTATCAATGTATGGCTATTGTCAGAAGTAAAAATTATGGAGAAGTGTAAATGAACTATGAAGGATGGGAATCAAGGAGATAGAAGATGGCAATTGACATTGTATTTAAACTTTTAGAGATTTTAGCTGTCAGGGAAGTAATCAAATAGAAGAAAGTTCCACAAATGGGAAGCACAAGAAAAGAAAAAAACTACTAGGGTAAAAGAGGAGATTACATTTAACTATTTTGAGAGTAAAAGAGTGAGACCTTGATACCACTCTAGTAGTACGCATAAATATATGCGGTCATGGCAACTGGGAAAGAAGCTCGTCAGAGTAGTAGCTATGAAAATATTTGTAGAAAAGACAGAGGGAAGACACATCACATCAATGAAAAAGTGATTGAAGGTGAGCTACCAAGTCAGGATCATTTACATTACAGATCCTCCTTTGGATTTTGTCAAGAACCTCAAGATGAATAGCAAGAGCATCAGACCAGATATGGCAACAATATTCAATACGCAGATGAATGGTAGATTTATAAGTGTGCAAAATGGATTCTGATAAGAAAAATTTGCTGGCCCAACAAAATGACCTGACCATCCTAACAGTAGATGCAGCTATTTTTCTTACTAATGTTCACAATGTACAAATCCCATGAACCAGCCAAGGTAGATGTTTACTGAAAACAGTTGTTGTGCAAGTAGTTACCATTAAGGATCACAGTTTATGCAGATATGTTGGAAAGATAACAGTTAACTTTAGACTTAAAGAGGTTAAGATTGTAGTGATCGGGGAAAGCATCCTCCTGAGATTTTGTGCCAGAAAGTAACACTTCTTAAGAAAGAAAATTTACAAGTGGAACTTACTCCTTATAAAAGGAATATGAAAGAAATGAGGGCTGGTTACCTCAGTGTATGTGGCATGGTGAATCTAAGCCATGCAGATTGAAAGAACTAAGAAATATAGCTTGTTTGAACATTCTCTGAATAAATACAAGTAGAGTAGCAAGAAGATTGCTATCTTTCATCTGCAGAAAAGAAGTTATCACCCACAAGACCATGAAGAATTTTCTAGGATTATCAAGACCACCCACCCATATATCGTAGTAGCAGTCCATTTTTGGCCTGATTTGGCTCTTGTAAAGGTAGAACTAAGCAGCGGAAGTCAGAAACTTCCTGGAGTAGCACAGGACACCAACCATTTTCCCAGCATCTTTAGCAATGGATCATAAAAATTAAAATTATTCTTGAATTAGCTGAAGTCCCAATAGGCAAACAAGTAAAAAAACACCCATTCATTGTGATAGACAGAAATTCAGAGGCTGTGCATTGATTATGGAATATTACAAGTTTGGTTTTTGAGATATTTAATAAAACCATAAATGTGTGTTGTGGTGCAGTGGATATTGACCTGGAACAAGAAATCGAGGAACCAAGTTTGAATTCCAGTTGAATTCGTTGCATTCACTTACACACAAATACACTTGGGAAAGGTATTAATCCATCTCTCCCTTCTAGTTATGGGTTAAACAGCAGGACAGATTGGGTTCTATAGCCTTGGCTGGCAACCAGTCTACCACAGAAAGTAATGGCAACCTACTGCGGGATAATCTTCTGTCCAGTCAGTCATGTCTCTTTCGAGACATGATCGCCCAAGCGTGTATCACGTATGGCACTTAACTGACTGAATATGATCAGCCATGAACATATTTGTTTTAACAAATTTCCACATTGATATATCCCAAAAAGTATAAAGTGATCAGTTGAAGAATGGAACTCCATGCCAGGAATAAGAAATACAGATTTATTGTACTAAGATACAATTAACAATAATGCACATATACGCAAGTCACGGGTTGGAGCGGAACAGACTATCGAATAGTGAATGCCTTCGCCTAAGACCTCTCCCCGCTTTGTACCGCTCGTTACCATCTTTTATAAAGTAGAGCATTCTATTCTTGGGGATGTCAGGATGTTCCACTATAACACACATTCATTCTGTAAGTTGTGTATTGAAAGTCAAGATGGATGGGGTTGCTGGTAGTCAAGAAGTAATGCAAGCATTGGAAATATTCATCATTCATTGATTGAACAATGTTACTGCCAGTTGAAATTCATAAAATCATTTACTTTAAAACAGTTTTATGTTCACTTCTCAAATTTACTGATGTGAGTTTCCTTTCAAAACTTTTGTTCTTGGTAGTTTGTAAAGTTGAAATCTTGATTATATCATTGTTTTTTTTATTCTTGTGTATATCATCCATTTTTATTGCTGTTGTTGCTGGAAGAAGTGCTCAAGTGATATGGTTTTTGTTATTGATTTTGTAGTGCCAGTCTGTAGAGTATGAGAAAAGATGGCCTTTTTTAAGATTAAATGATTTATTTGTCTGAAGTCACTTTTTATACTAACAGAATAGAGTATTTATATGTATTTTTTTTATGCATACTTTTCTGAGGCTTTAAAAAACATTACAGATTGTAAAGAAATAAATTAAAAGTCAAGATAGTGTTAATGTTTTTTTCCTTCTCACCAACTAATATGAACTACACTTGACCAATGATGCGACTCTTACTGACATGTGAATAAAACACAGCATCTTACAGCATGACATTCTAGATTTGTGAGTAAAGACTACTTTTGTACATTCACTAGCTTTCCTTTTTAGTACCAGGGAGAAGGTATATAGCATATTCATTCACTTTGTTAGCATGTTCTTTTTTTTAGAAAATAAAACATTCATTTACTTTCTTCTGATTTCTACCTGTCTTTATTTGTTTTGTTTGAAATGTTTGGTAAAATATCTGTACTGACAGTAAAAGGCTGCCCACATATATTTGTTAAGCCCAACAATAGATTAGTAAAAGTAAATAAAAAAGAATGAATAAAGAGAAGAATTCAAAATTTGTTTGTCAGGCAAGTATGGAGAATCAAATAATGTATAAAAAGGATTTTTTCCTGATTTCTGAATGTTTCTTGAGAAAAACCGAAGAGAGGGAAAAGGGTCAAATAGCAATAGTAGTAAGTAGCAGAATGCATTTGTATGAAAAGATTAATCAGTCTACTTAACTAATAAAGTCTCTCTGTTCCTTTCTCCTTTCTGGCCAATGAGTGATGTAAAAGTTTTATGGGCTGTGAGGATATTTTGTTGTTGTTTTCATTTCCTTCTTCTCTTGTGTATTGGTCGAGTCAGTGATGGACCTGTCTGTCGGTTCTTTGGCCTCTCTGATCTCTGTACCTTTCTGACTGTCTTGACTGGTCAGGGGACATCCTTAAATAGTGAATCTCATCATGTGACTGGCTTCAGCAGGCATTTTCTTCTTTAGGCGAGAAAAAACATTTGACTGATGTCATATACCAATTTTCAATTTCTAATTCAATCAGGATCAAGAATTTGATTTTCACACTGACTTGTGAATTTTTCTTGGTCTGAGCTTTTCCAAAATGTTTTTAGTCATTTGAATCCATTTTTACTATTGTGCAATTTTACTTTGTCTGCTATAGTTGGGATTTTCCAAAATGCTTTTAGTCGTTTGAATTCGATTTTGCAGGTGTGCAATTTTACTTTGTGTGTTTCAGTTAGTTGATGGATAATATAGGATTTGTATCCTATATATATATATATATATATATATATAGGATGTGCAATGAATATCAGCTAGGAATGAGAATGAGAACTGTATGTGTTTCAAGTTACATAAACACAGGGTGTGCATAGTGGTGCAATGGATATCACCTCCAAATGAAAATGATAAATTTATGTTTAAATGATACAGTTACATGTCATATTTACATAGGGTGCACATTGCGGGGTAATGGATATCAGCTCAGAATAAGAATTAAAATGTATGCGTAAATGATACAACTTCAGGTCATGTATAAAAGGGTGTGCATTGTGGTGCAATGGGTATCAGCTTATAATGAGAATGAGTAATGTATGTGCATTGATACAGTTTCAGGTCATACATACATAGGGTGTGCATTGTCTGCAATGTATAGCATTTCTGAATGAGAAGAAAAAATTTGAGTGTAAATGAGACAGCTTCAGGTCATACATACATAGGGTGTGTTTTGTCTGTAATGAATAGCATTTCCAAACAAGAATAAAAAATTTGTGTGTAAATGAGACAGCTTCAGGTCATATAGACATAAGGTGTGCATAGTGGTTCAATGGATATCAGCTCAGAATGAAAATGAACAATGTATGTGTAAATGATACATTTCCAGGTCATATATATATATATATAGGGTGTGCATTGTGGTGCAATGGATATCAGCCCAAAATGAGAAATTAGGGAAACAAATTTGAATTCCAGTTGAATTCATTGGATTCACTTACACAAATACTTTTGGAAAAGGTGGTACTCCATCTCTACTCCCTCTAGCTTTAGGTTGTATAGTAGGACAGATTAAGTTCTATAGCCTTGGTTGGCAAACAGTCTACCATAGAATGAAATAACTGTGGAAAATCTTCTGTCTAATCAGTCATTTCTCAAAAGAGACTTGATTATCCAAGTGTGCATCATGTCTGGCACTTAACTGACTGACACATAGCATAGAACTGTATACTTAATTTGCATGTATTGTGATACATACATATATATATATATACATCACAGGAAATGAAAGAACATTTAAAGATTTATAATTTATTACCTCTAATTAAATTTATAATAATTCAAATTGAAGATAAATAAAAAAATTCAAGTCTCAAACTGGATTCACATAATAGCAACAACCTTCATTTTAATTACACATTGAAAACAACATCTGTTTATTTCTCTGTGAATAATAGATGAAAAGAACCTTAGATCACATTACATATTCACTTAAAGATTTATTTTTAATATTCTGAATTTTATAAGGACATTCATTAGAATCCTAAACTTTCATATGTGGCAGGAAAGGCTCCTGTCACTGATCCAAGATTGCTTAGACAAATCTAAAATAAAGTTCTCAATATTGTCATTTGTTTACTGCTTTACAAATTCAACCTTGGAAAATGCAATAAAATCTTAGAATATGTAAGAAAAACTGAATAAAAAAGAACAAATAATAATATAACAGATTGCTATCATTTAAACATGACACGTTCCAGAAGCTAAGTAAAGTACTAACACACAGGAAAATTTCACTAGAAACAAAGAAAAGAGTGCTGGATTGCTATGTGATGTCAGTTCTTCAATATGACAGTGAATGCTGGACAATATCATCAAAAATAAGGACAAAACTTGAAGCAGCAGAAATGTGGTTCTACAGAAGGATGCTGCGGATATTGTGGACTGAGCATACAAGCAACGATGAGGTGTTGGAAAGAATGGCAACAAAAAGGAAATTAATACTGAACATCAAGAAGAGACAACTGAAGTTCCTGGAACATGCAATAAGGAAGGAGAGCTTGGAGAACCTGATACTGACTGACCAGATCGAAGGAAAAAGAGACAGAGGAAGGCAGCGGATAACATATTTGCAGAGCCTGATCAGGTGGATGACGGAACAGGGGTTGCAGGAGCAAACATACTAAGAGCCACAAGGGATAGGGAGACATGGAGAACCATGATCGCCTACGTCCTGAAGGGACAGGGTACATAGAAGAAGAAGAATTTGATGTCTATCTTTTGGTACATGAAAACATGCAATCGAAGCATAATGTATGAGGAGAGAGAAAAAATTCCATAGCAAGACATGTAGTTATTAAGTGAATTTTGATCTCAAATTTATCACTGTACAATGCTCAATCAATTAAGTGAATTTTGATCTCAAATTTATCACTGTACAATGCTCAATCAATTAAGTGAATTTTGATCTCAAATTTATCACTGTACAATGCTCAATCAATTAAGTGAATTTTGATCTCAAATTTATCACTGTACAATGCTCAATCAATTAAGTGAATTTTGATCTCAAATTTATCACTGTATAATGCTCAATCAATTAAGTGAATTTTGATCTCAAATTTATCACTGTATAATGCTCAATCAATTAAGTGATTTTTGATCTCAAATTTATCACTGTATAATGCTCAATCTATATGATGAATATTTATCACAGAATTAAGTGCATTAAAAAGGAAGGAGATTATGCTGAAAACTCATACCTACTGTAGAAAGTAAATGGTATTCACAAAAAAAAAGTGCATCAAATAGACAGTTCTTCCCTAGACACACTGTTATTTTGTACTCTCTTGGCGAGATTCTAAAAATATGTGAACCAAGTAACATGCGATATTTATTATTTGCCATTTTATAAAGTAAACTTTTATTCAAAATATTTTTGAAAATGATCAAAATATGTAAACCATCTACAATGTAATATTTACTATTTTATGAATAACTATGAAAACAAGCTTTTTTTATTCATAATTCTATCAAAATCAATGCATTGCTGCCTAAAAGAACTGCTCAGAAAATGCATTTTTTCAAAATTTATATTTACAGTTACATATCCGCCATGTTTACAATGTTTCAATTATTGTATGCTCCGGCCTTCTTCAGGTGCTAGGAATTTTGAGCCGAACCCTTTATTTGATCACTGAAGTATATAATTCTCATTCCATGTGTGATGCCACTTCCAGATGCCATGTAGTTATCTCCCTTTAACTCAACTAAGTTATTTGTTCATCAGTGATGTAGCCAGGTATTGAACTCACAACTCTTTTGGTCAAGTTACTGGAACTAACCAACGTTTATATCTGCTGAGACATGTGTCCTTGTCCTTTTTCTTTTAAATAAATAATCTAATAAATAGTATTTAACACCTTGTCCTTTTTCTTTTAAATAAATAATCTAATAAATAGTATTTAACATATTTTTTCTAAATTCTCAACAAACAATGAAAATGTATGAATTCACTTTCAGATATTTGGGTTTTATTAAAATCATTACTTTTTAAAACAACAAACATTGCTGGGGAAGCAAATGTAGTTGAAATAATATCAGAGTCAAGTGGAAAAATCATCCACACTATTTTATTGTGGTCACAAAAATTAAAAATTGCTCATGATTTTTTTCATCACTGACTTATTTACATAATGGTAATGGTAATATTAACTGTTACTTTATAAAGAAACATTCAGAATTCTTTAACTGATCTGCTTTGCACTGCTTTTGGTTGTAATTTATAAAATTTTTCACTTAAAAAAAAATTTAAAGAAAATAGATTTCTCAAGTCAAGTAGCAGTTAACACTCTTTCCAGTATTGGTGATGGTTCTACTTCCTAACGTTTTAGTTGAAGTAATGTGGAATTTCAACATCTTGATGTCATTATATTCTCTTCAAGTTACATGTGATACCCATTTTAACTGTTGCAGCTGTTGAAATTCATCACGTGATGTAGTTTCTGGTATCTGATCGAGTTCTTCTTTGTGACTCTGTAGTGTCAACTCACAAGGTCCAAAAAAGTGTGATCTTTGCTAAGACCTACAAGTTTCAAATCAAAGGGAAAACTGGAATATTACAGAGTACGATGATTTAAATATAAAATAATGATTTTAGCTACAAGGGATAAGAGGTTGTGGAGAGCAAGGAAAGAATAGTCTGTAATGTTATCAGTCCTGATCTGGCATCTTGTCTTCATTCACTTTCCCACCACCATGGTGTACTTACATGTGCCTTTTCTATAAACATTTTCATAGCAATTGCTCTAATGAGCCATCCCTCTTTAAGTATACTACAAATTTTGCAAATAGGTATCATTATATTATGGTTGAAATCACTACATATAACCATAAATTTTATTCTAATAGTTTCTTTTTTCACACTTCTCACCCCTGTCACTTTCTTCTGGCATCTTGCTTTCTTACCACCTACAGAATTCAAAGATTAATTTTCTTTATAAATTAAGCATACAACTGTAACTATGATTAATTGCAAATAACAATTTCATTTCATTTACAATACAGAGAGATATTAAAGAAAAAAAGGAAAAATAACTAACAAAAATAATTAATGGGAACAAACCACCTGTGGATAGAAAACAAGATAAGCAAATGCAAAAATCGAAAAGCGGATTAAGACAAAGATGCATTTTCTCAGTGGATTTATTTAACCTGTAAATTTAGAGAATCCTAAGAAAACTAGAAGACACATCAGGATGAAAATAAGATTAATATTACTGATAATAAAATCAGTGGCAATAAACTCCTACACAAAGTAGCAAAGGAAACCAAAAAGATGCCTGTTCATTATCATCAAATGTCTCAACTCAGTATCTATGGTGATTACAACTATTTACTTATGCTTTAATTATAGGTCTAACTGGTTCAAGAAGGTCAAATAAGAAGCTGATAAAAAGAAAAATGACAATCTGTTAACTGGGGCAAGAAATTGCTTGTTAATTTTAATGCATCCAACATTAAATTGCTCTCTTTTAATTGTCCTTTTTGCTTTCTGTCAGCATGGCTGATGCTAACCTCCAGAAGAATGACACCATCTCAAGGTAATGTTTTCTACTGAAATCGTATGGAATGACTATACTAGAAAAATTAGTTTACTTTATTGTGCTACACAATTTTTCTCACAAGAATCTACCTCATACATTTATAAGTCTAACATTCATCCATGCATTAAATATTGCTGCCACACCTGATCTGGTGCTTCTGCTCTGTATCTAGAGATTCTTGACAAAATTCTCAGAAGAATAAGGCATTTCAGCTTCAGTTATTTTCCAGCTGCCATAACATAGCTTCAGCTTTTTCTATTAATATTTTTATGGTAATTGGTATAATGAGCTTTCCTCTTTGATACCTAAAATTTATGAATTTAAACACAGTACTAAATTGACAAATAGATATCAACTCAATGAGAAATTGGAGAACTGAGTTCAAATTCCAGTTGAGTTTGTTGTATTCACTGACATGCAAATAACCTTGGGAAAGGTATTAATCTGTTACTTCTCCTTCCAACTATTGGTTAAATAGCAGGACAGATTGAGTTCTCTAGCTTTGATTGGCAACCAGTCTACTACAGAAAGTAATAGTATGCTATTGTGATAAAATTTTCTACCCAGTCACTAATGTCTTTTTCTAAGCGTGTATCATGTATGACACTTAACTGACAGACTAGATTGGTATCAAGGTCTCATCGTTTTGCAGTTGAAATGACTAGATGTAACCATAAATTCTATGTTAACAGTTTCTTTTCTCACACTTCTTGCTTCTGGGTCACTCTTCTTATTTTGCTTCATGGTTAATCAGCCCTGACATGACAGTGATATAAACAAAATATTAGTACTATCCATAAGTATTATAAGCAGTCGCATTTAATTGAGAGTAATAAAGGGAACAACATATACAGTAGAGAGCCAGCTTGTTTAGATAAAATAGTTTACTCAGGATTCAACTCCTTTTATTTAATTCACATTTACAATGCAATAATATTTAATAATTTCATTTATTTAATATGCTAGACACCTTTTCTCACCAGAATCTACCATGATCTAAACTTATTTATAAATGGAACTTTGTCTGTGTGTGTGTTCGTTACCTATAGACTCCAAAAGGCAATGTTTGTGTGTGTGTCTGTTTATCTGCCTGTATGTCTGTATTTTTATTTTAGTTTTTGCTTCAGATTTGGCTCTAAGTAGGTATAATTGTAGTTCTTAGTCTCAGCCATGATATCATTTACTCAGAGGACTTATTTAGCCTTCAAATCTCAGTTTACGACAAAAAAAACTTTTTTGATATCAATACCAGGAAATCAAAATTTGACTTACATCCATTCATTTTTCTTTCAGTCTATGGTTTTGCTTTAACTAGAAACAACTATCACTCTTTAGTCTTTTGTGCCAAAATCCAAAGAGTCTGCACTCCAGGACCATGGATTAGTTTTAAAGCTTTCACACCCGAGCAACGCTGGTCTATACTGAGAGTCATTTATAAGTCTACCATTCTTTCATACACTGAATACTGATGCCACATCTTGTCTGGTGCCTCTGCTATGTGTTTAGAAATTCTTGATAAAATACAAAAATGAATCTTCAATATTATTGGTCTTGGCCTAGCATCTTGGTGTCAGTCACTTTCTAACTGACAGAACATCACTTATTTCTGTTTTTTCTATAAATATTTTCATGCTAATTTTTCTGATGAGCTTTCCTCTTGGTACCTAGAATTTATATTAGATTGGTTGTTAGGGCTCATCTCTTTACACTTGAAAGGGCAAGATGTAGCCATACATTCTATGCTAACGGTTTCTTCTCTCACACTTCTTACTTGTGGGACACTATTCTGGTTTCTTGCTTTCCAGTCAATTTTAATCCTCAAAAATATAAAGGCAATGTCAACCATTATCGTTCACCTTTTTTAATTCCTGCTCTTTTATTGTTCTATCCTCCTAAAACTGTTTTCTTTTTTTCATATTCTCTCACATTAAGTAACCACTTGCATCTTAGCAGCTTTATTGCTTTGCTTTGCATGAAAGGATTAAAAAATATATTGTTGGGTGTACACAAATGAACTTTACCAGAAATATATCACATATGCGCATTGTGGTGCAGTGGATATCGGCTCAGAAAGAGAAATCGGGGAGCCGAGTTCAAATTCCAGTTGAATTCATTGCATTCACTTGCGTGCAAATACCCTTGGGAAAGGCATTAATCCATCTATTCCTTCCATTTATGGGTTAAATAATAAGACAAATTGGGTTCTATAGCCTTGGTTGGCAACCAGTCTACCACAGAAAGCAATGGCAACCTACTGCAGGATAATCTTCTGCCCAGTCAATCATGTCTCTTTCAAGACATGATCGCCCAAGCATGTTTCGCGTATGGCACTTGACTGACTCTTTATCTCAGATTATTAGCCACCTAATACCTTGAAGTGTATGAAGCTGGTTAATGTTTCTTTTGTTCGGCCGTGTGTCTTTCTTAACCGGACTCCCTCCATCTTACAAGTTTTATGTTGAATAATATTCATCAGAAAGGTTTTCATCAGAAGGTTGGTCGTCGCCAGGTTGGAATATGTAGAATTAGTACAGAAGAGTGGAATAATAAAATATACACTTTACATTTAAAATAGAAATTTATTATAAGAAGGAATAACAAGAGGTAAGAGTTAATGTACAATTAGAAACATTAAGAAGTTAATGATAGAGTTTGTATTCAATGATGAGGTTGAAAAATTAAGAGTTTGTACAAACTGTTTGTAGCAGTAATTATTGAGATAAAAAGGGAGAGAAAGAGAGAGGGAGAAGACAATGTCCGGGTCACTTGAAGTTGAGAGTTACATTTTTGATGTGTGTCAGCAACCTGCCTCCTCTGACTGCCCATGACCAGTTAGTGACTATCCTTAAATATTGAATGGGGTGGATCAGAAATGATTTTTTCTTGAGCTATAGAAATCCGTTTCTTTGACGTATTTTGAATTTTGCGATTTGATGACCAATCAGGATCCAGAGTTCTGCTATATGTCCGTATAAGGGATTTGATATTTATTTATTTTTGGTTTACATCCGGAACTTCTGCGTGGAGCCAGATGTGCAAAGACCAGTTTTGGTCATTTGCTTTCTGAATCTCTGAGGGCAAACATCCAGTCCCTCACTTTGCTCAGTATCACCACAAACTTACTGGGATCTAAATGTTTATTTGTTGAATGATGGAAGCTTCTATTTGGGCAGTTAGAATGAAAACTTATTCATTCTATGCAAATGTAAACAAACAACAACTATTAGCATGAAATGTCTTGAATTTCAAAGAATTTATAAACTTATTGTAAGTTTAAAATTTTAAAATGATTCATAAAACTAATTTGATAGATAAAAAATAATGTTTAATAACTTCAGAACTTTGAACATTGAGAAACTGCAAAAATGATTAGAAGATAGCATAGAACTGTGAAATTTGTTAAAGATGCTGCATGACTTGATCAGATCTAATTTGGTAAAGTTGAGGATTTTATTTTGCCAGTCAGTGCCAAATATCAGATTTATAAAAGAAACCAACTTTGTCAAGCTATGAAATTTTTAGATGTTGCAGTAAGAAGTGGTATCTAAAAGAACAAAATCTCAAGTCCTAAAGTGGCAAAATATGATGACCAATCACTGAAATTCCTTTAAAAGACATTCGCAAAAAACAAAAAAAAATAAAATAAAAAATGAATGGGCAATAGAATACATGAAGACAGATTTTTCAACTGTTTTTTAATAATGCATACTGTGCTATTTTTATCAGTCAGATGGAACAAATATTACTGGTAGAAACCATTTCCACACAATAAGATGTAAATGAGATGGTGAAATGTTTAAAGGTAGAATAATGGTAATAAAGGTAGAATAATGGTAATATTAGCTGTTTCCTTATAAGGAAACATTCAGCATTCATTGACTGAGCAGCCAGTCATATTCAGAATTGAAATTTGTAAAATATTTCTATTAATACAGTTTTTTATGAAAAATAGATTTCTCAAGACTAGTAGCTGATATTACTCATCTCAATAATGATGGGAGTTTCCTTCCTAACCTTTTGTTTGAAGTAGTGTGAAATATCAACATGTCACGTAGATGGTGAAATGGTCAAAGATAATAGCTCAGATATACGTAATTTTTTTAGGACAAATGTAGAAGTTAAAAGCTTTCGAAAAGTGACAATTTTATACATAACAATGGTTCTTCACATTCAGTAAAAAAAAAACTAAATGGATATATAAATAAAATAGGTTTCAAAAATATTAGATAAATTGGTTAGCTTTTATTTATCATCATAAGCTGACTGAAAATGTTTGGAGAATTCTGAAGAAGAAGGTTTACATTGGCAAATGACATTTTTTTTAATCATTACAACCCAAGCATGAATGCCACTAAGATGCAAGGAGTTACTGGGAATGAAAGATACACTGATAAGATTTTAGTGAGAAGAACAATAAAAGAACCGGTTTCAAAAAGACAGAAGATTGTAATTAACATTGCATTTAATTTTTTTGAAGATTATCAGAGAAATGTTTGACAGGCAAGAGATGCAAGAAAAGAAATTATTAGAATAGAAATTAAGGTTACATCTATCTAGTTTATCAGTAAAATGTTGAGACCTAGTTGCCAATCTAGTAGTATGTTTAAATTCATGAAGTCGAGGTACCAAAGAGGAGAGCTCGGAACAGTTGCCATGAAAATATTTCTAGAAAAGGTAAATGAAAGAGAAAGTGACTGAAGTCAAGATGTCAAGTCAAGACTAATGACATTACTGACCGTTCTTTGGATTTTGGCAAGAATCTTAAGATATATAGCAGAAGCACTAGACCAGAAATGACAGTAATATTAAATGCATGGTTGAATGATAGACTTTTATGTGTGCTAAATGAATTCTGATGAGAAAATTGTCCATCACAACACAGTGGACCAATTTTCCTAAATACAGACCTAGCAACTGATTAAATATAATGACTCCATGGTAATAGAAAATGTGAGACTAAGTCGCTCCATTGAAGGTTAGTATCAGCCATATAAAACACAGAAAAGAGATGTGGAATGGTTTTTTAATTGCAGTGAAATCTGTTTCATATGAAGAAATTCAACTGCTATCAAAATCAATAAATGAGAAACTAAAATTAGTTTCAAAACAAAGTATGCATTCTAGTGAAGCTTTTTGCTTTGAGCATCTATTAGAACTTAGGTTCACTTCAGACCACAAATGGAACTCATATATCTGGTTCAAAGCTAAAGAGGCTAGAAATATGTTTCTAGCACTGTTCTATAAAGTACCTGGCGCCTTTTCCTATGCTTTATCTTAACAAGAGTCAGGTTGTGGTGCATTGGATATCGGCTCGGAATGAGAAATCGGGGAGCCGAGTTCGAATTCCAGCTGAATTCATTGCATTCACTTATGTGCAAATACCCTTGGGAAAGGTATTAATCCATCTATTCCTTCCAGTTATGGGTTAAATAACAGGACGGATTGGGTTCTATAGCCTTGGCTGGCAACCAGTCTACCGCATAAAGCAATGGCAACCTACTGCAGGATAATCTTCTGCCCAGTCAGTCATGTCTCTTTCGAGACATGATCACCCAAGCGTGTATCACATATGGCACTTAACTGACTGACTGACTCTCAGAATAAACGAAAACAATTACTACTATCTGATTAGACCAAAAATGGATTACTGGTATCAGATTAAACCAAAAATGGACAACTGCTACCATATTAAACCAAAAACTGAATACTTTTTTTTACAATCATTTTACCCTAAGCAAGGTAGGACTGCCACTGGTGCACAGGAAGTAACACTAAGAGAAAAAACAAAGTATAGGAGATGTAAAAAAAAAAAAAAATATCAGAGAAGAATGGGAATCAAGGAGATAGAAGATGGTAATCAACATACAGAGATCCGAAGGCAAATTTGCATGGCGAAGGAAGCATTCCAGAAGTTGAGTAAAGTATTAAGAAACAGGACAATTTCACTAGAAACAAGGAAGAGAGTACTGGATTGCTATGTGTTGTCAGTTCTTCAATATGGTAGTGAATGCTGGACAATATCATGAAAGATGAAGGAGAGCCATGAAGCAACTGAAATGTGGTTCTACAGAAAAATGCTGCAAATATCATGGATCAAGCATGTGAGCAATGATGAGGTCCTAGAAATGATGGAAACAAAAAGGAAATTAATAATGAGCATCAGGATGAAACAGCTGAAGTTCCTGGGACATGCAATGAGGAAGGAGGGCTTGGAGAACCTGATACTAACAGGCTAGATAGAGGGAAAAAGAGACAGGGGAAAGCAACAGATAACATATTTGAAGGACCTAATCAGGTGGATGATGGAACGAGGGTTGCATGGTGTAACAGGAGAAGGCGTGCTCAGAGCCGCCAGGGATAGGGAGACATGGAAAGCCATGATCGCCTACGTCCTAAAGGGACAGGGCACATAGAAGAAGAAGCTATCATGGAAGCAAGCAAATGGAAAGAAGTTCCACCAATGTAAAGTGTGAGAAAATAAACTGTTAGATTAAAAGAAACAGTTATATTTAACTATTTGGATGGTACAAAGGTAGGATATTGTTGCCACTTTAGTAGCGTAGTAAATACATGTTGTCAGGACACCAGAGAAAGGCTGCTACAAGATTAGACCAAAAATGAACTACTACTACCAGATTATACCAAAAATGAACTACTACTACCAGATTATACCGAAAATGAACTAGTGTTACTAGATAAAACCAAAAATGGACTATTGCTACCAGATTAATCCAAAAATGAACCACTGTTACCAGATAAAACCAAAAATGGACTACTGCTACCAGATTAGACCAAAAATGAACTACTGCTACCAGATTAGATAAAAAATGAACTTGTGCTACCAGATTAGACAAAAAATGAACTAGTGTTACCAGATTAGACCAAAAATGAACTAGTGTTACCAGATTAGACCAAAAATGAACTACTGCTACCATAGATGTATTGTAGCTCCTTAATCCTCTTTTTCCAGCTATAAGAGATTTCAAAAGCATCTACGTTGCCTTGTGTGAGATTAACTTTTTTCCACACTACCACCACTTTTCTATACATAAAACCTCACAAGCCTCTCTAATTTCCATGGCAAATATTCAGACAACCTACATTCGTTAGTTCCATCAGTTCAAACCTTCACATCAAGACCATCCATGTCACGTAAACAGGATTGGCATCCACTTATCCTTCATATTCTATTGGCAAAAAAGAAGTTTATTCAGACCACCTCTTTCCAAGAACTACTCCTTTGTGGAACTGACACCTGAGAGGATACTTCCCTAATCACTATAACCTTAGCCTCTTCGAGACTCAGGCCAAAAGTTATATATTTCTAAAAACTTAATTTAGTAAATCTCTGTCTTGAATGCTTCTTGGGTCTTGTATTGCACAATCAAGAGTGAAAAAAAACTTTTCACGTTAATGTTGTCTTTAATATTTTGTCATTATCATAATGACATTATTTTTTGCTCAAAACATTTATTCTTGTAAGACTTTTGCATGTTATGTAATTATAGTTTGTTTTATTTCATTAACTTTGCTCATAATATTAAAGTTGGAAACTCCAATACATAAAAATATAGCCATATCATAAGTGCGCTATGTGTTGTTCAGTTAATTTATAAGTATCATATGAAATATTCTGCATATTAATATTTCTGTGAAGATCTTCATTCATTTATTTTTTGAAATTGGAAAATGTTCAAAGTAGTTAACAATGTGATATACAGTGTACAGATTTATATTCCATTATTATCATCATTATTATTATCATTATCATTATTATCATTATTATTATGTCATTTTTCATCATATTTTGATTTCTGCTTTGGTCTCACTACCAACCAAGTCTGCAGAGAGACCTAAGGCAGGTCGTGGCATGTTGTTATGGCTCCATTTCATGTTTGTCTATCTTCCCTATCATCCCTAGCATTACATAGATAAAGTTTTCCTTAGTGTGTGGGCTGTACTTAATAAGACAATTTTTTGTATATCTCTTAAGCTGGGTTTTTCAGTGATTCTTTCAATGTGTCGTTTTGTTCCATTTTTTATCATTCCAAGTGCACCTACTATCACTGGCACAACACTTGTTTTCAATTTCCACATATTTTCTATTTCAATTTCCAGGTCTTTATATTTTGACAGTTTTTCAAATTCCTTGATTGCTATGTTACAATCTGCTGGACAAGCCATATCAATTAATAGACAAGTTTTCTCCTTCTGGTTTTTAACAATAATGTCTGGCCTGTTTGCTTCAATTTTTCTGTCTGTGTAGATGGTGTAATCCCATAGAATGGTTACATCTTCTATTTCTGTAACCGGTGCTGGGTGATGTTCATACCAGTGTTTTTATTTTCCATAATGTTTGCACATTGTCCAATGTAAATATTGCCCAACTCTATCATGGCGATTTTTATATTCATTTGGGGCAAGCACAGAACAGCCTGAGATTAGGTGGTCTATTGTTTCTTGGTGTTTATCACAAAACCTGCATTTTGGATCCATATTATTATGCATAATATTTGCCTGAAAGTTTCTAGTGAAAAGACTTTGGTCTTGTGCTGCAAGAATAAAGCCTTCAGTTTCAGACTTTAATCCAGATGCATGTAACCATCCACGAGTATTAACTTTATCAACACTGGATTTATTGGCACATTCTGGATATTGGCCATGCAGAGGTTTGTCTTGCCAGCGTTGTTTCATCTGTTCAAGAGCTTTATCCTTGGCTTTCATTTGCATATTTTTTGCCACAATAGTTGGTTCTTGGCTTCTGTTTTGCTTTTCTACAGTATCTACTAACTGTAAATCTTGTTTGTATTTTACTGCCTTCTTTTATTATTGAATATTTTTTCTTTCTTTCTTCATGTTGCTTTACTAATTGTATCATCCAATCCTTTGTTGTTTCTATGTATGTTAGTAAGCCAATAGTTGTTGTTTTGTATGACAATTCCAGCTGAATAAGACCTCTTCCAACTTCTTTACAGGGTATGTATAGACGGTCTACATCAGCCTTTGGATGATGCATCTTATGCTTAGAAAGAAGCTTTCTTGTTTTAGAATCCATTTGCCTGATGTTGTTTAAAGTCCAGTTTAAGATGTTGAAGCTATATTGGACAACTGAGATTGCAAGGCTATTAATGGCCATAACTTTGTTCTGAGAATTCAATTCAGTTTTTAATATCATTCGTAGCCTTCTATAGTACTCTTTAAGCACTATTTCTTTCATTTTTTTTATGGTGAATTTTTTCACTCTCATTTACACCTAGGTATTTATAAGCTTCTTCTGGTTTCAATTCTTTTATTGTTACAGCAGGGTCTAAGCTAATTGAGGATGTTTCTTGTATTGATCCACGTAAAACTGTAGCTTTAGCACATTTATTCAAATTGAATTTCATTCCAATGTCTTCGCTGAAGCATTTTACAGTTTGCAGAAGACCTTCCAGCTCATTATCATTCTTAGCATATAACTTTAAGTCATCCGTGTAAAATAGATGGCTTATTTTCTTTTGGCCTATTTTATAACCACATTCTGTCTTATTAAGTTGACTGGTTAGTGCTATTAATGATATGCAGAATAGTAATGGAGACAAAGAATCACATTGAAATACACCTCTTTTGATGTTTATTTCATCAGACTTATAGGTTCCATTTATATGATTGAGGTAAAGGGTTGTTTTCCATATAGACATGCACTGTTTGATGAAATTGATGATGACGGGCGATATCTTGTATATATTTAAAGTCTTTAAAATCCAGGAATGTGGCACATTATCGAATGCCTTACGATAATCTTATTATCCTTATTATTATTATCATTATTATTAGCAATGACAAATACCTACTATCATTATACAGTGGGTAGACAAAATAATGGAAACACCTAGTACCATAATAGCATAATTTGGAAAATTTTAGTAAACTGTCAAAAGCTAGTCTATTTTTGTTTGTTGATTAGTAGTACTTCTTTTTTTCTCTAAAGTTGTTGTTTTTTACAGATATTATTTAAATAAGTTTATTAAAATTAGCAGTAAGGACTATTTAAGAATTTTTAGGGATCAACTTCATCCTATTGTTTAGGAACTGTTCCCAGAAGGGAATGCCATCTTTCAGGATACTAATGTACTCATTCATACTGCTGAAGTTGTAACATGAAGAATGTTCTAGTGAAGTAGAACATCTTATCTAGCCACCACAGTCCCCAGATCTCAACATCACTGAGCATTTATGGTTCAGTTTGGAAAAACAAGTGAAAGAATTGGAGACTGTCTTCACTGAAGAATGGATAGAAATTCCTCTGGTAACAATTCAAACTTTGTATAAGTCAATCCCACAAAGGATTGTAATTACTGCCAAAAGTGGTCCTACCCTAATATTGAAATAAATTTGCTTAAAATTTCAAGGCTTTTCCATTATTTTGTTCACCCACCCCCAGTACTTAGCGATCAATCATTCCCTAAATTCATAAAACTAGAAAATAATATTATCAAAGGTAAATAACTTAATTAAAGAAGTCAAATATCTTCAAATAACCTTTCAAGAAAACAAAAGAAATAAATCCATAGAGTAATAGAAGTGCATGGAAGAATTTCATTGTGTTTTGACCATTTAACCCCCAATCAAAGGAAACCCCTAAAAATTGTAAAAACTGCTGAAAAAAACATGTCTGAAGAATTTGTAGCAAGTAATGACCAAGATGAGAGCTTGTATGTAATGGACACAAGAACAATTAGCTAGTAGAGACAGTCTGATAAAAAAAAACCCAAACTTTAATAAAACTAGGAAAATATTGCTGACAATATCAGATAAATAAGAAAATATAATTTTATAAGATACATTCTACAAAGACTCTAAGGTAATGACCTTTGAGTATTTGTAGAATGTATCTTACAAAATTATATTTTCTTATTTACTTAATATACCTATAATTTTCCACACACTCATATATATATATATATATATATATATATGTGTGTGTGTGTGTGTGTGTGTGTGTATATATATATATATATATATATATATATATATATATATATATATGTACTAGCAGTATAGCCCGGCATTGCTTGGATATAGTGAAAGCTTTGAAACTAATCCATAATCCTGGAGCTCAGACTCTCTGGACGTTGGCACAAAAGACTAAAAAGCAATAGTTGTTTCCAGTTAAAGCAAAACCATAGACTGAAAGAAAAATGAATGGATGTAAGTCAAATTTTGATTTCCTGGTATCGATATCAAATAAGTTTTTTCATCGTAAACTGAGATTTGAAGGCTAAATAAGTCCTCTGAGTAAATGGTATCATAGCTGAGACTAAGAACTACAATTATACCTACTTAGGGCTAAACCCAAAGCAAAAACTAAAATAAAGAGGTTGAAAAAATACAGACATATAGGCAGATAAACAGACATACACACAAACATCTCACTATATATATATATATATATATATATATATATATATATATATAATTGATTTTCTGCACTAGTGTAAGAACTGCAACCTTGAACCTTCTGAATATCATTTCTTATGTCTTTGTCTATGAGTGTATCAAATTTGATTAAAATTGAACCACTCCTTCTATAACCTGATTTTTTCAATTATCGATTCTCCATATTTATTGGGGACACCTCAACACAAAACCTAGCTAAGAACACTCACAGACACTTATAGTACAAGTGTGTAAATTTTCAAGAAAATTGGTTCAGCAATTTTGGAGTCTATAGGTAACGGACACACACACACAGACAAAGTTCCATTTATAAATAAGTTTAGATTTAGATGACATAGATTTATATATATACACACAGACATATTTGTATCATAAACATTAATACAAAATAAGTCATCAAATTCCTACTAAAAACATTCATGTGAGGCTGTGGTGAATCCAAATGTAAAAAAATTAAATATTAAGAAAAGAATTTAATTCAAATTAAAATAAGGCATTTGTTTACCCTTAAAACTCATATCACTTTTTCTCTCTCTCTCTACCATTCTCTTTCTATACATCTTTCACAACTAATGAAAAGAATTCTCAAATGAAAAACAGCAGGTAAAACTGAACAAAATAGCAAAGGTTAACTGGTCTAAGTTCTAATTATTGTTGCTAGAAATCAACCAAAGAAAGCAAGGCTCTACACTTAACTTCCACTATAAAAAAAATGAAAGAAAATAAAAGAATTGTGGTCAATCAAAACAACAAAAAAAAAACAATGAGACTTTTGATGTTAACCGAAACCAAACATGTGCCAAGTAGTCTGGGGATCCTTTCTTATGTGCACATAAAGTGACAGCCGACAGACAGCAGCAGAGAGGAGTAAGCCAGAAAAACTAGTCAAGCGTGTTATGCAAAATTAGCGGTCATCTGCTTAAGACATTCTTCCATCCTTCTGAGGGACAAGAATATACTGCAGGTTGACACTGCACTTATTTTCAAAGTATTCACACTTCCGACAACTGAAAACAAAATGACAACTACTACCAACAATTAACTATGAACTATCCAGCTGAAGAAACTTTCATCAACCCAAATTACAAAGGATTTGCTCCAACTGAGGTCATATAAATAAACATATTATTTGTTTATTCCAAAGTTTCCAAGAAATAATACTAAGAAACTTTAGTGCTGATAGCAGACATGAAAGGAAAATGCAGAACCTCCTACAGAAGGTAGCAAGAAGAAAGAACTGAGCATAAACTTCAAGAAAACTGAATGTATGGTCTTCAGCAAAAGAAGAACCCAAAATGTCAACTACAGGTCAGAGAAACTAAAATAAAACAAGTAAAGAAATTTAAATACTTGACAAGCATTCTGACAGAGGATGAAAAGTTTGACACTGAGATCCAAAGATGCATTGGCATGACCATCAACGATGCATTTTAAAAGCTAACCAAAGTACTGACAGTCAGAAAAATCTCATTAGAAACACAGAAAAGAGTGCTGGATTACTATGTGATATCGAACCTTCTGTATGGCAGTGAATGTTGGATGATCTCTTCAAGGATGAAGGCAAGGCTTGAGGCAGCAGAAATATGGTTCTACATTAGAATGATGTTTTGTTGTTTGTTTCGCGGTTTAACGACCTATCAATCCTTATGGGATCATTTAAGGTCATAACAAAATTTTTTGGGGGAAGGTTATATTATTTTTACAGACTTTTGGAAGATGTCTTGCTTTTTAAACTTTTCCATTGATTTCAAGCTGTATTACTTTTTAAATTTTTCAATGGGTGAGGGTCAGATCTATTTTTGATCTTCGGATCTTTACTTAGATTATATTTTGTTGTATAGTTTGATCTTTTTGAGGAAGGTTAAAATAGTATAAGAGTTTATTTTTTCGAAAAGATCTTTCAGGTTGTTAACATTATAGAGGGATTGCCAGATATATGTAAAATTACTGCAGTCGAGTAGAACATGTTTTACTGTATAGGGTTCTTGACATGCAATGCATTCGGGAGGTTCTTCATTTTTTAGGAGATAAGAGTGGGTTATGTGTGTATGTCCTATTCGAATATGGGATATAATCACTTCTTCCTTGCATGATTTACTGGGTTCTGATAATTGTTTCTTTAGGATGGGTTTGATTTGAAATAATTTGTTGTTTTGACAGTTGTTCCAGGTTTCTTAGCATTTCTTTAAAATATAGTTCTTGATTAGGGGTTTATAGTCAGTGTATGGAACCTTTATGTTACTTGTGTCACATTTTAGGGAGTTTTTTGCAGCCACATCAGCTTTATCATTTCCATGATTTCCAGAGTGACTAGGAATCCAACAGAAAATGATAACTTTGTTTTGTGAAATCATCTGTAGTCTATTTAAAAGTTTGATGATCAAAGGATTGTTTAATTTTTGGTTCTTTATTGCTTCAAGCACTGCTAAAGAATTCAAGAATATAATAACTGTTTGAGGTAAGTTTAGGGATGAGATCCAGGGCTAAGTCAATGGCAATAACTTCTGCACTAAATATTGATGAATTGTCAGGTAATCTTTTTTGTAGAATGGTACTTTTACAGATAGCAGCACATCCTACTTTGTTATTGACTTTAGAGTCATCAGTATATATGTGGGTCCAATTTGGATATTGATTCAATATATAATTTAGTTTTTCTATATAATGAAAGGGATGTGTGCCAGCTTTTATGTGATCAGCCAGTTCTAAAATGACTTTGGATTGTTTCAAAAGCCAGGGTGGATGTTTGAGGACATCAAATTCATGTATACTAGTTTCATCTATCGAACTGTCATTTATTGGTTTTATTTTTTCCATGTGAAGGCCAAAAGGTTTAATAACGTTTTCTTTTTTGTCAAACAGGTGTTTATAGTTTGAGTTAAATGTGCATTGATAGACAGGATTTGATGGATTAGCTTTAAGTTTGAGATAATATTCCAGCACTAATTTTTCACATCTCAATTTTAGCGAAGCCTCATGCACTTCTACATATAGGCTTTCTATGGGTGATGTTCTAAGTGCACCAAGGGCAAGTCTTAGACCTGCATGGTGGATGGGATCAAGAATTTTTAGGTAGGATTTCCTAGCCATACCATATATAAAACAACTGTAATCCAGTTTGGATCTTATTAGAGATCTATATATTTTTAGGAGTGGATAAAAAATCTTTTATTAACAAGGGTAGTCTACCTTTTAGACCCAGATTGAATAAGTCTTTCATAATTCCATGCCTCCATGTGGTCTCATAAGCCTTTTCTAAGTCAAAGAAAATGGCTATTGCATGTTCTTTTTTGATGAAAGCCTCTCTGATAAATGTTTTTAATCAGATTACGTTATCGATTGTCCCTCTTTTACTTCGGAAGCCATTCTGTAAATTGGAAATTAAGTTATTGGTTTCCGGGTACCACTTTAGTCTTTTATTTATTATTCTTTCGAATGTTTTTCATAAGCAACTTGTTAGTGCTATGGGTCGAAAGTTTTTTGAGTCTGATTTGTCTTTTTCTGGTTTTACTATGGGAATCACGATAGCCTATTTCCAGCTTTTTGGCAGTTTTTCCTTGAGCCATATTTTGTTAGAGATATCTAACAAATATTTTATACAATGGTGGGGGAGGTGTTTTAAGAATTCATAATGAATTTCATCAGGGTCAGTAGCAGTATTGTGTGATTCATTTATGGCATTTCTAAGTTCATTCATCGTAAGAGGCTGATTGTAATCTTCTTTGTTATTAGAATTAAAATTTAGTTTATTTTTCGTTTTTTCTGTGTCCTGCTTAATTTTTTGGAAAGGTTGTCTATAGTTATTGTTTTTAAAGGTTTCCGCTAGTACGTTTGTTATATCTTTTGTCTTTGTTATTTTTTCATTATTTAGAGTGAGGTGATTTAGAGGAGGAGATACATTCTTTCCAGCGATTTTCCTTATGTTCCAAACTTTTTTTGGTTTTGTGTTACAATTTATTTTGTTTACATAGTCTTTCCAGGATTCCCTTTTGGCTTCCTTGATCACTCTACATGCTACTGCTCTTTTTTGCTTGAAAAGATCTAAATTATGAGTTGTGGGTTGAGCATTGAATTTCCGTAGTGCTGCTTTTCTTAATCTGATAGCTTTTTTGCATTCGTCATTGAACCATGGTCTTTGTTGTTTGTTTGGTCCATTGCTTTTTGGTATGCATACCTTTGCAATGGCTATTAAGGTTTCTGTGAAGTATTTGATTGATTTACTGTTGTCTTCTTTGACTGAAAGCTTTTGGTAGCATTTTTTTTTATATTCCCTCCAATTTGCTTTATTTCGTTTCCATCGAGCCGGGTGATTTTCAATTTCTTTTGAGCATGTCAGAACAACTGGGAAATGGTCACTACCCCATGAGTCATCTAGAACTTTCCAATCATAGTCCATAAGTATAGATGGATCACAAAGGGATAGATCCAGGACTGAGTAAGTGCCTGATGCTGGATGTAAATAGGTGTTGGACTTGTTATTTAGTAGGCATAAGTCATTGAAATTAATGATTTTCTCTAGATTTTTGCCTTTTTTATCTGTGTATATAGATCCCCATATAACACTGTAGCAATTAAAGTCACCTTGTAATAAAAAAAGGTCTTGGAAGTTGTTCAATTAGATTGTTTAATTCAGATTCATTTATGGGATCTTGAGGAGGAATGTAAATAGAGCAAATGTTAATGGTTCTATGTATAGTGGCTTTTGCAGTAACAGCTTGTATATCAGACTTTAATTGTATTTTACTTTGGGGGATATCATTTCTAATTAGAATCAATACACCCCCAGATGCCTTCTGATTGTGGTTATGCATATAATTATATTGTGTATAATTCTTTATTTTTATTTTATCTTCAGCTTTTAAAAAGGTTTCTTGTAGACAGATGACAGTGGGATGATAATTCGTTATAAGAAGAAGTAACTCATTTATGTTTGGTTTTAAACCCCGACAGTTCCATTGTAAGATTTTTGATCCATGCTTATATCCAGAAATTTTTAAGAGAGTTTACTTGTCTATATAGTATTTAGTAGTAGAGGTGTCTATCTCTTCTATGCTTTCTCTCTTATTTGCATTTCGAATCTTATATTTTGTTCCTTGAATTTCTTTCGGTTCTGCTTGTTTATTAGGGGATGTTCCTTTGGTTTTATTCTTTGGTTCATTTGTTGTTCTTTGTCTGGAAGCAGACCACTCCCGTGTTTGAGATGAACTGGCTATTTTTGGTTTGATTTTGTCTGGACTTTTTGAGCTTCTCTGTCTTGATTGTCTTTCCTGTCTCACTATTTCCATCAGTTCATATTTGTTTTCCTTTTCTGTTAGAACAATTTCCATTTTCGATTTGTAATGTTGATTCTTTGAAGAAGGATTCGTTTTTGGAGATAAAGAGTTATTAACTTTGGTAGTGGTGATGGGGAGGATTGGTGTTTGCTGTTGTTTGGATTGCAACTTTCTTTCAATTGTAGCACCTTCAGTTTCCTTGGTCTGGAATTGGGCTTTTTCCTTTAGATCTGGATCCATATCGGATCTAGGTGTTGAACTGGTCAAATTTTTCTTTAGTATCTCCAATAGAGATCTTAGTTCTTTCACCACTTCTGATAGATTGTCTTGTGTTGTTTCTTGTCCTTGCATTGTGCTGTTTGATGTTCTGGCTATATTTGCATATGTTGATGCACTTAGTGAGTGCTCTACTATCCTTCTTGCCTCTGGGTATGATATATTATTGGTATGTTTAATTTCAGATACTTTTTTTTCTTTTTTCCAGACTTCACATTCTTTTGAGTCTGCTGCGTGGTTTAATGTACAGTTTGCACATTTTAAAGGGAGTTCACAGTTAATATGATCCCCAATTTCTCCACAAACTTTACATCTTGGTGATCTGAAACATCTATCCTTGTGGTGTCCAAACTTTTGACAATTGTGACATCTCAGAGGGTTTGGTATATATACCTCTACTTTTTCTATCAAGTATCTGATTTTTATTTCAGTAGGAGGTTTTGGGGTATTAAAATTGAGAATGTAATTGTTTGTTGGAGTCATTTGATTGTTTGTATTTTTTATCATTACTCTTTGGGCATCTGTAACCCCTTGTTTCCTTAAATTATTCTTTATTCCGTGCAGAGATAGAGAGAGATCTGAACTTCTCACCACACCCTTTGAGGAGTTCAAGGAGTTGTGTGGGTAGGCTTTTATCTTTAGATTAGAAAACTGGTTTTGTTTTAACAACTTATTTGCTGAAGTTTTATTTGTAACCTCTACTAACAAGTTTTAGTTTTTTAATAGTAGTTACAATGTTAAGGATTTCATTGTTTTTTCGACAATGAAGGGGGACAATTTGGTTATTGGAGTGTTCTCCATTGACTCCAAGACAATGAATCTCGGAAACTGCTTTTGATCAAATTCATTGTCTGACTCAGGTTTGGAGGCTAGGCTCTCTGAGCTGTATTCGGTATGGGGTCTTTTATTTTTATTTGTTGCCATGAGTTTTATTTTTTTAAAATTTCACCTTCCTTGCTCCCCACTCTCCTCGGAGCCCAACAGCGGGAGATATTAGGGGTGAAACCCATTTGCCCTATTATCCCAGGGATACAAGAAAGGTATACTCACACTAGTAAAAGGCAGTTAGCATTTCGGGTTTCTCTTTGTTTTCCAGACCCATTTTTGATGAAAAAAACAGATTGAAAACCTTCTGTGTAACAGCTTTTCCTTACTAGTAGATTGACCCTTGCCACCACCTTCTAATACTTACATGTGGTCTATCTCTTATTTGTAGCTGGGAATCAGTCCATTTTAATGACACATCTATTGAGTTATGTTGTTTTAGTTAGCTGATTTTATGCGAGTAAGTATTAGGGCTTGACATGACTAGCCAATTGATCAGATCAGGCCTCTCCGGCCGCCTGTCTAGCCCAGCTAAGGGCCAAAGTGGTGTGTTGCAGAAACATGGCCTCTCTGCATCTGGGTCATGACCTGCTCAACCACCAGGATCCCATCCCCAGACATCACGGGTTGCCACCCACGGCCAACAGGTGGCCCTATTGAGAGACTTTACCCTCTGCAGAGATGCAGTTGACACATTCTGAAGCCCTGCCAACAGGGTGGACATTAGAATGATGGGAATACCATGGACTGAGCATGTAAGCAATGACATGGTGTTGGAGAGAATGCAAACAAGAAGAAAATTCATACTTAACATCAGGAAGAGACAGCTGAGATCCTGAGACATGTAATGAGGAAAGAGACCCTGGAGACTAATACTCACAGGATGGATAGACAGAGGAAAGTAGTGCAAGACATATTTGATAGGCTTGAGCAAATGGATAGTGGAGCAGGGTTTGGGATAGGTAACAAGTGGAGGATGTGCGTTGTGGTACAGTGGATATCGGCTCGGAATGAGAAACTGGGGAGCCAAGTTCGAATTCCAGTTGAATCCATTGTATTCACTTACGCGCAAATACCCTTGGGAAAGGTATTAATCTGTCTCTTCCTTCCAGTTATGGGTTAAATAGCAGGACAGATTGGGTTTTATAGCCTTGGTCGGCAACCAGTCTACCGCAGAAAGCAATGGCAACCTACTGCGGGATAATCTTCTGCCCAGTCAGTCATGTCTCTTTCGAGACATGATCGCCCAAGCGTGTATCACATATGGCATCTAAACTGACTGAACAAGTGGAAAGAAATTAAGAGTGACAAGAGACAGGGAAAATGGAAGTCTATAACACAGCAAATGAAGAAAAAGTGTGGTCAAAAAGTTAATGTTTCAAATAATTTTCACCATGGTCAATTTTATTTTTTTTTATAATCATATTGCCCCAAGCAAGGCAGTTGACTGCCACTGGTGCACAGGGGGTTACATAGGAGGAAAGTTATGAGAAAGAGGGAAAGGTTATAGGGGGTGACAGGAAGTGGGTAAGAGAAGGACGAGAATACTGATGAGAGTGGAGTGGACAGAGAAAGGAGCATGAGAGAGAGGATGCAAGTCAGTGAACAAGTATGTAACTTCTTGATACTGAAAAGATAATCTCAGCTTGTGAAATAATTGGTAAGCACCTGAAAAAACCATAACATAGATTGACTGAAGCATTATCAATGAAATGGGTAGATAAAACTGTTTACAAGCCATTGATAATTGCACTAGTAGGTTAATGGTGGATATATAGCCTTATTCAAATAATTTATTCTCTTGCATGTCTTCACAATGGGACTCACTACCAACTTCTTGCTTTCTTGTCAACTACAAATTCCATAAATGTAAACACAATGTCAATGATTGTCATCATTTCTCACCATGAATCCTGTTCTTTATATTGTCCTTTCTTCTCAGAGAAATATTTTCTTAGTTTCCTTCACTCTATTGTCTTTTATTCTCAGCAAATTCTTGTGTCTTAATGGCTTTACCACTTTCTCTGGGGTGAAATGATTACAAAGAAACATAAAATAAACTCAGTGACTTTGCTCTAATTGTTCAGTCATACTTATATGGTTAATGATTTTATATTGATAACTGAAGAAATACACTTGACAAAGATTCAATGGTGCAAGCAACAGAAAGATAAAAAAGTGCACTATGAAATTAATTTTTTTATTCTCCTTCTATGCACCATGACCCTTCAAGACATTGGCAATCTTAGCTCTCAAAAATTTTGTCTTTTGTAGCTCTTAATAAATTTGTGACATCTTTTTTGCTCGGGGCTGGCTCATTGTGATGCTTGTTCTTGTCGATGATCGTGACGGCACCAGTTGTGACACTGCCACCCGGCTGGCCAGTTGGTTCGGTTGCTGTTGCTGTTCATGATGATCTTGTCACAAAGGCTGGTTTTCAAGATGTTTATTGCAACAACAGAGCACTGCCCACATTGTGAATTGATCTCAGAAAATTGTCTTTCCACCAGAACCTCCAATCCATATTGGACTGGGGTAAGAAATGGTTAGTAAATTTTAATGCTTCTAAAACAATTAACCATCATCGACAATCTCACCTACCTCCCATTAGCATGGACCAGGCTTGCCTCCCAGAGAGTAAAACACTGCGCCTCCTTGGTCTCACACTTTCAGCGGACCTCAAATGGAATGACTATATCGAATCCATTGCTAAATCCGCTGCTATGAAAGGCGGTTCTCTGTGTAGGGCCCGGAAGTTTTTTCCGTCTGAATCTATCCTGCACATTTACAAATCTACCATCCGCCCGTGCATTGAATACTGCTGCCATATCTGGTCGGGTGCCCCTGCTGTTCTCCTCGGGCTTCTCGATAAGGTTCAGAGGAGGGTCTGTAATGTAATAGATACCGACTTGGCAGACCGCCTGCAGTCTCTCTCCCACTGGCGCAACGTGGCTTCCCTGTGTCTTTTCTATAAATACTTTCATGGCTTCTGCTCCGATGAACTTAGATCACTAGTGCCCCCTAAATACGAATTTAAACGAGATACTAGATTAGCAACTAGATCCCACCCTTTTACAGTGAAACCGATAAAATGCAGCCATAACTTCTACTCCAACAGTTTCTTTCCTCGCACTTCCTGACTGTGGAATTCTCTTCCAAACGATTGCTTCCCCGACGGCTACAATCTCCAGGAGTTTAAATGTAAGGTCAATAGACACCTCCTAACACACTAACCTGCTCCCATTCTATGAAACACTCTTCTCATCTGCCCAACCCTCATCCTCGCTATCCTTACTCATCTGTCACCTTCCTCCTGACATTCCCTATGTCTAACCACTCCTTCTCTTTACCTTCCCCTATGTAGCCCCATGCGCAATAGTGGCAGTGGAATGCCTTGCTTGGGGTGAGATGATTAAAAAAAAAAAAAAAGAACCAAACCGGACACTGGTGTACACTTGTGGTTAAAAAATAAACATGGCACCAAAACAAAAAAAATTAAATAATGAATAAGGTCAAAGACGCCCGGAGAGTTGCGAATGAAGTTTTTATAATAAAAAGAAATTATTAATTACAAAAGCGGAAAGTACAATTGTCGGAACGCCAGTTTACAACAGAGAGAGGATTCACTTAAAAGTATCAGAGCTTTCAATCTTCAAATACAAGTGTCTTTTCCAAGTTTTGTTAAAAATATCAGAGCTTTTCACTTTCTTCTTAAAGTCTTTTTACATATTTTCTATAACCAGAGCTGTCAATTCTCTATGCAACTTTTAAACAACAAAGTTCTTTTGGGTCCTTATCGGAGTTTAATGGAATTTACTGAATCAGAGGCAGCTAATGGCGATGACATGACAGCGGTGGTGTGGGGGTTGGTTTATCCTTGTTGCCTGGAAGCTCTCTCCCAACTCAACTTCTAAGAAATATTTTCATAGCAGTGTGGGCTTTTTATAAAAAATAATCAGAAATTTCAATTCTCCCAAATAAGTTTTAAAACAATAACATTCTTTGGTATTTATATTGGAGGCACATTATTAAACATTAATTCTTTAAGTTAATTGGCGGCAGGCTTCATTCAACATTAACTCTTTAGCCATAAGTTCTATGGTAGACAACCAGCCATAGGTCATGGCTCCCCACTTGGGAACCTTTTTCCACAGTTGTTACATTTCAACCATAATTCCAGAAACTCACTCCAGCTCTACTGATTTTTAATCCCAAGTCCGGATTTTTATAACCATCCTCAATCCTCTCGGGGGAATCGGTCGAGTTGAAGCCTTTGACCAATGAGATTGTTTTCCACCTACTCGATCTGCGGAGAGCCATGGCTTGATGAATGAAATATCAACAGCTCATGTCTTTCTGTCTTCTTCCTTTCGATTACATCATATTTAGATTTTTCAATTCCCACAATTTTCTCAGGAACAACTATTGGGGATTTGACCCTGCTTGACGTCATCAAGCAAATCCTGACATTTTGTTATGTCTGCAACCATTTTGTCAAATTTCAACCTAGCCCAAAATAATGCGTATCGTATATGAAAAAGAAAGAAAACTATATTTCCTTCTCTCTCTTTCAAATTGTCAGCTAAATTATCTATTCCCCAGATTTTACACGTACATGATAGTATTAAAATAGCTAATTTTTCTATTCCCAGGATTTTACAAGTATATGACAGTATTAAAATAGTTTTTTACATAAGCTTACATCATGAATTACAATAAAGCACAACTAATAATACCACTTATACTAATTCCTCTCTCTCCGTTGCATTAAACCAAACAAAAGAAAATATACCCGTGGGAGATAGTGTCACAAATTGTCATTTTGCTACCTTTCCTAAACCTTATTATACCATCCATTTACACAGGCCCACTAGGAGGTTATTTGCTCCTTTCCTCTGTACCTTTTGCATTTGATCTGCCCTGTGAGTGTAAAATTTTCCAAACTCTCTTTCCTCATTATGAACCCTAGAAATTTCAGCTACCTCATTCTGATGTTAAGTATAGATGTCCTTTTCATTTCCATTTTTTTCTAAAATTTTGTCATTGCTTACATGTTTAGTCTATTGTATTCTTAGTATCCTTCTGTAGTTCCAAGATTTTTCTTCATTTCTGAGAAGACTGTCCAGCATTTAGTGTCATATCATGATCAGATGCTTACTCCACATTGTGCTGATTGTACATCAACAGGAGTTATTATTTTCACGTTAACTTTTTTGAACCTACTCTTCTATCCTGGCTCAAAGTATGTAGAAAGAGAGCACTTAAAGATTCTCTTGCAGTAGATTGCCAATTCTTTCTATGATAGACTGGCTGTGAACCAAAGCTGTATAACCCTGTCTGTTTGGCTATTAACACTCTCCAATCTGGTTTTGAATTCAGTTTCCTTCTCCCAGAACAGTTGTCACCCAAGGCTATAGAACCCAGTCTGCCCTACTATTTATCCATAGCTGGAAGAAAAAGATAGATTCATACCTTTCCCAAGGGTATTAGCATGTAAGTGAATGTAATGAATTTGACTGAAATTCAAACTCTGCTGATTCCTCAATCCGAGTTCAGCTAAAAACATTGCTGCATTGCATGAGAATGTGACTGAGAATCCAGACACCTCAATTGTATTGAACCTCTCCACAACAAGGTTACACCGAATTCTGACAAAATTCAACTGACACAAGAACTGAAGCTTCCTGATCATTTGAAGCACTGTACATTTGTCAATTGGGTGCACAAGCAAAGACAAGCCGATGATATTTTTTGCAAAAAATCATCTTTAGTAATGAAGCCCAGTTTCATCTTGATGAATAAGCAAAATTGACAGATTTGGGCTGATAAAAATTCAAAGCATTGATTGTTGAGAAGTCACTGTATCCACAAAAGGTCACTGTTTACTGTGCATTTTTTTTGCTAGCAGAATCATTGGGCCATATTTCTTGAAAATGATGCCAGGAATTCTGCTAGTGACAGGTGAGTGATACCATGCCATGATAACTAACTTATAGCCTGAATTGAATGCTATGGATGTTGAAGATTTGTGGTTCCAACAGGATGGCACCACATGCCATACAGCCAATGCAACAATGGCTTTAATAAATGAGAAGTTCCCAGGTCGCATCATCTCTCTAAACAGTGATGTCAATTGGCCTCCATGATCATGCAACTTGACACCTTTAAATTTTTTCTTTTGGAATCATCTCAAAAGTAAGTTCGATGGCAACAAGTCAACAAAAATTCAACAGCTGAAAGAAGAGATAATAAGGCATATTAGTGAGATCGAGGAGCAACTATGCAGAAACATCATCAAAAAGGTTTTGACCATTGAGTGAAGGTGTGTTACCAAAGCCTTAGTGGACATTTAGACAATATTATTTTTCAAACATAGTTGTCATGACTCAAATAGCATGATCCAACAGTGAAATCAATAAAATTTCACCAATAACACTGTTTTATTTACTGCTAACTTTGATCCATCTTAATGGATCATCTTAATGGATCATCCTATATAACATTAGAAGTATGTTTCTCCACCCATTCAACTCTCAGGTGATGATGTAGACAATTAATATTACATGGTTTCTGTTCTTCAATATGGTAGCAAACGTTGGACAATCTCACTGAAGATGAAGGGTTGAGTTGAAGCAACTGAAATGTAGTTCTACAGAAGGATGCTGAGAATACCATGGACCAAACATGTGAACAATGATGAGATTTTGGAGAGGATGTAAATGAAAAGGAAACTAATACTTAACATAAAAAAAATACAGCTGAAGTTCCTGGAACATGTTATTAGGACTGGGCTTGGAGAATACGATACTCACAAGTCAGAAATAGGGAAAGAGAGACAGGGGAAAGCAACATGTAACAAACATGATAAATGGCAGAGTGGTGTTTGGGAGAGGTAAAAAGAGTAAAATTGTTAAGGGCTACTAGGGATCGAGAGATGTGGCCAAAATTTGATCACCTTCATCGAGAAGAAACAAGGCACATAGAAAAAGAATGCTCATCTTGGTGATTATAATTACACAACAAGCATGATGGTTTGAGTTTTCTTTTAAGTGCCATGTCACTTCAGGAGATGGGTGATCATAGCTCTCAGCAATGTTTGCCTTATCCATCTCACCCCCTGTTCTGCTGTCCATTTACACAAGCTTGTTAGCTTATTTACTGTTTCTCTATGTTCCTCTTGTCTTCAGTAAGTCATGTGAGTCAAATTTTCCAAGCCTTCTTTCCTTATTATGTACCTTAGAAATTTTAACTCATTCTTGCTTTAAATACAAGAATCCATTTTTTCTTATTTTCCTTACAACTTTCTCATTACTCACATGCTCTGTACATGATATTCTCAGCATTCTTCTGTAGAACCACATCTCTTTATTTGTGAAGAAATCGTTGAATATTCAATACCATATGCTATTACATAGCTCTATTCTTTTTTTGTAATGATATTTTCCTAGGGCATATAATAATAACTCATCTCAAAAGTCAAACTACCTGAAAGGTAGAAAGGTGGCTAATATAGCAATATGTTGGGCTTATTCCTAACAATATCTGCTACACATTCCTAATGAAAGAAAGGGCACTAGTATAGCAATTGGTTTGGCTTATTCCTAAAAATATCTGCTACACATTCCTAATAAAAGAAAGGGGGCTAATATAGCAATTGGTTGGGTTAATTCCTATCAATATCTGCTACACATTCCTAATAAAAGAAAGGGGGCTGATATAGCAATTGGTTGGGCTAATTCCTATCAATATCTGCTACACATTGCTAATAAAAGAAAGGGGGCTGATATAGCAATTGGTTTGGCTTATTCCTATCAATATCTGCTACACATTCCTAATGAAAGAAAGGGCGGCTGATATAGCAATTGGTTGGGCTAATTCCTATCAATATCTGCTACACATTCCTAATGAAAGAAAGGGGGCTAATACAGCAATTGGTTGGGCTTATTCCTAACAATATCTGCTACACATTCCTAATAAAAGAAAGGGGGCTGATATAGCAATTGGTTGGGCTTATTCCTAACAATATCTGCTACACATTCCTAATAAAAGAAAGGGGGCTAATATAGCAAATGGTTGGGCTAATTCCTAACAATATCTGCTACACATTCCTAATAAAAGAAAGGGGGCTAATATAGCAATTGGTTGGGCTAATTCCTATCAATATCTGCTACACATTCCTAATGAAAGAAAGGGGGCTAATATAGCAATTGGTTAGGCTAATTCCTATCAATATCTGCTACACATTCCTAATAAAAGAAAGGGGGCTAATACAGCAATTGGTTGGGCTTATTCCTAACAATATCTGCTACACATTCCCAATAAAAGAAAGGGGGCTAATATAGCAATTGGTTAGGCTAATTCCTATCAATATCTGCTACACATTCCTAATAAAAGAAAGGGGGCTAATACAGCAATTGGTTGGGCTTATTCTTCCTAACAATATCTGCTACACATTGCTAATAAAAGAAAGGGGTCTGATATAGCAATTGGTTGGGCTAATTCCTAACAATATCTGCTACACATTGCTAATAAAAGAAAGGGGGCTGATATAGCAATTGGTTTGGCTTATTCCTATCAATATCTGCTACACATTCCTAATAAAAGAAAGGGGGCTAATATAGCAATTGGTTGGGATTATTCCTAACAATATCTGCTACACATTCCTAATAAAAGAAAGGGGGCTAATATAGCAATTGGTTGGGCTAATTCCTATCAATATCTGCTACACATTCCTAATGAAAGAAAGGGGGCTAATATAGCAATTGGTTAGGCTAATTCCTATCAATATCTGCTACACATTCCTAATAAAAGAAAGGGGGCTAATACAGCAATTGGTTGGGCTTATTCCTAACAATATCTGCTACACATTCCCAATAAAAGAAAGGGGGCTAATATAGCAATTGGTTAGGCTAATTCCTATCAATATCTGCTACACATTCCTAATAAAAGAAAGGGGGCTAATACAGCAATTGGTTGGGCTTATTCCTAACAATATCTGCTACACATTGCTAATAAAAGAAAGGGGGCTGATATAGCAATTGGTTGGGCTAATTCCTAACAATATCTGCTACACATTGCTAATAAAAGAAAGGGGGCTGATATAGCAATTGGTTTGGCTTATTCCTATCAATATCTGCTACACATTCCTAATAAAAGAAAGGGGGCTAATATAGCAATTGGTTAGGCTTATTCCTAACATTATCTGCTACACATTCCTAATGAAAGAAAGGGGGCTAATACAGTAATTGGTTGGGCTTATTCCTAACAATATCTGCTACACATTCCCAATAAAAGAAAGGGGGCTGATATAGCAATTGGTTGGGCTAATTCCTAACAATATCTGCTACACATTGCTAATAAAAGAAAGGGGGCTAATATAGCAATTGGTTAGGCTAATTCCTATCAATATCTGCTACACATTCCTAATGAAAGAAAGGGGGCTAATACAGCAATTGGTTTGGCTTATTCCTAACATTATCTGCTACACATTCCTAATAAAAGAAAGGGGGCTGATATAGCAATTGGGTTGGCTTATTCCTAACAATATCTGCTACACATTCCTAATAAAAGAAAGGGGGCTAATATAGCAAATTGTTGGGCTAATTCCTAACAATATCTGCTACACATTCCTAATAAAAGAAAGGGGGCTAATATAGCAATTGGTTAGGCTAATTCCTATCAATATCTGCTACACATTCCTAATAAAAGAAAGGGGGCTGATATAGCAATTGGTTGGGCTACTTCCTATCAATATCTGCTACACATTCCTAATGAAAGAAAGGGCGGCTGATATAGCAATTGGTTGGGCTAATTCCTAACAATATCTGCTACACATTCCTAATAAAAGAAAGGGCGGCTGATATAGCAATTGGTTGGGCTAATTCCTAACAATATCTGCTACACATTGCTAATAAAGAAAGGGGGCTAATATAGCAATTGGTTAGGCTAATTCCTATCAATATCTGCTACACATTCCTAATGAAAGAAAAGCTAATACAGCAATTGGTTTGGCTTATTCCTAACATTATCTGTTACACATTCCTAATAAAAGAAAGGGGGCTGATATAGCAATTGGGTTGGCTTATTCCTAACAATATCTGTTACACATTCCTAATAAAAGAAAGGGGGTCATTATAGCAAATTGCTGGGCCAATTCCTAACAATATCTGCTACACATTCCTAATAAAAAGGGGGCTAATATAGCAATTGGTTAGGCTAATTCCTATCAATATCTGCTACACATTCCTAATAAAAGAAAGGGGGCTGATATAGCAATTGGTTGGGCTAATTCCTACCAATATCTGCTACACATTCCTAATGAAAGAAAGGCGCTGATATAGCAATTGGTTGGGCTAATTCTAACAATATCTGCTACACATTCCTAATAAAAGAAAGGGCGGCTGATATAGCAATTGGGTTGGGCTAATTCCTAACAATATCTGCTACACATTCCTAATGAAAGAAAGGGCTGATATAGCAATTAGTTGGGCTAATTCCTATCAATATCTGCTACACATTCCTAATAAAAGAAAGGGGCTAATATAGCAATTGGTTGGGCTAATTCCTAACAATATCTGCTAAGCACATTCCTAATAAAAGAAAGGGGGCTAATATAGCAATTGGTTGGGCTTATTCCTAACAATATCTGCTACATATTCTCAATGAAAGAAAGGGCGGCTGATATAAGAATTATTAAGACTCTCATCAATATCTGCTACACATTCCTAATGAAAGAAAGGGGGCTAATATATGTAAATTGGTTAGGCTAATTCCTATCAATATCTGCTACACATTCCTAATAAAAGAAAGGGCTGCTGATATAGCAATTGGTTGGGCTTATTCTTAACAATATCTGCTACACATTCCTAATAAAAGAAAGGGGGCTAATATAGCAATTGGTTGGGCTAATTCCTATCAATATCTGCTACACATTCCTAATGAAAGAAAGGGGCTAATATAGCAATTGGTTGGGCTAATTCCTATCAATATCTGCTACACATTCCTAATAAAAGAAAGGGCGGCTGATATAGCAATTGGTTGGGCTAATTCCTAACAATATCTGCTACACATTCTTAATGAAAGAAAGGGCGGCTGAGGCAGCAATTGGTTTGGCTTATTCCTAACAATATCTGCTACACATTCCTAATGAAAGAAAGGGCGGCTGACATAGCAATTGGTTGGGCTAATTCCTAACAATATCTGCTACACATTCCTAATAAAGAAAGAGGGCTGATATAGCAATTGGTTGGGCTAACTTCAAGAACATCTGCTACACATTCCTAATGAAAGAAAGGGGGCTAATATAGCAATTGGTTAGGCTAATTCCTATCAATATCTGCTACACATTCCTAATAAAAGAAAGGGCGGCTGATATAGCAATTGGTTGGGCCCCAACAATATCTGCTAAACATTCCTAATGAAAGAAAGGGCGGCTGATATAGCAATTGGTTGGACTAATTCCTATCAATATCTGCTACACATTCCTAATGAAAGAAAGGGGCTAATATAGCAATTGGTTAGGCTAATTCTAACAATATCTGCTACACATTCCTAATGAAAGAAAGGGCTAATAGCAATTGGTTAGGCTAATTCCTATCAATATCTGCTACACATTCCTAATGAAAGAAATGGCGGCTGATATAGCAATTGGTTGGGCTAATTCCTAACAATATCTGCTAAACATTCCTAATGAAAGAAAGGGCGGCTGATATAGCAATTGGTTAGGCTAATTCCTATCAATATCTGCTACACATTCCTAATAAAAGAAAGGGGGCTAATATAGCAATTGGTTAGGCTAATTCCTAACAATATCTGCTACACATTCCTAAATGAAAGAAAGGGCGGCTGATATAGCAATTGGTTGGGCTAATTCCTATCAATATCTGCTACACATTCCTAATAAAAGAAAGGGCGGCTAATATAGCAATTGGTTAGGCTAATTCCTAACAATATCTGCTACACATTCCTAATGAAAGAAAGGGCGGCTGATATAGCAATTGGTTGGGCTAATTCCTAACAATATCTGCTACACATTCCTAATGAAAGAAAGGGCGGCTGATATAGCAATTGGTTAGGCTAATTCCTATCAATATCTGCTACACATTCCTAATGAAAGAAAGGGGGCTAATATAGCAATTGGTTAGGCTAATTCCTATCAATATCTGCTACACATTCCTAATGAAAGAAAGGGGGCTAATATAGCAATTGGTTAGGCTAATTCCTATCAATATCTGCTACACATTCCTAATGAAAGAAAGGGGGCTAATATAGCAATTGGTTAGGCTAATTCCTAACAATATCTGCTACACATTCCTAATGAAAGAAAGGGCGGCTGATATAGCAATTGGTTGGGCTAATTCCTATCAATATCTGCTACACATTCCTAATGAAAGAAAGGGCGGCTGATATAGCAATTGGTTAGGTTAATTCCTATCAATATCTGCTACACATTCCTAATGAAAGAAAGGGGGCTAATATAGCAATTGGTTAGGCTAATTCCTATCAATATCTGCTACACATTCCTAATGAAAGAAAGGGGGCTAATATAGCAATTGGTTAGGCTAATTCCTATCAATATCTGCTACACATTCCTAATGAAAGAAAGGGGGCTAATATAGCAATTGGTTAGGCTAATTCCTATCAATATCTGCTACACATTCCTAATAAAAGAAAGGGCGGCTGATATAGCAATTGGTTGGGCTTATTCCTAACAATATCTGCTACACATTCCTAATAAAAGAAAGGGGGCTGATATAGCAATTGGTTGGGCTTATTCCTAACAATATCTGCTACACATTCCTAATAAAAGAAAGGGGGCTGATATAGCAATTGGTTGGGCTTATTCCTAACAATATCTGCTACACATTCCTAATAAAAGAAAGGGGGCTGATATAGCAATTGGTTGGGCTTATTCCTAACAATATCTGCTACACATTCCTAATAAAAGAAAGGGGGCTGATATAGCAATTGGTTGGGCTTATTCCTAACAATATCTGCTACACATTCCTAATAAAAGAAAGGGGGCTGATATAGCAATTGGTTGGGCTAATTCCTAACAATATCTGCTACACATTCCTAATGAAAGAAAGGGGGCTGATATAGCAATTGGTTGGGCTAATTCCTAATATTATCTGCTACACATTCCTAATAAAAGAAAGGGGGCTGATATAGCAATTGGTTGGGCTAATTCCTATCAATATCTGCTACACATTCCTAATAAAAGAAAGGGGGCTGATATAGCAATTGGTTGGGCTTATTCCTAACAATATCTGCTACACATTCCTAATAAAAGAAAGGGGGCTGATATAGCAATTGGTTGGGCTAATTCCTAACAATATCTGCTACACATTCCTAATAAAAGAAAGGGGGCTGATATAGCAATTGGTTGGGCTAATTCCTAACAATATCTGCTACACATTCCTAATAAAAGAAAGGGGGCTGATATAGCAATTGGTTGGGCTAATTCCTAACAATATCTGCTACACATTCCTAATAAAAGAAAGGGGGCTAATATAGCAATTGGTTGGGCTAATTCCTATCAATATCTGCTACACATTCCTAATGAAAGAAAGGGGGCTGATATAGCAATTGGTTGGGCTAATTCCTAACAATATCTGCTACACATTCCTAATAAAAGAAAGGGGGCTGATATAGCAATTGGTTGGGCTTATTACTAATAATATCTGCTACACATTCCTAATAAAAGAAAGGGGGCTGATATAGCAATTGGTTGGGCTAATTCCTAACAATATCTGCTACACATTCCTAATAAAAGAAAGGGGGCTGATATAGCAATTGGTTAGGCTAATTCCTATCAATATCTGCTACACATTCCTAATGAAAGAAAGGGGGCTAATATAGCAATTGGTTAGGCTAATTCCTATCAATATCTGCTACACATTCCTAATAAAAGAAAGGGCGGCTGATATAGCAATTGGTTGGGCTAATTCCTAACAATATCTGCTACACATTCCTAATGAAAGAAAGGGCGGCTGATATAGCAATTGGTTGGGCTAATTCCTATCAATATCTGCTACACATTCCTAATGAAAGAAAGGGCGGCTGATATAGCAATTGGTTAGGCTAATTCCTATCAATATCTGCTACACATTCCTAATGAGAGAAAGGGGGCTAATATAGCAATTGGTTAGGCTAATTCCTATCAATATCTGCTACACATTCCTAATAAAAGAAAGGGCGGCTGATATAGCAATTGGTTGGGCTAATTCCTAACAATATCTGCTACACATTCCTAATGAAAGAAAGGGCGGCTGATATAGCAATTGGTTGGGCTAATTCCTATCAATATCTGCTACACATTCCTAATGAAAGAAAGGGGGCTAATATAGCAATTGGTTAGGCTAATTCCTATCAATATCTGCTACACATTCCTAATGAAAGAAAGGGGGCTAATATAGCAATTGGTTAGGCTAATTCCTATCAATATCTGCTACACATTCCTAATGAAAGAAAGGGCGGCTGATATAGCAATTGGTTAGGCTAATTCCTATCAATATCTGCTACACATTCCTAATGAAAGAAAGGGCGGCTGATATAGCAATTGGTTAGGCTAATTCCTATCAATATCTGCTATACATTCCTAATGAAAGAAAGGGGGCTAATATAGCAATTGGTTAGGCTAATTCCTAACAATATCTGCTACACATTCCTAATGAAAGAAAGGGCGGCTGATATAGCAATTGGTTAGGCTAATTCCTATCAATATCTGCTACACATTCCTAATGAAAGAAAGGGGGCTAATATAGCAATTGGTTAGGCTAATTCCTATCAATATCTGCTACACATTCCTAATGAAAGAAAGGGGGCTAATATAGCAATTGGTTAGGCTAATTCCTATCAATATCTGCTACACATTCCTAATGAAAGAAAGGGGGCTAATATAGCAATTGGTTAGGCTAATTCCTAACAATATCTGCTACACATTCCTAATGAAAGAAAGGGCGGCTGATATAGCAATTGGTTGGGCTAATTCCTATCAATATCTGCTACACATTCCTAATGAAAGAAAGGGCGGCTGATATAGCAATTGGTTAGGTTAATTCCTATCAATATCTGCTACACATTCCTAATGAAAGAATGGGGGCTAATATAGCAATTGGTTAGGCTAATTCCTATCAATATCTGCTACACATTCCTAATGAAAGAAAGGGGGCTAATATAGCAATTGGTTAGGCTAATTCCTATCAATATCTGCTACACATTCCTAATGAAAGAAAGGGGGCTAATATAGCAATTGGTTAGGCTAATTCCTATCAATATCTGCTACACATTCCTAATAAAAGAAAGGGCGGCTGATATAGCAATTGGTTGGGCTTATTCCTAACAATATCTGCTACACATTCCTAATAAAAGAAAGGGGGCTGATATAGCAATTGGTTGGGCTAATTCCTAACAATATCTGCTACACATTCCTAATAAAAGAAAGGGGGCTGATATAGCAATTGGTTAGGCTAATTCCTATCAATATCTGCTACACATTCCTAATGAAAGAAAGGGGGCTAATATAGCAATTGGTTAGGCTAATTCCTATCAATATCTGCTACACATTCCTAATAAAAGAAAGGGCGGCTGATATAGCAATTGGTTGGGCTAATTCCTAACAATATCTGCTACACATTCCTAATGAAAGAAAGGGCGGCTGATATAGCAATTGGTTGGGCTAATTCCTATCAATATCTGCTACACATTCCTAATGAAAGAAAGGGCGGCTGATATAGCAATTGGTTAGGCTAATTCCTATCAATATCTGCTACACATTCCTAATGAAAGAAAGGGGGCTAATATAGCAATTGGTTAGGCTAATTCCTATCAATATCTGCTACACATTCCTAATGAAAGAAAGGGGGCTAATATAGCAATTGGTTAGGCTAATTCCTATCAATATCTGCTACACATTCCTAATAAAAGAAAGGGCGGCTGATATAGCAATTGGTTAGGCTAATTCCTATCAATATCTGCTACACATTCCTAATAAAAGAAAGGGGGCTAATATAGCAATTGGTTAGGCTAATTCCTATCAATATCTGCTACACATTCCTAATGAAAGAAAGGGGGCTAATATAGCAATTGGTTAGGCTAATTCCTATCAATATCTGCTACACATTCCTAATGAAAGAAAGGGGGCTAATATAGCAATTGGTTAGGCTAATTCCTATCAATATCTGCTACACATTCCTAATGAAAGAAAGGGGGCTAATATAGCAATTGGTTAGGCTAATTCCTATCAATATCTGCTACACATTCCTAATAAAAGAAAGGGCGGCTGATATAGCAATTGGTTAGGCTAATTCCTATCAATATCTGCTACACATTCCTAATAAAAGAAAGGGGGCTAATATAGCAATTGGTTAGGCTAATTCCTATCAATATCTGCTACACATTCCTAATGAAAGAAAGGGGGCTAATATAGCAATTGGTTAGGCTAATTCCTATCAATATCTGCTACACATTCCTAATGAAAGAAAGGGCGGCTGATATAGCAATTGGTTGGGCTAATTCCTATCAATATCTGCTACACATTCCTAATGAAAGAAAGGGCGGCTGATATAGCAATTGGTTAGGCTAATTCCTATCAATATCTGCTACACATTCCTAATGAAAGAAAGGGGGCTAATATAGCAATTGGTTAGGCTAATTCCTATCAATATCTGCTACACATTCCTAATGAAAGAAAGGGGGCTAATATAGCAATTGGTTAGGCTAATTCCTATCAATATCTGCTACACATTCCTAATGAAAGAAAGGGGGCTAATATAGCAATTGGTTAGGCTAATTCCTATCAATATCTGCTACACATTCCTAATGAAAGAAAGGGGGCTAATATAGCAATTGGTTAGGCTAATTCCTATCAATATCTGCTACACATTCCTAAGAAAAGAAAGGGCGGCTGATATAGCAATTGGTTGGGCTTATTCCTAACAATATCTGCTACACATTCCTAATAAAAGAAAGGGGGCTGATATAGCAATTGGTTGGGCTAATTCCTAACAATATCTGCTACACATTCCTAATAAAAGAAAGGGGGCTGATATAGCAATTGGTTGGGCTAATTCCTAACAATATCTGCTACACATTCCTAATGAAAGAAAGGGGGCTGATATAGCAATTGGTTGGGCTAATTCCTAATATTATCTGCTACACATTCCTAATAAAAGAAAGGGGGCTGATATAGCAATTGGTTGGGCTAATTCCTAACAATATCTGCTACACATTCCTAATAAAAGAAAGGGGGCTGATATAGCAATTGGTTGGGCTTATTCCTAACAATATCTGCTACACATTCCTAATAAAAGAAAGGGGGCTGATATAGCAATTGGTTGGGCTAATTCCTAACAATATCTGCTACACATTCCTAATAAAAGAAAGGGGGCTGATATAGCAATTGGTTGGGCTACTTCCTAACAATATCTGCTACACATTCCTAATAAAAGAAAGGGGGCTGATATGGCAATTGGTTGGGCTAATTCCTAACAATATCTGCTACACATTCCTAATAAAAGAAAGGGGGCTAATATAGCAATTGGTTGGGCTAATTCCTATCAATATCTGCTACACATTCCTAATAAAAGAAAGGGGGCTGATATAGCAATTGGTTGGGCTAATTCCTAACAATATCTGCTACACATTCCTAATGAAAGAAAGGGCGGCTGATATAGCAATTGGTTGGGCTAATTCCTAACAATATCTGCTACACATTCCTAATGAAAGAAAGGGGGCTGATATAGCAATTGGTTGGGCTTATTCCTAACAATATCTGCTACACATTCCTAATAAAAGAAAGGGGGCTGATATAGCAATTGGTTGGGCTAATTCCTAACAATATCTGCTACACATTCCTAATGAAAGAAAGGGCGGCTGATATAGCAATTGGTTGGGCTAATTCCTAACAATATCTGCTACACATTCCTAATGAAAGAAAGGGCGGCTGATATAGCAATTGGTTGGGCTTATTCCTAACAATATCTGCTAAAAATTCCTAATAAAAGAAAGCGGGCTGATATAGCAATTGGTTGGGCTAATTCCTAACAATATCTGCTACACATTCCTAATAAAAGAAAGGGGGCTGATATAGCAATTGGTTTGGCTTATTCCTAACAATATCTGCTACACATTGCTAATAAAAGAAAGGGGGCTGATATAGCAATTGGTTTGGCTAATTCCTAACAATATCTGCTACACATTCCTAATAAAAGAAAGGGGGCTGATATAGCAATTGGTTTGGCTTATTCCTAACAATATCTGCTACACATTGCTAATAAAAGAAAGGGGGCTGATATAGCAATTGGTTGGGCTGATTCCTAACAATATCTGCTACACATTCCTAATGAAAGAAAGGGGGCTGATATAGTAATTGGTTGGGCTAATTCCTAACAATATCTGCTACACATTCCTAATAAAAGAAAGGGGGCTGATATAGCAATTGGTTTGGCTTATTCCTATCAATATCTGCTACACATTCCTAATAAAAGAAAGGGGGCTGATATAGCAATTGGTTGGGCTAATTCCTAACAATATCTGCTACACATTCCTAATAAAAGAAAGGGGGCTGATATAGCAATTGGTTGGGCTAATTCCTAACAATATCTGCTACACATTCCTAATAAAAGAAAGGGGGCTGATATAGCAATTGGTTGGGCTTATTCCTAACAATATCTGCTACACATTCCTAATAAAAGAAAGGGGGCTGATATAGCAATTGGTTGGGCTAATTCCTAACAATATCTGCTACACATTCCTAATAAAAGAAAGGGGGCTGATATAGCAATTGGTTGGGCTTATTCCTAACAATATCTGCTACACATTCCTAATAAAAGAAAGGGGGCTGATATAGCAATTGGTTGGGCTAATTCCTAACAATATCTGCTACACATTCCTAATAAAAGAAAGGGGGCTGATATACCAATTGGTTGGGCTAATTCCTAACAATATCTGCTACACATTCCTAATAAAAAAAAGGGGGAAAGGGGCTGATATAGCAATTGGTTGGGCTTATTCCTAACAATATCTGCTACACATTCCTAATAAAAGAAAGGGGGCTGATATAGCAATTGGTTGGGCTAATTCCTAACAAAAGAAAGGGGGCTGATATAGCAATTGGTTGGGCTTATTCCTAACAATATCTGCTACACATTCCTAATAAAAGAAAGGGGGCTGATATAGCAATTGGTTGGGCTAATTCCTAACAATATCTGCTACACATTCCTAATAAAAGAAAGGGGGCTGATATAGCAATTGGTTGGGCTAATTCCTAACAATATCTGCTACACATTCCTAATAAAAGAAAGGGGGCTGATATAGCAATTGGTTGGGCTAATTCTAACAATATCTGCTACACATTCCTAATGATAGAAAGGGGGCTGATATAGCAATTGGTTGGGCTTATTCCTAACAATATCTGCTACAAATTCCTAATAAAGAAAGGGGGCTGATATAGCAATTGGTTGGGCTAATTCCTAACAATATCTGCTACATTCCTAATGAAAGAAAGGGCTGCTGATATAGCAATTGGTTGGGCTAATTCCTAACAATATCTGCTACACATTCCTAATGAAAGAAAGGGGGCTGATATAGCAATTGGTTGGGCTTATTCCTAACAATATCTGCTACAAATTCCTAATAAAAGAAAGGGGGCTGATATAGCAATTGGTTGGGCTAATTCCTAACAATATCTGCTACACATTCCTAATGAAAGAAAGGGCGGCTGATATAGCAATTGGTTGGGCTAATTCCTAACAATATCTGCTACACATTCCTAATGAAAGAAAGGGCGGCTGATATAGCAATTGGTTGGGCTTATTCCTAACAATATCTGCTACAAATTCCTAATAAAAGAAAGGGGGCTGATATAGCAATTGGTTGGGCTAATTCCTAACAATATCTGCTACACATTCCTAATAAAAGAAAGGGGGCTGATATAGCAATTGGTTGGGCTAATTCCTAACAATATCTGCTACACATTCCTAATGAAAGAAAGGGGGCTAATACAGCAATTGGTTGGGCTTATTCCTAACAATATCTGCTACACATTCCTAATAAAAGAAAGGGCGGCTGATATAGCAATTGGTTGGGCTTATTCCTAACAATATCTGCTACACATTCCTAATGAAAGAAAGGGGGCTAATACAGCAATTGGTTGGGCTTATTCCTAACAATATCTGCTACACATTCCTAATAAAAGAAAGGGGGCTGATATAGCAATTGGTTGGGCTAATTCCTAACAATATCTGCTACACATTCCTAATAAAAGAAAGGGGGCTGATATAGCAATTGGTTTGGCTTATTCCTAACAATATCTGCTACACATTGCTAATAAAAGAAAGGGGGCTGATATAGCAATTGGTTTGGCTAATTCCTAACAATATCTGCTACACATTCCTAATAAAAGAAAGGGGGCTGATATAGCAATTGGTTTGGCTTATTCCTAACAATATCTGCTACACATTGCTAATAAAAGAAAGGGGGCTGATATAGCAATTGGTTGGGCTAATTCCTAACAATATCTGCTACACATTCCTAATAAAAGAAAGGGCGGCTGATATAGCAATTGGTTGGGCTAATTCCTAACAATATCTGCTACACATTCCTAATGAAAGAAAGGGGGCTAATACAGCAATTGGTTGGGCTTATTCCTAACAATATCTGCTACACATTCCTAATGAAAGAAAGGGGGCTAATATAGCAATTGGTTGGGCTTATTCCTAACAATATCTGCTACACATTGCTAGTAAAAGAAAGGGGGCTAATACAGCAATTGGTTTGGCTTATTCCTAACAATATCTGCTACAAATTCCTAATAAAAGAAAGGGCGGCTGATATAGCAATTGGCTGGGCTAATTCCTAACAATATCTGCTACACATTCCTAATAAAAGAAAGGGGGCTAATATCGCAATTGGTTGGGCTTATTCTTAAAAATATCTGCTACACATTCCTAATGAAAGAAAGGTGGCTGATATAGCAATTGGCTGGGCTAATTCCTAACAATATCTGCTACACATTCCTAATAAAAGAAAGGGGGCTAATATCGCAATTGGTTGGGCTTATTCCTAACAATATCTGCTACACATTGCTAATAAAAGAAAGGGGGCTGATATAGCAATTGGTTGGGCTAATTCCTAACAATATCTGCTACACATTCCTAATAAAAGAAAGGGCGGCTGATATAGCAATTGGTTGGGCTAATTCCTAACAATATCTGCTACACATTCCTAATGAAAGAAAGGGGGCTAATACAGCAATTGGTTGGGCTTATTCCTAACAATATCTGCTACACATTCCTAATGAAAGAAAGGGGGCTAATATAGCAATTGGTTGGGCTTATTCCTAACAATATCTGCTACACATTGCTAGTAAAAGAAAGGGGGCTAATACAGCAATTGGTTTGGCTTATTCCTATCAATATCTGCTACAAATTCCTAATAAAAGAAAGGGCGGCTGATATAGCAATTGGCTGGGCTTATTCCTAACAATATCTGCTACACATTCCTAATAAAAGAAAGGGGGCTAATATCGCAATTGGTTGGGCTTATTCCTAACAATATCTGCTACACATTCCTAATGAAAGAAAGGTGGCTGATATAGCAATTGGCTGGGCTAATTCCTAACAATATCTGCTACACATTCCTAATAAAAGAAAGGGGGCTAATATCGCAATTGGTTGGGCTTATTCCTAACAATATCTGCTACACATGATAAATAGGTGATATTTATGTTTATATACAGGGATTTCTCTACATTTCCCTCTCTGATTAGTAAAGATTGAACTTTGCTGAAAACCTACACACCTGCCAAACAGGTTAATGTATGCTGCTGCTCTTCCTTTCCAGCAATGTTCTTTATCTATTCATTCAACCTCATCCCAGGAAAGGTAATGTTCATTATAGACCTTGTCTTTATATACTAATATGTAAAGACCTACTCTATACCAGTTTATTTACTTCATCTACAAAGGATTATGAGGAGACCTTTAGCATAAACCATATTAATCTTTAACACTTTCCATTATTCCTAAATTTTGCTTCCCATTCTGCTGCATTAACCCTCTTGTCAATTTCACTGAAGGTCAGCAGGACATGACAACAACTGCAAAATTCAAACTGTCATTCCTTACAGTGGTATGACAAACTTTTTGCTCAGCCTGCAAAGTCACCAGCAGGGTGTCAAAAGTTAAAGTTGATTAAAGTATCATTTTATCTATTTACTGCATTCAAGAATGGTAAATATTATAAAGCCATGATTAACCTATGTCATTCTATGAACAGTTTACAATGGCAATATCTTTTTTTTTCTGTATATCTGTAAATATATACAATAATTTTGGAAAGTCAAAATTACACTGACATTTTTTAAAATTGATCAGATTTCATCTGAAATCAAGAAAATAGGAACTTTGAGCAAAATCATCACAACATATAGAAAAAGGTTGGACTTTAATTCATTTATTCCTGTTTAAACTGATATTTTTATTTTTTAACTAATCATTAACTATAAAACTATAATTTTGCAAAGTCGAATTTTCATTAAAATTTGTTGGAAATTTCCAAGTTTTCATCTTAAATCAAGAAAATAATTACTTTAAGTAAAATAGTTCTAATATATGAAAAGAAAATGAAGGTGTCAGTTTAAAGTTACATTAGCTTAACCAACGCCTAATAATTTGCACATATTGCTTGTACAAAAGCATTTTGTGTTTGAGGAAATACATTATATAACACATGGTTTTTCTTTTTGTTTTATAACATAGCTGATAATGTTGGAAAATTGTATCTCATATTCAGTGCAGCTGAGATGATGTTTATATACTCTGGACTATTATAAAAAAGACTTATAAATGAGCTTTTCTCAACTTGATGAGTATATACTATTGAATTGTGATTAAAAATTAATTGTAATCCTGCATGTTAATCACTCATCATATTGAATTGTCTTTTATAGCTTATCAGCCTTTTACAGTCAGTCAGTTAAGTGCCATATGTGATAGACACTTTAGGCAATCATGTCTCAAAAGAAATATGACTGACTGAGCAGAAGATTATCTTTCAGTAGGTTGCCAATGCTTTCTGTGGTAGACTGGCTGCCAGCCAAGGCTATAGAACCCAAACTGTCCTATTATTTAACCCATAACTGGATGGAAGAGATGAATTAATACCTTTCCCAAGGGTATTTGTGTATAAGTGAATGCAAGGAACTCAACTTGAATTCAAACTTTATCGAACAGCTTTTTTTTAAATTAGAAAATATTTTTGGATTATAAGAATTATTTTTTAGATAATAGTGATTTAGTGATACAAGTCTTGCCCATAGCTAGGTGAAGAAGAGGTGGATTCATATCTTTTACAAGGGTATGTGCATAAACAAATATAATGAACCCAACTGGAATTAAAACTCAGCTCTTCAAGTAACAATTCCAATCCATTATACCACTTGCACATCCAAGCTTACAGCACTTCCTTCACATTCCCAAGTGATCCCCCATCGAGGTGCTGACCATTCTTGTCACTTGTCATAGTCAGCATGTAGTCTCGTAAGCCACCAAGTCCAATTCTTTCTAAGTGCTCTAGAAATATAGCCTTGTGTCAAGTTCTATATATACTCTATACATTTTCCTAGTTGGCTATGTCTGTAGCCTTGTACCCTAGAAATACAGACTGTCTCCAAGTTGGTCATGTCAAACATATATTTTATACTTTAATCACTTATTACAATAATGTTCCTTTAGTCTGACCTTGAGCCAGACTGTTAAACTACAGCACACCCAAAAAGCTTTCAGAAACTAATGTATTTTGTGAGACAAACATCTTCATAGTTACTGTTTATACTCTTAATATAAGGTGATAATCTGTTTTACCAAACAGATTACACAGATGAATGTCAAAGGCATTATTTCAAAGAAGCCATACAAAAACTGAAGATTATGTCTAGACGTTCATTTTTCATGCCCCTTCCACATAACCCATCAGTCTTTATCAACTTTCTCTAATATCTTGCTTTTATTATTTTTTAATGCTTTCTTGATTTTGTCAAGAGAGTAAAAAGCCGATTTTTGGAAATACTGCCTACATCTAAGTGGTGTCTTTAAAACCAATTTTTCAGGTCCAAATAATAGGCAATCAGTCTATAAATGGATGGAATATATCTTTGTTATGTTGAAATTCCTGTATTACTTAAAACAAAAAAAAAATCTCAGCTTTTGACATGAAAAATATTCAATACTTACAAATAAATAATTGATATTTTTAACAGTAATGTATGGTATTGTAATGGCAACCTTATCATTCACTGCAATATAGGAGGACTGGTATAAGGAAACTTTTAGAAATTCTTCTTTATCATTGTTTTCTAAGACACCTGCTTGGTGGCAATGTTCTAGAATTATAAAAGGATGAGACAATAAAACCCTTTCTTTCTTTTGATTTGAAATACAGCAGCATCAGTCTTGTCCCCGCTAGTAAAAATTTATCCCTCCCACCTACTCGATTGTAAGTCACATGCATATAATTCCTAATAGCAAAACCTTAAATGCTTTTCTTCTTTTTTCAGTTACTTGTATTCACAAAATATGTAAAATTCCTCCATGTGTTCAATTTTATTCCTTTTGAAAATATTATATTCATTTTTTTTTTAAATTCTCAATCTTAACCTCATTCGAAAGCAAACCTGCAGACACACATCCTCTGCAATAAAGAATAAAAGTGAAAGAAAAAAATTATATACCAATATTGATTCTGGAAGTTTAGCTCAGGCAAAAACCTTTATCTGAATACAAATCTTAAAATGATTGATATTTTTTCCTTCCATATAAAACAGATGTCATTTATTCTCAAATAATTTCTTGGTTTGATCACTATCAACCTCAATTGTTCTGAGAGATAGACAATAGCTTCTTTAAAATCTATTATATATATGGGTTGGATAATCATGGCTCTCCACATCTTTCTGCATTTTGTTGCTTTCAGTAATACTGTAACATACATTGCAAATAAATCAATTTTCTTTCTTTCTGCAAGAGTACAAGTGAAAGGAAAAAATGAGAGTGAAAAAGAAAATATTCTAAGAATTTATTACCAAAAAAATCATCTAAAAAAAAAAAATATTTATTCAATAGAATATTTAAAAAATCTACTTGTTCTATATTCTACTAAGAGTGGATCATCAGTAATTTATAATGAAGTGTGTGCCAAAATCTAACAATGAAAACATATATTCACTTTAAAAAAAAAAAAAGAAGTTGTACTAAAGGGGGTGGGTGAGAATGGAAAATCCGTAGAATTGAGTTTGATTTCCAGTTGAATTCATTGCATTCACTTATGCACAGATACCCTTGGGAAAGGTATGAATCCATTTCTTCTTCCTCCAGCTATGGATTAAATAGCAGGACAGATTGGGTTTTATAGCCTTGGTTAGCAACCAGTCTAATGCAGAAAGAAATGACAACCTAATGCAGGAAAATATTTTGCCTAGTCAGTCATGGATTAGAAGAGACATGATTACCCAAGTGTGTATCACATATGGTACTTAACTGACTGACTGACTCTTTAGTTTGCTTCCAATGAAATCTTCCTGCCTCTCAATACTTTACTCAGCCTTTGGAATGCATTAATGGCCATGCCAATATGCCGTCGGCTCTCAGTGTTGCACTTTTTATTCTCTGTTAGAACGTTTCCCTGGTATTTAAATTTCTGTACCTGCTTGTATTCCAAACTTGTAACTGGTATTTTGGACTCCTTTTTTTTTAGTGTTGATCATGCATTCAGTTTTCTTGTAGACTATTTGTAATTCTTTCTTTCTGCTTTCTTCAGCTCCCTTCTATTGGAACTCTTTTAGTTTCTTTTCCGTGTCTGCTATCAACGCTGTATCATTTGCATATCTTATATTGTTCAGGTTGTAGCCATGAAAAAATCCTGGCAGAGCTTCTAGTTCTCTCAAAATTGCCTTGCTGTATAGGTTGAATTATACTCTAACATCATTTTCTATTTTCATATATCTGCTGAACTGGTTTTCTGTTAGTATGCAGGCGGCTTGCTACCAGTGTAAGTTTTTGATCACTCTAATGCCCTTTCCAAATACGTCAAGGTTACCTAGCATTTCTATCAAGTCTTTGGGGCATACTTTGTCAAATGCCTTTGTCTAGTCTATGGAACACAAATACATGTCCTTCTGCTTTTGTATTGCCCTTTTTGATAACATTCTGAGCATAAATATTGCATTCCTTGTTCCAGTGTCCTTGATGAAACCATACTGTTATTGTCCTATCTCTAGCCTGATTTTACTACCTGCTCTATTCATCAGAATTCAGATGATGAGTTTTGTTATGTAACTCATTAAGCTGATTGTTTGATGGATTTCACATTCATTTGTATGTGGCTTCTTAGGAAGAGCTATGAAAATCAATCTGTTGAGGTCTTCTGGGATATCACCGCTGCTATGGATTTCATTTATTATTTCAGTAATTTTGTCTACACCAAATGCATCTAAGGTTGTCAGCATCTCTATTACAATACTGTCTGATCCTGCTGCTTTGTTTCTGTTCAATTCGACCAGTGCAGTATTTCTGGCCTGTTGGTATTTCTGTGTATCGTCATTTGCTCTCTCTTGTCGTGGAATAGATCTCTGATATATTCATCCCATAACTGAAGTGTTTTCTCTTTTTCTAATATGAGTGTTCCATCCTTGGACTTTATACATCCTGTTCATGAGTATGAGCTTTATCCTGTTAGTTCTCTTATTTTTTTATGCATATCCCCTTTATTAGTAATGCTTAATCTCTCGATTTCTCTGCATTTATCATTGAGACATTCTTCTTTAGCCTGTCTGCATTTGCTCCTTGTTTCCTTGTGTAGTTTACTGTATTCCATTCCCTGTCTTCATATTGTTTTCTGTCTGTTTTGCATCATATCAAGAATCTCATCTGTGATCCACTCATTTTTCTTTTTAACACATCATTCAATGAGCTCTGAGCCTGATGCATAGATGGTGCTACTAATAAAAAATTCATATGATTTTTATAAAGTACTAACCTTCAAATGACACTTGACAAAATTTGGGTTCAATTGGATTATTAGTTTACAAATTACAGTTATTTAAGTAAAGCTACTGTTGAAAATTTTCAAAACAATGGAAAAATCTGAATTTTGTGTGTTGATAAAACATTGCTTTCTGATGGGTAAAAAACTGTTCAAGCAAAGCAATGGCTTGATGTTATTCAGATTTTGTTCCATTGGAAACAACGGTTAAAAGGTGGTATGCTGACTTATGACACAAATGCTGAATGCTAAGGTTATCCAAAATTGGAAAACATCAAAAATCCACAAACTGGTTTTGGCCAATCATAAATTGAAGTTGCGTGAGATAGTAGATGAGTTGAACATATCAGAAGGTAGTGTATTCACCATTTTGTATGAACATTTGTCAATGAGAAAGCTGTGTTCAAAGTAGGTGCCGCATTTGCTCATAGTCAATCAAAAACAATAACATGTTGACAATTCAGAGCATTGTTTGCAACTGTTTCAATGCAAGAAAAACAATTTTTTGTGCAAATATGTGACAATGGAGGAAACATAGAGCCACAACTTTGCTTCAGAGTCAAATTAGCAGTCAGCTAAGTGAACAGCAGCAAGTGAAAGCCATCCTAAGTAACCAAAGGTGAAAACATCAGCAGGCAAGGTTTTGGACTCTGTATTTTAGGATGCGCAAAGTATTTTGATCGTCAATTACCTTGAGAAAGAAAGAACCATCAATAGCAAATATTATATAACATTATTGGTGTGTTTGAAGGAAGAAATGGCCACAAATAAAGAAGAAAAAAGTGATCTTTCACCAAGACAACACACCATGTCACAAGTAAATCACAACAATGGCAAAACTACATGAGTTGCACTTCAAGGAAGAAATAATATCAGAAACTGAGGTGAATTTTGAGACCAAAAGCAAATCATTTTACCAAAAAAGGCATTGAATTGTTAGAGAAGCATTGGAATCAGTGTATCACCCTAGAAGGAGACTATGCTTAAAAGTTGTTGTTTTATTAGTTAGGCTCGGGATTTATTGAGTGATGTGTTATGTCTGTTTTCTTTTGGAATGATATCATTTGCTGATGTCACTAATGCTTCCTTTAGTGTGTCCCATTTTGAGTTTCTCTTTCCTGTTTGTCTCTTGTATTTCTTTTACACACTGTCCTAATATTTTTTCTGCATATTGAAGTTATTCATGAATCTGTTGCATTGAAGCTTGGGTACTACAGTAGACTTCTTCAGTCTCCAGAGTTTTACCCTTAGTTTATATATGACCAGAAGGTAGTCACTTCTGCAGTTGACACTTGGATAAGTTTTGCAGTGAACAACTGCATTTCTGAATCTCCTGTTTATAGTTATATAGTCTATTTGATTTTTCATGTATACTCCTGGGCTTTTTCATGTTAATAACCATCTTGGATGTCAGTCACCTGACCTAAATACCATAGAAAATCTATGGATGCAGCTTATTTTACAGAGGTAAAAAATTCCTTGTTCCTACCAAGATATAGAATATTGTAAGCATTTCCAATGTTCAACTAAATTTTTAGGTTTCTCATCATATTTGAAATTATCTGTTTCTTAAAAAAATACAACCCTTCAAATTTTCATGTGTCTGATACTTTTGCATGTGACTTGATATGCAAAGTTAACAGCCATACATAAATATGAATTTCATATTGTGGCATATTTCAAGCATTTACTTTTTATATCATCAATATATGGATGTGTGGAAAGTGAGATTGGTGTGCTGAGTTCAAATTCCAGGAAGTCCTTTGTATTTGCTTTTGCACAAATACTATTGGAAATGCAGGAAACCTTCTTTTCTTCCATTGCCAACTGAAGATTATTAGCAGAGAAGACTAACCTCTCTAGCTTTGCTTGGCAACCAATCTATGAGAAGGACAACTTAGAATTGAAAAATCACTGAGGATGGAGGTAGTAACTCTCTACCATGAAAACATCCATGTTATAGAAAGCACAGCAACAACACTTATACTCCTCAATGACCTTTAGAGGGTTAAAAACATAACACACATTGTTGGTATGGTTAATTATGCATGAAAAAAGTATTTGTTTTTAGAAGTACACAAGCAAAGTTTGAATTTTTGTATACTTTCTTGATGACTTCAGAAAAGCACCAACAGTTAACTGTATTTATTGATTGAAGATGGTAGTTAAAACCTGGAATAACTAACTAAAACATCTCCCTACAAAAATTAGTCCTACTGTAGCCAATTAACTATAGTTAGTAAAATATAAAACATAGACTGAATACTTAAATGATAAGAGAAAAATTATTTTTCTCCACTTTCTAAACAAATATTCTATTAATACTGCCCAAACATTAATAAATGCTATCTTGATTTATAGTAACACATTAGAAGTTTTATTTAATATACAGTGAGATATCAGGGAATTATGATTAATGATATACAGTGAGATATCAGGGAATTATGATTAACGATATACAGTGAGATATCAGGGAATTATGATTAACGATATACAGTGAGATATCAGGGAATTATGATTAACGATATACAGTGAGATATCAGGGAATTATGATTAATGATATACAGTGAGATATCAGGGAATTATGATTAATGATATACAGTGAGATATCAGGGAATTATGATTAATGATATACAGTGAGATATCAGGGAATTATGATTAATGATATACAGTGAGATATCAGGGAATTATGATTAATGATATACAGTGAGATATCAGGGAATTATGATTAATGATATACAGTGAGATATCAGGGAATTATGATTAATGATATACAGTGAGATATCAGGGAATTATGATTAATGATATACAGTGAGATATCAGAAATTATGATAGTGATATACAGTGAGATATCAGAAATTATGATAGTGATATACAGTGAGATATCAGGGAATTATGATTAATGATATAGAGTAAGATACCAGTAAATAATGATAATATGGACATGGTGTTAGAACATTAGTTTCAAGCAGTAGGGAGATGGTTAATGTTTATTGAATTGGCTTTGAGTCATACAAAACCGAACTCCCTACAACTTAGGATTATTCGCTATCATCAGAAGTTTGTAGATTGAAATGTGTAGAAGAATAAAAGTATACCTTTTGCATGTTTAAAATAGAAATTTATTAATGGAAAAGAATAACATGACTTGGTAGATGTTAATGTTCAATGAGAAAACAGTATTGAGAAATTAAGGGTATCAAGAGTTCATAGTAGTCCTTGCAAGAGTGAGTTTATGTGTACATAGACAGAAACATATGTATGTATGTATGAGCGTTTAGTGTTGGGTAGGATTGTCTTTCAAATTATCACTCAGGATGAATAGTGAAAAGGAAGGAAATGAGAGAGAAAGAGGTGAGGGAGAAAGATAGAGACAATAATAGCAATCAGTTGACACTTGTCAAGGGGTGTGTTAATTATGCTTGTCATTTTAACTCTCTAACAATGGTCAAACTTGGCCCATCTTTTATTTCGTTTGGGAATCAACTCCCGGATGTGATTCTGGCCTTTCCATTATACAACAAACATTTTGCATCAAGGTGTGAAATTTTGCGAGTTTTGTGTATTAAGCAAAGTTTGTAAATTCGAGAAAATTTGTTTATTTCTAACAAAATCAATGAGTCAGTGCTTAGCATTTGAATTTTAAATGTACATCTTGTTTTGTTCACTACAAGTTTTCTAACTTTAGAATGTGATTTCAAATCTCACTGTGTTCAATTTTTCAAGGAAGTGACTGCATGATAATTTTAACCTAGCAAAATAACCCCTGTTTGTATGATTATTTAGAAGTGCCTGAAAACAATACCATGAGTTGGCTTAAGACTTGTGGGTCAAGTTGTGTTGACAAAGCTGTTTAGAAGCTATCGGTGATTGTCCTAGCACAAAATCACAAGTTATTGGGACAAAATGTTTGAGAATACTGACCTTGTTCAACTACTGAGCATGCCAAATCATGTACTCTTTCTCAGAAGCTGTAACTAAGGTCCGCTCAATATAGTTGCTGTATGAACTACAGGTTGGCTCTTGAAGTGTTGAAGAAATACAAATGTGCCTGAGCAGTCATTTGCAACAGGGATTAGTTATCCACTCTAGCAAATAAGCATACTTGAAAATGTATACTCAGTCATTATTATTACTTCACTAATGATTATATTTTCTTCTTCTATGTGCCCTGTCCCTTCAGGACGTAGGCGATCATGGCTCTCCACGTCTCCCTATCCCTTGTGGCCCTTAGTATGTTTGTTCCTGTTACTCCTGGCAACCCCCCGTTCCATCATCCACCTGATCAGACCCTGCAAATATGTTATCCACTGCCTTCCTTCTGTCCCTCTATCTGACCAGTCAGTATCAGGTTCTCCAGGCTCTACTTCCTCATTGCATGTCCCAGGAACTTCAGTTGTCTGTTCCTGATGCTCAGTTTTAATTTCCTTTTGGTTGCCATTCTTTCCAACACCTCATCGTTGCTTGCATGCTCAGTCCACGATATCCATAGCATCCTTCTGTAGAACCCCATTTCCGCTGCTTTCAGTTTTGTTCTCATTTTCGATGATATTTTTACATTAAGTCTGTGGTAATATAAAAGATAATTAACAGCTAAACTCATAAAAGAAAATGTCTTTATTGCTTGCTCATGCCTGCAATGTCCCACTTAAATTTGAGCCTCTTCATAAGAAGCCATCTTGTGGCTTTACTGTCAAACATAAAAAACAATTTTATTGCTTGCTCATGCCTGCAATGTCCCACTTAAATTTGAGCCTCTTCATAAGAAGCCATCTTGTAGCTTTACTGACAAACATAAAAAACAATTTTATTGCTTGCTCATGCCTGCAATGTCCCACTTAAATTTGAGCCTCTTCATAAGAAGCCATCTTGTAGCTTTACTGACAAACATAAAAAACAATTTTATTGCTTGCTCATGCCTGCAATGTCCCACTTAAATTTGAGCCTCTTCATAAAAAGCCATCTTGTAGCTTTACTGACAAACATAAAAAACAATTTTATTGCTTGCTCATGCCTGCAATGTCCCACTTAAATTTGAGCCTCTTCATAAGAAGCCATCTTGTAGCTTTACTGACAAACATAAAAAACAATTTTATTGATTGCTCATCCCTGCAATGTCCCACCTAAATTTGAACCTATTTTTAAAGGATCATCTTGTAGTTTTATTGGTAGACACAAAAGAATCATCAGTCAGATAGTCACACTTTTGCCTTTGAGATAGTTGGCTCATTCAATATTGTACCAATTTATAATTTTGTTTTTCTGCTTTCTTGAATTAAGTGTTGATAGATTTTTGATTAAATTGTACATAAATTTTCTGTAAAGGATTTTTTTTCTCTGAAACATAGGTAAAATATATATATTCCTTAAATTAAGTGTATTTCTCTTTTAATAATAAAGAAATTTTATCAGCACAAAATTGTTTTACTTTCCTACAATAACAAAATGAAAAAATGGAACATTAGAATTCCAAAACTGTGAAAAAGTCTACAGGAAACGATGCCACTATCTTTCTCATGAATGCATGGTAATTAAAAAAAAAAATCTCTGGAGAACCTATGTAATAGGGCCCTAACTAATCCCTGTTGCAGATACCTGCACCCTGTTTATTCAACACCCACAAAGGCCTGAAATTATACTGAGCAGATCGTAGTTACAGTTTCTGGAAGAAGGCACATTATCTAGCATAATCCATAGTTTGAACAAGGCCAGTACACTCAAACCCTCAGCCATGATGACTTGTGACTACATGCTAGCACAACTATCAACGGCTACCAAATAGTTCCATCTACCAAATTTTACTCACAAGGCTTGGGTCAACCTGTGGTATGGTTTTCAGTCACTTTCCAAAGTTGCTGCACACTGGAATTGCCTCCCCAGGTCAGTAACATCAACAAGTCACTTTCTGAACAAGTTGACCATGGTGAGATTCAAACCCATGTTTCATGGTTGGAAAGTGAATGCTCTGACCACTTGAAGATGTGCCCATAAAATCAGGTATTATAACCTGAAATTCTCATCATCTATTTATCATATAAATATATTCTATTAATTTTACCAATAATTTTTTATCATGAAAGCAATGATGGCATAATAAAATCTGGCATAGTATGCCATATTTTTTTATGAAACATTAAAGCTTATGGTACATAGGAAAAGATAATAATTCTTTTGACATATTGTAAAATCTTTTCGAGACATTTTTGTGATCATTTTTAGTAGTTGTTTCACACTAAATATATTACTCAAAAGTTTAGTTTTTATAATCATCTGTCTCTCACTAAAAACACTAAAGATACATTTTATAATAAAAAAAACCTTCTAAGAATCTAAATATACATCTTATCTTAAGTTAGCCTTCATTTTATAATCTTTTATTCTTCCATTTCATTTTTCTTTCGTTCTTTTTATCTCGCTCTCTCCTCACATCTTTTTTCATTTGTTTCTTGTTCCATCTTTCTTCATTCAATTTTATAATCATTTTACTTACTTTTATTTCTTTATAGTTCATTTGATTATTTATTCTTTCATTGCACTTTTGTTTCTTTTTATCTCGCTCTCTTCTCACATCTTTTTTCATTTGTTTCTTGTTCCATCTTTCTTCATTCAATTTTATAATCATTTTACTTACTTTTATTTCTTTATAGTTCATTTGATTATTTATTCTTTCATTGCACTTTTGTTTCTTTTCATGCAGTTTTCATCTTATTTATTACTTATTTTTCTCTCGCTCATTCCCTGTCATTCCACAATCCGTTTTTCATTTCTCCAGTTATTTCTTTCTTTTTCGTGCATTTGTTTTCATTTTATTTCATTTTCTCTCTAACTTTCCTTTTATTCTTTTCCTTTTCATTTTTGTGGAAATTCAAAGAAACTGTTAAGAAATATGACTTCTTCCTCCAGTGGAACAGTAAAAATTAGGCAGTTATATTTTTTATCTACGTTAACTGACCAATGTAGGCAATATCAAAAAAGAAAAAATACAGAAACAGAGATCACATGTTTAATGTATGAAGTTGAATAATTTATTTTCTATTCATACAAATTACATATCAAAGAAAGAAAAGAAAGAAATAGAGTGAATGTCTCTCTCAATGCTTGAAAGAATCCTGTCTGCTGTTTTTAGGAGTTGATGAAATATATTTTAAATTATATCTAAAATTAGTATAAATCTTCCTTTGTGTGGGGGTTGTTGTGTAACAAAGGTTTGTTGACCTGTTTATGTCTAAGAAATCTTCCAGGAATATCTTCTGGGAAAAGAGAAAAAATTCTTGGAATTTTGTTAAAAATGTGCTTCTTGTGGATATATTTAAAGGAGTTGTTATTGAAAATGTTAAGCAGTGAAAATAAGCAACAAAATTGCAATCATCTTTGTGGCTTATTCTGTGAGAGAACACTCAAGAAGTAAACATTGGTCATAGTGTTAGTGACCTGTCAATTAACAAACTACTTCTTAAGAAAGTATGGCACTAAAGCACCCTGCCTGATTGCAATTCTGATTCACATCTGTACTAATAAGTACTAATTAATAATAACTTTTCCTTAATAGAGTGAATCTAAAGAAAATGAATGGATTAATTTCTCCAGAAGATAATTTTTAGAATGGAAAAGAATTTATCAATCAATCAAGATGACTTTTACAAAATTAGAATTGAGTTTATTGAGACTGATTTTATCTTCATTTTGATCTTCTTTTAATCAGTACTGGGCTGTTACGTAATATATGCCCTTCTCAAGGATTAAAAGAGAGAATTGAAGCAACAGAAATGTGGATCTGCAGAAGGATACTGAGGATACCATAGACTAAACGTGAGCAATGACGAGATTTTGAAGAGGATAAAAACTAAAAGGAAACTTATACATAGCATCAGGAAGCAATATCAGAGTTTTATGAGACATGTAATGAGGAAGAAGGGCCTGGAGAATCTGATACTCACAGGATGGATAGATGAAAAGAAAGACAAGAGAAAGCAGTGCAAGACATACTTGATGTTCTTGAGCAAGTGGATGGTAGAACAGGGTTTGGGAGAGATATCAAGAGGAAGAATGTTAAGAATGACATGGTACATAAAGTAGAAAAGGGCTGACTCTTTCATTGTTGCTGCATTATGTTTTGGGTCATTATAATCTTGAATCACAAAACGCTTTCAATATATTTGTAGACTGAACCCAAAACAATGGCAAAATTACATGAGTTGCACTTCAATGAAGAAATAATATCAGAAACTGAGGCAAATTTTGAGGCCAAAGACAAATCATTTTACCAAAAACGGCATTGAATTGTTAGAGACGCACTGGAATCAGTGTATCACCCTAGAAGGAGACTATGCTTAAAAGTTGTTGTTTTATTAGTTAGGCTCGGGATTTATTGAGTGATGTGTTATGTCTGTTTTCTTTTGGAATGATATCATTTGCTGATGGGGCATAGGGCAGCAACTTTTTGTTGCTGTTTCTGTAACAAACTGTTTTTACGAGACAGGGTTGTTAGCCCTGCGCCCAACCCCCAAATCCGGAGGACCGGTGGACCATTCATGGTCCTTACGTTTACAGCACCTGGTATTCCCAAATGGTCACCCATTTAAGTACTGACCAGGCTTGATGTTGGATTGACTCTTCCACTGTTGCTGCATTATGTTTTGGGTCATTATAATCTTGAATCACAAAACTCTTTCAATATATTTGTAGACTGAACCAAAACATTCTCCAATAATTCATAATACATAGTACAACCCATTGTTCCATCAATGAAATTTGTAGTGCATCTCCATCCCTGCAAGAAAAACTACACCTAAATCATTATACTACTCCTACCACCACAATGTTTAACTGTTGTGATGTTATTTTGAAGGTTATACAATGTGGCCTTTTTTTTTCTTCAGACATGTCTTGAACAGTTTCTACCAAATAATTCAATTTTTATTTCATCAGGCCATAATAGTTTGCTACAGACTTAATAAAGCACCTTGAAATGATGAGGGGAAAATATTAAACAACACTTGACATGACTGGCCTTCAAAAGAGAGTATTTTTTAGGCGTCTAAGACTAATTTTACACAGCGGGGTGTTTGGTTAATTGCATCATTGCTCGCTTCTATCTCAGCTGCCTGCAGGTTCTTCTGAAATTCTTATTACTTTCTGAAAAATCAATGTAGTTGCACATTTACTTAAATTACCCCATTCGGAATAAGCTATTGTTAGGGTCCCATCTATGGGCAAAACTGGGATCAAAAACACTATGAAAGTATAAACATTTTATAGTAAAAACACAAGTAATACATTTTCATAGTAAAAAAACAAATTACCAGCAATGCATTTTTGTAAAAGACATTACTAACGCTCAGAAAAAATTTAATTTTGGCATTAAATGACCCATAGGAAGTTCATATGCTGTTAAATAAACTTAATTTATATGGATGTGTGTTAAATACAAAATTAAAAGTAACTCTCTTCTCTTCACTGCTTATAAATTTTGCAATCCATTGTGAAATTTAATTTTGACGAATAAAAAAAGGATCTATCCTGTACTGACGGAAAATGACAAAGCCAAATTTTGTGATCCGATGTTAAGTAATTCTATAACCAATGAAAGGAAGTGATTTACAAAATAGAGAGAAGTTAACAAGCTGGTGCAAAAAAAGTCTTTTGTTAACATATAGTGAAAGAAAGCAGAATCAGGCAGACGAGAGTAAGATCAGATACAACACTGCCAAGATGTGACAAAAGAAATTTCAAGCCGCTGAATGATACATGCCTTAATGACATACATCCCCTCTCATTTTCTTTCTTGCATGCTATTCTTCTTTATCTCTACTTCTCCATCCTCACCATTCTTGCCATCAACAAAAAGAAGACAACAACAATAAGATACTTCAACTGACTCATAAAATTTAACGTCAATAAGTATAATTTTCCTTTATTACTTTACCTTCCTTTTCACTTTCTCACCAGCTATAAAAAGAAAGAAAGGAACACAGACTTTATTACTACCCTATTAATCCTTGCATACACACATTCACTACCTACAACTGCAAACTCTGGATTCATTTAACACCATACTACACTTTCTCATGAAACATTTATACATTTAATAATTTCACTTCCTACAAATTGATGTTATTTCTCTCATCAAAATAAATTCAACACTTATATGCTCAAATTAGAGAACTTTTTGTCACGTTTTTATTGACAAGAACTACTTGCAATATTGCTGACTCCTATCCATCTCACAGTATCTTTTCAACTGTTTCCCTATAGATGTCCTGTTTGAGGAAGATTCTTTTTTAATGCTATCTTGCTTCTACTTCTGTATGATAGATCTTATTATAAGGTGGGGGATATCAAGTCCACTGGAGATCTGTCAACATCCCACTCCTTTCCATAATTATGATAGTCACTTATCACTCAACAAACTTCTTGAGAGAGCTTCTTTGTCATCATGAAAACCTTTGACATGGTAGTCAGAAATTCAATGTTCATTTAAAGTATACCTGGACTTTTAAATTGTCACATTTTGTGGATAGTGTACAAAAGAATAGAATGATTCATACACTTCTCTTGCATCAAGTCTCTTCTTCAGCTGTGAAGAGATTGTCCAACATTCAATGCCTATAGAGTAGAACTGATAGTATATGATACTATCTAAATGAAGCTGCTTAATATGAAATCAAGAGAAATATTAATAATTGATGAATAAAAATTATATTGTTCTGATTCCAATAAAAAAATTAAACAACTACAAAATATGCAATATATATTGTTCTGATTCCAATAAAAAAATTAAACAACTACAAAATATGCAATATATATTGTTCTGATTCCAATAAAAAAATTAAACAACTACAAAATATGCTGACATCACAAATTATGAAATAAAAAGAATCAGTGAAATATTTTTCATGAATTTCTTTTTTGTATTAACATATCTGTAGTTTCAATTTAACACCTCAAACACAAAAATAGATGTATCAATTGAAAATTGTGAATGGCAAAAAGCCTGTCCCCACTAGAAATAGGACTAAATTTTTACATAACTATTTACAAAATGTTACTACTTTTTTGCACAAAGCCACATGAACTGGACAACCTCATGAGAGAAGTAATAATCTGCAATCTTATGCACTATTTTTAAAATTAAGTTTTACTCAGTCTGAGTGATGTTTTATAAGGTAATAATATTTTGGTTTGGTAAAATTCCTAAACCAAGTAAAGTGAATTAATTCTAATTGTCAATAATATAAAAATATTGAAAAAAAACTCTTAATTTTTTACTTATAGATTTTAGCTCCTGTGGTTTACAGCAAAAAGAAAAACCCAAGATGCAAGCTATGAATTGGAGATGTCAAAATTGAGCTAATATAGAAATTTCAATATCTAGGAAGTGTTAGAACAGATGATAGAAAATGTGACATCAAAATCCAGAGGTGTAGAGGTAGAGTGAAAGATGCCTTTCACAAGATAAATAAAGTATTATGAAACAAGAAAATTTAACTAGAAACAAAGAAAGGAGTGCTCAACTACTATGCAATATTAATCTTCTGATATGGCATTTAATGTTGGACAATTTTATCACAGATGAAGATGTGATTTTACAGAAGGATGCTGAGAATACCATGAACTGAGCATAAGAGAAATGAGGAAGTTTTAAGAAAAATGGAAACAAAAAAAAACACAGATTTAAAACCAAAAAAAAAAGAGTTGAAGATTTTGGGACATATAATGAGGAAAGAGGGCTTTCAGAATTTAACACTCATAGGGCATATTGAGGGGAAGAAAGAAACAGGACATAAGCTTCCCAATGATCTAGGAAACAAATATTGCTAAGAGCTAAAAATGATAGGATGTTATGTAGAGCCATGACCACTCATGTCCTAAAGAGTACACATCTATTTGTGCAATATTTACTCTCCATTTTATTGAATAGCTGTTAAAGCTTTGAATTCATAAAATACATCAGTGAGATTTTTAGCTGATGGTCATTAAAAGTTTCATTCTTTCAATAATATTATAACCTCTCTTCACAGTGACCCAGCCAATATCAATTTATGTACCATCTGTCAGCTACAACTCTTCACATAATGCACAGAAAAGACTGATTATAGTCCAGTCATGAACAACAGCTTCTGCACTCTTCTATAAAAAGAAAGCAAATGCTGTAGCCATTTCCCCTTTGCAGGAAATATGGCAACACTCTTGATTTTAAAGTGGTCAGTAATGTTCTTTCATTTCACTGGTTGAAATATGCACACATAACTATAAGACTAATTCTAAAATGCTAATTTCTTTTATCCTGTTTTTGTTCATGTTAATGATTCAATCAACATTAAAAGTGTAAACCTGGTAAGGAGGCAGACAAATGCTAGATTTTAGTCAAAGATCACCCGTAGGTAACAATGGTTCAAGGGAACCCTTTTTCATATTTTTATAATCATTTCACCCCGAGCAAAGCAGTACTGCCACTGATGTACATAAGAGGAGAGTGGTGAGAAAGAGGAATAAGTTACAGGGGGTGTCAGAGAATGGATAAAAAAAGGATGAGATAGCTGATGTGAGAGTAGAGTGAAAAGGGAGAAGAACTTAAGACAAGGGTTGTCATGGAAAAAATGTGTGTCAAAGAGATAGAAGATGGCAATTGACCTTACATTTAACTTCTTGGAGATTGTAGCTGTCAGGGAAGCAAGTATATGGAAAGGAATTCCACAGGCAGGAAGTGCAAGAAAAAAAGCTGCTAGTGAAGAAGTTTACTGTAAATGGGTGGGACCTAGTAGCTAGTCTAGTAGTTTGGTTAAATTCATGCAGATGGGGCACCAGGAAGCTAATCTTATTGGAGCAGAAGCTGTGAAAGTATTTATAGTAGAGACTGAGGGCAGCTACATTACATTGATGTGAAGACTGGAGTTGAACTGCCAGGTCGGGGTCAATTACATTGCAGATTCTCCGTTGGATTTTGTCAAGAAGCCCCAGATGAAAAGCAAGGGTGCCCAACCAGATGTGACAACAGTATTCAATGTACAGGCAGATAGTAGCTTTATACATGTGCAAGATGGATTCAGGCGAAAATCTTTCTGTCCCTAAACAGTTAATCGACCTGGGATGTATGAATTAGTTTTGTTTTTGTGTTGCAAATTCCTGCTTTTAATTTGTTATTAATATGATTATAGCAAAGCTGAAAACTACTTACGATTTCTGCCTTTTCACAGATTTATTCTGCCATGGTGGATCCATTACAATTAAATCAAAAGGGCCATCTAAAATGGAAAACAAGAATTTTTATTATTTTAACTATTTTATTATTTTTACATTATAACTTCAACAAAAATTGATTCATAGGATGTAAACTGACGATACTTAAATCTCATATTTCTAGCTCCTTGTTTCTATGCTGTGTCCCCTCAGAACATAGGTTATCATGGGTCTCCACAACTTCCTGTTCCTTGGGACTCTCAACAAACTTTGTCTTTCTGTTATTTCTTCTAAGACCTGTTCCACAAAACATTTATTCAAAATCTCACTAAGTATGTTATGCATTGTTTTCCTCTTGCCCTCTGTCTTGTGAACATTAGATTTTCCAAGCCCTCCTTCCTTGCTATGTGCCCCAAAAACCTCAGCTGCCTCTTCCTGATGTTAAGTATTAGTTTCTTTTTTATTTTCATTTTCTCCCAAACTACATCGCTGCTCACACATTTAGTCCACAGTATCCTCAGCATCCTTCTGTAGAACCAAATTCTTGTTGTTACAAGTCTCCTCTTCATCTTTGAGTTTGAGTTTTGTTTAATAGCATATCAACCTCTGTGGGTTATTTAATGCCAAAAAGGTAGTAATTTAACGTATTTTTTTAATGTTCAGTTATAGTGAGAAGGTTGATTTAGTCAGATTTTGATAAAATTTCTTTTTTTTTATTTTAGAAACTGAAAATGTCTTCCAGTTTTGTATTAAAAAATTTATTGCTGGTAATATTTTTTTTCCTTCAAAAAGGTGTTATGGTAATTTTTTTCTTGAAAACTGTATTGTTGGAAATATTTTTCCTTCAAAAATGTATATATTTCTATAAAAGTGTATTTTTATACTTTCATAGAGTTTTGACCCCAGTTTGGGGGTTAACTATTTACACATACCTGGGACTCTAACAGGTGCTACCACCATGGGTCAGGGTGGACCTGGGAACAGCAGCAATTAAGAGATGGTTCCATGCCCCTCACAACCTCCCAATTAGAGGTCTTGCTGCCAGATGCACTTTATGGTCATACCCAGGACTTCTTTATTTTTGCGGACACTGTCCAACACTCACTGCCATACAAGAAACAGATAGCAGCATAATATTCTTTTTCTTGATTTAGAACAAAATTTTTCTATTTCTTCTTACTATGCTTAGCTTTTGGAATGCTTCCTTGGCTATCTCAATATGCCTTCGGATTTCAATGTCACACTTTCTGTCCTCTCTTAAAACATATCCTATTTTCTCAATTTATTATGTTAGACTCTTTTATAACCTATGATTATATTCCACAAGATAGTCTGATTGGTATCTTTATTTTTGTTGTTTTTACTACAATATCTAACCTGACATGTTTTTCAAACTTGCTGGTATATATATAGTCATCCACAGACAGATCATTAGTACGGTTAGACTCCAATTGCTTTTAACCCAGGATTGAAATCCGACCGAATTGGCATCAGTCGGCGATTCTACCTCTGGGCTATGGGCATTTGGTGGAAGAAGGCAGACTTTTTAGCATGTATATTGTCATTATACCTGCCCAATAGCCAGAGTGCTCTAATCCATTACTGAATGAGCGATATAGCATCCTCTAAATTCGGCACCAAAGACTACTGGTGCCTCTGTAAAAGCATGCTTAACAAGAGTAAGTCCTCAATACCCCCACTAATCAATGAATTTGAGGTCCTCACCTCCTCAGCGGACAAGGCTGAATGCTTTGCTCGTAGATTCTCGACCAATTCGAGTCTGGATTCGTCTGGAGTTTATACACCCAACTTCCCACCTAGAACTGAGGCTCAATTGAATGACGTCCACATCACGCTCTCGCTGATTTCTAACATAATCTCAAAACTTGACCCTCACAAAGCGAGTGGTGGGGACGGAATCCCAATCATAGTATTGAAGAAATGTGACCCTGAACTCTCCTCTGTCCTTTCTAAGCTCTACAACGTCTACCTATCTTCTTCCTGCTTTCTTGCCTGTTGGAAGTCTTCTTCTGCAGTTCCTATATTTAAGAACACTGGAGAACCCTTGGACCCTGCTAATTACCGCCCTATCAGCCTCCTTCCGATCTTTGGCAAAGTGTTCGAAGCCATTATCAACGCCGAGGTTTTTCAGCATCTCACAGACTCCTCTCAGACAAACAGTATGGCTTCCGCTTCACCAGGTCTACTGCTGATATGCTAACGACCATCACCGAGTATATATACCAAGCTCTCAACAAGAATGGTGAAGCCTGAACCGTTGCCTTGGATATCTCTAAAGCGTTCGACAGAGTCTGGCATGCTGGCCTTCTATGGAAACTGTAAAGCTATGGCATAACTGGACTTTTGTTGGACCTAATCCAGTCATTCTTCTCAAACTGCACATTGAAGGTGGTATTAAACGGACATGCCTCCCAGAACTACCCTAAAAATGCAGGTGTCCCTCCTAGGTCCTACACTCTTTCTGATCTACATCAGTGATCTCCCCGATGCCATAACATCCCAAGTAGGCATGTACACCAATGTCACCACAGTTTACTCTCGCCTCGATCAAAATTCTGGTGTGGGCAACACAGCAAACCTCGCTTGTGGTGGATTGGGGTAAGAAATGGCTCGTAAATTTCAATTCTTCCAAAACAAAGCTGCTATCAATTAACCACCATAGACAACTGCACCTCCCTCCCATTAGCATGGAACAGGTTTGCACACCTGCTTGGCTTGACACTCTCAGGGGACCTCAAGTGGAATGACTACGTCCATTGCTAAATCCGCTGCTATGAAAGTCGGCTATCTGTGCAGGGCCCGGAAGTTCTTTCTGCCTGAATCCATCCTGCACATATATAAATCAACCATCTGCCCGTGTATTGAATACTGCTGCCACATCTGGTCGGGTGCCCCTGCTATTCTCCTTGGGGTCCTTGACAAAATACAATGGAGAATCTGTAACGTGATCAATACCGACATGGCTAACCGCCTGCAGTCACTCTCTCACTGGCATGACGTGGCTTCTCTGTGCCTCTTCTATAAATACTTTCACGGCTTCTGCTCTGATGATCACTGGTGCTCCCAAGGTATGAATCTGCATGAGATACTAGATTAGCAACTAGGTCCCACCCTTTTACAGTAAAACCAATGAAATGTAACTGCAATTTCTACTCCAACAGCTTCTTTTCTCGCACTTCCTGCCTGTGGAATTCCCTTCCACATACTTGCTTCCCCGATGGCTACAACCTCCAGGAGTTTAAATGTAAGATCAATAGACACCTCCAAACACACTAACTCGCACCCATTCTCTCAAACACGCTTCCTATGTACCTCCTTACTCGTCTATCACCCTCCTTCTGACATTTCCTATATCCAATCGCTCTATGTAACCCCCTGCGGTATAGTGGCAGTGGAATGCCTTGCTTGGGGTGATACGATTAAATAAATATATATATATATATATATAATAATAATAAGACCGACTCTGTACGTATCTAAATCCTAAAATTTTACAAAAGTAAACTTTGAGGACCACAAATAACCGGCAGAATCTCACTCCGTTACTGTCCGTCGCTATAAAGCGTTGGACAAGAGGGGGAAAAAAAAAGAAAACCGCGGAGTACCGACAATACATACAGTACCTCGCAGCAAAGAAAAAAAACCCTCAAACGGAACCAACCACAAAGAAAGAAAAGTGCTCGATACAAACTAACCAAATCGAATTAACAAAGAGGAAGTAACGTAGAGCAAAACACACGTGAAAAAATCACAAGATCGCCAAGACCTACCGCGGTTTCGCACAACGGCTCGTCAGGGCAACGGCAGACCAAGGATTAATCAAATAAATATACACACCGAGCAAAGACTAACAAACCAGCGTACCCAACTGGGGAAGGGGAGGTTCGGGGGAAAAAAAAAAAAAAAAAAAAGATCCTTGGTCTGCCGTTGCCCTGACGAGCCGTTGTGCGAAACCGCGGTAGGTCTTGGCGATCTTGTGATTTTTTCACGTATATATATATATATATATTACATGAGTAGTTCATAGAATCTTCCCCCTTTCAATCCCAGTTTTCTACAATTCCACCCATAGACATTTCCACCTCTGATGATTCCACCTGCTAATGAGGGCAATTACAAACTATGGAGTGTCTTCTAGTTTACCCCAATCTTGAAGATACATGCACACTTAACAACCTTGAAATGTTAACAATCCAGGCAAGGTTCTGTATGCAACACTAGATGGATGTAGTGTTGTGATTTGATAAGAAGTCAGTAATTTCTTTTCACCGTTATACTAATATGACTGAAATTTGTCTCTAATTCATATTCTTGCAAAATTTCTCTGTAAATTTGAGATTCCAATTTTGCAAGCCAAATACATTCTGCTAAAGATATCCAGTATGATACAAAATAATCCTCAAGTGTCAGGCAATAATTTTTGTTTATCTACAGTGTCAGGCTGAAGCTTAAATAGTCAGATTTTAATTTTTTCTGACTGAGGTAATAAGATAAAAAAATAGGATTATGTGAAGGCCATTAGGGATTATTGGAGAAATAAAACAGATGAGCAAGCACAGACAAAGCATGGGGCTAAAAACAGGCAGCAAGAAGTACAGACAAAACATGGTGATAAAAACATATTAAAAGGAACCACAGAGATTAAGTGTATCAGACACAGACATTGGGAGCAAATGTAAAAGAATGGAGCTGAAACATATTGGATGAACTGCAAAGATTGCTGGATCAAACACAGACATGAAGAAGTTTGGACAAAGTATAAGTATAAAAAAATATTGAAAAAATCTCAAAAATTACTGGATCAGTCAGGATAAGAATGAACAGACAAAAGGAGATCAAATCATTCTAGATGATTAGTAGATGAAAAATATATCAATCAAAATTATTATGGTAAAACAGCATGATTAATATTTTGCTCAAATATCTTAGTAGAATTAGAACAAAAGTTTTTTTTTTCAGAATTTCACACAACAAGCACCCAATATCTTGATATTAACTTATGTAAACTTATTTATAAATGGAACTTTGTCTGTGTGTGTCCATTACCTATAGATTCCAAAACAGCTGAACCGATTTTCTTAAAAATTTACACAGTTGTACTATAAGTGCCTGCGAGTGTTCTTAGCTAGGTTTTGTGTCAAGGTACCTTCTATAAAAATCGAAAATTGATAATCGAAAAAAATTGGGTTATAGAAGGAGTGGTCTGATTTTAATCAAATTTGATACACTCATAGACAAAGACATAAGAAATGATATTCAGAAGTTTCAAGGTTACAGTTCTTACAATAGCACAGAAAATTGATTATTATTTAAATATATAAAAGGTAAGATGTTTGTGTGTGTGTGTCTATTTATCTGCCTGTATGTCTGTATTTTTTTCAGCCCTTTTATTTTAGTTTTTGCTTCAGATTTGGCTCTAAGTAGGTATAATTGTAGTTCTTAGTCTCAGCCATGATACCATTTACACAGAGGACTTATTTAGCCTTCAAAATTCAGTTTACAATGAAAAACTCATTTGATATCGATACCAGGAAATCAAAATTTGACTTACATCCATTCATTTTTCTTTCAGTCTATGGTTTCACTTTAACTGGAAACAACTATTGCTTTTTAGTCTCTCATGCCAGCGTCCAAAGAGTCTGAGCTCCAGGACCATGGATTAGTTTTAAAGCTTTCATTGCACCCAAGCAACACCGGGCTATACTGCTGGTAGGAAATAAAAACTACTTCCAATATAATTATAGAGCAACATACATATCTTAGTAAAAAACATACCTAAAAAAATTTCAAAACACACACCACTTAAATTTAAGTATCTATCAGCTAGAAATTTGTATTTTTATGTGAAATATTTAACCAATCAGAAAAAACTTAACCCCTATTTTTCTTGAGCTCACTTTCAAAAAAAATTTATTATAAATACCTACAAATTTTGACTTTCAGGAGCAGAGCTGTGACTACCTCTAAGCCAATCAAACACAAGATGTGGCTTTCTCCTTCCTACTCAGTGCATCAAAGAAACATGTAACTTCAAACAAACCATCTCCAAGAACAACAATGGCAGGGACAGTCAGTCTTCACTAATGATCAAAGTCTTTTCTCAACTTTAGTTTTTACTGTGAAAAAACTACTAAAAAACTCTTTTAAGCCACACATTTGTATCTGTCTATATATCTGAGATGATGTATTGTAATTATTTACCCTATCTTATACTGTTGTCATTCATCTTTGTTGACATATTCAAAACATTTTGACCATTGTACATTACAATAATGCTACCAAATTGAAATATAAGCTCTGTTAAAAAATCTAACTGTGACTTTAGGTTTATAAGTCCCAAAGATTTATATACTGACCCAGTGGATAAAAGCATTTGTTGAATCCAGTAACTTGGCCCAAAGAGTAATGAGTTCAAAACTTGGAAAGTTAAAAGGGAGATAACTGAGATATCTGAAAGAGGCATAGCATGTGCAACTAAAGCAATCTACTGTGGTAGACAAAATAAAGAGTTCAATTTCACGGCTTCTGCTCCGATGAACTTAGATCACTGGTGCCCCCTAAATACGAATTTGCACGAGATACTAGATTAGCAACTAGATCCCACCCTTTTACAGTGAAACCGATAAAATGCAGCCGTAACTTCTACTCCAACAGTTTCTTTCCTCGCACTTCCCGACTGTGGAATTCTCTTCCAAATGATTGCTTCCCCAACGGCTACAATCTCCAGGAGTTTAAATGTAAGGTCAATAGACACCTCCTAACACACTAACCTGCCCCCATTCTATCAAGCACTCTTCCCATCTGCCCGACCCTCATCCTTGCTATCCTTACTCATCTGTCACCTTTCTCCTGACATTCCCTATGTCTATCCACTCCTTCTCTTTACCTTCCCCTATGTAGCCCCATGCGCAATAGTGGCAGTGGAATGCCTTGCTTGGGGTGAGATGATTAAAAAAAAAAAAAAAAAAAAAAAAAATTTGAAACACCTGAAGAAGGCCATTCATCAATCAAGACATCATGTGAAGATGAGGACAACAGTTCAAACAATGTAAATACATAGATTTTTATCGTGAACAAACTATCCAAAGACTAACTCAACTAAAGAGTATTTTTTTACTCCTTTTTGATTCTTTTGAATTCATATACATATGTTTGTAAATACAAATTATTTACTGAACAGGCATACACATATTTTCCTTATTTTTATTGTTGTATGGATATCAGGTGTTTTAATTTCCAATCTAAAAATCCCGAACCATAGAATTCCCTACGAAGTAATTATAATTATGAATCCTGTTATTATTATCATTATTATTATTATCTCCATTATTTATAATGATCAATTGCTTTTTTGTCATACTTTTTACTTATTGAGAGTCTTTCTTAATGATTTGATTTTTTAACTCTAAAGATTCCCTCACAATTTGGCAAAAAAAGTTAAATTGCAATAAATGACTTTTATAAAAATTGCCCAACCTTTTCCTTTAAATGGGACATGCTAAGTTAATTATTTAATCAGTCTGGGATTGGTATGATTACAGACTTTAATTTAGTCACTCCTTTCTCAAAAAAAAACAAAAAAACAAAAAACAAACAAGCTATAGGCCTATATATTAACCTTAACAAAATGCACCTCACTTTTCATTTCTGTTGATATTTACATTATTATTGCTTTGGTTTTAGAGAAAATGGAGACAAAAAAGACATTTATACTTATTAGGACCTTGAATAAGTTCTTGCTGTTTTCCAATGGATAGGGTTCCCAGAACTGTGTGCATATACTTTCAGATGGTAATGCATCTATAAGGAAGTACTATAAGCATATTTGGTGTATGTCATTTCGCCAAAGTGTAAACAACTTTTGTTTTTCACAGCATTAAACATGTTGAATTTTGTGCCAAAGAAAGTGTATTCACAGAGAATTTTACTGAACTACTTTATTTTAAAAGAATCTGCAGCTGAAGCCCACACAATCTTTTTTGAGACTTATGGTGACGATGCTCTGTTTGAAACAAGTTGCAGAGATTGGTTGTGAGGTTGAAGATAAAGAACTCTGGCATACTGAAAAAGTTTGAAGATGAAAAATTGGAGTCATTGCTTCATGAAGTCTCACATCAGATACAAGCTGAATTTGCAGAATCATTCTGTGTTGATCACAGTTTTGAAATGTTTGAAAGCATTAAGAATGATTTAACAGCAAGGACATTGGGTGTCTTATGAGTTGAAGCAGAGAGATGTCAAACGACATCTTGTCAAGTGTGAACAACTGCTTCAGCAATAGAAAAAGAAAGTTTTTTTTTATGCATCATATCATGACCAGCAATCAAAAGTGGATGCACTACAATAACCCTAAGCGTAGAAAATTGTGGAGTAAGCTCGACTATGAATAAACATTGACAGCAAAGATAAATATTTATAGTTCGAAATTTCTGCAGTGAATTTAGCAAGATCAGCTGGGTGTAGTTTATTATGAGCTGCTTAAATTGACCAACACCATCACAGAAGATTGCTATCAACTACAATTGATATGTTTGAGCTGAACATGAAAAAAAATGGCCACCATGTGAGCAGAGACATGACAAAGTGATTTTGCAATGACAACACTACACATTTTGCAAAATGAGTAAAAACCTACTTTAAGTGTTTAAATGGGAAGTCCTACACAAACTGCTATATTCGCTAGACATTGCCCCATCCGGTTATCACTTGTTCTGATTGATGGCACATAGCCTGGCTAAGCAGCACTTTCATTCTTATGAACATGACAAAAATGGGTTGACTCGTGGTTAGCCTCGAAAAACATGTCATTTTTCTGATGTAGAATTCAAATACTGCTAGAAAGATAGGAAATAATACTTTCAGTGACATGTTTCTTACTAATTTTTGTAAATAAAGCATTACTTTTTATGAAAATTCAGTGAGAACTTATTCAAGATTCTAATAGAATTATAAAAAATGAAACTGAATTCTCTGAGACATATAACAAAGAAAAGGACAGAATGCGAATTGGTTTTTCTAAGAGTAGCTTAGAGATGGCATAAGGCCAAAAGTATTAGGGAGCCAGTGTGGATAAAACTGAAGGCAAAAGAAATAGAGAAAAGAAATAAATAACTTCTGTAATACGTTTGTGTAAATGGCTAGCAAAAAAGGAATAAGAAGAGATAGCAAAAAAAAATTTAATAAAAGCTACAAAGGACAAGAAGTTGTAGAGAGCCATGATCGCCCATGTCCTGACAAACACAGCACAAAGAAAAAGATTGTTTTGGCTTACTTTCACTTTATTTCACTGGATATGCAACTATGACGGTTTGTGGAGAGTGCAAAAAAATAAAATAAAATCATCTACAATTTATCATTTTTTAATAATATAGTAATCTAAACTTATTTATAAATGGAACTTTGTGTGTGTCCGTTACCTATAGACTCCGAAACGGTTCAACTGATTTCCTAGAAAATTTACACAGTTGTACTATAAGTGTCTGCGAGTGTTCTTAGCTAGGTTTTGTGTCAAGGTACCCCCGATAAATATTGAAAATCGATAATCAAAAAAATTGGGTTATAGAAGGAGTGGTCCGATTTTAATCAAATTTGATACACTCACAGACAAAGACATAAGAAATGATATTCAGAAGGTGTCAAGGTTGCAGTTCTTACAATAGTGCAGAAAATCGATAATATATATATATATAAAAGGCAAGATGTTTGTGTGTGTGTGTCTGTTTATCTGCCTGTCTATTTTTTCAGCCCTTTTATTTTAGTTTTTGCTTCAGATTTGGCTCTAAATAGGTATAATTGTAGTTCTTAGTGTCAGCCATGATACCATTTACACAGAGGACTTATTTAGCCTTCAAAATTCAGTTTACGATGAAAAAAACTTATTTGATATCGATACCAGGAAGTCAAAATTTGACTTACATCCATTCATTTTTCTTTCAGTCTACGGTTTCGCTTTAACAGGAAACAACTATTGCTTTTTAGTCTTTTGTGCCAACGTCCAAAGAGTCTGAGCTGCAGGACCATGGATTAGTTTTAAAGCTTTCATTACACCTGAGCAATGCTGGGCTATACTGCTAGTAATATGTATAAATAGTTTATTTGTTTTCATCCGTCATGGCTTAAATGTTTTTAAAAGTCAACTTGGTAGCTTGCAAAATGTAGCAAAAGTGTTTTGATCAAATATAGGATCGATAAAGCGGAGTTAAAAAAAAGGAATTTAAAGTTCAGAGATTTATCTAAAATAATTTTCTTTTAAAAGAGCTAGAATACTTTTCTTCTCACTGTTTAACATTTAGCATTTATGTTTTTAAAATTCAAATAATAATTTGATTATGAAAAATTCTGTTGCGTTTTTTTAAAGAGTAACAGCAATGTTATTAAGTAAGATTTCCGTAGAAACATTTATAATGACATTTTATAAACATGGTTCCATAAAGATGGCAACATAATTCTATATTCAGTACAAGGCAAAAGAAAAGAAAATTACATACAGTTGATTTAGCATAAGAATAAAAAAGGATGTGAAAAATTTTAATTTTCTAAAAATTATTTAAAATATATTCAGAATAGATATGAAAGCTTTCACTTGGAGTTACAAACCTTTCTATCTCTAAGTTTCAGTTATTTTTCTCTACATTAATGTTCAAAAGGTCAAAGCGCAACTTAAATTAGATGGTTAGAGAATAAAAGGCACAGTTTATGGGGATATATGAGGAAGATAACAGTTAACCTTTGAGTTGAACAGGTTAAAATTGAAGTAATAAGGAAAGCATCTTCTTGGGAGTCATTTTCACAAAAAAGTGATTCAAGAGAAGCTGCTGCTTAAGTGAAATGTACATCTCATCATTGAAATATGAAGGGAATGAAGGTGATTCACTAAATTGTGTATAACATACCAACTCTTAGCATGGAGATTAGAATTAGTGAAACTAAGGTATACAGTTCATCTGAGCACTTTCCATGAAAATAGTGATAGAGCATTGAGTGTCTTGCGACGTTTCATCTATTGAAAAGAAGGCAGAAAATAAATTAGGACATAGAGACACTTTTGAAATCTGTCAAGTGAAAACTGTGCAGCTGCTGCCCAGATATGGCAGCAGAACTTCATTTTTGGTCTGATCTGGCATGTGTAATGGTAGAGGATAGCAGAAGGTGTTCAAGGTTCAAGGGATGTGACTTCCATAAAAGAAGATCAGTTCATTGCAACAGGAAAAGTTCATGGTTATCTCAATTTTTGTAGGTGCAGCCATATACCACTGTATCAGCAACATAGATATTCACAATCAGAGTATACTTTTAGGCAGATCAATTCATGTATAGGGGAAAGAGTGTGCATGAGAAGACACTAGCATTGATTACTTGGGCTACAGAAGACTATCCAGTAATAACTACCTTCAGGGACTATTAAGAAGGACTTCCTATTTTAGAAGACTTTTCCAGTGATTCCACAGCTAGAGAGCTTGTGCAGAAACCCTCTAAACCATACTGATTCTATGAGTAACAACAGAATAAAACCTTGTTCAAGCCATGTGAGAATGGAAATAGATTTTTTTTTTTTAATCATTTCATCCCGAGCAAGGCGGAAACGCCACTAATGTGCAGGGGGTTACATAAATGTAAAAAGATTAATTAGAAAAGAGTGAGGAGTACAAACTAGTTAGAAAGGAACAATAGAAAGCTGAGAAAGCAGGTGCGATGACAGATACATAGGTGGAGAGAAAGGGAAGGTTATACAGGGGAGGGGAGAGAGCTAGAGGCCAGTGGTTAGTAGATGAGTATTGGCTTTGCATTTAAATTTCTGGAGGTTGTAGCCGTCAGGAAAGCAAGAATACCGGAGTGAGTTCCACAGGCGGGAAGTGCGAGAGAGGAAGCTGCAGGAGTATATCAAATAATTATATATATGCTATGTGGTGTCATGGATGGATAGTCATATTTTTAAAAAGTCTACTTCAAATCTATGCTTTTAACATCTCCACTGAAACTCCAAAATTTTATTTACTATTTATTTTTGTACACTATTTACATTATTCAAACCATAGTCTTCATCTTGGTTACCATTTCAAAAGATGAAGACAATGGTGCGAATAATGTAAATAGTGTAAATACTGCCTCATCTCAGAAATATAGAGAATTTTTTTTCTTTTTTTTTTTAATAGGAGTAAATAGATTCACCTATTATACAGTTTAGATCACTCCCTGGTCTTTTGAACAACAGTAGAGGTTTATTTTTGATATCCTGTTCTGGCTTCCAGTATCTCCATGTATCTTAGAGGCATTATTGCTTTGGTTGAGGTGAACTGATCAAATTAAAAAAAATTAAATGAAACCCTTCATCTCTGAATAAAAAACCTGGTCATAATTCCATAATTATTGCATTCTTTATTGTAAATCATAAGACTTCAGCCACTGTACAGTGGCACTTAGAAGCTCAGATTCATCTAAAGTCAAATTCAGAAAAGTGAGACTAAACTTTTATCCACAAGTCTATGTGTCACAGTGAAGAAGTATATCAACTGGTTAGGTTGGTTGATTTTATGTCATCAATACTTTAGTATATTTTTTAATGTTGAAATCAGTCTTTATTTTATACAAAATTAGATATATAATTCTTATAGAACAAAAATCATAATGAATTAATAGTTTTATTGCGAACCTTTCTATATTGATTACCATCAAGAACATTGTTATAATTGTTTTTAATGACAAAATTATTTTTTTCTAAATTATATAAAATAATTTACAAAAGAATTATTTTATTTTTTTCAATTTAAAAAGAAATTTAATTATATAAATACAAGTAATATAACATTTAAGAATTAGCATCAACAGGTGGAAATGACATCTAAAAAACAGAGGAGAAAAGAGAAACTAACTCTTACTTTCACAATAATGTCATAAATGTTTCTTTAATAATACCAGCTGTCAAAAGCAAGAGAGAAAGTCTGAGTGGATTTAGTTTGACCATCAAGTAAAGTGAATTAAAATTTTGTGAAGAACAATTTAAAGGGAAATTAGTTCTTTTCACAAGAACTCTCATAAGATGATTTTAAAAGCCAAAATATAGTATAGAGACTAGCAGTATAGCCCGGCATTGCTCGGGTGTAATCAAAGCTTTAAAACTAATCCATGCTCCTGGAGCTCAGACTCTTTGGACGTTGGCACAGAAGACTAAAAAGTAACATCTGTTTCCAGTTAAAGCAAAACCGTAGACTGAAAGAAAAATTAATGGATGTAAGTCAAATTTTGATTTCTTGGTATCGATATCAAATAAGTTTTTTTTTTCGTCATAAACTGAATTTTGAAGGCTAAATAGGTCCTCTGAGTAAATGGTATCATGGCTGAGACTAAGAACTACAATTATACCTTCTTAGAGCCAAACCCAAAGCAAAAACTAAAATAAAAGGGCTGAAAACAATACAGACATACAGGCAGATAAACAGACACACACACACAAACATCTTGCCTTTTATTTATATATATATATATATATATATATATATATATTATTGATTTTTTACACTATTGTAAGAACTGCAACCTTGAAACTTCTGAATACTGTTTCTTATGTCTTTGTCTGTGAGTGTATCAAATTTGATTAAAATTGGACCATACCTTCTATAACCCAATTTTTTTAATTATCGATTTTCGATGTTTATCAGGGGTACCTTGACACAAAACCTAGCTAAGAACACTCGCAGATACTTATAGTACAACTGTGTAAATTTTCAAGAAAATCAGTTCAGCCGTTTCGGAGTCTATAGGTAACGGACACACACACACAGACAAAGTTCTATTTATAAATAAGTTTAGATTATTTATTAGAAATTTGGAAGTTGATTGACTTTCAAGTTTAAGGACTGTCTTCTGATTCCACTTCTTCACTGTTGAAATTGTTATTTTCAAATGACTTACATGTGTGGCTTCTAATTGGGTTTTGTTTTCTTCAAGAAAAATCAATATGATATTGGTGGGAATTTTTGGTTAGGTGCCACTTTGATGTTCTCTTTCATGGTCATTGATAAAGATACCTTAGCAGAGGGAACGGTTAAATGCGAAACTTCCTGACCTTTGTAAGATTTGGATTTGGTAGGGGATTTTTAGAAGATGTTAATGACATGTTTCATTTGTTTTCTTGCTTATCACTATTTATTGCGATTGTTTTTTACCAAATGTTCACTCAATACAAGACTCATGAGCCACTCAATGTACTGGGTTACTGATTGAGGTTGATGCACATAAGAGGAGAAGCTAAGAAGAGCAGCTTAAGAGGGTATCCATGAAAAATAGCAGTTAATCCTAGAGTTAAAGAGATTAAAATAATGGGGAAGCCTCCTTTCTGAAATCTGTTTCACAAAGCATCAGTTCTTGAGAAGAAGCTGTCTGAATGTTGGTTGGTTGGTTGGTTCATTTAACCAGCATATCAACCTTCATTAGGTCATTTAGTGCTGAAAATCGTTTTGGTTTGTTTCATTTAGTTTATTTGTTTTATTGTTTTTGTTTGTTTAAAGTTTTGTTGGTAACATTTTTCATTCAAAAAAGGTTTTGTTGGTAACGTTTTTCATTCAGAAAAAGTCTTGTTGGTAACGTTTTCATTCAGAAAAAGTCTTGTTGGTAACATTTTCATTCAGAAAAATTCTTGTTGGTAACATTTTCATTCAGAAAAAGTCTTGTTGGTTACATTTCTCATTCAAAAAAGAGGTTTTGTTGGTAACATTTTTCATTCAAAAAAGAGGTTTTGTTGGTAACGTTTTTTATTCAAAAAAGGTTTTGTTGGTAACATTTTCATTCAAAAAAAAGTTTTGTTGGTCACATTTTTCATTCCAAAAAGGTTTTGTTGATTAACATTTTATAATTTCATGGTGTTTTGACCCCAGTTTTGAGTTAACTATTTGCCCGTAGCTGGGACCCTAACAGGTGCTACCACTCTGGGTTAGAGTGAACCTGGGAACAACAGCAATTAAGAGGTGGTGCCATGCACCTCACAACTTTCCAATCAGAGGCCTTGCTGCTGGATGCAGTTTACTGTCATGCTCAGGACCCTGTCTGAATGTAAATTTCTTCTTAATCACAGTATATGAAGAGAATGAAAGTTCATTCCAATGTACATGACAAGGCAGGTCTTAGCTGGTTTTTGATAGGTTCAGATTTACTGTTGATTAGTAGTAGATATGATTTCATTTGTTTTCTTTTGATTTCCTTTGTGAATGTTGGTAAGTTGTCTGGTTCTAGTTTTTATAGCCTCTCAATGAATGGCTAGTATTTATGCAGTTAATTAGCATTTGTTGTAGTTGATCACATTTGCAAAATATTTGAGTATCTTATATTCCTGGACTAGTTTTCTACTGTCTTTCGTGCTTCTGGGAATGGTATTTTACCTTCACATTTTCACTTTTTTTTCTCCAAAACCACACATTTAATGGCATCATCATTTGAAGTCTTTCTCTGAACATCTTTTACATGTTAGTCACTTAATTCCATTTTACTATCTGATGTCTGTATTTCTGGAATTTGTAACCTTAAATGAGAAGATTTATGGTTAATCTTAATCTATATTTCACCTTAAATGGGAAGATTTATGGTTAATCTCCAAAACCACACATATGTTCAAGTCAATGATATTCTCAGCATCCTTCTGTAGAATCATATTTCTATTGCCTCTCATTTTTTCTTCATAGTTAGAAAAAAGTTGATATTTAAAATTATTAATAATCATCTTACCACAGAATGCATCAAATTTTTCTGTTGCAGTAGAATAATTATTTTTTCCAAAATGCAAATTGTAAGGTGGATGTGCAATGTCAGTATTAGTGGTAGAAAATCATCAGGGAAGTTCAGAAATAGGCTGGGTATTGCCAATATGACAGATTTTATGCATCAAGCAAGACAGATGGTTTGGGTATGTTGAGAGAATGGACATAAAAAACCCAGTCAACAATTGTAAGTTTATTGAGGTCCATGGCCAAAGAAGGATAAATGGACCCAGTTTATCATTGACAATTTAAGAAAGTTGAGATTACAGCCAGGACTTACACAAAAGTGGGCCACCTGGAAAAGAACCATCAAGAAAACCCTGTCTAACCCATGCTAGCATGAAAATAGATGTTAAACAATGATGATGATATATATAAATTGGCCACTTTTGAGACTTTTAAACCAGTGTTTATGAATAGTTATAGAAAATGTAATACACATTGTAGGTATTTATTTTCATTGGAAAAAATGAATAAGCATATTTTTTGTAGTGTGCATGCATGGCTGAACAGTTAGAACATTACAGCTCTGGTCATGACGCCCAGGTTTTGAATCTCACCATAGTCAATTAGTCAAGGTAGCAACTTCTTAATAAAAGACAATTCCAGCAAGTAGCACAATTAGGGCATCTCTGAAATCTATGCCACAGGCTTCCCTAAGCCTTCTGAGTTGACAAAACTGTTTGAAAATCATCAATGGTTGTGGTAATGGGCAGATAGAAGCTCTTAAGCCCTTGTTGGCAATTTATCTACAGATTGTGACCTGATAAAAATATCCAGCAACTTGTGATAATGTATTCATCTATAAAAAAGATCGAAATTCTTAAGTCATGTACATTGCACAATGTTATGGTAGGACCCAGTTACCCTACTTACTACCATGAATAGATTGATCCATTCCTTATAAGTAGTTATGAATAATTGTTTACAAAAGGAAAGAAGATAATATTATTGCAGCAACTTGTATATCCCAGTATTGAATACTATATGATCATTACTGACACAATCAAGTGGTGTGTCTTGCCAGACCTCATATCACAATGCACAATTGTCATGAGCAGAAATACTTACATCTTTTTTTTTGTAAACATTATTAACACAATTTTAAGTACTAATGATGAATGTACCATCTGCCCAAAAGTCACTTTTCTACTCTCTTTAATATTATTAACTTTCTGATTACTATTTTTTTATTAGTATTTCTTAATGTTTCTGGAATGATTTTTAAGGGAAACAAGTTTATCGTTATCTGAAAAATGAATGTACCATCTTCAAAAAAATCACTTTTCTACTCTCTTTTATATAATTAATCTTTCCTATTCATATGCTCCAAACTAAATGAGTCTATTTGCTTTCTATGAAAACTATATATCATCACAGGCATTGCTTATTCAGATGTACTTTTAAATGTCTCAAATTGGCTAACAACTATACAACCATGTAGTAATATTAAAAAAAAAGCTCACCTGTAAGATGAGGGAATGTTTGCAGGTGCTTCAAGTTGGACATTAAGAAGGAGCAGTCAGGCGGAATGAGATAGGTATGTGGGCCGACATTCAAAAGAGCAGTTTTATCTCCAGAATATTTAACATTTTGGGCAATAAGATGAGAGCAATCAGAAAAGGCATCTAGAAAATGAAGACAAAAACAAATCAAGTTTATTATTATCTCACGAGGAGAAAAATTGTTAAGATTTCAGCAACATTAGCAGACTTCCATTGGTCATAAAGATCAAATAACAAAACAACAATAAAGATAAAAATTCAAAACAAAGAACAAAAATAAGATATTCAAGAAAACAAACAAGAAAATGAAATAACTGGATATTTCCATTTATAAAATTTTGTCAAAGCATAATTTGGTTAATGTTCTGCACAAAATAAGAAAACAACCATTTCCTTTCACTAACCACATTCACAACTGTTATCTGAAATGTTGAGTAGAAGTCTTATCATAATTCAATGGGGTTATGCAGACTGGTATCTTCATCAGTTTGAAAGCATTTCAGCCTTTCTATTCTCCAAGAGTATATAGCAAAATGTATATTGTTCCTATTTTTTTAATATTTTACTTAATATTATTGGATGGTTATTATTATCTAACAGATACTGTCCAAAAGTGAACACAATATGCAACTTCCTCTATATAACATATGCACTGTGCATAATTTGGTTAGTTATGGATTACGAAAAAGGGTCAGAACAAAGAAAACAATAAACAGGAAACTGTGGAGAACCATAATTACTCATGTCATGGAGGGACATGAGAGAGAGAAAATTTCTTCCATTTCAATTCTGGTTACTTTTGTAATATGTGTCTCTCAACAGATCATGACAAAATAGACTTTGCACACACAACTCTCAAGAGAGCCAGGTGTAGGGTTAACCTAAGGTGGGTTACCTGCCATCAAGGGCAGAGTCAAGCGACTAGACCAGTTTCACCTCAGTTGCAAGTGTGAGAACTTTGATCAAAGTATAGTATCTATTCTCATCTCTAAGACTAATATGAGTCATTTCCCTATAAAGGAACATTCAGTATTCATTGACTGAGTTACCAATGCTACTTGAATTACATTTTTTTTTCAATCCAATTTCTGAGATCAAAGTGTAGTATATGGTCTCCTCATCTCTAACTGTTATATTTGCATAATTCTGAACCAGTTTGGCACCATGCATGACACCCATATAAAGACATTGATTTGATGTACTCTATGGAAGTTATTAGTACATTTATTAGGAAGGGTACTGAAGGTCTCATTTAGTCCAGGTGGTCTAGCAGTGCTTACAAATCTTCCTGGTTGGACCAAAGAATGAAGGTAACTGTTTTAGTTGAAATGTTACTGTAACAATTTCCTGAAAAAAAAATACATGTACTATTTGCATTTACTGGAGATAATGGTGATCCCATAGATAAACTTTCTTCATGTCAGTATGTCAAAACCCAACTGTAAATATGTTATTTTCAAAGAGAATGTTAACAGGTAAACTCCATCAGATTGTATGCTTGCCTGGAGAGAGGTCAAATTATAATTAATGTAAAACGACCAAAAAGAGCTTCACCTATGGGAGGCTTAATTGTGAGTTGAATCTGCTTATTAGGTGACAGCAAGAGCCCCAACAACAGATAATTGGCAGGGAGAAATATCAGTATACATGTTAGGTTCTTTAATAACCTCATCAGTTGACCTAGCATAGAGATTAACATCATTTTAGAGCTTCTGATGAGAAAGAAAGGGTACTGTAATATTCCACTACTGGTATATGTCATATGGTTGAAGGCTACAAAATTATACCAGTAGACTGTCATAAAGACGCTTGGCTTGGTAGATTAAAGCATTGGTTAGAATATATCTGGTTTCTTGATAGTTGTGAGTCTAATCCCCGAGTCAGATCATACAAAACAGACATATATTTTGGTCGAATGGAAGAAATGGACATGACACAAAGGAGAATAGACTATAGTGAATTAACAAAGACACCATATACCCTAAACATGAAAAAAAAATAAGAACAATCTACCCTTATGGCTTGAATAAAGTGTCCAGACCCAAATCCTGACAAATCTACCAAGTACAATGGATACTTAATGAAGCCTGAGGGTACAATGACTAACGATTTGTGAGTATACTAGTTTGAATAAAAAGGCATATATACATTGTTATTTTTATCACTGTTTTCAAACTATGTTAAAACTAGCAGTATAGCCTGGCATTGCTCAGGTGTAATGAAAGCTTTAAAACTAATCCATGGTCCTGGAGCTCAGACTCAGCCTAAAGAATATTTGTTTGTGTAGTTTGGTGAGAATCGGATAAAAATTGTGGATGTGTATAAAGGACATACAGACAGATAAACAGACACACACAAACATTTTGCCTTTTATATATATATATATATAATCGATTTTCTGCATTATTGTAAGAACTGCAACCTTGAAACTTCTGAATATCATTTCTTATGTCTTTGTCGATGAGTGTATCAAATTTGATTAAAATCAGACCTCTCCTTCTATAACCCGATTTTTTCAATTATCAATATTTATCGGGGGTACTTGACACAAAACCTAGCTAAGAACACTCGCAGATGTTTATAGTACAACTGTGTAAATTTTCAAGAAAATCAGTTCAGCTGTTTCGGAGTCTATAGTTAATGGACACACACACACACACACACACACACACACACACACAAATTTTCATTTATAAATAAGTTTAGATTAGATTTAGATTTAGATTAGATTAAAATAATGCTGGAAATGATGTATTGTGTATATTCCAAGGTTTTGTATTTTAATGCCCTCTTCCTCAGTGGTAGATGGACAATACATACAAGTCTAGGTGTTCATAATTTACTGAGACAAGACTTATTTCAATATCACAATACCTCCCAAAAAATGAAGAGGTTTTATGCCCCTTGTGAATCTTGAGCAATTTTATTTCCACTGATTTTTTTTACCTTCTCCTCCTTATCGAAGATCTTGATCTTTCTCATTTTTGCTTGTCTCTTGAGATTGTTTTTCATAGTTTGTCTATGTCCTCCATGCTTTTCATAATATAACTTTCTTGGTTTAAAGATTCTTTGTTGGGATTACTTCCTGACACATCTTCAATCTTATCTTCAAATTCTTGACTGGGCCATATTTGGTCAGCATCGGTTATAACACCCTTCTGATTTTTTTTTATACTAATGCTGCATTTTGTCCCTCCTGCATTATACTTATACAAATCTACCATCCGCCCGTGTTTTGAATACTGTTGCCACATCTGGTCGGGTGCCCCTGCTATTCTCCTCAGGCTTCTTGACAAAATACAGCAAAGAATCTGTAATGTGATTGATACCGACTTAGCTGACCGCCTGCAGTCACTCTCTCACCAGTGTGACGTGGCTTCCCTGTGCCTCTTCTATAAATACTTTCATGGCTTCTGCTCTGACGAACTTAAATCACTGGTGCCCCCTAGGTGTGAGTTTGCACGAGATACTAAATTGGCAACTAGGTCCCACCTTTTTACAGTGAAACCGATGAAATGTAACCACAATTTCTACTCCAACAGCTTCTTTTCTCGCACTTCCCACCTGTGGAATTCCCTTCCGCATGCTTGCTTCCCCGATGGCTATAACCTCCAGGTGTTTAAGTGTAAGGTCAATAGACACATCATAACACACTAACCCACACCTATTCTCTCCAACTCTCCCCCTATGTACATCCTAACTCGTCTATCGCCCTGTGTAACCCCCCTGCGCTATAGTGGCAGTGGAATGCCTTGCTTGGGGTGATATGATTAAAAAAAAAATAATAATAATTATAAATTTGACCATTTCAGAACACAATTCATCATTTTTCTCTTATTACATGGTTAATGGGACTCCAAACCATTAAAGTAAATGTACTTTGTAATCAATAAATGTAATGTATAGTTTGATAACTCAAAAATAGTCATGAGAGAAAACTTAATATTATCCCAATGATGAGAAAATGACTTCACTCCTATTTTGATAGTATCATTCTCTCTGAAATTTCATTTGCTTGTGGATGATATCGCCAAGTTTTATATAGTAACAAAAATCACTGATTATTATCACAAAATTCTGGGGTATAATCTGATGAAGCTTTTAGATCCCATATCAAGAGAATATTACTCATAATGTTAGACCTATTATCAGTTCTATCTAAGTTTGTTTCTTTAGGACAGATGTACAATTTATTCTGTTAAAACTTATTTCCATACATTCTGGACATAGTTTTCAACCTCACATACTTCTAATTTTAATCATTTGTGTGTGGTTATGATTCCACAATGAACATCATTGTACACACCTTTTATTACATATTTTCTCAACTTTTCTCATGGTACAACTAAGCTAACTTTGCATATAATATCATTTTCTATGGTTAGGTCTTATCTCTTCATAAGGCCTTTCAGCTTTAAAACAATTACTTCGTGTGATCCTTTTTATTCTTGGGGTACTTTTACTTTAGAATGGATTTCTAGGGTAAGTTGATTTACAGACAGAATGTCACTTTCAATCCAATGCAAAAATGTTGTCTTCCATATCATCTGATATGCTTTCTCTCAATTCAACTATCTGTAATCATGATAATGTATGAGGAATAGTATTTCTTTTTAGATATTCAATATCAAAACAAAGACCATGAATTTTATAGTCCTTTTTAAATTCTAGAAATAACTATTGGTAATTCCTTCCTTGGATTAAAAATATATTCTAAAGTATTATAATCAAACTTCAGCAAGAATTTTCTGTCTTATAAGAATTGGTGAGCTCTACTACTGCTCCATACAATTGCTAAAGGCTTCTTTTTCTAACTCTGAATAATTAAATTCTGCCTACATTAATCTTCTAGAGATGTACATTACTGGATGTCCTTTCTGAGTTAAAATTGCTATGGAATGCTTACTTGCATCTGGGGTTAATGTGACATTATTTTGGAGATAAAAAAGCATCATAATTATTGTAGTTTTTAGAAATGGCATTTTTTAATTATCAAATGCTGTTTGTTATATATTAATTTATTTCAATTCAGTGTTTTTGTTTTTCACGCAAAATGGTAAAAGAATTCAATTAATTTTAGATATTTCTGCTGTAGAAACTGAAAAATGATTCGGATTCTTTTTTGAATTGCTAGGAGAAGATACAGTTAAGACTTTAAAATGGCAGTGAATGCTAGAAAATATCATCGAAAATGAGGACAAAACTGGAAGCGGCCGAAATGTGGTTCTACAGAAGGATGCTACAGATATTGTGGACTGAGCATGCAAGCAACGATGAGGTGTTGGAAAGAATGGCAACAAAAAGGAAATTGATGCTGAGCATCAGGAAGAGACAACTGAAGTTCCTGGGACATGCAATGAGGAAAGAGAGCCTGGAGAACCTGATACTGACTGGTCAGATAGAAGGAAGGAGAGACAGAGGAAGGCAGCGGTTAACATATTTGCAGCGTCTGATCAGGTGGATGACGGAACGGGGGTTGCCAGGAGCAACAGGAGCAAACATACTAAGAGCCACAAGGGATAGAGAGACGTGGAGAACCATGATCGCCTACGTCCTGAAGGGACAGGGCACATAGAAGAAGAGGTAAAAAGAGAAAGGGTGTTAAGCGCTACAAGGTATAGTGAGATGTGGAAGTCTATGATCACCTACTTACTGAAGGGACATAGCACACAGAAGAAGAAGAAGGTGAAAACACCCTCTTTTGAAATCTACTACCAAGATATACTTTATCACAAGTGAATACACATTGAATTTTATTAATTATTATATCAGCTATTTTTAATCTATTTAGTATATAGTTGGTTTTGCTTTGTTTGGTTGCTGCCAATCATATATCAACTTGATTTATTATCATGTTTTTTTTTATGTCTCCTCTTAAAACATTTTTTATTGCTTTCTAAAATACAACATTTGCTATTTTTAGCCTGTTTGTCATTCAAGTCTATTGAAGTAAACCAATAGAGGGGTTAGTAGTTACAGTTTCTTTTCAAATTATCCTCAATTCAGATTTGGTGATAAGTAATTTTTGAAAAACAATTAATTCTGGCTATGGAATATAGCATAGATTCATGTTTGGAATGGGATATGAATCTTCGTGAATCTCATGGTTTTTTTGTAATCATTTTACTCCAAGCAAGGTGCATGGGGAGAGGGGTACAGTAAGAGAAAAAACAAAGTACAGGAAATGTCAAAGAAAGGATGAAAAATATATGGGAATCAAGTAGATAGAAGATGGCAACAGACATTTAAACTTTTAGAGATTATAGCTATCAGGGAAGCAAGCAAACTGAAGAGAGTTCCACAAATGGGAAGTGTGAGAAAAGAAACTGTTAGAATAGAAGAGACAGTTACATTTAACTATTTCAAAGGTAAAAGGGTAGAAACTTGATGCTAATCTAGTAGTACATGTAAATACAGGTGGTCAGGAAACCATGGAAAAAAGCTTTTCAGAGCAGTTGCCATGAAAATACTTGTAGAAAAGACAGAAGTAATCTACATCACATTAGTGAGAAAGTGACTGATAATGATCTGTCAAATCAGGATCAATTACATTGCATATCCTTCTTTAGATTTTGTCAAAAACCTCAAGATGAATAACAGAAGCACCCAACCAGATATGGCAACAGTATTCAATGCACAGGCAAATGGTAGATTTATAAACGTGCAAGATAGATTCTGATGCAAAAAACTTTCTGGCCCAACACAGTGGCCTAAACTTCCTATAGATACAGCCATGGATTCAAAATAATCCCTCCATTTGAGGTTATTTAAGAGAGTGAGGCCAAGGAGGTGCAATGTGTTGCTCTCTAGGAGACTAGCGTCATCCATTCTGATGGTAAGCCTTTTGAAAATGTTAATATTCACAAGGCATTTCCTCACTCCATTAATGAAGATCAGAAAAGGTGTAGGACCTAAGATAAAGCTTTGAGGAATGCCCGTATGAAAGGATCTAAAAGCTTGCCTATTCAAAACAATCTTTATTTCATGATTTGATAGGAATGACTGGATTAAATCAAACAACAGTCCAGAAATCCTGTAGCTTTAGAGCTTGCACAGAAAGCCAGCATGCCAAACCCTGTCTAACACTTTCAAGATATCAAGTGCAACAGCTCGAGCTTCACCGTTCTTACCAAGAGGCTTGTATATAAATATATAAATTATGTTTGCATCTAATTCATAATCTCACTGTCCAGTTTTCTCAATACAGCTATTCATGATGCCATTTGCATCTACCAGGGGAAACATGTAAAATGCTTTGTTCCATTTTTCATAATGTTATGAGTGCTAGAGGCAGAATGTGAATCAACAGCTTGCAAGATTCAAAATTTTCTTTTATTATCTAATTTGTAATCCTTTAAGTCCGATTTCTTTCAAATCTGTATTAAATTCATAAGCGCACAAATTCCTGAGGCCAAGGCTGTGACTTTTCTTACAAAAAACAACTACAATGAGTCCAACTTCAAATCGAGTGCCTATTTCAAATGTTCCTTGAAAGTATTTCAACGTATTTATGCTTGACCATCAAACTATCATAATATTAGTTTTATTTTCTTTATCATGCATGTATCAATAATTTTCTCTTGATTTTCAGTAGAAATTAAATTTTTCATCATCTCTTGTAGTATAAAGTAATCAGCGACATCTTATTCAATTGGAAATTTTTCAAGCATTTCAGATCTATGAGAAGTGTTGTATATATATATATCTTCTACTATAGATATTTTGTCTTTTCCAAATTTTTTGATTGTCTACAGGCATCTCTTAGCCAATGTAAAAATTTTATATGTTAGCCAGCTTCCTTTTTGAAAGACATGAACTTAGTTTGCTCTGTGACAACTAATATTTTTCTTGATTAACTTACTAATTGAATGTTAAGTTTTCTACTTTTTCTGAATACATCATTAATGAGATTTTCATGATTGCTTTGCACTCTGTTGTTGCTAAAAATAAATTAGTGATTTCATTTTCACCTCCACCTGCTTTGTCTTTTAGTTGTTTGTTTTTATCGAGAACTAGCTTCAAAACATTGTGACCACATTTCAGCAAAGGTCGTCCATTTATAACAAACAACCATTGATGATGCCATTGTTGTGATAAGTGTAGTTCAAGGTTTTGTACTTGAATACCTCATCCTCAGTCATAGAAAGACAATGCACTCATATGCAAAAGAAAGCAAGACATTTCAATATCACAACTGTCAGGACAATATTCTTAAAGATGAGGAAGAGATTTGAAGCAACAGAAGTGTGGTTCTACAGAAAGATGCTGAGGATACCATAGACTATACATGTGAGAAATGTGGTTTTGGAGAAAATGGAAACAAAAAAGAAATTTATACTCAATATTAGGAATAGGGAGTTGAAATTTCTGGGGCATCTAGTGAGGAAAGAGGGCTTGGAAAACCTGATGCTCACAGAACAAAAGAAAAGTTTATAACATACTTGGGAAAAAGGATGGCAGAACATGGTTTGGGAAAAATAACAAAAAGATTAAACTTATTAAGAGCTGCAAATAAGGGGAAGATTTGGAGAGCCATGACTGCCTATGACCTGGAGGAACATGGCACATAAAAGAAGAAAATATAAAATGAAATGTTAAATTGTTGGTATAGAATAAAGCAGAGTAATCTTAACATAGTTTAGGAGGTTATCAGATATAGATGAGTTGTTTATCAAATAACAATGACTGTTCCCACTATATATATATATATATATATATATATATTTATTTATTTATTTATTGCCACCCCATGTGTGTGTGTGTGTGTGTATATACACACACACACACACACATATATATATATATATATATATATATATGCACGCACGCACACACACACACAGAGGGTGAACAAGATAATGCAAACACCTAGTACCATAATAGCATAATTTTGAAAAATTTTGGAAACTGTCAAAATGTTCTTTAGTACTTTATTTTTTGGCTAGTACTTAACAAGAGCAAGTCCACAATACCCCCACTAATAAACAAATTTGAGGTCCTCACCTCCCCAGCAGACAAGGCTGAATGCTTTGCCCACAGATTCTCGAATAATTCGAGACTGGACTCGTCTAGAGTTTCTACTCCTGACTTTCCACCTAGAACTGATGCTCAACTGAATGCCGTCCATATTACACCCTCGCTTGTCTCTAAGATAATCTCGAAACTTGACCCTCACAAAGCGAGCGGAGGGGACGGAATCCCAATCATAGTCTTAAAGAAATGTGCCCCTGAACTTTCCTCTGTACTTTCTAAGCTCTACAACTTCTGCCTATCTGCTTCCTGCTTTCCTGCCTGTTAGAAATCTTCCTCTGTATATTTAAAAACACTGGAGAACCCTCGGAACCCACAAATTACCAAACTATCAGCCTTCTTCTGATCTTTGGTAAAGTGTTTGAAGCCATTATCAATGCCAAGGTGGTTCAGCATTTCACAGAACACAGGCTCCTCTCGGACAAGCAGTATGGTTTCTGCTTCACCAGATCTACAGCTGATATGCTAACAACAATCACCGAGTACATATATCAGGCACTCGACAGGAATGGTGAAGCCCGAACCATTGCCTTGGATATCTCTAAAGCATTTGACAGAGTTTGGCATGCTGGCCTTCTATGCAAACTGCGGAGCTATGGTATAGCTGGACAATTGTTTGAACTAATCCAGTCATTCCTATCTAACCCCACATTGAAACTGGTATTAAACGGACATGTCTCCCAGAACTACCATACGAATGCGGGTGTCCCTCAAGGCTCTATCCTAGGTTCTACACTCTTTCTGATCTACATTAATGATCTCCCTGATACCATAAGGTCCCAAGTAGGTATGTATGCCGATGACACCACAGTTTATTCTCGCCTCGATCAAAAATTTGGTGTGGGTGACAAAGCTAACCTTGCAGCCGAGCTTGGAAAGGACCTCCAATCTGTAGTGGACTGGGGTAAGAAATGGCTCATAAATTTTAATGCTTCTAAAACGAAGCTACTATCAATTAATCATCATAGACAATTGCACCAACCTCCTATTAGCATGGACCAGGCTTGCCTCCCAGAGAGTAAAACACTATGCCTCCTTGGTCTCACACTTTCAGCGAACCTCAAGTGGAATGACTATATTGAATCCATTGCTAAATTCACTGCCATGAAAGTCGGTTCTCTGTGCAGAGCCCGGAGGTTTTTCCTGTCTGAATCTATCCTGCACATTTATAAATCTACCATCCGCCCGTGCATTGAATACTGTTGCCATATCTGGTCGGGTGTCCCTGCTATTCTCCTTGGGCTTCTCGACAAGGTACAGCGGAGGGTCTGTAATGTGATCGATACCGACTTAGCAGACCGCCTGCAGTCTCTCTCTCACCGGCGCGACGTGGCTTCCCTGTGTCTCTTCTATGAATACTTTCACGGCTTCTGCTCCAATGAACTTAGATCACTGGTGCCCCTAGGTTCAAATTTGCACGAGATACTAGATTAGCAACTAGATCCCACCCTTTTACAGTGAAACCAATAAAATGCAATTGCAACTTCTACTCCAACAGTTTCTTTTCTCGCACTTCCCAACTGTGGAATTCCCTTCCAAAAGACTGCTTCCCTGACAGCTACAATCTCCAGGAGTTTAAATGTAAGGTCAATAGACACCTAACAAACTAACCCGCTTCCATTCTTTCAAACACTCTTCCCACCCACCCAACTATCTATCACCCCCACTTCTGACATTTCCTATATCTAACCACTCTTTCTATTTACCTCCCCCATGTAGCCCCAAGCGCAATAGTGGTATAAGACCCTGAAATGATAGATTTAGCAATTTTCTTTTGATTTTTAATATGTCTGTTGTATATGATGGCTTATAAAAGTTCTGGTTCTTTTAGGATAGGTGAGAACCATTTGAATACCAATCCAAACAATATACCTGAAAAAATTCTCAAGTATGAAAAATGACATAATATTTTTCTGTTGATTTAATGAAGATTGATGAGTGTTTTATCATTTTTCTAACAACCAACAACATTTTGTTTTTGTTTATAGATGCTTTATTTCAAATAAATTCATTTTCTTTTTTGTCTTGATAAAGTCTGTCAGTGGATGAAACACGTCAGCTAAAACTGAATACTGTTTACCTCTTGTCTCTTTTAGTCATACTGTTCCTCTCTACAGATTATAACGGAGAATATATATATATATGTGTGTGTGTGTTCAATAAAACTTTATAAACATTCATAAGAACATATAAAAATAATTACATGTAAGCATATAGGATATATTTGTGAATAAAATGCACACAAAATAAGCATATATGTATTTGAAATGCTTCTTTATACGTACATGATAAAATAAAAGTATAAAATGTCAAAAAAAGGCTTTAATATTCTAGAATTTTTTTTATTAAAAGAATATGATAGATTTCAAAAGTAAAAAATCTGTCTTATGATATTAAAAGAAATATTTTCAGAAAAACAGAATGAGGGCAAAATAACTGAATTTATTCTTTAAAAACAAGTTTTTTTTTTTGCCTTATGCAGGAGGTCACAAGACAAAACATTACCTTTTTTATTTTCTGCCTATTTTGTATGAAAGTGAAATATATTGTGTTCTATTCACTGTGGTTATGTGCTGTGGATATAAACATCATGGTAGCTGCTTGTATGGAAGAAACAGGAATAAATGAACCAAGACAATATTTATTGTGACAATCATAATTACTGGGAAGAAGTAGGAATAAAACAAAGAAAAAGTGTTGGCAGAAAACAAAGAAATGGGTTGGCAATGAAGTGAAGAATAAAAAATATAGAGATAATGGGAACCTAACTGTGAAAAGCCATTATGGAGACTAAAAAGAAGCTTATCAACAGGGACTAACTTCATTTCACCATTATTAAACAAGAACTCATTACAAAAAGAACAAGCTTCTGAAAGTAAATTTTGTTACCTGCATAATTCATTATGTATGCTCCTTATCATGGTGCAATGGATCTTGCAGCTCATGACTACTAGTGAGTTTGATCCTCAATGGGTGCTTCATTGCTTTATTCCAAAAACAAGATATAAGCTAATTTTATCATGGTGTAAGTGTTAAAAAGCTGATTTCAAAGCTCATGAGTAAATAATGATTTTAATCCTTGTTGGGTCTCGGAACAAGAAATCAGGGAGCCAAGTTCAAATTCCAGTTGAATTCATTGTATTCACTTACACACAAATACCCTTTGGGAAAGGTATTAATCCATCTCTTCCTTCCAGTTATGGGTTAAATAACAGGACAGATTGGGTTCTATAGCCTTGGCTGGTAACCAATCTACTGCAGAAAGCAATGGCAACTTACTGCAGGATAATCTTCTGCCCAGTCAGTCATGTCTCTTTCGAGACATGATCACCCAAGCGTGTTTCATGTATAGCACTTAACTGACTGACTGGGTCTCTTAAACAAATGACATTGTATGAAAGGATAAGCTTAGTAAAAAAAACTTCTTTTATATGTCGTGTCCTTTCAAGATGAGAATGCTTATAGCCCTCCACAACTTCCTTTCCATTGTAATTTTTGCTCTTTTACCAACTTTGTTCTTATGGTTCTTGTTATCCATTTATTCAAATTTATTAAATAGGTTACCTCTCTTTTCTTCTGTTTCATTCTGAGTGTTAAATTTTTCAAATCTATTTTTCCTTTGCTTCACTGTGAGTGTTAAATTCTCCAAGTTTACTTTTCTTCTTTCTTAATTACAAAAGTCACTAGGAGATAAGTTCATTATATATATATATATATATATATATATATATATATATTTATATATAGATATCAATAAATATATATACGGATATGCACTCAAGTACACACACATATATAAATACTTTTCTGGTATTAATAAAATAGTGCTCAATGTAATATAACAGAGCTAAGAAGTATACATTGATAAATATACATAACCTATGTCTATAGCACAACTTGGCATTTCTAGCACTGTGTTATCATCATAATGCATGAAATTTCCGAGTGTGTATAGACGTATGATAATATATATCTTTTTGATCCATCAGAATGCAAGTAAGTTCCAGAATTATATATATATATATATATATATATATAACACTAAAATTTCCTCTTCTCTCATTCCATGCATTGATAGTTTAGAAAATAAACATTCCGACTGACACCAAATCGTTTGATTTTTTTATTCTCGCTGGAAGCAAATGTATATCTAGCCACACTGATGAGCTGTGATACAGCAAAACAGGCTTGTATGTGGATGACTAATATATATATATGTTGAAACAGATTTTTTATGGTACAGAACTTGAGTATTGATTTAAAAGTAATAAGTTTTATGTTACAGAGCATAATGAGAATAAAATTTAAAACAGAAAACAACCAGTTTCGCTCACACTAATCAAAGTTTTTAATTGGGAGAACTTACTGTAAAATGTAAGGTGTGTGAGAAATGAACTGCTAGAGAATGATCACAACAAGGCCCAGCAAGCACTCTCACTGTTTGCACAGCAAGGGTATGCAAGAACTGATGTAAACAGACTCAAGCACCTTCAAATGGAAACGTGAATGTGAATTGACCAATACGGAAAACCAATCCACATTAAACTCCATGGCACACTTTCTATTCTTTATAAGCTGTTCCCAAATTGAGGAACAACAAGTGTTACAGATAAGTTCATTTTCTTGCCAGGTATGGTTCCTGATTTTCAGTGGAATATACTGTTTCATTCTGCTGTCAAGCCATTGAATGTTTCTACCTCTGTAACTGGCACCACAGCCACAATTATATTTGTAAATTACAGAATTTATTTGATGAGGGAGTGGAACCTCCTTATGACTTGAAGTTAAAACAGATCTAGTATCAAATGCAACAGGCATCTCAGCAGAAAAATAACATTTCTGCACATCAGAAGAAATTTGCCTAGTTAAATTTTCACCCTCTTCTCCAATCCATGGAAGTTTTAAATACACTGGATATTTACCAATAACTGCTGGCTTAATCTTTCTGAAGTCAGCAATCTTGTGATGAATCACCAAATTGACAACAGTGGGTAGATACCCACTATTGCATAAAGTTCTTTTTTTTTTTTTTTTTTTTTATAAGCGTTTCACCCCGAGCAAGGCATGTCACTGCCACTACTGTGCAGGGGGCTACGTAGAGTGGAGAAAGGCTGATTAAATATAGGAAATGACAGAGGGTGGGTGATAGGCGGGTAAGGATACCGAGAATGAGGGTTGGGTAGATGAGAGTGTTCTGAGAATAGTTGGGAGTTAGTGTGATAGGAGGTGTCTATTGACCCTACATTTAAACACCTGGAGATTGTAACTGTCGGGAAAGCAGACTTGTGGAAGGGAGTTCGACAGGCGGGAAAATTTCACAATCAAGGAACTCTTCAGAACAGATCATCAATGCCCCATGCGTTAAAGTTTTATGAGATTCATTTTGCACTTTATAGGGCAAAGAAAGTCCCACCACATATATAAACCCCAAAAAGTAGATTTTCTATAAACTGAAATACAAAAAGATGTTGGTGTATGATGCACAAATACATCAGGGGAAGCAAGTTTGGAATTAACCTTTTTCTCAATAGTAAACCTCAAAGAAGGATGGAGATTATTAAGGGAGGAGCAAAATTGATCAACCTCAGTTTCATCATTTAAAAAGCAAAAATTTTTTTTTTTTATAAGCGTTTCACCCCGAGCAAGGCATGTCACTGCCACTACTGCGCAGGGGGCTACGTAGAGTGGAGAAAGGATGATTAAATATAGGAAATGTCAGAGGGTGGGTGATAGGCGGGTAAGGATACCGAGAATGAGGGTTGGGTAGATGAGAGTGTTCTGAGAATAGTTGGGAGTTAGTGTGATAGGAGGTGTCTATTGACCCTACATTTAAACACATGGAGATTGTAACTGTCGGGAAAGCAGACTTGTGGAAGGGAGTTCCACAGGCGGGAAGCGCGAGAAAAGAAACTGTTGGAGTAGAATTTACGGTTACATCTTATTTGTTTAACTGTAAAAGGGTGGGACCTAGTTGCTAATCTAGTATCTCGTGTAAATTCGTGCTTAGGCGGCACCAGTGATCTAAGCTCATCGGAGAAGAAGCCATGAAAGTACTTGTAGAAGAGGCACAGGGAAGCCACATCATGCCGGTGAGAGAGCGGCTGCAGCCGGTCTGCCAGGTCAGTATCAAGCACGTTACAGATCCTCCTTTGTATTTTGTCAAGAAGCCCAAGGAGAGCAGCAGGGGCACCCGACCAGATATGGCAGCAATATTCAATACACGGGCGGATGGTAGATTTGTATATGTGCAGAATAGATTCAGGTGGGAAAATTTCCGGGCCCTTGCACAGGGAGCCAACTTTCATAGCAGCAGATTTGGCAATGGATTCAATATAGTCATTCCATTTGAGATCCGCCGAGAGTGTAAGGCCAAGGAGGCGTAGTATTTTACTCTCTGGGAGGCTAGCCTGTCCCATGCTAATGGGAGGTAGATGTGATTATCTATGGTGGTTAGTTGATAACAGCTTTGTTTTAGAGGCATTGAAATTTACCAACCATTTCCTACCCCAGGCCACTACGGATTGGAGGTCCCTTTCAAGTACGGCAGCGAGGTTCACTTTGTCGTCCAGACCTGGTTTCTGATCGATGCGAGAGTAGATTGTTGTCGCAACATAGCAACAATACAAAGAGGGACAAAATGGATCATTCAATAATTTCTCCTCATAAAACCCAACAAAAATATTAGTCAACGCAGAACCCAAAGGGGAAGCCAATGGCTACACCATCAATCTGACTGTACATCATGTTGAACCTGAACTCAACAGATGACATGGCAAACATCAATAATTCCATGAAAATTGCATCAGGAACATCTGGAAGGAGACAAAAAACTGTGATAAAGTAAATATTGTTTCCATGAGAGGAATACAAGTAAAGAAAAAGCATATATCATATGAACACAAACTTGTCAGAAGAAGGACAACCTTTAATAATCTCAACAAAAGAAAATGAATTCTTTATGGTAAATGAGCTGTAGTAGTGCTGCAAAACAAGTTGTAGCAATTTAGCAAGCCATTTGGCCACCTCATGTTGTGATGACCCTATCATTGATAATATGGGTCTTAACAGTACCCCTTCCTTATGTATTTTTGGAAGACCATAAAGGCAGGGTTTGATTGAGCCAGAAGGTCTAATTCCATCAGAAGTTTAAGAAAGAATCCCACTTTTAACCTACTTCAATATTTTTCTCTGGAATTTTATTTCTGTTAAAGTGGTTGCATCCCATTTTTCAACAGAGCCTAATTTTATAAATGTTGATGCATCATTTAAAATTGATAACATCTCATTAACATAGTCACTGTAATCCATCAAGACTAGACCAGCTCCTTTATTAGGTCTAGAAATCACTGAACCATGGTTTTCTCTTAAAGATCTAATAATATGCGCATGCTCAATTCTCCAATTTGACTCAAAAGTAGCAACAGGTGTACTAGAAAACAAGTGAGCATAATTATTTAGTTTGGCTCTAAGGTTACCAAAAGCAATCGAAGGAACTGGGACAAGTTTAGCAAATTGTGAAAACAACACCTCAAACTCGGAAAAAATCCTTTCTTTATCTGGCATGGTAGGTAGAATACAAAAATCTAAGCCATGAGCAAAAACAGCAGATTCTAGCTCAGACAGTTGATAGGAGGAGTAATTGAAAATATCCTTCGTATTCAGTTTCACCATGTAACCATAACTCTTGTGTCTCAAAAATGTAAGTTTATTTTTCAACTTAGCTAATTTCTGACAAATCCTATGTAATGAGAGAATCTTAATAGATCAAAAAATATAAGTGTGTGGACTCATTTATACCATCATTCATTATACTTAACATGTAGCACTTCAATCCCAGCCAAAAGATGTTGTAGAAAATTTTGTATAAAAATATTTTCTATTTTCCAACTAGAATCCAGTTTAGATCTCCTTATTCTAAATCGAATAAAAAAGGGACAAACCTGGTGCTACATACATTTTCATAAAATGATAGCTATCAAAGGTAGACATGTGAACAAGTTTTTGTTGAGCCAGTTAGCTATATACTGACAGAAAAATAAATATGATAAAATGTATATGCAGGATTTTTATTTCATTCAATGAATATTCAACTGCATGTTTGCGTTTTGTTAGTGGCAAGGCTACCCTTATTTAAAAAACTGATGCAACAAAGTCTTCTTAGTCTTCATTTTTCTCGCATCAAACCAGATTATTCACAAGCAAACGTGAGTAAATATCAAGAAAATGTTATAGACATCCAGGAAAAAAAAAAGAGAAAAAAAGAAAGAAATAGGAGTGAGGGGGGGGGAGAAGAGAAAAATGGGAATAGTACAAAAAGTAAAGGACCAAATGGTAGACTTATAAGAAATATAAAGAAAGAAGAAATTAAAAAGAGGAAGATTAGAAAGAAGAAAAAGAAAAAGGTTAATGAACAACAATAAAAAAGAGAAAGCAAAAAGAATAACAATAAATTATAAAGAAACATAATTTTTTCAAAAAGTGGTCCAACCATAGAAATCATATATAATGGAATATTTTTTTAGGCAAATGCTTTGGATCATGCTAAATCCATTGTATACTACAATATTCTGGGTAGATTTTCAACCATATTGAATTTTACGGAAAATACATTTTTTTTAAATTTAGAGGTTAGTCATAGCAATGCAACAATGAATATATGATACAAAATGAAGAAAAAACTTTATAAAATCAAAACAAGAGAAATCAGCTTAAATAGAAAATGCAGAACAGATTCAACAAAACTGATGAACAAAACACAGTCTCGATAAAATTTGTTGAGATCCTAGAACATCTAACATTTTTTTTCATAACCTTTTACTTCAACCTTGATTTAGCTGTCTCCCTGCTGAAATATTTAATCAGGTAATCTATAAACCATTGCCCATTCTTGATGAAATTTAATGTAATTTAATGCATAAAATTGCTTGCCACAGCCAGACAGCCAAACTAAAATGCAGACAAAGAAAAAAAATGAGTTGGAAAGAGGAGACAGTGGAAAAGATAAAAGAATGGAAAAAGAAAAATACTGTCATGGCTGCTCTGTATCAAGATATTGAGGGTAAAAAAATGAATTTTGAAGAAGAAAAGAGTTGAAGATCAGAAATGAAATTAGATTTGTGTTTTTATACAAAGATGAAGATACAAGTTCATATAATTTGTGGATTTTTGAAAGAATTTATAGCACGAACAATATGGGAAAGTATAAAGCATAAAAAGAGGGCATATGAGAAATAAATATATAAAAGAAAAAAATGAAGGTAAACAGGAAAAGTGTAAGAAGATAGAAAACATAAAAATGAATGAGGATAAAAGAGAAAAGAAAAGTTTTTTTAAATATTCATAAAGAAAAGAAGTAAAGAAGGATGAGAAAAGATAATAGAGATAAGCAAAGAGAATAGAGAAAAAATGAAATTTTAAATAAGCAAAGAGAATAGAGAAAAAATAAAATTTTAAATAAGCAAATAGAATAGAGAAAAAATAAAATTTTAAATAAGCAAAGAGAATAGAGAAAAAATAAAATTTTAAATAAGCAAAGAGAATAGAGAAAAAATAAAATTTTAAATAAGCAAAGAGAATAGAGAAAAAATAAAATTTTAAATAAGCAAAGAGAATAGAGAAAAAATAAAATTTTAAATAAACAAAGAGAATAGAGAAAAAAATAAAATTTTAAATAAGCAAAGAGAATAGAGAAAAAATAAAATTTTAAATAAGCAAAGAGAATAGAGAAAAAATAAAATTTTAAATAAGCAAATAGAATAGAGAAAAAATAAAATTTTAAATAAGCAAAGAGAATAGAGAAAAAATAAAATTTTAAATAAACAAAGAGAATAGAGAAAAAAATAAAATTTTAAATAAGCAAAGAGAATAGAGAAAAAATAAAATTTTAAATAAACAAAGAGAATAGAGAAAAAATTAAAATTTTAGATAAGCAAAGACAATAGAGAAAAAATAAAATTTTAAAAATATTAGAAAAAAGAATATCGAAGAAATAGAAAAAGAGAAAAAAGTAGTGAAATAAAAAATCTAAGAAATTTATGAAATTAATGAGAAGGGATGAAAAAATTAAGATCAGAAAAGAGGAATAAAAAAGGGAAATGATAAAATGAAAAATGAAGAGAAATAAAACAAGAATGCATGCATTGAGAGAGAGTTTTAAAAAAATATCATATGAAAAGAGAGGAAAAATAAATGAAAGAAAAAAATTAAATAAAAAGAAAAAAGAGGAGAATGAGGAAGAAAGTAGAAACAAAGAAGAAAAAAGACAAAGAAAAGGAGGAGAAAGCAAAAGAGAAAAAAAGAGAAAAGCAATGAATTGATCCTTCAAGCTGATTGCCCAAGTAGAACATGTCACATGTCTTTCACATGTGGTTTTGTCTGGTGACACTGTTGCTATGGGCAAAAGTCCCAGGCATATTGGAATCCAGTCATTGAGCAATTAGTGATTGGTGAGCCAACACACAAACCAGGCTGTATATATTAACATTGCAATTTAAGAAGATTGCTGTTGTTTGTAACTAAAAGCCAGAAGTGGATTCCATTACAAAGTAATTTCATAATGCTGAGGGTGAGCTAGAAAAATGTTCAGCCTGTTTCTTTCATTTACAATGGTACTAATCCCACCATAATAATAGTAGAAATATGTATTGGCTTTCTAACCAATTCATTTAGGAATATGGAAAATGAGATTTGAAAAAAATTTGGAGCAGTAATTCCTCCTTATGGCAAGCTTTTAGTAAATACTAACCATCTATTAAATATAATTTCTCAGTAAGAACTTTTGTAGTCAAAACATGGTCATAATAAGTATATCTATAGTGGGGAGTCTGTTATATTGGAGAGTAGTTATATGTTGTTGCAGATTAACAGAATTTGGCCTCGTTGTAGATAGCCCACTATAAGTCATAAAAAGATTATAAATCAAGAAAAGCAAATTGAGTTTAGAAACAACATTTTATATATACACAAATATCAATTAAGGTTTTTACAATTAAAGTAATTCTTTAAGTATGGGTCCAACGAACGTTAAAATGTTCATGACAATAAATGCTGCAAAGAGAATTAATGCTTATGAATGTAGGAGCATTGTAAATTAGGAATGTCTTTGATGTATCTGCTCCTTTGATCGGTAAGTAGTTTTGGGACAGCAAAGGATAAGATGATAGGGAAGAGAGGCGAGCATAGTAATTTGCTTGACAGTCAAGGGAGAGTACTAATTACACTCATCTCTCTTGAGTCTGTCTGTCTGGCGATGCTTTCTGTATTGGCTTTTTATTTCGCCTTTTTGAATCGCAGCAGATCATTTGGGAATTCACATCTGTATTTGATTCTGGGCATCCCATTGGCAAATAAACAAAGTTTGTGTAGGCTCGCAAAATGGAATTTGATATTTAATTTTTAGTTTTCAACTGGAACATCTGCATGGAACCAGAGTGCGCACTGATGAGTTTTAGTCATTTGCTTTTTGGTCATGAGAGTGCAAACATCCGGTCCCTTGCTTTGCTCGGTATTAGCACATATCTTTGATAATAATGATACCTTATTATGTTTCATTCTATCTTTTGTGAGTTATGAAATTTAACCAGAAGTAATTCATAATACAGTTTTAATAATAAACTTTAAAAGTTCTATTTCAGTCTCAATTATTATGACATAAAAATATTTTTGCAGGTCTTTAATCCAAAGACTGTGCATTGTGGTGTAATGGATATCAGCTTCAAATGAGAAATCAGACAGTCTAATTCAAATTCGTTTATGTGCATTGTGGTGCAGTGGATATTAGCTCGGAACAAGAAATCGGGGAGCCGAGTTCAAATTCCAGTTGATTTCATTGCATTCACTTATGCGCAAATACCCTTGGGAAAGGTATTAATCCATCTCTTCCTTCCAGTTATGGGTTAAATAACAGGACAGATTGGGTTCTATATTTTAGATTTGAAGTGCCAAGGATCAGCCAGATACAAAACTGACTCTAGGTTCATCCAACTATCAGAACTACAACTAGTTTAATAGAGTCAAGGAATTCTATGATCCTTTTCTTAGCTGCATAGATTTGTTTCTTCAGAGTTACATACAGTTTTGAATTTAGCCACCTTTGTATTTTGTTTTTTAAATCACCTCCCATAAAGTAAGGCTATAAAGCCATTTTAGTGGCTTTATAGCATTACTTTGTGGTTACTAAGGGTTAATAAGTCCAAAAGAATATGAAAAATAAAAAAAAAACATTATTAATGAGATAATAGAACAGAAATTAAGGATAAAGAAGGTTACAATTAACACTACAATTAAAAAATGTGTTGGAAAGAGGAGACAGTGGAGAAGATAAAAGAATGGAAAAAGAAAAATACTGTCATGGCTGCTCTGTATCAAGACATTGAGGGTAAAAAAATGAATTTTGAAGAAGAAAAGAGTTGAAGATCAGAAATGAAATTAGATTTGTGTTTTTATACAAAGATGAAGATACAAGTTCATATAATTTGTGGATTTTTGAAAGATTTATAGCACGAACAATATGGGAAAGTATAAAGCATAAAAAGAGGGCATATGAGAAATAAATATATAAAAGAAAAAAATGAAGGTAAACAGGAAAAGTGTAAGAAGATAGAAAACATAAAAATGAATGAGGATAAAAGAGAAAAGAAAAGTTTAAATCTTTGAAGATCTAAGTTGATTAGAAAGCAATAAGCTCAAAAAGAGTTCCGTAAGGAAGAAGTGCGAGAGAAAAAACTGTTGGCATAGAATTTACAACTATTTAAACGGCAAACTGACGAGACCTAACTATTAATCTAGTGCTGTAACAATTAAAAATTCAAATGTAATTTTTCTAAATTTTGGATGTTTTTTCTTTTCTTCTTTTAATTTAGAAACTTTTGCATTAAAACAAAACTTCTTAATGTTTATGCTAAGATATTTTATTCTCATGACCGTCTTATTAAAATAAAATGTCATAAAAACACGACTCATAGAAATAATTACAAATGTTAAAAACTTAAACTAAGAAAACTGATGTTAATTTGCCTAAGTCAATTTTACCCAAATATTTCAGCAGCAATATGCTGGCATGGTATGTTATTGTCTGCTTATATTCAACTTAAAAGTTTGAATTATGGTAAGGTTCAATTAATTTTATGATTTTACCATAACAAAGCAGTGTTTTTTTTGTTTTTTTTTGTTTTTTTTTAATCACATCACCCCAAGCAAGGCGGTAAGGCCACTGGTGTGCAGGAGGCTACATAAGAGTGAATAAATTGGAAAAGAGAAAGCCGGAAACCACGACCTAAACAGGGAACAAGGGATGAGCTTCTACACCTGTTCAACAGACGCGGGTGGAGTGTGAACCAAGGCAATAGTTCAGACTATCTACTCCAATTGAAAAAAAAATAAATAAATAAAAAGAAAAGTGAAAAGATTGGAAAAGAGAAAGCCGGAAACCACATCCTAAACAGGGAACAAGGGATGAGCCTCTACACCTGTTCAATAGACGTGGGTAGGTGTATGTTTTTTTTTTTATCATTTCACTCTAAGCAAGGCAATAAAGCCATTAAGACACATGTGAAGAAAAAAAAAACATTGAGAGGAGAGGGTAATAAAAGAACAGAATTCAAGGAGACAGAAGGTGACAATTGACATTGCATTTATATTTTGAAGATGGTGCAGTAATTTACTGTATGAATAAATGGTCCACTTATTTGAACTCTGCTCCATCAGAAACAATGGTTAAGAGGTGGTATGCTGACTTTAAATATGGCCATACAGACACAAATGATGTTGAATGAAAAACAAAAAAAAACACACACACACACACACGTTTTGGTTAATCATAAATTGAAGTTGCATGAAATAGCAAAGGAGCCAAACATATCAGAAGGCAGTGCATTCATCATTTTGCACAAACATGTATCAATGAAAAAGCTGTGTTTGCTAACAGTCAATCAAAAACAATGCATCAACAATTCAGAGCATTGTTTTAACTGTTTCAATGCAACAAGAAGTTTTTGTATAAATATATAACAATATATCAAACATAGATCCACCACTTCATTCCAAAATCAAATCAGCAGTCAGCTAAATGAACAGCAACAGGTGAAAGATGTCCAAAGTGACCAAAAATGCAAACATCGGCAGGCAAGGTTTTTGGTCTCCATATTTTGAGAGGTGCGTTTGGTATTTTGTTCATCAGTTACCTTGAGAAAGGAAGAACCACCAATAGTAAATATTATATAGCATTATTGGTGTGTCTGAAGGAAGAAATTGCTAAAAAATGTCCTGTTGATGAATGAAGTTCGAATTTTGCCTAAAACTTTTCTTATTTTATTAGTTAGGCCCGGGATTTATTGAGTGATGTATTAACTATATATCAATGCCCTACTTCCATATTAAACACTTTTTAAAAGTAAATATCAAACTGCGGAATATATATCTGCTAGTTTAAACCGCTTATATATATATATATATAGTCATCCGCAGGCAGATCTGTTTCACTGTATCACAGCTCATCAGTACAGTTAGACTCTGATTGCTACACAACCCAGGCTCGAAACCCGACCGATTTGGCGTCAGTCGGCGACTCTACCCCTGGGCCATGGGGCTTTCGGTGGAAGAAGGCAGTCTTTTTAGCACATATTACACGCCCAATAGCTAGAGTGCTCAAAAATTCTCTTTAAGGCATGTTAGATTAAATAAATTGTGAACATTATATCTTTATTTTTAATAAAATCCATTCGTACTTATGGATAATTTTTTGTGTATTATAATTGAAAGATATAAAAAATGCACTGTAACTTTTACAGTTGATTTTATTATCCATTTCTTAATGTTCCCAAGTACTTTCAATCTCCTTTTTCCAAGATCATCTTCAGGGGTGTAAGTTATGGTGACAAAAAATAACCACAAAATTGTGTTGCTAAAAATTACTGTAAATCTTTCTTTTGCTTCAAATATATGCATGTATGTATGTGTGTGTGTGAGAGAGAGAGATTTCGTACATAAGAAATAAATAAGTCGGTGATAATGAGATTAAAAGTATTTTCTAGTCCAACTCAACACTGTTTTGCAATCAAGAAAGTTTTATGGAAGACTATGAAGGTTGATCAGTTGTTTAGATGTAGCAACAAATCAACTTCTCTTGGTTATTAAATATGTAGAAATCTAAATATTTTGCACACAATTTTTTGTGATAATAATGGTTTTCATGTTACATTTTACTAATTAACCTATAGCTAGAGAGAGAATGAGTAACTTTATACTTATCTCAAGGGTATTTGCTCATGTGAATATAACAGATCCAACTGGATTTTAAACTCAGCTCTCCAATTAACAGTTCCATTACACCAGCTACACATCCAAGTTTACAGCACATAGTATACCCAAGCAGTCACCCATCTAGGTACTAAACAGGCTAAACATTTCTTAACTTTGGTTGATCATATGGGAACTGATGTTTTAACATGATTTGGCTGTAAGCTTGATTATGTAGGTACATCACAAAGTCTAACAATAAAAAAAAAGCATTCATTTTGCACAACAAATATTTTTCAACCTACTCATCTTCCTTCTTAATGCATTTAATTCAATTTTAAATATTAATCAAATAGATTAAATATTATACAGTGAAAATTTTAGCTAATATAGATATTAATATATTAATATTAATATTAATATATTAATATAGATATCATAAGGCTACAGATATGTTGTCCCATCCTCTAAAAGTGTAGTAGGTAATGAGAAGTGAAGAAGAAAGAGTAAACATAGAGGGTATGGAAAAGAAAAGGTAATAGAAAAGCAGCATATGAATTTATAAAGAGAAAAAGAGAAAGAAAAACAAAAAGTACAAAAAAGAAACAAAGTTAGATAAGAGAAAGGTTTAGAAATAAAGAGGATTCTGAAAAGAAAAATGGAGAAGAAAACAGAGGAAATATAAGTGAAAAGATTAAGAAAAGGGATGCTGAGAAAAAGAATGAAGAAAGAAAGTGAACAAGAGGAGGATGATGAGGGAAAAGAAAAAAATGAAGAAGAAGAACAAGTAGACAAAATAGGAAGCCCATAATTTACTGAATGGAATATAAAAGAAACTAACAAAAAACAGTTATTAAAGAAAAACAAAAAAAAAAGCAAAAACAGAAACTATTAAAAAGAGTAAGAGAACATTGGGAATGGGAAAAAAACAGAAACTAGTAAAAAACTGAAGATGAGAAAAAATAAAATAAAAAATAGGAAAAGAGAGATAACAAAATGAGATTTAGGAATCAAATCACAAATAAGAGTTAAGGTTTAGAAAGAAAAAAAAGAAACAATGTGAGTATAAAAAAAAGAATTTTAAAAGATAAAAGATGAAGAAGAAATATTTTGAAAAAGAGAAAAAAAAAGAGAAAGAAGGAGATGAAAGATAAATCAATGCAAAAAGTAAAAAAAACAAATTCCAGCCAAGGCAGGCGTCTGGAAAACGCCAACATATATAAATATTAATGTTTATTGATTTGCATTAAAGTGTTAAGTTGAAAGCAGAAAAGAAATGAGAAGAAAGAAAAACAAACATGCAAAAAAGATTATGGAAGATTTTTTTTTTTTTTAAATTTCTTGATACACTCTGATGAAATTAAGATCAACTCAGCAAAACATAAAATAAAAGTTTTGCTTAAATTCACAATGACACCCAGGGGTCAACATTTTAATCTGTTTCTGATTTTGGCATTCTGCAGATGCATCAATTAAAAAGGAAAATAAGTAGGAAAAAAATGAATAGAATTTGTAAAGAAAATTTTTTTTTTTTTTCAAATAAAAAAAGTCAATTCTTTGCAAGGAATTTCCAGAAGCCATTTCAAATAATGATATTTTCACATGATTTCGTCAGATTACAATTGACTTAACATGAAAATGGAAATGTTCTCCCTATATAAATAGAAGTATTTTTCTCCTAATGGACTGTCTCAATGGATTTATTAATGAGTAAATAAATCATCATCTTCATTGTTGTCCATTAATCCACTGTCAGTATCATTTTGCCTCTTTTACTGGCAACTGTGTACAGATGATATTGTAATCCTGTTCAAATGTGATCAATTCATGAACAAAGATTATCACCTCTTCTTCTACATGCCGTGTTCCTTAAGGACGTTGGCGATCATGCTCTCCCCAATTTTCTCTTTTTTGTATCTCTTAATAAATTATGTCTTTTTTCCATCTCTCCCAAACCTTGCTCCTCATCCATTCATTCAAATTCACAAGGTAGGTGTGCATTGCTTTTCTCTGGATCTCTTACTTCATTCTGTTCTGTGAGTGTCAAATTCTCCAAGCCTTCTTTACTCATTATGTACTCAATAAAATACAACTAAATCTTCCTGATGTTAATCAAAAGTGTCTTTTTTATTGCAATTGCCTCTAAAACTTTATCATTAATCATATATTTGGTCCATGGTATGCTCAGTATCCTTCTCCCACATCTATTGAACAGGTGAAGAGGCTCATCCCTTGTTTCCTGTTTAGGATGTGGCTTCCAGTTTTCTCTTTTCCAATCTTTTCACTCTCTTTTATTTTTTTTCAATTGGAGTAGATAGACTAAACTATCGCCTAGTTCACACTCCACCCACATCTATTGAACAGGTGAAGAGCCTCATCCCTTGTTTCCTGCTTAGGATGTGGTTTCCGTTTTTCTCTTTTCCAATCTTTTCATTCTCTTCTTTTATTTTTTTTCCATTGGAGTAGATAGACTAAACTATCGCCCGGTTCACACTCCACCCACGTCTATTGAACAGGTGAAGAGGCTCATCCCTTGTTCCCTGTTTAAGATGTGGTTTCCGGCTTTCTCTTTTCCATTCTTTTTACCCTTACGTAGCCCCCTGCACATCAGTGGTGTTATCGCCTTGCTTGGGGTGATATGATTAAAAAAAAACAAAAAAAAAAGATTTCTCTTCCTTTAAGTTTCTTCTTCATCTGTAAGGAGTTTTTCCAGAGTTCTCTGCCATAGAGAAGAACTGATAACCCCTCTTCAGTTCTCTTTTCTTTACAAAAGTGATACTAATAAAAAATAGAAACAGGAAAATGGTAACAGAGGCTAATTATTCTTCATGTTTTTTTTTCTTTCTTCAAATAAATTCATTCACCACTAGAAAAAATGTGTTCCTCAAACACACTTGGTTTCATACAATGGTGCTTTGCACAAAGTATTCAAGCAAATATAGTTCATTATTAGTCATTAGGAAAAATATATTGATAGGACAAGAAAAAACATTGCTTTAGAGGATACAATGAAAAAAAGAAATACCAGAGAAGTCTAATTTCAAGTGACAGCAAAAGTTCTGTCAATGAAAGATGAATGTTTCTTGTATTTTAAACTCACTATCAAAAATTAATCAGGGGAGGTAATTCACAAACATAAACTCATTAATTCTAAGCTCTAGTGGACAACTATTTTACAGGTTTTTAACTTCTCACCCAGTCAAAATGAATATTTAATGTGGCTTAGAAGTTCTTTCATTCTTTTTGTTTGAAGATCACTTTAGCATGAAACTTGTCGTAATGATTTTAAATCTGAGTTCCTGTATACTTTGTTGTTGGTGATTGTTATCATCAAAACTCTGTCATAGTTTGGTTTCAAGAGGCACTGAACATTATCAGCTTTTGCTTATTTTACCCATTACACTCTTCATATATTGTGTATATAAGTTTGTATCACTTTTCGATATCACCAGAAGAATCCACAACAAAGACATGAGTTATTTGCTCTTTGTTCTGTAATGGATTCTAATAATAATATAATAGAAATAAAATTCTATCTTACATTAAATGTGATAAATAAAATTCTACAATTATTCGGTGCTGACTAGAATGTTATCTGTTTAATTTAATATTTTAGAAGTATTAAGCATAAACAAGAACATACAGCAACATAAAGAAAGATTACATTTCACTGTCGCTTTCTGCCTTTCTAGACATTGTCTATTAGTGCTTTGATACAAATTCATCCAAATACAATTTTTTACAGGTACATGTAGAGATTATATTTCTTGCAAAAAGAACACCTATTAACTATCTACAATCAATACTAATTCTCAATTCACAACATTCATTGTTTTTGTTCCAACATTTGATATTAAAACTTGGCCCTTTAACAGACAACTGGAGACATGAGAGTACAGCAGAAAAAATATAAAGCAACAAACACAAGCATTCTACTTTTTCTATGTGCCTTGTCCTTTCAGGATGTAGACGATCATGGTTCTCCATGTCTTTCTATCTCTGGTGGCTCTTAGCACACTTTCTCCTATTATACCACGCAACCTCTGTTCCATCATCCACCTGCTCAGACCTTTCAAATATGTTATTCGCTGCTTTGGCCTGTCTCTTTTTCCTTCTATCTGGCCTGTTAGTATCAGGTTCTCCAAGCCCTCCTTCCTCATTGCATGTCCAAGGAATTTAGCTGTCAACACAAGCATTAGTTTGAATAAATCAACAATGAGTAGAAAACCATTAAAAACTTTCAAGCAAAAACATAGAAGCATAGAATCAGTGTTTCAAATTCTTTTATCATTTTTCCTTATTCCATTCCTCATTGTTCTTATATACTTTTACATTGTGGTGCAGTGGATACCAGCTCGGAATGAGAAATCAGGGAGTCGAGTTCAAATTCCAGTTGAATTCATTGCATTCACTCATGCGCAAATACCCTTGGGAAAGGTATTAATCTGTCTCTTCCTTCTAGTTATGGATTAAATAACAGGACAGATTGGGTTCTATAGCCTTGGCTGGCAACCAATCTACCACAGAAAGCAATGGCAACCTACTACAGTATAATATTCTGCCCAGTTAGTCATGTCTCTTTCGAGACATGATCGCCCAAGCGTGTTTCACGTATGGCACTTAAACTGTCATGATGAAAACTATTTTTATGTGACTTTCACTGATCTGTTGCACTGTTGCAGACACAAAAACAGGTCCTAACTTTCACAGGGTATGTTTTCATCTAAAACACTGTTGCCACAAAATTCCTCAGTAGTCTCAACATTCACTGTCAACAGTGCACTGAGCAAATCATTCACAGGTAGCTTCTCTTTTCTGCCTTTATCCATCCCAACTCACCCCTCCTGAGAAACAACAAGACTTTGATATTACAAAACAAATGGCTGCCAGGCAAACAAGTTTCATTTTTTTTTTTAATCATCTCACCCCAAGCAAGGCATTCCACTGCCACTATTGCGCATGGGGCTACATAGGGGAAGGTAAAGAGAAGGAGTGGTTAGACATAGGGAATGTCAGGAGGAAGGTGACAGATGAGTAAGGATAGCGAGGATGAGGGTTGGGCAGATGGGAAGAGTGTTTGATAGAATGGGAGCAGGTTAGTGTGTTAGGAGGTGTCTATTGACCTTACGTTTAAACTCCTGGAGATTGTAGCCGTCGGGGAAGCAATCGTTTGGAAGAGAATTCCACAGTTGGGAAGTGCGAGGAAAGAAACTGTTGGAGTAGAAGTTATAGCTGCATTTTATCGGTTTCACTGTAAAAGGGTGGGATCTAGTTGCTAATCTAGTATCTCATTCAAATTCGTATTTAGGGGGCACTAGTGATCTAAGTACACTCATTTCTTTTACCAAATTACCCTAACTCATTTATAACAGTATTTCTCAGTTTGATTTTGTTATGCATTGACTACACACATATTTTCATAAAAGGAAATTTAAAAAAGAAAACTAAACATCAATTGCACAAAGACAGAATGTGAGGCAAATCACAAATTGGAATTATCAAAATCAAGCAAGTACAACAATTTAAAAACTAGGAAGTGTTACAACAAAAGACAGAAAGTGCAACATCCACATCTGAAAGAGCATTGATATAATAAAAGATGCCTTTTTGTTAAGCAAAGTATTAAAAAACAGAAAAATTTAATTAGGAGGTGTAAGGATATGCATTGTGGTGCATTGGATATCGGCTTGGAACAAGAAATTGGGGAGCCGAGTTCAAATTCCAGCTGAATTCATTGCATTCGCTTACATGCAAACACCCTTGGGAAAGGTATTAATCCATCCATTCCTTCCAGTTATGGGTTAAATAACAGGACAGATTGGGTTCTATAGCCTTGGCTGGCAACCAGTCTACCACAGAAAGCAATGGCAACCTACTGCAGGATAATCTTCTGCTCAGTCAGTCATGTCTCTTTCGAGACAGGATCACTCATGCGTCTATCACGTATGGCACTTAACTGACTGACTGAACTGTTGCATAATATCAGTCCTTCTATATGGCTGTGAATGCTCTACAATCTCATTGCTGATGAAGAAACTTGATACAACAGAAATGTGGTTCTACATAAGCATGCTGAGTATACTTAAGAACACATACTTAAGATCAGAAAGATAATTGAAATTTCTAGAGCACATAATAAAGAAAGAAGTCTTGAAAATTTGGGCACTCAAGGCAGATGGTGAAGATAAGAAATACAGAAGAAAACAATGTATAACCTATTTAGTCAATATCTTGTTAAATAAAAACATCTGAAAGATGTTACAGAAATTGTTTTGACAGTTATTGACTTGATGATTGTCAGCTAAGTGAAGTGGACCTCACAACAACCATGTTAAACAACTCTGACAAAGAGGGGTCACCGAGTGAAACAAAATCCTGGGTTCCTGGGAAATTACTTTTTTTAGACAAAGGTGACAAGTAAAAATAACACTGTTCTCTATAAGACAGTGCTTACTACCAGCTATGGACAGAAATGAATGAGAGGCCACTCACCTCAATGTGAAAAGAAAGACACACCTGTTCACTCTCATTGCTACCATTTCATCACTTGTCTACAGCTGAAAATTACAACCAAATAAAATTTGCTTACTGCTACAATTGGCACATGATTCTATTTTCTGGATAACAATTTAGCTAAAGTATTATTTTAAAGCTACAAGTATTTAACTGGAAGAAGTTGCCCATTGAAAATAAACCTTGTTTCAGGCCTGAGTTGCAATGCCACACCTAAAATGCTTGTCTAAATGGATGGCAGAACAGGGTTTAGGGAGATAGCAAAGGGACAAAATTTATTAAAATCTACATGAAACTAGAAATTCTAGAGAGCTATGATTGTCAATATCCTGAAGGGGCAGGGGTACATAAAAGAAGAAGAATACTGCCTTCAATTTTTTGAAGAGCATTGTTTTAATCACTATATTTTGTAGAAGTCATTTTCATTTTCTTTGTGAACAATTTGACATTGTCCATATATGTTGGCATTTTTCCTTCCATGTTTATAAATGATATCCTTCTTGACATCATCGCAAGATTTCATTCAATCATCACATGACTGTGCCAATAGCCAAAGAGACAGAACATCACTATAAAAGCTTCCACTTCTAATATTTAGCTTAACCATGAACTCAGTTCTCTCGTTTTTAGTGATCAATTTCATTTCAGTTATATTTCCCAGTTCTTTATGAAAATAATGCCATATTTGTATCAAAATCATTAATCCCATAATCCATTAGGACTGTAGAGGCACCACATGCACTGCAGCCATAGCAGTGGTGATCTAATTTGGGAAAAGATAACATGATGGTGCCTAAAGGCAAATTTGAATTCAGAGTTTTCTTTCTCCTAGACTAGTCACCAGCCAATGCATAAATATGGCAAATAACAAGTTTCAAAGTGTGATATTGTTCAAACATTTGTGAGCTAATGCTTTCAACCATTCAACATTTATTGAGTCCAGATTATATGTTTTCATATAAACAACAAAATGACTAAGCTAAAAAGATAATTTTTTTTATACCTTGTCTTGAATAAAATGTATGTTTAAAATCTTAAACATTGTCTTGAAGAAAACTTGAAAATAAAATTTCAACCTATGACAGACTCCCCTCACTCATTTTTTAAGAATGTCGGTCATTGATGTTTTTCAAGCCTATACACCCGTGGGTAGTCAGGCTACTGAAGGATGGGTGTTTTATTAAAACACCTTTCTAGATAGATTATCTTTCATAGCTAAAGAGCTTCTATCAACCCATTTGGTGAAGATTGCATACTAATAAAATCTAATTTCACTCACACAGCTTAAATGAACCTGTGACATAGTCCTCTGGTACTTCATGACAATGGAGCATGTTGACATTCCCCCCACCCCAAACTGATATTATCAAGAATTCACCTCCTTTACAAATTGACCATAGAAAGATTTGAACACAGTTTGCATGTTTGAAAGAAGAATGCTCTATTTGAGCACATGTCCATTACCCATTAAATATGTTAAATACACTGAATGTACATTTTTTTTTTATTTGCAAATAATAGCCTATATTAAGTAAAAATAAAAAGGATTTTTTAATTAAATTTTCATAACATCTCTGGTTGGAAGGTTTCTAAGATTGAAGTCAACAGCCCACACCTTGAGAGGGAAGGGATTCACCAGTACTATTTTGCCCACAACATACTACGCATGAATGAATACCTATTAAAATATGTAGGGGAAGCTTGTCAGGTGCTCTGCTGCACAGTAACATTACAACCGCACCTGGTCATGGGATAGATGATGTAATCTATGAACTTCTATATTTCCCTGCTCATAAGACAGGCATGCACAAAAAACTCAAAACATTTTTGAAAAAGCAAAGAAATTTAATACATCATATGTTTCTTGTTTTCCAATTCAATACACTGATAAACTAAATACTGTTTTGAGACTTTATTTTTATAGTATCTCATAGGTAACTATAGTAAGCACATTTTTAAAATATGTACTAATTACAAATATACACAGACAGGGATTTGGAGTACATGCTATTAAAGGATAGACTTCAAATATATAAGGACAAAGATATATAAATCACAAAATGGAAAAAAATGATGTATACAGCTTTAAAATGAGTTCATCAGATTAAAATAATATCTTATTGATGGAGTTGCATAGGAGGGTGGAGGGAGAAAAATATAAACAAAAATGTCAGCAATAATTATGAACTAAGATGAAACACTGATAATGTAGAGATGCTAAATTTTAAATCTAATTTAGTTTCCAAACAATATTTTTTTATCATTGTTGTTTTTAAATATCCCACACTGTGATAACAGAAAATTTGTTAAAAGAAATGAAACACTTAAAAATCATAGATGCAAATTCATCAAGGAAGAGTCAGAAATCAGTACACTTTCTATACAATTTTGCCTTGGTAAATTACTTCCCTTTATAATTTCATTTAACAATTTCATTATGAAAGAAAAAATGCTACAAATAACTGTGATGCAACTTCATAGAAAACGAGATGACGTGCCATGTACTACCTACTGAGGTGATGTCTTGTGGATTCCTTGGACTGTCAATAATTTTCTTCCTTTTAAAGGTGGGCATCACTGGCCAGTGACTGAAGAGTGCTCACATTGTCTCCAGACTACAGTTCAAAAGGTATTGAGTTGGTCAAGATCCAGATATCGAGTTAGATCTAGGCAAGATCCAAAATAAACAAAGTTAACTATGCTTGCAATACAATGAACTTCAAATGCAAAACATCTGTTTACCTTCAATTCTATGTCACTGATATCATTTTGTTTTGTTCAATGATCAAAAGTAAATGTTTTTACACAACATTAAAAATCTTACTTGCAGTAGCATAAGGTAGCTCTTAGCACGCTTTCTCCTGTTACCCCACACAAACCCTGCTCTGCCATCCACCTGCTCAGGCCCTTCAAATATGTTATCCACTGCCTTCCCCTGTCTCTCTTTCCCTCTGTCTGACCTATGAGTATCAGATTCTCTAAGCCTCTCTTCCTCATCACATGCACCAGGAACTTCAGTTGTATTTTTCTGATGCTTAGTATTAATTTCATTTTCATTTTCATCTTCTAAAACCTTGTCATTGCTCACATGCTTGATCCATGATGTCTACAACATGCTTCTACCAAACCACATTTCAGTTGTTTCAAGTTTTCCCTTCATCTTTGATGATATTGTCCAGCATTCACTGCCATATTGAAGAACAGACATCACATAGCAATCCAGCACTCTTTTCTTTGTTCCTAGCAAAATTTTCTTGTCTCTTAATACTCTGCTCAGCTTCTGGAATGCGTCCTTGGCCATGACAATTCATCTTCAGATCTCAATGTTACACTTTCCATCTCCCATTAGAACACTTCCCAAGTACTTAAATTTTTGTACTTGCTTGATTTTAGTACTCCCAACCTGTGATTGACATTTTGGGCTCCTCTGTTTGCTGTTGGCCATATATTCAGTTAAATACAGTTGCTAGGTAATATTATTTTATTCATATCCTTCATTCTGTTGTCCTTCAGAAATTTATTCTTTCATAGTTTTGATGAGCTTTCCTCTTCACATTAAACATAAAATAATCAGGACTTTAAAGAAGCTAAAATGTATTTTCAATGTAAATATTGAAAGATACAAATAAGTGCTCTTTGATAAAATCCTATGATTATTTCAGATTTTATTTTGTTGATATTCTGTGGATAGAAATTTTTATCTTAATTTTCATCAAATGTTGTAAATATTTTTCACTTTTCAGTGAGGGAGAAGCATTATATAAAGTAGCTTCACCAGTCAAGAAACTAAAAGAAAGTATTTTTTAGACTTTTAATACATCAAGAGGCTACAACCAAAACCATGCAAAATATATAATATTCAAGTCATGCAAATATTGGAAGTCTATTCTTCTTGGCTTGGCTGTGGTACAAAGGACAAAATTTACTTTCTAGCATTTTTTTCCAGTATAAACAGGTTTTCTAAACCAAATTCTGATGCCAGACAGGAAAAGAAATATAAATGATTTTCAATATACACACAGCATCATCCATCATAAATTGTGTTTTTATTTTTATTTTTTTTTGTTTACAGACATGTCTGAACATGAATAAAATAGTTGCTGGAGTATTTGTCATGTTTTCAGCCATTTTGGTCCTTGCAATGCATAAGATTCTTTTGAGTCTTTTAAAAATTACACTTAAAGTTCTATGCAGCATGGACACTTACAAGTACACATTTAATACACTGCACAAACATGCACATATTACTAGCTTTATTTTTTTTTAAACTGTCTGTTATTATTTAATCCTTGTCTTGGATTCTAAAATTTCTGTAATTTTAAGATTGTGAACCTAAATTGAAAACTAAAGCCATAATAATGATTTTTGTGCTATCACAAATATTCTTCATTCTTAAATCAACAAAAAACAAAAAACAATTTATTACATTGATATATTTTAATTTTATAAGTTTATAAGTATAAAGTAGATATTTCAGGTGGTATAGCAGATAGTTATTTGACTAAGCCAGGTTTGAAACAATGCTACAGTATACACTGAAATTCCAATAAGAAAAACTGATTTTTAATATCAGAACAAAGACAATATTGCTATATATTAAGCTGGTCAAAATATTGACTCAGTTTATTAAGCCTTAGCACACTGCATTATTTACTAGTATTATTTCCCCTTTCATTATATTCTTCTTCAAAGGTAGTAGTTCTTTTGGTAATTTTAGTCAGCATTATTTTCTGTTGTCATAACAGGACATAACAACTTCAAAATTAAAATACACTATAATTTGATAAGAGTTGCCTGCAGTGACTGGAAAAAAATTTCCTCAGAAAACAAAATCACTTACAGAGGGCTTAAAATTTAGTATTAAAAAAATATTTCAACATTAAATTTATTGAACAATATATTTAGCGATTTCTTCCACTCACTTCTGTCATCTTTCAAGCAATTTCAAAATTCCATTCTCCCAGAATATTTTATCAATCTCATCAAAGAACTGACAAGCTACTTCTTGAAGTCTTCAGAATAGTCATGCAAAAATGTACAAAATTCTTTTTAGAAGAAATTCTAACTTCAGAACTATAATTTCTTTCTAACTTTTAAATTCTAACTTCTCTCATGAGAGTCTAATTCTAATTTTTTTCGTGAGAGTCTGCAAAAAAACACCCAAATCTCCAAACCCCTTTTTTTTAGTTTATGAAATAAACATTACCAATCTGGTACTTGGAGCAGAATTTAACTAATCATGCACTTAAATACCAAAATACAAGTATAAGCACTATCAACATAATGTAGCTTCCCTGTTCATTTTCTATAAATATCTTCATGGTAATTATTCTGATGAAGATTTTAGAAATTTAATGAAGATTTTAGAAATTTAAGTGCTTGTGGAACTCTCTTCCAGCCTCTTGCTCCTTAGTCAAATTTGATCATAAAAAATGTAAATGCAATGCAAATTTTGTTAATTCTTATTCTTTTGTTATTTTCACTCCTTAATAATGTTTTTTATTTCATATTCTCTAACATTCAGTAATCCCTTGTATCTCATTGGCTTTATTGCCTAGTTTGGGGTGGAATGATTAATATATATCATCAAGATGCCCTAATTGTTTGCTCTGGAATACTCAAAAGTTACTAATTGGAGGATCAGGTACAAATCACTTTGTGACCTATCTTTTTGTTAAAAAATCTATTATAAACAAGACATTTGAAAAAAGTAGACAAAGCATAGTATTAAAGCCAGATAACTACAAAGCTTTACTAGTTCTTTGAATGTTTTGAGTAGAAAAAAGGGTAGCAGTGAAATGTGAAAAGAAAAAGTGTAAAGAATTAACAACAATGTTGTAACTCTTTAAAGTTATGCACAATAGCAGCAGCAGACAAATGCAACCATATGTAAAATCAGGCTGATAAGAAAATTCCAGAAAGAAAAAAGAAAGAAATAGCTGATATCTTGTGCTGGGCCAGAGATAGAAACACATTTTTATTGCTACATTGTTGACATACTGACAAGAAAGCATTACATCGGTGTCATTCTTAAGTGTTACACAAATGCAACAGTTAAAACATTACAGATTTTGAAAATCTGAGAATATTACAGGTTCTGTAAAGTACTGAAATCACCAGTTATAGCAAGAAAAAAAAAAGATCTTTATCAAATTGAAACCATAATTTTTATTTGGCCAAGTTGAATAGCTTCCATCAGTGCAAGAGAAACAGATTCATCTTTCTCACTTCATAGAGCAAGAAAGATACATTGGCATACATAGATACTGAAAAGAATGAATCCATCTCTTCTCTTTCCACCTAAATTCAATAAGTATCCACATTGGTTTTGATTGACAAAAGTTACCAATGACTGAATTTTATAAAGAACTCTGTTCTAAACTATTTTCAAAGATTTATAATCATTTAACAAATATAGCATTATACTATTATATATATCACACTCCACCCACATCTATTGAACAGGTGAAGAGACTCATCCCTTGTTTCCTGTTTAGGATGTGGTTTCTGGTTTTTCTCTTTTCCAGTCTTTTCACTCTTATGTAGCCCCCTGCGCATCAGTGGCATTTTCGCCTTGCTTGGGGTGATATGATTAAAAATATATATATATATATATATATATATATATATATATATTGTGTGTATTTTGGCAGCATTTTTTCATTAATACAGGTTTCATTGAATAATATAGACAAGTTCTGTCTATTTATTTTGTGTAAGATGCTTTCATGAAAAGATGACAAGAAATCGCAGTAATTGTTGATTTTTTTATCAGGTCTGAGCAATCGGCTTACATAAGCCATTATCAAATTTACTATTTTGCTTGGGGTAAACTCAATTAAAAATATATAAAATTTAAAGTAATAAAGACATAAAGGGAACTTTTTATACCAACGCATTTTATTCCTTGAGGAACTTTTTTTTTGTAACTTGTATCTATATACAAAAGTAACATGAAAGAAAAAATGTTAAGTTTTCAAATTTTGAATTTGAGATTTCCCTAAAATATTCTTAAAATTTACTGTGTAATTGAGTTGTAATGGCTGTTTTCTTATAAGGAAACATTCAGCACTGACTGAGTATTCCCAATGAGGCTGAATGCAGTGCAAGGCCATTTTTATTATGAGACATCTGAGCTCTTAAGCTTGGCCTAAAATATCCCATAAAGACAGCGTTAAGCTCTTATCCATTTTTCTCAGATAAGACACTACCCTTCAGTGGAACCTCATCTGAATTTCTCTCCGCCTGGAAATAAACAAAAGTGAGTAAATGTTTTTGTTGAATGTTTTAAAGTTTTAATTATTTTTATTTTTTAATGTAATTATCATTTATTTCTATGTATTTTATTTTGTTTAATTATTTATATACTACTTTATTTACTTTACTTAAATTTCTGAACTAAATTATCTCAACCTTTTTAAAAATTTAATGTCATGAATGTTGGTTTTAGAAAGAATAATTTCTTTTTTGATAAAAATCTGCATTTAAGTTAACATTTTGGCAAGAAATGATAATTACACTTTCAATAACTTTTTATCTGAATAAGTTATTTTCTCTTTTAATAAGTACAACATTTTCTAGATGGAAGTTGTGGGTGAAATTATTTCTATGTATAACTAATAAAGTGGATATATTTTTTTTATATAGGAGATCTGTCTAATCTTCATATATAATGAGAGAGAAAATGTTAGGTGGTCAAATCTGTTAATTATTTCTGTTTAGCATCTAGAATTGAAGATGCTAATTTTCATGAAAGACAGACTCTCATTATTTGAAAGATGGGCATAGCAAAATGTTTGAAAACCAAACTAGATCTGTTCCAAAATAAAACTAAAACATTAACCAAAGGTTAAATAAACAATTCTAATCAATTTATACATCAAGGATATTATCTTTTTTTGTATGCCTAAAATGACAAATGTAGGATGTGCGTTGTGGTGCAGTGGATATCGGCTCAGAACAAGAAATCGGGGAGCCGAGTTCGAGTTCGAGTTCCAATTGATTTCATTGCATTCACTTACACGCAAATACCCTTGGGAAAGGTATTAATCCATCTCTTTCCTCCAGTTATGGGTTAAATAACAGGACAGATTGGGTTCTATAGCCTTGGCTGGCAACCAGTCTACCGCAGAAAGCAATGGCAATCTACTGCGGGATAATCTTCTGCCCAGTCAGTCATGTCTCTTTTGTATGGCACTTAAATGACTGACTGAAAATGAGTCTTTTATTTTAATGATTTTTAAGACTAACATCCAGAGCTTTTAGTAGTAGAATAGACTATAACTTTTCCCAAGGTCATAAGCATAAAATGAATGCAAACCAACCTTGTCAGTGTTCAAACTCAGTTTGTCTGCTTGATTCCCTGTGGTTTTCACTATGAGCCTTCTTTGTATTTTTTCTTCTTGTGAGTATGAACAGTTTTACAAATTTCTGTTTTTAAAGGGTGCTTCAAAATTGTTTTTATATGCCATATTATGCATGAAATTCTTTCTTTTTAACAAAGATTATCATAAACTAGCAGTATAGCCTGGCGTTGCTCGGGTGTAATGAAAGCTTTAAAACTAATCCATGCTCCTGGAGCTCAGACTCTTTGGATGTTGGCACGAAAGACTAAAAAGCAATAGTTATTTCCAGTTAAAGTGAAACCGTAGACTGAAAGAAAAATGAATGGATCTAAGTCAAATTTTGATTTCCTGTTATCGATATCAAATAAGTTTTTTTTCGTCATAAACTGAATTTTGAAGGCTAGATAAGTCCTGCGAGTAAATAGTATCATGGCTAAGACCAGAACTACAATTATACCGTCTTAGAGCCAAACCCGAAGCAAAAACTAAAATAAAAGGGCTGAAAAAATACAGATATACAGTCAGATAAACAGACACACACACAAACATTTTGCCTTTTATATATATATATATATATATATATATATATATATTATAGATTTCCTGCCCTATTGTAAGAACTGCATCCTTGAAACTTCTGAATATTGTTTCTTATGTCTTTGTGTACGAGTGTATCAAATTTGATTAAAATCAGACCACTCCTTCTATAACACGATTTTTTCGATTATCAATTTTCAATCTTTATCGGGGGCACCTTAATACAAAACCTAGCTAAGAACACTCGCATACACTTATAATACAACTGTGTAAATTTTCAAGAAAATCGATTCATCCGTTTCGGAGTCTATAGGTAACGGATACACACACACACACACAGTCCCATAAGTTTAGATATATAATAAGATCATATAAAGTACCTCCTTTCCTCACAGAACTACTGTTTTTCAGCAGGGAGCTTGGACAATAGAACTAAGCAGCCATTTGTAATGTTTGAGCTCCAGGTTAATTATGGAACTCTATTGAAATTATTTGTATTCAAGAAGATTAAAAGAAAATTTTCACATTTCTAACAGAACTAAAAATTGATTCAGCCCCTAAACAACATAAGAATGGGAGTCTTGTTCTCAATTATCTCATAAATACAAGTTATATCAAAAATTTATCTTCTTTTTTTTTTTAAGCAGGTAATGATTTGAATAAAGAAATGAAAAAATGTGATTTGGGATACTGCCAGCTTTCTGAGAGAGTCCTCTTGGTTAAACTGAGAGGAAAACCTATTATAGTAGTTTATTCATCAATAATGTTAAGAACGGAGAAAGAAAAAGAATCATTCTACTTCGTACTGGACAATGCCAAGACTTAGTGCAAAAGCCAAGAAATTAGAATGCCAAGAGAGGGGAAGAGAGACTACCGGCATCTTTGGATTAGGAATCCACAATGAACAAGGGAAAAAAATGGGTTCAATGGTGCACAGTAAATGACCAGGTAATAACTAACACCTGGTTTCAAGAACATCCACAGAGATGACACTAAAAACTAAATAGATAACCATAAAAAGCATATTCAGAAATGCAGTTGTTCAATACAAAACCTATCCAGGCACCAACTGTGGAAGCAACCACATCCCAATCATCTGCAAATTAAGGGTGAAACTCTGGAGAATGAAGAAGCATAATGTAGCACTAAGACTGCAATACAACATGCTCGTGAATAATCTCAACCTGCAGAAAGAACACATTAACAATGTGAAAAACAAATACAAAGAACAAATTGGAAAAGGAAACTCAAAATGAAGTGATATTGACATCAGCAAACAACATTGCCCCAAAAGAGATCAGAGACAAAAGAAAAAAAATGAGTGACTGACTGAAGAGATTCTCAACATGATGCAAAGGAGACAGAAAATGATGCCAAGATATGGAATGGAATACAGGAAACTACACAAGGAAATAAGGAGCAAATGCAGACAGGCTAAAGAGAGATTGAGCAGGACTAATAAAGCAGACATGCATAAAGAGATAAGAAAACTGACAGGACAAAAAACCTGCTTCTCAACAGGATGTATAAAATCCAAGAATGGAATGATAATATTGGAGAAAGAGGAAATACTCCAGCAATAGGAAGAATATATAAAAGATCTTTTCCACAGCAAGAGAGAGCAACCAATAATACACAAAGATGAGGACAAACCGGAAATATTAAAGTCTGAAGTGGAAGCTGCAATGGCCAAACTGAATAGAAACAAAGCAGCTGGACCAGACGGCATTGTAATAGAGCTACTGATAGCCCTGGAAAAATTTGGCACAGAGAAAATTACAAAAATAAAAAATGAAATTTATAATAGTGGTGTACTACCAGATGACCTCAGCAAGTCAATTTTCATAGCACTGCCTAAGAAGTCCAGGTGCAAACAAGTGCAAACTCCACCAAAAAAATCAGTTTAACGAGCCACATTATAAAACTGATCGTCCAAATTCTGATGAATAGAGCGAGAAGCAGAATTAGGCCAAAAATAGGACAAGAATAGTACAGTCTTGAAAAGATATGCTGTCACTTAATATTTGTTACAGCCACCAGTTAGTACTCAATGAGAATAAAAGCAACAACAACAGGAATAAAAACCTATACGATAATAATCCATTTTCTGTTTCTAAATGTATTTCTTACTTTAACAACAAAAAACAGCACACTGTAGCATGATTTTTGTTAAGACAAGACCCTTTAAATGCTTCAATTGAAGACTTAAACAATTGTCTGTCCAATGTGAAATTTAATAATAGGCTTGTGTCTGTATTTAAACTCATCCTAGTAATAAGGACCAAATTTTTTAAGTTTGTGACAAAAAAATCATATCAATATTAAAAGAGGAAAATAAAATAAAAAGATTACTAATTGCTTCATAAAATAATGATATTCAATGAAATAATGATTTTGTTTTCATTATATTTTTATACATAAATATTTTTTTTTAACAAAATAAATGCATTATTTCATACATATCATTGCTTTGTACAAAAATTATTGCTTCTTTTTATTTTTCTCATCAATCATTAATATTTTTATGTACACTACCGGCCATAATTATTAGGCCATCCCAGTGTTTTCAAAAATGATGTATTTCATACTAATTTTTAGTATTTATTGCCAAGTGAATAATTGTAAATGAAAATAGAATGGTTCTTTTGTTAATACTGCACAATAACATGTGCATCAAATGAATTTATAAATATTTAATAATAAAATATATTGCAGTTTCATCAATGAAAGAATGAAGAAAATTTAGGGTGATTTGGACAAGTTCATCTTTGCTTCCTTGCCTTGTAAAATTTTGCAACATAATAATAACAAAAGAACCATTCTATTTTCATTTAGAATTATCCACTTAAAAATATTATGAAATACATCATTTCTTTTAAAATACTGGGGTGACCTAATACTTATGGCCAGTAGTGTATGCTCAAAAATTGTTTAATATTAGACTCTTACTGATTGGAGAGATTTATTTTTAAAATATCACTTTGAATCCTATGATAATAAACTTCATCTGGCAGAAAAGACTCAGATCAGGAGGTTTTGAGGAGCATGGAACCACCTTGTAATTGCTGTTATTTCCAGGTTCATTCTGAGCCATGGTGGTGTCACTTGTTACGTTTTCTGTTATGAGTAAACAGTGAACTCCGAAATTTGGTTTAAAAGATGAAAATATAAAAATGCATTTAAAAAAATTACCAACAATATATTTTTGGAAAAAAACGAAATTACCAAAGCTCACAAAAAAATAAAATTAAAAATTTTGGTATTAAATGATACATAAGTTGATATGTCACCAAACCAATTACATTACACAAGGCAATCATGGATTATGTTTCTTCATTACCTGTATATTGTCAAGGTAATTGGAAAGAATAGTGGAGTGGTTTCTCATTGTTTTATTCATAGTTTTGAATTCAAAATTGTCCCTCTTATAAACTAGTTACTATACAAGGCTAGAGAACCCAGTCCCCCCCCCCACCACCACCACCATTCCACCCAGTTATTTATAGATTTATACTTTCCAAAAAAACGTTTATATGAAAGTGAATGCAGGTATACTTCACCTTACGTCAATAATTTGTTCCAGGAGAGGTGACTTAAGTCGAAAAACAACTTAAATCAAACTTACTTGTCACTAGGTTAAACCACAAATAACCATTACGAGTTCTGTATTTTATTTATAAATGCATTTTTAATAATATATGATCAATAAAAAATACTTTGATCTTACAAACAAATAAATTTTACTTTTTAATATTGTATAGAAAATAAAAGTAATCTAAATTTACAAATACATGTATGTACATACTTGTAACTGTAGATGTTTACAATTTGTTGATCTTCACAGTAGATTGCAGAATCTTTATTTGTGAATGTGGTTTACTCTAAGATTACAAAATAAAATGATTTTGTAAGGCTAAATAAAAAATAAAACTTATTAAAATTATTTTGCAATAGCAGAAAAAAAATTAATTCATGTTAAATTTACCAATATTTACATTGCAGAAGTAGATGGCTGTGAATTGTCAACATCAACAGCTGATTCTGACTGTTATTGTTCAATATACTTTTTAATAAGAAACTGGTTTGTTCCTCAAACAGTGTTCTTTTCTTCAAGGATTACAGATATTTTCATATTTTGTTCTCTTAGATTTAAGATGATTATATTAACATTTACTGTAAATGTACATATTTTAATATGATTTTATATGCTTTTATTCTTACTTATTGCTCAGCAACATGATTTTATGTGCTTTTAATGCTTTTCTAGTGATGTTATTATGACTTCAGTATTTGTGGCGGACAGAAGTTGAATAAAATAACTTAAACTTGATTGTTATTTTTCCATATATTTTTTCTTTTTACAAACAATGTATGATTGCGAACGATTTAAATTTAAACAACGTAACCCGAGGTATACCTGTACAATTGACTCGTTGGGAATTTGAACTTGGTATACCCATTCTACTTTCTGTTCCAATAGGTGCAACACTATTTTGCATTCCATTAGAGCTTAGTTTCCCCTATTTTATTTATTTGCAAATATAAATTCTTTATGGTCAAGTCATGATAAGGCCTGCTGCTGGTAACATGTAACTAAGTACAACCTGTCACATGGACAGGCAGTTGGTGTCTAAATCAGCTCCTCCAGTAGCTTTCCTGCTGGTAAAGAGGGTGACACATCACCCCAACAGGGTAAAATACAAAACCTGTCAATTGGTAGATGAGCTTTTTATAGGAGCCAATGGCCAACATATGTATATAAATTAGACTAGGATATGGGCCTCAAGCCTTGAATGGCAATTTTCCTAGAGATGGCATCTTGATAAAAAACACTCAGTGTACTTAGACTACCACGAGTATCTGCATTGGACATCAGGAAGTGCATCTGACCTTGTAAAACCATGACTCTAATCATTATGACAAATCTTTCTTTAGGCAGGACCCACCTTGCTTTGTGAAAGATTAATCCTTGTCCTGCCTCAACAAATAAACCTGACTATGTATGTATGTATGCAAATATAAATTCTAATACCTAGAGAATAATTTCACACTATGAATTAGAATCCCCTTCAGCATCCTTTAAGTATATATAAAAGATAAAACAGAATCTGTCAGTTATTAACTCCGAAACATGAAACAAATATAAACAAAACAAAAAACATTTCTTTATGAAGCACTTTATAAGACACTGTATTTCAAGATATCTCTATAAAAGATACCTCATTATGGATAATTTTACTTAACTAAATAAGTTTCTTATTGAAAAAAAAAAGAATATTTCCTTCACACATAATGGAACAATTGTCTGTCTACTTATTGATATAAAGATCTGTGATTAAGAAAGAACCATGTTAGAGGAGCTGAATTTGCATACTGCAAGGTAAGTGGAAATATCAAAGTCAAAACAGAGAATTTGAATAAAAAAAGAAATGTTAATGATTGAATAAATAAAAAGTAATTTCTTTTTTCTTTGGTTAAGATACCTCAATTATTATATAAAAGTGTGTTACAGCTATTATAGACAAGTTTACACTGAGGTCAACACCAAGAAGTGACAATATTTTCTGCTTAAAAGCAATCTTCAGGGCTGAAGTTTGCTTTCAAGCATTTAACACACTGTCACTGCTCAGTATTAACCTCATTTTACACTTTTATATTTACATACACTCTATACCTGATTATAAGCACTTTTCTTATATATATATATATATATATATCCTCAAAGCTTTAGAGAAAATCTAAGAGGCTTAATATTTGTGAAAACTTTGAGAAAGTTGGAAAATTTTTATGCATGAGATTTTTGGTTATCCTCATTATTGTTGTGTTTTTTCTCTACAATGATAATTTTATAATTAAGCATATATATTTCTTCATGAAGTTCGCTGATGATGACAACATTTGCTTCACACCAAATTAGAAGAATAAGAATTGAAGAAATCACTGGTTGATGTCATTGTTTTTATGCTGATAGCTGGAAAGACCAGACTGAGATGCACATTGCCATCCACAGGCTGGACAATGAATGCTGGCACCGAGTGGCTGTGGCCCATGCACTAAGTACACAATGTTTTTGCCAGTAGCATTCCTGGTCTTGAGTTTGGCTAGTTTCAAATCATTCAATGGACTGACAACATAGTGTCATCCAACTGTAACTACTGGCTGTTATACATAGATATACAATGCCACACAAAAGTTTATAACACATTACAAAATAATTTTTTTTTAAGTATCTCTAATACAGTAATATCAATTTAGCTTTTACTGCTTGTAGAATATATATTCAGGTATTCAGTCAAACAATCAGATTTTTTCAAAAGACTTCAAAAAAGTATCCCATAAAAAAATATTTAGTAACTGAAAAGTTTACAACACAATTTTTTAAAAATTTACAACAGCTTTTTTAATATAAAAATGTTCAATACTAATTATAATGGGGTTGTTTTTTAGAACATTCCAGATTAATTTTATGATTATTTTTAGGAATGAATAAAAGTAATGTGTCATTCTTTTTCTGTCAACTGTCCTCTAAACATTGACAAAATGGGGAAAAGCAAAATAATTAATCAAGACTTTTGTAAATGTATTGTTGAATTTCATACAAATGGACTTGATTATAGGAAGATATCTAGTCAGTTAAATAGCACTAATAATAATACTGAGTTCAGTTGGTACAATAGTTCATCACTGGAAGATTTGTCCATCCATTTTTTTTTTTTTTTTAATCATATCACCCCAAGCAAGGCGAAAACGCCACTGATGCGCAGGGGGCTACGTAAGAGTGAAAAGACTGGAAAGAGAAAACCGGAAACCACATCCTAAACAGGAAACAAGGGATGAGCCTCTTCACCTGTTCAATAGATGTGGGTGGAGTGTCCCAAAAGCAAAGCTCTGGTCATCCTACAAAATTAATGGAACATATGGCAAGATTATTGGTGAGAAAAGTTGGCAACAAGCCCCGAGTTATGATTAAAAAACTTCATGGAGAACTAGAAATATGTGAAGTAAAAGTGAGTACAGATACAATTTGTCAATATGACATCTTATTGAAGACTCCAAGGAAAAAAAAAACACTTCTTAAGCAAAAATACATTCTTGCTAGACTGGATTTTGCAAACAAGAATTATATCAAACCTGCAGCATTTTGGGAAAATTTATTTCAGTTGTTAAATTTTGCATTATTGAATATTCATTTTTCTTCATAGGATATTTTTAATGGTTACTAGCAGTATAGTCTGGTCTTGCTCGGGTATAATGAAAGCTTTAAAACTAATCCATGGTCCTGGAGCTCAGACTCAGCCTAAAGAATATTTGTGTGAAGTTTGGTAAGAATTGGATAAAAATTGTGGATTTGTATAAAGGACATACAGACAGATAAACAGACACACACACAAACATCTTGCCTTTTATATATATATATATATATATATGTATTTTCGATTTTCTGCACTATTGTAAGAACCTTGAAACTTCTAAATATCGTTACTTATGTTTTTGTTGATGAATGTATCAAATTTGATTAAGATCGGACCACTCCTTCTATAACCTGATTTTTTCGATTATCGATATTTATCAGGGATACCTCAACACAAAACCTAGCTAAGAACACTCGCAGACGCTTATAGTACAACTGTATAAATTTTCAATAAAATCGGTTCAGCCATTTCGGAGTCTATAGATAATGGACACACACACACAATACATACACAGACAAAGTTCCATTTATAAATAAGTTTAGATTAGATTTTTTTTAATCTTACAGTTTAACTAAAACAGATGTGTGTGGGTGGTGCAGTGGATATTGGCTCAGAATGAGAAATTGAAGATGTGACACGATGACTAGACATATATGTATTTTATTATAATAGATTAAAATAGAAAATAGATTAGAATAGAAAATAGTTTAAAAACATATCTAAAAAAAGAGGAAATAAATAAACGCTTTTTCTTTTATGAGGAAAATTGTCCTCCGGTAAATGTTTGACTCAGTGATAAAGAGATAAAGTTCAGCAGGTGCGTTTTTCGAATGACCCGGTCAAAGGCTGTGCTTTACTGTATCTTGACCACACATTAAGAATTTTCCAGCGGAAGCTTTATTAAGATAAAAAAAAAGATAACTGAAATTTCAGACTTACAGTCGCCAATGTTTGTCACCGGTGGTCTAAAGCATTTCCGGATTTCCGGATTCATATTAAATAAAGTTAACAAGTTAAGACAAGTTAAGTGAAGGAGAGTCCGCCGGGTGCGAGCTTGAAGTAAGGATCTCCGTTCGTCTTGTTTCGGTCAGTTTCGGGTTTGTTGATCTCCATTAGAGTTAGAGCTGTGTGTCACATTCGCCTGCCCCAACCGAAAAGGCTAGCTCTAAACGAATAAAGCATCCTTTCAACTCATCCAAGTTGTGGAAGTTCGTTCCTCATAGTTCAATCTTGTACCCCCAGCTGTTCGTCCGACATTTTCAACAAACTCCCGGCAAACATCACAGCGTGGAGAACGGCCACCGGAGAAATTGTTAGGATGGTCGATTGGGGAGTTACAATTGGTGCCGTGACCAGGATTTGGAACCCACGGAGGTGCCACTGGATGCTAAGTTTGGATTTCGACGAACCGACGAGACAGGACGAACGGAGAAAAGGAAATCGAAGAAAGAACCACACTAACAACCAAATTCTAATTGTTTGGTGTAAGCTTCAAAAGAAGAAAAAAAAAGAAAGAAAAAGAAACAAGGGAACCCGTTATCAACATGCACCGTAAGAAAAAAAGAAAAGGAAATCGAAGGAAAGAACTATTCTCACAGCCAAATTCTGATTGCTTGGTGTAAGCTTCAGGGGAAGAAAAAGAAGAAAAAGAAGAAAAAAAAACAAGAAACAAAGAAAGGAAAGGGAACCCGTTTTCAACAAGCACCGTAAGGTAAGCAGAATTATTTACTCCCTTTTTGTCAGGACAAAATTCTCGCAGGCAGAAGAATGGTTGCCACTAATGTCCGTATGATTGAAAAAAAAAAAGAAAAGAAAAAAGAGGACAATGAATTGATTAAGAAAAAAAATGTGTGAGTACTTTGAGAGAAAAAAGTATAAATTTTGGAAAAAAAAAAGTAAAAGAAAAAGAGAGATAGAAACAACGCGACCGGTGTGAAAAATAAAACAAGAGAAGGAAAGGGAACCCGTTATCAATAAGCACCGTAAGAAAAAAAGAAAAGGAAATCAAAGAAAGAACCACAATAACAACTAAATTCTAATTGTCTGGTATAAGCTTCAAAAGAAGAAAAAAAGAAAGAAAAAGAAACAAGGGAAGGAAAGGGAACCCGTTATCAACAAGTACCGTAAGAAAAAAAGAAAAGGAAATCGAAGAAAGAACTATTCTCACAGCCAAATTCTGGTTGCTTGGTGTAAAAAAAAAATGAAACAAAGAAAGGAAAGGGAACCCGTTATCAACAAGCACCGTAAGGTAAGCAGAATTATTTACTCCCTTTTTGTCTGGCCAAAATTCTTGCAGGCAGAAGAACGGTTGCCACTAACGGCCGTACGATCAAAAAAAAAAAAAGAAAAGAAAAGGGACAATGAATTCATTAAGAAAAAAAAAAGGTGTGAGTACTTTGAGAGAAAAAAGTATAAATTTTGAAAAGAAAGAAAGAAGAAAAAGAGAGATAGAGACTACTTAAACGGTCTGAATGGGTATTTAAAAACAAAAAAAAGAAAGAGAAGGATGAAAAAGGACTGTTTGAAAAGAAAAAGGGATGATGATGAAAAAATATTTTTGAGAAAAACAGAAAGAAACATTTTAGGAACATTTATTTACTTTTTTTGTTGTTTTGGTTAAAAAAAAGAAAGGAAAATGGAATATGTTTGGTTGAAAAAGAGATTGATAATGAGAAAATAGATGTGTACGAAAAAAAAAATGGAAAAAAATAAGAGGAAGGGAGAGAGCAAGAAACAACAGTGCCTGTAAAAAAAAAAATGGATTGGAAAAAAATGTGTGACTATTTTGCGATAAAAAGGTATGAATTTTGAAAAGAAAGTTAAAGAAAAAGAGAGATCAACGCAAACGGTGTGAAAAAAAAGAGAAGAATGAAAAAGGACTGTTTGAAAAAAAAAAGGGGGTAAAAGAATAAGTGTGTGTTATTACGTTAAAAAAAATGAGAGAGAGAAAAACTAAGTGAGTGTGTACAACAACGACAAAAATATGTTTTGAAAAACAAAAAAGGATGATGGTGAAAAAAAAAATTTTTTTTTGAGAAAAACAGAAACATTTTAGAAACATTTAATTCTTTTGTTGTTTTGTTTGAAAGAAGAAAAAAAAGGATGATGATGAAAAAAATATTTTTGAGAAAAACAGGAAACATTTTAGGAACAATTATTTACTTTTTTTTGTTGTATTGTTTAAAAGAAAAAAAAGAGAAAGAAGGGAAAATGGACTATGTTTGGAGAACTTTAAATAGTTAAAAAAAAAGAGACTGATAATGAGGAGCAGTTACATCGCTCCTATATTTATAGACTTGCTCAGAGTTATGACTATTTTGTCACCTTGTGTTAATTAATTTTTTTAAAAATTTCTTTTCTTCTTTGGGAGAGAGGGTGGAAACACCCCTCTCTCGAATTTATTGTGTAAACTATGCTTCAATCATTTTGTCGGGCGCCATTGACCCCATTGGGAGGGGACGTCCTCAGCAAACTTCCATCATGTCAAGGTTTCATTGGGGGGGGGGGGGTGATGCAGGAAAGGCCCAGAGACTTGTGGCCGGAAAATGGTAACAGGAGATGAATTAACGAAGAGCGGAGTCTCTTCCAGGAATAGAAGGGAACAAGTAAAACGGAAAGCAAAACACTAAGTTGAAAAAGAATTGACCCTCATATGTAGCGATAAAACCAACTGCGTGGATTCATTGATGCCACCGGCTATGAAGACAAAAATTGAGGAATTGGTTGTTGAAATAAGAAGAAAAATGAGAACGGCCGATTGGGGAGTTACAAAGAGCAGAATTCTAGTTCTAGTTGAATTCGTTGCATTCACATACCCAAAAACACCCTTGAGAAAGGTATGAATCCATCTTTTCTTCCTCCAGCTCTGGGTTGAATAGCAAGGCCAATTGGACTCTATTGCTTTGGCAACTAGCCTACCACAGAAAGTAATGGCAACCTACTGCAGGAAAATTTTCTGCCCAGTCAGTTATGTCTCTTTTGAGACATAATCACACAAGAGTGTATCACGTATAGTACTTAACTGTTTGACATATGCTTAAACATAATTATTATTAGCAGTAAAAGTTTCAATAATCTGGATTAGAAATACGTAAAGAAACATTTTTGTAATGTGTTGTAAACTTTTCTGTGAAACTGTGTGCATGTGTGTGTATATATATATATATATATATATACTAGCAGTATAGCCCGGTGTTGCTCGGGTGTAATGAAAGCTTTAAAACCAATCCTGGAGCTCAGACGCAGCCTAAAGAATATTTGTGGGAAGTTTGGTGAGAATCGGCTAAAAATTGTGGATTTGTATAAAGGACATACAGACAGATAAACAGACACACAGACATCTTGCTTTATATATATTATCGATTTTCTGCACGAGTGTAAGAACTGCAACCTTGAAACTTCTGAATATCTTTTCTTATGTCTTTGTCTATGAGTGTATCAAATTTGATTAAAATCGGACCACTCCTTCTATAACCTTATTTTTTCAATTATTGATTTTCGATATTTATCAGGGGTACCTTGACACAAAACCTAGCGAAGAACACTCGCAGACAACTGTGTAAATTTTCAAGAAAATCGATTCAGCCATTTCAGAGTCTATAGGTAATGGATACACACACACACACACACACACAGATAAAGTTCCTTTTATAAATAAGTTTAGATATATGTGTGTGCGTGGATAAAATAATGGAAACTACAGCTTGAATTCTGAATTCTGTGTGGGATTAAATCATACAAAGTTTGAATTATTTCCAGAGCAATTTTTATCCAATCTTCAGCTAAAACAGTCTCCAATTCTCTCAACAATGATAGAGGAGGATATTGACTCATCACTTCTTTTTCTAAAAGTAACTGTAAATGTTCAATGATGTTGAAATCTGGGGACAGTGGTCTCCAGATAAGATGTTCTACTTCACTAGAATGCTATTCAGCTGCAGCTTTACAAGTATGAATGGGTACATTATCATCCTGAAAGTTGACATTTCCCTCTAGAAACAGTTTCTGAACCATAGTTCCTGACTGTTGACTTTAATAAACTTATTTAAATAATATATGCAAAAAAAAAAACAATTTTAGTAAAATAATAAAGTACTACTAATATTAAATCAACAAACATAAAAATAGACGAGCTTTTGACAGTTTAATAAAAATTTTCCAAATTATGCTATTATAGTAGCAAGTGTTTCTAATATTTTGTCCACCTCCTACTGTATATTCCAAAATTTTGTGTGTATCCTCTATTTTGAAGAATTGCCTGAAAATGAATGGTTGAATGCCTTTTTCAAAACTTATTTAATATCTCACTTAGGACCAAACTGACTTCCTCATCCTAAAGGGTTTTATATATTCAGTAATAATAGTAACAAAATTAACCCATTACTGCATTTTAGCACTTTTTGATTAATCTACCTTGATGGTTAATGGTAATCTTAGCATTAATATATTTAAAATGTTAGGCTTCTACTTCACGCTAGAAAATTGGAGTATAAGCACTAATTACATAAATAGTTCCAGCATCTTTGCTTAGTAAGTGTTGAGTAAATAAAGAAGAAATGAAATTTAAATACTATTAAATCCAGAGGCTTACTCCAAACTTTTGGCAAATATATATTTGTGTGTGTGTGTGCATGTGTGAGGTGAAAATTATGAGAGGGTGCTGAAAAGTTTACAAAGAAACAATTTGTTAAATTCTTATACTTGATTGTTTGGTCAGATTTTGGGGAAGAAAAAAATAAGAACTTTTCAGCACCTCCTCAAACAAAGAAAATTCAGGTTTAGTAATGGATACAAACTCCTCCCACAAAAAAAAAGATATAACATTCAGCCTTTTGTAGGGTGGGACTCCCATGCATACATAGTAGGAGTAGAGAACAAAAATTTTTCGAACCTCTTAGCACTTATCTTTGATATACTTCAGGCATCAGGGATTGACTTTGACACTACTTGCTTTTTATGCAATGGGGAAGTGCTTTCATGTAGAAACAAATCCCTAAATGATTATGCTAGTCTAACTCCAGGAACATATGACTGAGATTTACACAGAACCATGTAAGCATTTGTATATGTTGTATAGAAATCTATTTAATACATTTTGAAATCTTCTATTTGATAGAATTACAGAAAAAAACAGGCATTTAATAATGGAATGGCTGTGAAATACTTTATTTACAAGCATTTAATATACACATTTAAATGAAAATACAGATTTAAATATTACATTGCATCCAATATACATACATAACTACTAAACCTCCAGGCGTACGGCCATATCACATTCAATACACCAGTTCTCGCTCGATCATCGAAGTTAAGCAACTTTGAGCCTGGTAAGTACTTAGATGGGTGACCGCTAAAGAATACCAGGTGTTGTAAGCGTTTAGTGATGGATGGGCATTGTGGTGCAGTGGATATCAGCTCGAAAAGAGAAATCGGTGAGCCGAGTTCGAATTCCAGTTGAATACCCTGCATTCACTTAAGCACTGGTACCCTTAAGAAAGGTATTAATCCCTCCAGTTATGGGTTAAATAACAAGGTAGGACTTGGGGACCCTGCTCTTAAAAACAAATCCCAATGCATCTTGATGCTCGAAAAGAAAAAGTATTACTGGGCACAAAACTTATATAAAAAACAACAATAAATTGTTGATAGAAAAAGGTATTACCAGCAATAAATAAATAAATAAAATTTAGTTGGCAATAAATGACCCTCCAAGGTTGATATGCCATAAAAACAAAACAACTAACCAACTAAAGCTCTAAATAGACAACTAGAATGAAATGAAGCACTCAAAATACCTTTTTTAAAAAAATAAACATCTTATAGATTGGCAAATATAGAAATACTTAAACTTTACAATACATTATATTTAATTTAAAATCATCATTCAACATATAGTAGATTAATTGCATCTCTGAAAAACTTCATTATCAGGTAAAAGTTGTCATTACAATATTTTCAAAACCTATCTCTGGTAATATTCATAAAGCAACTCCTTGAAGATGTCAGGTTGTCAAGAAAGAAGTAGATTATTGTAAAAATATTTTAATATTTGCCATTATAATTTGTAAAACATGATAACATGAAAAAGAGATTTAAAATGTCTACAAGTTTGAGCCCAAATATTCAAAGAATTTGAAAAATAGTAAAACAATTATCAGTTAACTGCTAAATGTGATACACACTTGGGAAATCATGTCTCTTTTAAGACATGACTGACTGAGTAGAAGATTTTCCCACACTAGGTGGCCATTGCTTTCTGTGATAGACTGGTTACCAACCAAGGTATTAAAAGATATTAAAAAATTCAACTGGAATTTGAACTCAGCTCTCCAATTTCTCATCAACCTAAACCTGAGGATGTGCGTTGTGGTGCATTGAATATCGGCTCGGAATGAGAAATCGGAGAGCTGAGTTCAAATTCCAGCCAAATTCATTGCATTCACTTACACGCAAATACCCTTGGGAAAGGTATTAATCCGTCTATTCCTTCCAGTTATGGGTTAAATAACAGGACAGATTGGGTTCTATAGCCTTGGTCAGCAACCAGTCTACCGCAGAAAGTAATGGCAACCTACTGCGGGATAGTCTTCTGCTCATTCAGTCATGTCTCTTTCGAGACATGATCGCCCAGTCGTGTATCACATATGGCACTTAACTGATTGACTTTTGAAGTAATACTTTGAAGGAAATGAGTAGAAACTAAGAGTTAGTGTACTGCTCACAAATGGTAGCTGCAAAAAGTTCATACTACCTCCAAATTAAGTTTGTAGGCAGATTAACTTTGTAGGTAACTGGAAGAATTTGACTTTAACAAGTGATCCTTTCTTCTGGTTCTGTATCAAACTCACCTGTATCTCCTGTAAGAAAATCTCAAGAATTGTTCTATTAATATAAGTGGGCAAATTGATGAGCAGATGCTGATGCATACATATCACCACGCATAGATATTTTCTTTATCAATAAAATTATATGCCAATGACTGCCTTCTTCCTCTTCTACATCGATTGCACTAATGTAACCTCCTTTCTAAATCATTACATATTCTGAAAGCATTGTTATCCATTACACTTATATCAGATAACTAGGATCAGCTGGTAGGAGTGAAGCAGTGAGTGAAAATGAGGGGAAGATAACTGATAGTGTGGTAGGTATTGGGAGGGCTAGTTGGAAGTGCAATAGTTACTATGGCATCACTTATAAGTTGTATATTATGACCCTCAGATGATGACCACAAAGACCTGGGAATCCAGGATGTAAGAACTGGCAGCTGTAGGGAGGGCTGCATAAGAGAGGAAAGAGAGAAAAAGTAAAGAGTATGACTGATTTATTCCTTCTCTTCTATTCTCACCTAATTATTTTTCTCTTGCTTTACTTTCTCTTTATTCTTAATTTCCTGATATACTGGATTTAAGTAGAATGCTGAGCACTCAAACACTCTGGATTATTAAAATCAGTAAATGACCCACAATTGTGGTGGCAAAGTTAAGATTAGTGTAATGTCCTTTCTTCTTCTTCTATGTGCCTTGTCCCTTCAGGGCGTAGGCGATCATGGCTTCCATGTCTTCCTATCCCTGGTGGCTCTTAGCACGCCTTCTCCTGTTACACCATGCAATCCTCACTCCATCATTCACCTGATTAGGTCTCAAATATGTTATCCGCTGCTTTCACCTGTCTCTTTTCCCCTCTATCTGGCCTGTAAGTATCAGGTTCTCCAAGCCCCTACTTCCTCATTGCATGTCCCAGGAACTTCAGCTGTCTCTTCCTGATGCTCAGTATTAATTTCATTTTTGTTTCCATCAGTTCTAAGACTTCATTATTGCTCACATGCTCGATCCATGATATTTGCAGCATTCTTCTGTAGAAACACATTTCAGTTGCTTCATGTTTTTCCTTCATCTGAGGATATTTTCCAGCATTCACTGCCATATTTAAGAACGGACATCACATAGCAATCCAGTACTCTCTTCTTTGTTTCTAGCGAAATTGTTCGGTTTCTTAAAACTTTACTCAACTTCTGGAATGCTAGGTAATGCTAATAAGAAGTCAGCTAAGGCTGACAAAGTTAACCTCACTGTTGCTCTTGAAAGGGACCTTCAATCTAAGTTGGAATAGGGTAAGAAATGGCACGTAAATTTTAATGCTTCCAAAACAAAGCTACTCTCCTTTAACCACCATAGAGAAACTTTCCTATCTTCCATCAGTATGGATGATGCTAATCTCTTAGAAAACAACAGAAAGCATCATTGGCCTCAAGTCAAATGACTACAGTGAATCTACAGCTGCATCTATTGCTAGGAAGATTATGTCAATCTGTTGGGCTAGAAAGTTTTTCTCATCAGAATCCATTTTGCATGTTTACAAATTTACCATATGTCTGTTGCCATATCTGGTAAAGTGTTCCAGCTACTCACTTCGAGATACTTGACAAAATACAAAGGAGGATCAGCAATGTAGTTGATCCTGACTTGACAGCTTGTCTTCAGTCACTTTCTCACCAATGGGATGTGACTTTCCTGTTTTTTTTACAAATATTTTCATGGTTTATGTTATGACGAACTTCTTTCCTTTGTGTCCCAACTACATGAGTTTACTCGTGTTACTAGATTGGCATCTAGGTCCCACCCTTTCACTGTCAAAGTAGTCAAATGTAATCACCATTTCTACTTCAACAGTTTCTTTTCTTGCACATCCTGCCTGTGGAACTCCATGCTGTATACTTGCTTTCCTGATAGCTACAATCTCTACAAGTTTAAATGCAAAGCCAGTTGTCATTTTCTACCTCTTTAAATCCTATCCACCTCCCCAAATCCCATCAACCTCTCTTTGGCACCCTTCCACCCTGTTTTCTCTCTCTGTGTAACCCCCTGCATACCAGTGGCAGTTCTGCTTTGCTTAGAGTGAAATGGTTATATATAAAAAATAAAAAAAACTGACAAACATCATATTAAGAAACAGAAACATTTTGTTAGAAACAAAGAAAAGAGTACTGGACTTTTATATATGTCCTTCTGTATGGCAGCAAATGCTAGACAATCTTCTCAAAGATGAAGAAGAGACTTGAAGCAACAGAAATATGGTTCTATAGCAAGATGCCATGGATACCAAAATACCATGGACTGAACATGTGAGCAATAATGAGGTTTTGGAGAAAATGGAAGCAAAATGGAAATTTATACTTAACATCAGAAAGTGGCAGTTGAAATTTCTGGGGCATGTAATGAGGAAGAAGGGCTTGGAGAACCAGGTACTCACAGGACATTGAGAAAAAGAGGAATGGAGGAAAGCAGTGCATAATATACAGTGTGCGATGGGTAAATTGCTGCCATTTTATATTTTTAATTGCACATATGTGCATTGTTTGTTTTTGATTTTGTTAACTGCACAGCACATTAGGGTCAGTTGGACACAATCTGTCAGAAAAAGACCACCATGATGCAATTCACTCTGCCAGAAGTTTGGAAATGGCATGCTATACTGTACAAGCGTACACACCAGAAGCTCCAATATGAATATTTCAGAGTGTTTAGGTTCCAATCTAAGGACAGCACAGAGGATTTGGAAAGAGTTGAAAGAGATTATTCTGATAAGAAAAGAACTCCTAAATGTGTTGGTGAGAGCCAGGCTATGATTGACAACAATCCCTCCAAGTCAATCAGGTCTACAGCCAGGGACATAGGAGTGTCATAGTTACTTATCAGGCAGGTAGTGCTTGAAGACATTTGGTATTTCTCAGATAAGAGGAGAAAGGGTCAAATTTTATTCCAAGCCATGAAGGACAAGAGGAAAGACTGTGCTATGAAGCTTTCGAACAAACTCAAACATCTCCTTCAACTGAACATGCTTTGGTTTTTCTCAGATAAGATAAATTTCTGCCAGAATAAGATGATAAATACACAAAACAACTTTTGGCTTGCCGTGTTCCCAAAATATGTACCAAAAGTGATAAAAATAAAATATCCAGTAAACATCATAATGTTTAGAGTGATTACTAGTGATGATGATGATGTTATACCTCCATTCATCTCCCCACAGAGCTTTAAACTCAACATGGAGACCTACATCAAATGCCTTGAGGAGATAGGGCTGCTCTGGGTCAAGAGGGTGGCTACTGGAAGACTATATGTCTGGCAACAGTACTCTGCATCATGTCACACAAGCAGGAAGAAGCCAGTTGGAGCTGTCAGACAATTTTCTGCAACCATATCACCCCTTACACTTGTAACAGCAAAGATGAACTGAAGGCAAGAATTATGGTAGCATTCACTAAATTAAACAAGGTAACCATCCAGAAAAGATGCAAGAAATTCTGAAGTTGTCTGTACACCATGGTTGAAACCAAGAAAAATGTTATTGAATAAATTTCTTCTTCTAAGTGCTATGTTCTTTCAAGACATAGACAGTCGTGGCCTTCCACATCACCCTATCCTCTGTTGCTCTTAATACCCCTTCTCCTGTTATCCCACTCAATCCCCACTCTACCATTCATCTGCTCAAGTCCATGTAATGTGTTGCTTTCCCTTGTCTTTTTTCTCCTATTTTCATCCTTGTGAGAATCAGATTCTCCAAGTCTTCTTTCCTCATTACATGTCCCAAAAACTTCAACTGTCTTTTCCTCATGTTAGGTATCAGTTTTCTTTTTGTTTCCACCCTTTTCAAAACCTTGCTGTTGTTCACATGTTCCATTCATGGTATCCTCAGCATCCTTCTGTAGGACCATGTTTCAGTTGATTCAAGTCTTTCTTTCATCTTTGATGAGATTATCCAGTATTTGCTGCCATATTGAAGGATTGACATCATATAACAATCCAGTACTCTCTTCTTTGTTTCTAACAAAATTTTCCTATCTTACTCTACTCTGCTTCTGGAATGCATCTTTGGTCATGACAATATGCCTTCAAATCTTCTTATCAGACTTATCAATGCTTCCCAGGTATTATTTCAAGATATTTTTGTGTAATTTAGATAAATATATCTGTTAAAATGTGACTTTGGTGTTATTTTCATTTTTATTTAAAAATGGATAGTAGAACATGGTTTGAGAAAAGTAGCAAAAAGACAAAAACTCTTAAGAGCTACAAGGGGTCAGAAATGATACAGTGCTGATAGCAGACACAGAAAGGAAACTACAAGACATCCTACAGAAGTTTAGCTGAAGAGAGTGACAAGAAAGGACTACAAATAAACTGCAAGAAAACCGAATACATGGTCATCAGTAAAAAGAGCAACCCAATATGCCAAGTACAGGTTGGGGATACTAGAATCAAGCAGGTACAAAAATTTAAATACCTGGAAAGTGTTCTAACAGAAGATGGAAACTGCGACACAGAGATCTGAAGGTGAATTGGCATGGCAAAAAAGCATTCCAGAAGTTGAGTAAAGTATTAAGAAACAGGACAATTTCGCTAGAAACAAGGAAGAGAGTACTGGATTGCTATGTGATGTCCGTTCTTCAATATGGTAGTGAATGCTGGACAATATCATCAAAGATGAAGGAAAAACTTGAAGCAACTGAAATGTGGTTCTACAGAAGGAATGCTGCGAATATCATGGATTGAGCATGTGAGCAATGATGAGGTCTTAGAAATGATGGAAACAAAAAAGGAAATTAATACTGAGCATCAAGGAAGAGACAGCTGAAGTTCCTGGGACATGCAATGAGGAAGGAGGGGCTTGGAAAACCTGATACTAACAGGCCAGATAGAGGGAAAGAGAGACAGGGAAAAGCAACGGATAACATATTTGAAGGACCTAATCAGGTGGATGATAGAACAAGGGTTGCATGGTGTAACAGAAGAAGGCGTGCTAAGAGCCACCAGGGATAGGGAGACGTGGAAAGCCATGATCGCCTACGTCCTGAAGGGACAGGGCACACAGAAGAAGATGAAGTAAAGACATAGGTTATTATATGAGCAAGTCTGAATTGGTTAACCAATTCCATCGCAGAGACTTCTTTGAGACAAGCAATTTGGCTTTTGTTTCTTGAGAGGTGAACTGCTGATTTACTAACAATTATTACTGAGAGAGTCTATCAAACTTTAGATAAGGGTGGTGAAGCTCAAGCTGTTGCTTTGGACATCTTGACAGAGTTTGGCATTTTGGTTTTCACAAGTTGAAAGGTGATGATATTTCTGAACAAATCTTGGAATTGATTCAGTCTTTCTTATAAAATTTTGAAATTAATTTTTTTCTCAACAGTCTCTCTTCTAGATATTTATGTGCTCATGCAGGTGTCCCCCCCAGGACACTATCATTGAATCTACTTTGTTCTTAATTTACATAAATGACTTTCCTGATGACACAATTATTTACTCCTGTCTTGATAAGTATGATCAGTTCAATACAGTCAAATTGGCAACTGATCATAAAAATGACCTACAGTCTCTTGTTAGCTGGAGCAAGTAATGACATGTTAATTTTAATGCCTCCAAGATGAAACTTCTCTCTATTAATTATCTGAAAGAGCTCCTCTTGACTTGCATCAGCATGGCTGGTACTAACTTCCATGTTAGTGACTCACTGAACCTTCTCAGATTAACATTCTCAGTTAAGATAAAGTTTAAAGATTATATTGAAGCAAAGTCTGTTGCTAAGAAAGTTGGTTCACTGTGTCATGTTAGACAATTTTTCTCTTGAGAACCTATCTTACATATTTTTTTTTTTAATCATTTCACCCCAAGCAAGACATTTCACTGCCACTATTGTGCAGGGGGTTATATAGGGGAAAGTGATGAGAAAGAGTGGTTAGTTATCGGGAATGTGGGAAGGAGGATGATAGACAGATGAGGATACCGAGGATGAGGGTTGAGTAGATGGAAAGAGTGTTCGAGAGAATGGATGCAAGTTAGTGTGATAAAAGGTGTTTATTGACCTTACATTTAAATTCCTGGAGATTGTAGCTGTCGGGGAAGCAAGTATATGGAAAGGAATTCCACAGGCAGGAAGTGCAAGAAAAGAAGCTGTTAGAGTAGTAATTGCGGTTACATTTTATTGGTTTCACTGTAAAAGAGTGGAACCTAGTTTCTAATCTAGTATCTTGTGCAAATTCATACCTAGGGGGCACCAGTGATCTAAGTTCATCGAAGCAGAAGCCGTGAAAGTGTTTATGAAAGAGTCACAGGGAAGCCACATCACACCGGTGAGAGTGAGTCAGTATCGATCACATTACATATTTATAAGTCTGTCATTCATCCATATTCCAAATATTACTACCAGATATGGTCTGGTGCTTCTGCTATATATTTAGAGATTCTTGATGAAATCCATGGAAGAATCAGCAATATTATTAGCTCTGACTTTGCATCTTGGCTTTAGTCACTTTCCCACAAGAATATAGCTTCTCTGTGCATTTTTCTATGAATATTTTCATAGTAATTGTTTGGGAGAACTCTTTACTATGGTACCTAGATTTTATGAATTAAAGCACAGTACTAGATTGGCAGAAAGGTCTCATCAATTCACAGTTGAATTGGCTAGATGTAATTGTAAGTTCTATGTTAACTATTTCTTTTCTTGCTTGTGGAATTCTCTTCCTGTTTCATGCTTTCCAGCCAATTTTGAGTTTCAAAAATTGAAATGCAATGTCATTTATTATCTTCTGTCTTTTTGATTAGTCTTCTATTGTTCTCACTCCTTAATAATGTTTCTCTTTTTTTTCTTATTCTTTCACATTCAGTTCTCCCTTCTGTCTTCATAGTTTTAGCCCTTTCAATGGATGTTGTAATTTAAAAAATAGCATGTAAACATTTGAGGAACAGGTGAATTTGGTACAGAACTACAAGAAAGGCTCATCTACTTAGAGTCTAGCTCTTGCAATTATCTACAAAGTTAATATGACAAATTAACCTGAATGTAGTATAGACTTGTGCAGCGGAATAAAAATTTGTTGGTCCAATTTTCCTGGTGGGAAGAAAAGTCAGCTTGCAAAATTTATTTTTTATTTTTATTTTTTTACTCGGGCTTAAAGGCTAAAAACTGGTGTTAACAAGAATTAATTTTGTTGTGAAATTGAAAATTAATTCAACAACTTCCTCCTGGGAAAAACATCCTAAAATATGAGTTGCTACTGAAGTAAAACATTTTCCTTCTTTAGAATTTATTTTTACAGACTGATCAGCCAAATTCAGCTGGCAAAATATATGCATTTGTTTACAACTGAATCTAATAATACCAATTGTCAAAAGAGGGGCATACATTATTGAACTAGTGCAAACAATATGGTGACTTCAGTGTAATGGTGATGTGTTTTAAAATCATTGATTTATTTTGTGATTTCTCACCAATATATATTTTTCAATTTCATCCCAAACACGGCAATAAAGCCACGAAGATATAAGTGGTTACTGACTATGAAAGAATAAGAAAAATATTATGAAGGAGAGAGAACAATAAATGAACAGGAATTAAGACAGAAAAGAATGATTGACATTGCATTTAAGGGTTACTGTGAGTGAAAGAACGAGAAAAAGAAAACATTACTGATGAGGGAAAACAATAAATGAACAGAAATCATGACAGCGAAAGATAATGATTAACACTGCATTTAAATTTCAGTTTAAAAGTAAACTGGTTTGATAAAAAGAGCTGCGTATGTATATGACTAACCTGTTAATTGCAAGCTCAGATCTTTTGAACAGTTTTTTTTTAAAATATGAATGAGAACAATATTGACCTGCTCCCAAAATAAAAAGTGTCACTTAGAAATCTTCTTAAATTACTGGATCTAAATTCCATTTAAGATTATGTTTATCAGTTGAAATGTTATAATAAAAGCAGAAAAGATAGCCCAAAAAACTTATAGTATAGTAACAATATCTTTAAAATTCAGAAAAAAAATGATTTCTAACTAAACATTTTCTGTTAAATCTTTAGATTATACTCGCTGAAAGGCAAGTATAATCCTTAGGTAGTATTTACAGTATTAACACTATTTGGATTATTGTTCGAATCTTTGTACAACGTTTTGGCTGTTGTACATTCTGGCCTTCTTCAGGTGCTAGGAATTTCTAACCGAACCCTTTATTACAGTCCTGGGGTATATGAACTTCATTCCTTGTGTAGTAGTGCCTCTTCTGGTGTCATGAGTTATCTCCCTCTAAAACTCTAAGTTACTTGTTCACCACTACTGTAGCCTGGTATTGAACTCACAATACCAGGTGTTTCAATACCAGGCTACAATAGTGGCGAACAAGTAACTTAGAGTTTTAGAGGGAGATAACTCATGACACCAGAAGAGGCACTACTACGCAAGGAATGAAGTTCATATACTCCAGTGAATGTAATAAAGGTTCGGTTCGAATTTCCTAGCACCTGAAGAAGGCTGGAATGTACAATGACTGAAATGTAGAAACAAATGGCAACAAAAATGAGGACAAAAAATCCAAATAATGTAAATCTGACATTTATTTTATAAAAAGAAAAAATATTGGTAGTTTTAGGATGTGGTTTCCGGCTTTCTCTTTTCCAATCTTTTCACTCTTACGTAGCCCCCTGCACACCAGTGGCCTTACCGCCTTGCCCGGGGTAATATGATTAAAATATATATATATATATATATATATATATATATATATATTCTTAAGCTGAGCATGAATGCAACCTCTACACAAGTAAGTTAAAAAATGAACTGTTAACCGTTTTATTATTAAAATCCAAAAAATCAAATAGTATTCAATATATTTTTGGATCAAATAATATATTTTTTACAAGAAATTAAAAAAAAAACATTTTATTGTGTATACTTATAAGTTTTGTGAATTTTTACATCTTGACAAAGTGTATTGACTAAAGTAAAGAATAACTTTCAAATACATGCTAACACAGTCAAAGATATGTTATGCAGATGACTTGATGTCCTGCACTTTTCAATTTAATTTATATTTGTTATGGCAAAGATATATGCAAATTTTACTAATCTTGCATTATATGATAACTGATCTGTGCATATGCAAATCATATAGGACAGACAAAAAGTAAAATTTCTATATAGCTGTAATTATTATAAGTATCACAAGTTTTATTTCTGCAAGATTATTTTGTAGAAAGATTCCTTTCTTCTTATTTATAGCATTTGAATTTCTTGAATAGTTTAACCAGTTAATTCTACTTATGAGGAACATTCTTTAACTTTAGTGGTAGCTCAGATTTCAGCACTGCACGGTAAAAAAAAACAAACAGAAGTAGGTGGATCAATTTTCAATTGAACATTAAATTATGCATCTTTCAATCTTTATTCAATGACAAGGACAGTTTGTTTTAACTTATGAATCGTTTTTTGTTTTTACACTTTAAACATAATGTTAGAACATGGTGGGTGGTTAAATCCCAGTAGTAACTAGATTTTTGATTTTAGCACTTTCTAGTTTTAGCAATGATATTTATTCAGAAAGAAACAATATTTACAAATAAAGAGTGTTAAAAATGCAGAAATGATAGAGGAATTGAAAACGAAAGAACAAAATTGAAAGAGTGCACAAAGAAAAAAAATTTAAAAAACACTGTGACAAAGAAATGATAAAGATCAAGGGAGAAAAAATGAAAGAGAATACAATAAGTAGTTAAAAAAAAAATGAAAGGAAAAAATCATTGACAAAGAAATGAAAAAAGATCAATAAAATATGAAAATTTAGAAAAAGAAGGGCAGAAGGAAAAAGGAAAATTAAGAAAATAAAAAAGAAATGAAGGAGGGCAAAAAGAAAGGAGGATGAAAAAATAGAAAAAAGAAAGAGTAAAAGATGAATAAGAAAAATATAAAAAAGATAAAGAGAGAGATGAAAGAAAAAATTAAATAAAACAGAAGGAAAGATATATTAGTAAGCAGGTGAAGGACAAAAACCAACAGTGACAAATAAGAGAAGAAAAGGATGATTAAAAAATGATTAAAATGCAGAAAACAATGACAAAACAATGTTGGAAAAAAGAAAAATAAAGAAAAGAGAAAGAAATAAAGAAAGAAAATGAAAGGAGACACAATGAAAGAAATCTTAAGAAACAGAAAGAAAGAAAAAAATCATCAGCAAAGAAGAAATAAAAAAGAGGAAAATATTAAAAATAGTTGGTAAAAAAATAATAGACATGAAAACAAAAAGGAGATAAGACATAAAGAACAAAGAAAAACATAAAATATTTTGATCTGAAATTAATTTCCTATATAATGTTCAATCTACATGATTAATGATAAGTATTGAGTTAAGTACCTTGACAAGGGAGTAGATTATCATGAAAAATGGCTGTTTGATGTTTAAATACTTTTTTCTTCATTAAGTTACAGACTTAACTGCGTGCATAAATAAAAAAATTTGTAGTCCATGTCTCAGTGAATTAGAAAAGAAGAAAATAGTACTGGTCAGTTATGTAACAGCAATGCTCCTATAAGGAGCATAGCTGTTACATAACCGACCAGCACTATTTTACATTGTTGGTCTGTTACATAACAGACCAGCACTACGCTGGACAATTTTTTCATAAATAAAGAAAAGATTAGAATTAATCAATCAATGTTGAGAATACCATGGAAAGAGCAAATGAAACTCTCTAAAGGAAAACAAGAACTATAAAGTTACTACAGCTAATGAATGATCCAAAAACATCAAAAGAAATTTTACAAACACAATGATGAAGAAAGCAAGCTTGAAAGACACATCAAAGGCAATGGCAGCAAAGGAATGCACCCATTTTGGTAAAACATAGAATGAAACTAAAATAGGTTAAGATAAATTGCTTAAAGAATATCATATTCTAAAAGTAGAATAAATATGGGATATGCTTCTACAGTTGTACCTATAATCATTGAACCACTGGTCCTTATTTTTTATAGCAGTATAGCCCGACGTTGCTCGGGTGTAATGAAAGCTTTTATATATATATATATATATATATATATTTGCAATTTTCTGTAAGAATTGCAACCTTGAAACTTCTAAATATCATTTCTTATGTCTTTGTCTATGAGTGTATCAAATTTGATTAAAATCGGACCACTCCTTCTATAACCCGATTTTTTCGATTATTGATATTTATCAGGGGTACCTCAACACAAAACCTAGCTAAGAACACTCACAGATGCTTATAGTACAACTGTGTAAATTTTCAAGAAAATCGGTTCAACCATTTCGGAGTCTATAGGTAATGGAACACACACACATAAAGACAAAGTTCCATTTATAAATAAGTTTAGATATAAAGTTACAAATTCAAAAGAAAAAACAATATAAAGTAGATGACCATCTAGGTAGCAAAATAAACTCTACTATGAAATAATAATCTATTTTATAATATAAAACACAATGACTATAGAGTATTACATATTTATTGGTCATATAACATGATCTCACTTGTTTTTTATATGATATTTCATTGTTACAGTAACATGGCAGTTTAAGTTTTGAAGTAGAGGCCAATTATTAACACTGAGGCTTGGTTTGCTTATAATAAGTTTGCCAGATCAATACTTTCACATGGATGTCATGCATGGTGCCAAACTTGTTCAGAAATATCTAAATTCTCAGCTGTATACAACTATTTTACCATCTTTCTTTAAACTTCATGGGATCACAAAGAACTGTACCAAACAACAGAAACTGAGGGAAGGGACTTTCAATGGCAGCAACTACTCAAATGAATATCACACATAACTCAAAGAGAAAATAATGTCAGTCTATCACACTTCTCACTCGTGGAACTCTTTTCTGGCTTCTTGCTGCCAAGTCTTCAAAAGTTTTAATGTAATGCCAATCATTATCTTCTGTTTTACTTATTGTTCTTTTAGTATTCTCTCTCTTTAATAGTATTTTTATTATGTTGTCTAAGTCTCTGTAACCTCTTGCATCTTAGTGGCTTTTTTGTCTTGCTTTGGGTGAAATGATTAAAAAAAACCCAATATGAACTGAAATTAATAAAAGCTTTTGATTCTGATATTAATGTTTTTATTGCAATTACTTTTGCATAAAATAAATAAATAAATAAATAAAGACTATTGTCTGAATTGGTATAACAAAAGAGAACTGTTAGATGCAATACCTTTCCTAATAGAGACTGGGAAAGAGAAGGCAGAGACATTTGACAGTGGCCAAAGCTAAATAACTGTCCCAGCCTTTGAATTGTCCAAAGAGATTAATGATCCAACATAAAGCAATAATTCTACCAATGTTGATGCTTTCCCAAAGCCTCAACAGGAATTTAGAAGATTTATTTCATTGTTTCAGTGAAAGCACAATTTTATAAATAAATAAATGAAGGACATTATAAGACTCAAAGCCTGACAGTTCAACCTCTTTTATTTGTGTCAGTTTTTAAATGCTTGGACCTTTGGGTGATATATCATTCAACCAAGAGCCTTTAACCTTGTCTTTTAATTATGGCCTAGCATAAGTATTAAAGGCAGACAAGTAAGGCTTTAAGGCTTGATATAAATAAATACAGGGGGCTGCATTATGATGACGGGAAAGGGTGCTGGGACTTTTGTAACATGTGCCAAATCTCCTGCACCATATTTCTGGAATAAACCAGAAAATTGACAAATATAAATATATATATATATATATATATATATATATATATATATATATACACACACACATTTACATTCTTATCTCCAGCAAAAATGAAACATGTAAGAAAACTGGAAAAATTAAATCAAAATTAATAAAATCTTCCTTGTCAGTCATTTTTTAACAAAACATATACACCTTGATTGAACACTCTGGAGGAATGGTAGACTTTGAAAAACATTAGCTACACTGGCATGTACGCATCACTCATTCACTAATGAATTAAAGCAGTCTGGCTATTGGTTGTGTATAATGATAATATACATGCTAAAAAGTCTGCCTTCTTCTACTGATCGCCCATAGCCCAGAGGTAGAATCGCCAACTGACGCCACTTCTACGGAGTCTAAATATACTGATGAGCTGTGATACAGCGAAACAGATCTGTCTGAGGATGACTATATATATATATATATGTTTTTGTTAAAAAATGACTGACAAGGATATATATATATATATATATATACATACACACTGTAATGGTTGTTACAATGTTTTTATAAATTCATAGTATCACTACACAAAAATTTTCATGTTTCGAAGCCAGCCCATTATGTTGCTGGCTTCATCCTCAGGTGATTTTTTAGAAATGAGAATTATCTAGTTGAAAAGCCAGTTTATTTGTGTTGGATTTGTTTTTTTTTTGGGTATTAGAAGGGTTGGTCTGTATTTTGAGTTCTGTTGACCTTTTTAAGGTCTTAGGGTTAAGTGTTTGTTTGTGGCTGAGTTCAGGATAGGTTAATCTATTAATCTTGTGAGGGCTTCGGCTGCTGGCGCCTTGTGTGTTGTTATTTGGTTTAGGGGTTGGTAGGTGTTGTTTTGTTTTCAGTTGGTTTCTTCTTAATTTAATTTATGTTATTTTGTATTGGGGTGTGTGCTTTTCTTTTGTTTTTTTATTTTTTTGTTTTTATAAGATACATTTTTTATAACATATCTTTCATAAAAAAATATTTTATAATATTCTATAATATTTAAACTATTTTATAATATTATAAAAACATAGTATTTTACAATATTTAAGAAATATATTTCTTTTATAAAATCTATCCCTTATAAAACATATTTTATAAATATAAAATATATATTTTTATTTATTTATCTACTATTCTGCTGCAACTACATTATTTTTTTTGTTGGTATTTATAGGGTTTGTTTTCTTTTTCTGTTTATTTATAGGGTTGGTTGTGTGTATTTTTTTGTGTTTTTTTGGGGGGGGAGTTCTGGTTGGGGGGGTTGTTTACTTAAATTTTAGCGAGAAATATTTGCGATGTTTGCATATTACTGCTAATTAGTTCTCGCTAAAATTTAAGTAAACAAAAAAACACCCCAACCAGAACTCCCCAACCCCCCACCAAAAAAATACACAAAGAACTCAACAGAACTCAAAATACAGACCAACCCCTCTAATACCCAAAAAAAACAAAACAAATCCAACACAAATAAACTGGCTTTTCAACTAGATAATTCTCATTTCTAAAAAAATCACTTGAGGATGAAGCCAGCAACATAATGGGCTGGCTTCGAAACATGAAAATTTTTGTGTTGTGATACTATGAATTTATAAAAACATTGTAACAACCATTACAGTATAATGCTCTACATTTGTATCGAGCACTCTTTATAAAAGTAAATGCATGAACAAAAGGTTAATAAACCTACGAGTTCAACAACTTAGTTACAATATATATAGATATATATATATATATATGGGTTAAAGTATTAATATCAAGGATAGAGCATATGTAAGTATGAAAGTAGACATTGAAGTTAGCTGCCAGAAGTAACAGTCTGTTCCATAGCTACTTGCATATATATATATATGGACTTCCCCACTCGCTTCCCAAGCACGCCCTCGGGTCATTCCTCACTGCTAGATATATGTTTCACCTCTGCGCCTGACGCCTGTCAAGTCTCACAGCTTTGCCCTCTCGGCAACTCCGACCACGCTGTAGTCTCCCTCAGTATTTCTTTCCAATCTCACTCCCCACAGGAGCCCCCTACTTATAGAACCTCCTACCTCTACCAAAAAGCTGACTGGGATGCCTTTCACGATTTCCTCTGCGACGTCCCTTGGGGAAAAGTGTTTGACCTATCACTTGATGACTGTGCCTCTGAGGTCTTGTCATGGGTGAAAGCTGGCATTGATGCCTTCATACCCACCAGGAAGTATTGCTTAAAACCTCATTCCTCTCCGTGGTTCTCTCCAGCCTGCTCAGCCGCCATTGCCCACAGGAACCATTACTTCCGTCTATTCCGGAGACAGCCAACTGATCACAATAGGTGCCTGTTCACATCTGCTCGCAATGAGTGCAAGAGAACCCTAAATGATGCCAAACAGTTGTTTGCTGAGAGAATGAGACAGCACATAGCTGACCGCAAGTTCGGCTCCAAGGACTATTGGAGGATTTGTAAATGAGTGCTCAACAATAGGAAAATCCTCACTACCTCCTTTAATCCATGGATTTGAGGTTCTCACATCATCTGCGGACAAAGCTGAGTGCTTTGCCCACAGATTCTCATCCAACTCCACATTTGACTCGTCCAGAATGCACCCACCCGACTTCCCTATATGAACTGAGGCCAAACTGCACGACGTATATATTACCCCGACAGTAGTATCCAGAGTAATTTCAAAACTCGACCCCCATAAGGCGTGTGGTGAACGATGGAATCCCGGTGATGGTCCTTAAGAGGTGTGCTCCTGAACTTTCCCCTGTCCTCTCTAAACTATTTAACTATTGCCTTTCTGCTTCCTGCTTTCCTGCATGCTGGAAATTCTCTTCAGTCATTCCTGTCTTTAAGAATTGTGGTGAACCCTCGGACCCATCCAACTATTGCCCTATCAGTCTTCTACCAATATTCGGGAAAGTATTCGAGGCTATAATCAATGCTGAAATAGTTCATCATCTCACCGCCCACAAACTGTTCTCCGACAGGCAATATGGATTCCACTTTGACAGGTCGACGGCCGACCTGCTAACAACCGTAACGGAGTACATGCTACAGGCTCTTGATGAGTCTGACGAGGCTCGCGCAGTTGCTCTGGACATCTCCCAGGCTTTCGACAGGGTTTGGCACTCTGGCCTCCTATGCAAACTACGGGGTTACGGTATTACCGGTTGCCTGCTTGACCTAATCCAATCTTTCTTAAATAACCGCAAAATGAAGGTCGTTCTGAATGGGCGTGCCTCTTCGTCCTACAGCATGAATGCTGGTGTCCCACAGGGCTCTATCCTGGGCCCAACACTCTTCCTTATTTTCATCAACGACCTCTCAGATGAGATCAAGTCCCAAGTAGGCATCTACGCAGATGACACTACAATATACTCCCGCTCCAGTAAGAAACCTGTCGTGGTGGACAGACATAATCTCGCTGCTGACCTTGAGCGGGATCTACACTCTGTGGTGAACTGGGGCAAGAAGTGGCTTGTCAACTTCAATTCATCTAAGACCAAGCTGTTGTCTGTCAACCATTACAGGCAACCTCTTGTGCCTCCCATAAGCATGGACCAAGTGATTCTCCTGGAGAGTAATACACTACGCCTCCTCGGACTTACCCTATCCTCAGACCTCAAATGGAACCACTATATTGAATCCATAGCAAAATCTACTGCTAAGAAGATTGGGTCACTATGTCGATCCAGGATGTTTTTTCCACCTGAATCCATCCTGCATATATACAAGTCAACCATCCGTCCATGCATGGAGTACAGCTGCCATTTATGGTCAGGTGCCCCTGCCGTCCTCCTCAGTGTTCTTGACAAGCTCCAAAGGAGAGTGTGTAATGTGATAGGTACTTTCATGACTTCTGCTTGGATGAGCTTAAGTCACTGATGCCTTCCTCAACAGGTGTTTACTCGTGCAACCAGACTGGCAACTGGGTCCCACCCATTCACAGTCAGGTTAGCCAAATGCAGATGACAATTCTACTCCTGCAGCTTCCTCTCTCACACTTCCCGCCTGTGGAACTCACTCCCGTATTCTTGCTTTCCTGACAGCTACAACCTCCAGAAATTTAAATGCAAAGTCAATACTCATCTTCTAACCACTGGACTCTAGCTCTCTCCCCTCCCCTGTATAACCTTCCCTTTCTCTCCACCTATGTATCTGTCATCGCACCTTGCTTTCTCAGCTTTCTATTGTTCCTTTCTAACTAGTTTGTACTCCTGACTCTTTTCTAATTAATCTTTTTACATTTATGTAACCCCCTGCACATCAGTGGCGTTTCCGCCTTGCTTGGGGTGAAATGATTAAAAAAAAAAAATATATATATATATATATATTAGTCATCCACATACAAGCCTGTTTTGCTGCATCACAGCTCATTAATGTGGCTAGACACATCCATTTGCTTCTGGCCAGGATCGAAACTCAACCAATTTGGTGCCAGTCAGAGTCACTACATTTCATTAAAAACAACCAACAAGGAAGATTTTATTAATTATTTATTTTTTTCCAGTATTCTTACGTTTCTTTTTTGTTGAAAATAAGGAGTGTAAAAATAATCCATAATTACTAACTTTCCAAGCAATTTTATTCTCAATCATTTGATGACCATAATGGTAACACCTACATTCAAACAGTGTCAGAATGGAAACCCTAATGGTTCTAGTTTCTCTAATTTTTACATATCCTGCATCAAAAATAAAGTGTTTAAAACAACCAATAAACTGAAGATTTATACAAGATATGTTGATGATATGTTTGTTTTGATAAAAAATAGAAAGAAAATTTTAAATCTGAAATCAAATTTTAAAAATAACTCATTGTTAAAATTTACCTCTGAATTCATGATTCCTTGATTTTAACATAGAGCTAAAAATCAAAGAATTCATCTCTTACCTGTATAAAAAATCCAAACAGTAAGAACTATGTTAGCCAATGCCCATAAACATACAAAATAGCAGTAATAATGAACTTTTTAAATAGGGCACATCAAAATTCTTCCTCCCAAAGAATATTTTTGAGTAAACTGTTGTGTCATGGCTTGTACCATGTGACATCTGGTCACCCAGATGTATATAAGACAATGTGCACTTAGCATGGCAGTTATTATCATCACGGACTTCAGGAAGTAACACCTACGACTGTGAGATACTGTAAATATTTTATATACATCTTGGTTGTACCACTCTGTTAATAAAGTAGTTACCTACATTTCTCTGTGAATCTCTTTATTCCAAGATACACAAACTAAAACACATAAAACAAACATTAGTCAACATTATTTTTCCAATTATATCATTGATAAACAAAAATAAAGTCATCCTTACACAAAATACTTGACACCAGTATTAAAAATAGCCCACAAAACACATCAACATATATTACTGCAACCAAATCACAATAATTATAAGCAGGACAAATCCACGATACGAAAAATAAGCAGAACAAATCCACGATACGAAAAATAAGCAGAACAAAACCACTACACAAAAAATTATTAACACTATATTTCTGCCGTAATTCTTCTATAACATGTAAAATTTATAATATATTATAGAAAATGGAAGACTGCAAGTCTTGTTGTTTCTACTCAAATATATTATTAAAAAAAAACAGACATGAAACGTATACCAATCTAACAGGTTTTGCTTTTTTACCAGCTATAAAAATGGAACATGTTAGATTGATATCAGTCATTTAAATGCCATACGTGATACATGCTTGGGCAATCATGTCTCTTTTGATTTATGATTGACTAGGCCGAAGATTTTTCCTGCAGTAGACTGGTTGCTAATCAAAGCTGTAAAACCCAATCTATCTTGCTACTGAACCCATAGTTAGGTGGAGATGAGATGGATCAATACCTTTCCTAAGTATATTTGAATGGAAGTGCATGTAACAAATTCAAGTGGAATTCAAACTTGGCCCTCCGATTTCTAATTCCAAGCTGATATTCATTACACCATAACAGACATTGATTGATATACTTTCCTGTTTGTTCTTTATTTTATCATCTTTTCCAATTCCAACTAGTAGTTGATCTTTAACTCATATAGATATATATTTGGTTACTGTAGATTTTACAAGCATACAAAATAATGAAGTATACAATAGTATAAAGACAAAAAATAAATTTTAAGGGCTCACAAAATCCAATATCTGCTCGATTGAAATTTTTATTTTTTTAACAGCAGGGTTCACTCATACAAGGTTGAGGGGCCACTCAAAGTAGAGGGTTATGTTTACATGGATAGGAGGGGAAGATAACAGTTAACTCTAAGTTTTAATTGTTTAAAATTTTAGTGATTGTGGAAATATCCTGTTGGGAGTCTGTTCCATATGGCAGTGGTTCACTGGAAGCTTCTTAGGTAGAACTTCTCACTGAGGGAATACGAAAAGAGTGTATATGTTTTTGCTACTAAGTGGCATGGCAGGTCCTAGTCTTGAAGGTTAGACCTGGCAAAAGCAAGAAAGAACAAAGAGGTTGCTTAGTGGAGTTTTATGTCAACACAAGATAAAATCGTCACTGATGGTGGATGTTTTTGTGTTAATGTTCTTGTAACCTCTCTAAAGATGGTTTATGTGAGCGAAAAGCTTAGAACCAACTTAATAAAAAATTATCCAAATGCTGGAAAATTTTTGTCTTTTTTTTCAACTGAAATTAAAGCCAAAATACAGTGTTTAGAATGGCTCATGATTAAGCATAATAGACATTCATTGACTCTTATATTTAACAGTATATGTTTAGAAAATTATCTGCTGCCTCGATAAACTAAATTTACATATATATATATACATACATACAACACAATACAAAGTTGATAAATAAAGCTGCAGGCTGACACAGTTATAGGCTGAATTTAAAATATTCATTGTATAATACCTAATATATATGATTAAAACTCACCACTGAATAAATTGCATAAGCAAGGAATGAGATTCTGTTTAAAATAAATATTTATAGTCCAAAATAAATTATTTTTTTCTATTATTAAATCACTAACTAAAGTTAGTGATTTATCTACAGGATGGGTCACATATTTTCGAAAGAAATTTTTTTTTCTTTTTCAGGTTAGTTGCATAGCAAACCTGCAGGTTTTATCTAATACCAAGACGAACCACTACAAACAGTTTTCAGTTGAAGAGAGGACAAAGATTCTGGAACTGTATTTTACAACAAAGTCATCTACACTTGTTCAGAAGCAATTTCCTTGCAACTATCCTGGGAGAAAAATTCCCCATTACCATACAATCAATCACTTGTTTGGTTGAAAAGTTTAGAAACACTGAAAGTATGGTTAACAATTTGTGGCCCAAAGTTCACAGCAAGGACATCGAAACATGTTCAAGATTTCAGGGATCAGAACAGTCACCCCACAAATCTACCAGACAGCTGTCACAGCAAGTGGATATTTCCAGGTGATCTGTACACTGAATTATCCAGTGATTTAAACCTGTTTCCATACAAAGTGTAGATTCTTCAAGCACAAACTCAAACCAGCAAGACCAAACATTTTGTGTTTGGCCAGGCAATATTTTATTTTGTCAGTTTTTTTGTACCCCACCCTCTATATATATATATATATATATATATATATATATTTATTTTATGATAGTAACTTACATATATATATTTATATATTTTTGTACCCCACCCTCTTTATATATATATATATATATTTATATATTTATTTTATGATAGTAACTTACATATATATATATTTATATATTTTTGTACCCCACACTCTTTATATATATATATATATATTTATATATTTATTTTATGATAGAAACTTACATATATATATTTATATATTTTTGTACCCCACACTCTTTATATATATATATATATATATTTATATATTTATTTTATGATAGTAACTTACATATATATATTTATATATTTTTGTACCCCACCTTCTTTATATATTTATATATTTATTTTATGATAGTAACTTACATATATTTATAAATGTATGCATTTCAATTATGAAAATAATATAATACAGAATGTAACAAAAATGCCTTCCATATATACCACCCAGAAATCCATCCTACATGTTAAGACTAACATGTGTGGTAATACGTATGTTACTAATTTAAAATATGGGTTGATACATGTTGATATATATAATAATCTTAACATCTTTTTTAATCATTTCACTCCAAGTAAGCCAGGACTGTCCCTAGTACACAGAAGGTTATAGTGAGAAAAAAAAGACTGGGTACAGCAGGTACTGAAAAAAAGGATAAAAGATTAATAGGATTCAAGGAAATAGAAGATGACAACTAACATTGCATTTAATTTCTTGGAGATTATAGTTATCAAGGAAGCAAGTAAATGGAAGGGAGTTCCACAGGCAGGAAGTGCAAGAAAAGAAACTGTTGGAGGAGAGTGGTGGTTGCATTTAACTATTTCAATGATAAAAGGGTATACATCATGATAACTATATATACATCATAACAAATGTTTATATTTAGATTTGAGTGTACTCAAGGTTAAAATTGAGTGTACTCAAGGTTAAAATTATCAAAAATCTCCAACATTTTGGAAAATTAAAAATGTTTCTTGATTTTATTTTTCAGCTTTTTGCATACAAATACAATTCTAAACTGACATTAGTATCAAAAACATAGAAAAAAATGTTGTAAAGATCTCACTATTTCCATTTAAAGTGCTGATAAGAACTATATTCTTTTGTTTCCACAATTCTGACCTGTCATGGTACACACATTGTAGTGAACTAACCTCATATGCCTTCATATTCTATTAAGGATATGTAAGTTCCACTTAAGCAGCTTCTTTCTATAAAGTACTGCTTCGGGGAACCAACTCTTAAGTTAATATTTTCTCAATCATTAAAATCTTAATCTATTTAAGCCTAAGAAAAAACATTATCTTCCCCAGACATTCACATAAATTGTGCCTTAACCTCTGTTACTCAATACTTTGAGTGACAATCGGGCCTTGTACAGGGTCGGTCAGTCAGTTAAGTGCCATACGTTAAACACGCTTGGGCAATCATGTCTCGAAAGAGACATGACTGACTGGACAGAAGATGATCCCGCAGTAGGTTGCCATTGCTTTCTGCGGTAGACTGGTTGCCAGCCAAGGCTATAGAACCCAATCTGTCCTGTTATTTAACCCATAACTGGAAGGAAGAGACGGATTAATACTTTTCCCCAAGGGTATTTGCGCATAAGTGAATGCAATGAATTCAACTGGAATTCAAACTCGAATTCCAGTTGAATTCATTGTACAGTGAATAATTATAATTGTATAATATTTATAATTTTCAGAGCTGCTTTTTCTTTCTTTGAGAAGTAAAAACATCTTAACCTGAATGACACAGTGACAAAGTAAAAAAAAGTGATCTTTATGATGTCTGTCCATTTAGGATATTGGTGGTCATGGTTCTCTACTATTTCCTGTCCTTTGTAGTGTTTAATAAATTTTGTCATGTCTCTTAAACTCTGTTCTACTATTCATTTGCACAAGCCTGTTAAGTTATGTGCTGTTTTCCTTTAACTCTCTTGCCTTGAATCTGACCAGTGAGTATCAAATTTTCTTTTTGCCTCATTATGCGTCCTAGAAAGTTCAACTCTTTCATTCTTTTTTAGTATTTGTCTATATTTCTGAGATGATGTAGTACTTACATTAATTGAAATATTGTCCTAATCTTTGTTGTCATTTGTATGATGTTTCAGTCATTGTACACTCCAGGCTTTTCAAATTACTTGCAGGGTTAGAGGGAGATAACTCATGACTTCCAATTGAGGCTTTATGCAAGGAATGGAGTTCATATACCTCAGTGATTGTAATAAAGGTTTCGATTCAAAATTCCTAGCAGAAGAAGGCCAGAGTGTACAATGGTCGAAACATTGTACAAATGGCAACAAAGATGAGAACAATAATCCAAATAATGTAAATACTCTAAGTGTCTTTTTTGTTTCCATTCTCTCTAAAACTTTTGTCATCACTCGCATATTGCATCCATGGTATTCTCAACTTCTCTTTTACTTCAAGTCTCCTCTTCATCTGTTTTGCATTCTCTGCCATATAGGGGGACTGATATTAGTTCAGTATTTTTTCTTTGTTTCTAATGAAATTTTCCTGTTTCCTAATACTTTGCTTAGCTTTTTTGGAAAGAATCTTTCACAATCACAATGCATCTTCGGATATCAACGACACACTTTCCTTCCTCTATTAAAACACTTTCTAGATATGTGATTAATTGTATTTGTTTGATTTTCTTATCTCAAATTGGTAATTTGCATGTTATTTCCAATTGTTAAGTTGTATGATATCACTAATTGGTAAGCTGCATGTTAACAACCAGGCATCCTATCTTCTTGCAACTGATATTCATTCCTTTTTTTTTTTCTGCTTTCCTTCAATACCTTCTGAAGAAATTCTTGGAGTTTCCTTTTGGTGTCTGCTATCAATACTCTGTCAACTGCATAATTCCTGTTCTTAAGACTGGCCACTAATAAAGAATCTTAGTGGGATTTCTCTCAGAATTGCTTCCATGTATCAGTTGAATAAGTTTTGTGAGAAAAGACATCCTTGTCTTACACCCTTTCTATTTTTGTATATTTACTGAATTCATTTTCTATCCGCAGGTACTAGTTTGCTACCAGTATAGATCTTTGATTATTTTAATGTCAGTTAAGTGCCATACATGATACACACTTGGGCGATCATGTCTCGAAAGAGATGTGACTGACTGGGCAGGAGATTATTCCACAGTAGGTTGCCATTGCTTTCTGCAGTAGACAAGTTGCTGACCAAGGCTATAGTACCCAATCAGTCCTGTTATTTAATCCATAACTGGAGGGAAAATATGAATTAATACCTTTCCCAAGGGTATTTGTTAGTAAGTGAATGCAAGGAATTCAACTGGAAATCAAACTCGGCTCCCTGATTTGTCGTTCCAAGTCAATATCCATTGCACCACAACATACATCCATGATTATTTTAATACTTTTTCTAAATATGTCAAAGTTAACTCAGTCTTGTCCTTTAACAGGCACTGATATATTGTAGACAAGGTTGCACAAGGAAGATATTTTTTTCAAAGTGATTTAAATCAAATTTACTTAGCAACATCCCACTATGAGTACTGTTCCTCCTGGCCAGAACTTAACAGTGTAATTCACAGCTTTCAAATTAAGCTGTGCAGAGCTGCACATGGCATTTTGTAGTTATTCCTATTCATCTCTGTAGAAAAAGGTAAAACTATTGTCAAAATGATAAACACTGACAGAAAGAAAATGTTCAAACCAATACACATTTATCTTGTTCCTTATGCTACCAGTTACATAAAAACTGGTAATGATTTGCCTAATCTCTATAATACTAAAAGTTTTATTTTGTGTGTCCATCATCTTTTATATGCCATGTCCCTTCAGAATGTAGGCTTATCCTTATCCCTTGTCACTCTTCACACTTTTCTCTTGGTATCTGTCCCAAATCCCACTCCGCCATTCACTTGCTCAAGTCCCTCAAGTATGTCTCACATTGCTTTCCCCTGTCTATCCATCTAGTTAGATTAGATTCTCTAAGCCATTTTTCCTGATCATGCATCCCAGAAATTTCAGCTGTCTCTTCCTCGTGTTAAGTATGAGTTTCCCTTTCATTTCAATTCTCTCTAAAACTTTGTCGTTACTCACATGTTTGGTCCATGGTATCCTCAGCATCCTTCTGTAGAACCACATTTCTGTTGCTTCAAGTCTCTCCTTCATTTTTAAGGAGATTGTTCAGTATTTGCTGCCATATAGGACAGATATCACATAACAGTTGAGTACTCTTTTTTTTTTGTTTCCAACAAAATCTTCCTATCTCTGATTAGCTTTTGAAATGTGTCTTTGTACATGCTAATATGCCTTCAAATATCATTATCACACTTTCTGTCCTTTGTCAGAACACTTCTGGACTCTAGCTCTCTCTCCACCCCCGTATAACCTTCCCTTTCTCTACACCTATGTATCTGTCATCGAACCTGCATTCTCAGCTTTCTATTGTTCCTTTCTAACTAGTTTGTACTCCTCACTCTTTTCTAATTAATCTTTTTACATTTATGTAGCCCCCTGCACATCAGTGGTGTTTTTGCCTTGCTCAGGGTGAAATGATTAAAAAAAAAAAAAAAAAAGGTATTCAAAATTCTCCACCTGCTTGATTTTACTATCACCAACCTGTAGTTGGCATTTTAGGCTTCCCTTTTTGCTGATGACCACGCATAACCTCAAAATAGCTAAAATTGTGCATTGTAGATCAAGCACATGTTCCTTATCATTTAATCTGTGATGAAAGTGTAGTATCTGTTCTCTCTTTCTCTTAAACCTTCAAAAGTCAATATTGGCTATTAATATTCAACCTGCTGTAATTTGCCCTATAATATATGATGAAATCATTGTAAACGCAAGAAGTTATACAAACTGTAACTGATTACAGAAAGTTAAACATTGAAAGATAATTTTTACGGAGTGAATTTGAGTATGTTAAATGACGAAGGGTCAAAGTTGTAAATGCTATACACTGCTTTGAAAATGCTTTAGACATCTCTATCATATGCTGTGGAACTTTCTTGAAAAAAAAAAAGAAAAAGCTTGATATATACCAAACAATAGTAACTACAATTTTTATTTATGGCTCTGACACCTGTAACCTTTGCTGGAATGATCAGTCAGTTAAGTGATACACGCTTGGGTGATCATGTCTTGAAAGAGACATGACTGACTGGGCAGAAGATTATCTCGCAGTAGGTAACCTACTGCAGAAAAATCTTCTGTCCAATTAGTCATGTCTCTTTCAAGACATGATCACCCAAGCGTGTATCACATGGCAACTGACTGACCAGCTCAAACAGGGTTTTCTCATTCCTTGAAGGAACTTCTCTCTGATTGACCAAGTCTTCAGAAGTTTAGATGCACTGGGCACATTTGCCAATTGCAGGCTGGTGAGGCTATTTAACATAGTTGGAGGTTTTTAATTCAGAGTTATCCATCTCTTAGACACTGTCTTGCTATTTACCTATAATTAGTGAACTGATACTTTTGAGCTTAATACATTGCTTTTATTGTTTCATTAAATTATTACCTGTTTGATATCATAATTGCACCCAATGAGGATTTTTCTAAATTACTTATGGTTACATCAAATTACTTACATTTTTTCTGATTTCTTGTTTTCCAATCAACTTTATCTTTAAAAATTTAAATGCTATGTTAACCATCATAATCTTCCATCACCTTGAATTCTGTTCAATTATTGTCCTCTCTACTTAATAATGTTTCTTCTCAAACTCTTTCATTCTCAGCAACTTCTTGCGTCTTAATGACTTTCTTGCCTTACTTGGGGTAAAATAATAAAAAAGAAAAAATATTTCCTGTTTTGTTATGACAAAATTATGCAATTAATCAAATCCTGACATAATTCAAGCTTTAACTTGAAAATAAACACAAACATACCAATATGCCAGCATACTTCTGCTGAAATATTTGTGTAAAATTAGCTTGGGAATACTAATATAGGTTTTAGTCATTTAATTCTTTAACATCTGTAATTATTTCTATGAATCACCCATATATTTCTTTCTGAAAAATATTTATACATTAAAGAAAAAGATGTAAATTAAATTTAATATTTTTTAAGTTTTTATGCCATTTTATTTTAAAGTGAATAAAATATATTAGTATAAACATCAAGAAGTTTTGTTTTAATACAAAAGTTTCTAAATTAAAGAAAAAAACAGAAAAAACATGCTAAATTTAGAAAAAAATTACATTTGAATTTTTAATTGCCTTCTTTCAAAAACAATGTTTTTCATTTTACTTATTTAAATAAATTCATTTTTTTTCACTGGTAATAACTAATTTTGAATATATAGTTATACAAAATTGATTTCCAATAAATAATGATCTCATATTTACAAAATTTACATATGCAAAACTATGACTCAATATCAGATATTTTAGAACTATTTATATATGTATTTTCCATCACCATTTTTCTGTTCAACTTTCCAAAAATACATTGTTTTCCTTTTTATTATCATGAAACTTGTAAGCATGAAAAGCCACAGATCAGTCCAAAAATTTAATATGTCTTAAGCATGAAGCAAGGCACTGATTTTTTATAACACAACTAATGCTACACTCCCTCAACTTACAGAAAATAATTGAAATTTCTCTGAGGGTTTTATTTTAAGGCTGAATTGAGGCTCAAACTTAAAAATTTGTTAAGCATGACTAGATGCAGCTAAAATTACATGTTGTGAATAAAAAACAGTATATTGTGTATATTTACTGATTGATGCGGATGTACAGACAAAGAAAAAGGATTTGTGTGTGTGTATATATATATATATATATATATATAGAGAGAGAGAGAGAGAGAGAGAGAGATGTCAAGTCCTTGAATGAAGAGGAGGATAATCCAAAAAGATCTATAAAATATTTAGTGACAGCTCTGCATAAAGTGCTCAATAGATGAACCTTACAAGATAATGCTAAAGAATTCTATTTTGGGTCAATTTACTTGAGTTCCATTTTGTTTAAAAAAATGCTTCAATATTCTGGGAAAATATTTATATCACATGTCCAATACTAGAGGTGGTAATGGACAATTGTACAATTTTCTATTCAGAATTTTTTTAAACAATGGAAAATAAGAAGGTACTGCAGAGCAGTGTATAGGCTGAGGGAAATGAAATTATGAAGCAACACCATCAGCTCAAGAAAATAACTGAGAGAGGAGAGATACTGCCTGTCAAAGTAATGTGTTAGTACAACATAGTGCCTAAGGTTAGGCAGAGAAAGTAGACAGTACCACAAAGCTCAATTTTCACTTACAAGTTGATTACCCAAAGGATATATCCTTGCATACCATTAAGGAAGTGCTGGCCAAAATCTAAATAGGGGAAGAGGTTTGAGTGAAGCTACCAATTTCATACTGCATGACACAATAGGAGTGGCACCTGGAGTGTAATCACCTAACAAACTGACCATTCATGGTATGCCACAGCATATTTTGGATTTAAGGCAAGTGGTTGTTGCAGACAATGCTGTGAATACTGAATATGGAGGAGATAGAAATGAAACAGTACCAACACAAAGACCGCAGAGAGAGTGCAAAGTGCCAACCTGGGCATGAGATTATTTTGTGTGAAATGATTTTAGGATCATGAGTGCCTGTAGTTTGAATGAATAAAGAGAAAAAAAAGGAGAAAGAGACAAATTATGGGAAGGAAGAAAAGCTATAAAATTTGACTGAAAATAGGAGTCGGCAGACTTTTTTTTGTTTTGTATGAGAGAGGAAGAAGATGATTTATGAGCAAGGAAGGGCAAGAAAATTCTGGGAAAAGATTTTTTTTTTTAGTTATGAACCACAGTTATCATCATTAAAGTTTCTCCTAGTTATCAGTGACAAGATGTTGAGGGTTGACATTGCAAGACTTAGAGAAATAATTGTGAAGAAGGAGATAGAAATGTGCTAGATTGATGGAAAGAGCCAAGTAGCTGACGATTTAATTGAAGAGTGGACCATCTTCAACAAGTTGATGGCAGTACTTTACTTAAAACTTTCATAGTTCTGAAAATCTGGAGGAAAGTTGGAATGTTGGTTGTCTATCTTTTCAAATATTAACTTTTTAAGTTAGGTCCTTTGTTCCTGAAAGAACTCTCTAACCTGTAACCAAAAGAAATTAACATTTTTTAAAAATAATATTCACCCTGTAGAAGGTCCAAGAGTCACTCGAGGTAGAGGCTTATGGAGTAAGAGGCAGAGTTTATGGGGTTATGTGGGGAAAGTAATAGTTTTAACCTAGAGTTGAACAAGTTAAAATTGTAGTAATTGGGAAAGCATCCTGTTGGGAGTTGATTCCACAAAACTGCTTGAGTGGAACTTACATCTAACCAATGGAATACAAAAGGAATAAGGGTGGTTCACTATAATGTGTGTGACATGGTGGGTCTTAGTCTATCTGAATACTTTCCCTAGAAATAGTGAAAGAAATGAGACGCTTGAAACATATCACCTGTGAGGAAAGGAGTTGTAAGGTAAAAAATAATTCATCACTGACAAAAATTTGAAGATGCTTTTAGACTCGACTGAAACTGAAAAGCAAAGACCAGGAAGCTCCTGCCCTATATGGCAGTAGCACTCCATATTTGGCCTGATTTGGCTCTTGCAAAGATATAAGATAGCAGAAGGAGTCAGGTACTTACTGAGCAATACAAGGAACTGATAATTTTCCCAGCATCTTTTAGCAATTGATCATATGTATGAATTCTACTTGAGGTCTGGGTTGAGTCCCAATGAGGCACTCAAGGCATGAGGCCTCCCTCAGAGAACACTCATCCATCATGATAGTTGAGCATTCAGAGTCTACTCAGTGATGATGGTCAACTCAGTCACTATTAGAGTCTGGTTTTGGAGGCATTGAATGCAATCAGCCAATTTTCCCCCCACTGAGCTGTTAAAGCCAGATCAAAAGCAAGATCAGCTGTGAAGCTTCAGTCATCTAGAATTTTGGAGGTGCACCCATTGACCACCATATCATCTGCATAGATATTCACAAATGGTTAGAGCATACTCTTAGGCTGCTCTTTAATGTAAGGTAGAAAGATGGCTGAAACAAGCCTGCCTGTATTGATCACTTGAACCTCAGAGAACTCGCCATTAGCAACTAACTTCAGGGACCTACTTATTAAGAAGGACTTGATAATTGAAAACACTCTTCAACTGATTCCATAATGAGAGATTTTGTACAGTAACCCTCACATTTTTTCAAAGGCTTTTGAAATATCTAACTGTTGAAACCTCAAAATGTTACTGTGTGAGTAATCACTAAAACAGAGGTTGGTAATAACAGTATATCAACAAGTACAAGACTCACATGCTGCAAGAAAGTAGATACACAGCTAGTTAGCATAATTGCTCTACTCTACTACTCCAATAATATCCATGTGTTTAAGAGGCTAGGAACATTCCATTCCTGTACATAGATAGTTGTACAACACTAATGCAATCATCCTTGAGATATATTTATTACTAGCAGTATAGCCCGGTGTTGCTCAGGTGTTATGACAGTTTTAAAACTAATCCATGGTCCTGTAGCTCAGACTCTTTGAATGTTGGCATGAAAGACTAAAAAGCAACAGTTGTTTCCAGTTAAAGTGAAACCGTAGACTGAAAGAAAAATGAATGGATGTAAGTCAAATTTTGATTTCCTGATATCAACATCAAATAAGTTTTTTTCATCGAGAACTGCAACCTTGAAACTTCTGAATATTGTTTCTTATGTCTTTGTCTATGAGTGTATCAAATTTTGTTAAAATCAGACCACTCCTTCTATAACCCGATTTTTTCGATTATCGATTTTCGATATTTATCGGGGGTACCTCAACACAAAACCTAACGAAGAACACTCGCAGACACTTATAGTACAACTGTGTAAATTTTCAAGAAAATCGGTTCAGCTGTTTCGGAGTCTATAGGTAACAGACACACACATGCACACACACACACAGACAAAGTTCTATTTAAAAATAAGTTTAGATTTGGGGCCTCAATGATTATGGGAGTATATATTTAGGATATCAGCAGTGGACTAAGCTAGTCAAAATCTGTACTGTTTGCCATTAAAGAGATTGTCCATATTGAGGTGATGGTATGCAGAGAAGCCTGATGATTACCTATACATGAAACTGGCAAAATTGTTTGTTTTTTTTTCTTATTGGAATTTTACTTTTATAGTAGTTCTTTCTACATGACACTGAGTATTTTTTTTAACTGACTACAGAAGAGCAAAATTGTTGTCATTAACAACACAGTGGTATTATTATCTGTTAAACACATGAGACAAAAGCTCAAGAAATGTAAAAAGAAATTTAATTTGACTCACTATTATATAACTTAGTGTTTCCAATTTTTCTCTGGATATTTTATACACCTCTCAAAATTATTCCACCAGGAAATAAAAAACCTCTTTCTCTATTATCTTTTTTTTTGCTTTGAAGAAATCATTTTAAGTGTTAAGTACCTGAAATTTTTGGCCATTATCTTATATATTCTGCAATCTTTTTTCTCTTAAACTGTCTAATAAATTATGACTGTAGGCCAAAAGAGGAAAACAAAAGAAATATAAATAAAATACAGGTCTACTATTTGTTTTCCATAAAACACAGAAAAATGAGTGAAAGTAAAAATATAGGTGGAATATAAAAGAAAATATTATTTATATTTTTAACTAATGTCCTCATCTTTGTTTTTATCATCACAATATTTCATCTGTTATGCTTTTCTGCCTTCCTCAGATGTCTGTCAATATGGGCAACCTGGAAGAAGTTTAAAACTGAACCTTTATTTAATCTACAGGGATAGATTGTTCAGATTCTACTGTCCAGAAATATTTTGTACTGCTATTGCCAGTCCTGTTTCCACTGAGTCTGAGTTTTGCTTAACAGTATATCAACCTCTGTAGGTTATTTAATGCCAAAAAGGTAAGGTTTCAGGGTAATCTTTTATATTTTTAAATATTCAGTTATAATGAGATGGTTAATTTAGTTAGATTTTGATGAAAAAAATTCTTTCTTTTTATTTTTAAAAGAAAACTCAAGATGTCTTCTGATTTTGTATTTTTGAAAAAATCCTTTAAAATGAAAAAAAGGAAAGGTGGTTTGTTTAATTTTGTTTTACAGCATATCAACTTCAATGGGTTATTTAATGCCAACAATATTTTTACAATAGATTCATATGAACAGAATATGTATTCTTTGTAAGAAATTAGTTTTTAGATCAGGTTTCATTGGCATATTTTTATAAAAAGGGTTTTGTTGAGAGTCACACGTATTACTGATATTTATATATATATATATATATATATATGCTCTCACACCCTGATTGAGCCCTCTGGAAGAATGGGAGACTTTGAAAAACAGTAGCTACTCTAGCATGTACGCATCGCTCATTCACTAATGAATTAGAGCACTCTGGCTATTGGGCGTGTATAATGACAATATGCATGCTAAAAAGTCTGCCTTCTTCTACCGTGCACCCATAGCCCAGAGGTAGAACCGCCGACTGACGCCACTTCGGTCGGGTTTCAATCCTGGGTTAAAAGCAATCGGAGTCTAACCGTACTGATGAGCTGTGATACAGCAAAACAGATCTGTCTGTGGATGACTATATATATATATTCTTCAAAGATATATTGCTGTTAATATTTTTTTACTTCAAAAATGTATCGTTATTTATTTATAAGTTATTTATTCCCCACTGCTGATACTGAACTCACAACTCTTTGGGTCAAGTCACTGTTCATCATTTTCTTTCTTTAATTCTGCAAGTTAAAACTGGAGAGTGTGCTTGAGGCTGACAGGGATGCCAGGAAATTGCAACAAGAAAAGTGAAGCAAAACTATGAATTTAGAACCAATATGAACGGAAAAGAGAAATTTTTCTGAATTTATATTTTATTCTGATTACTTTACCAATGTATATCATAATAGCAATATCAACTGTTTCCTTATAAGGAAACATTAAGCATTCACTGATCAAGCCACCAGTGTTACTTTTGGCTGAAATTTATAAAATCTTTCTCCGAGAACAATTTTTTAGAAAAATAGGTTTCTGAAGCCCACTAACTGTTATTGATCTTTCCAGTATTGGTAAGGGTTTCATTCTTAACCTTTTACTATATTCCAATAAAATTATATCTGAAAAAGTTATAAAAAGTAAAAAGTTTTGTGCTAAAGCAGTTTTTTAATTTATTTTTTTTAAGATGCTTAAACTTAAGTTCCAAACAGAAGGGGTGGTCAAAATAAAAGGTTTTACTGGAATTTTTTCATAATTTTTTATAATTTTTCAATAATGAAACTGTCCTAGAATGCTCACAGCTAATGAGCTCTGCTCCTTGATACTTCAACCTCATGAATTTAGTACTAGATTGGCAACTAGGTCTCATTGTATCACTGTTAAAACAGCTAGATGTAACCGTAAGTTCTATTCTCATAGTTTCTTTTCTCATACTTCTCACCTGTGGAACTTTCTTCCAGTTTCTTGCTTCCCTGCTACCTATGTACTTTATAAATCTAAATCCTAACATTAATTACTATCTTCTTTCTTCTTGAAACCTGTCCTTTTATTGTCCTTCCTCATCACTAAAATTTACACATTATCTTTCACTCTTAGTAACCACTTGTGTCTTAGTGGCATTATCACCTTGCTTGGGTTAAAATGATTAAATAAAAAAAATGAGTGGGAGAAAGTTTTCTGAATAAATAACAAAAGAGATGGTTAAAATAAGGATATCCTGGATAGATTTTTCTCAAAAAATAAAGAAAGAAAAAATAACTGTTCTGGCCAATCCATTTGAAAAATCAAAGCAACCTAAGACAAACTTTCAAGATACAACACAAAGAGAAATACTACAGTTGGCAAACTTCTTATACTTACAAAAGCACCTGGCAAACTAATTTAAAATCTGAGTTTCTCACATGAGTATACTAATTGTTACTTACATTTAGGCTGATTAATTAAGAGAAAAAAAAATGTAACAACACCAAACTCAAGCTTGTAATGGCGACAGTTCAGTAGGGAAATATAGATTCATCTTCAGAGTACATCTTTAATCATTGTATAGAAATAAGAATAAAGATAAACCTTTCCAACACAGAAAGTTATCTGAAGTTTTTTTTTTTTTAATCATCTCACCCCAAGCAAGGCATTCCACTGCCACTATTGCGCATGGGGCTACATAGGGGAAGGTAAAGAGAAGGAGTGGTTAGACATAGGGAATGTCAGGAGGAATGTGACAGATGAGTAAGGATAGCGAGGATGAGGGTTAGGCAGATGGGAAGAGTGTTTGATAGAATGGGAGCAGGTTAGTGTGTTAGGAGGTGTCTATTGACCTTACATTTAAACTCCTGGAGATTGTAGCCATCGGGGAAGCAATCGTTTGGAAGAGAATTCCACAGTCTGGAAGTGCGAGGAAAGAAACTGTTGGAGTAGAAGTTACGGCTGCATTTTATCGGTTTCACTGTAAAAGGGTGGGATCTAGTTGCTAATCTCGTATCTCATGCAAATTCGTATTTAGGGGGCACCAGTGATCTAAGTTCATCGGAGCAGAAGCCGTGAAATTATTATAAAGTTGGAATTAAAGTAGCAATGCACCTACCCTAAATCCATCATATAATTCAGGATGCAAAATTAATTCATCCTCACAGTTGTCCTTTGTGTCTGAAGAAGACTTTATCTTGCAATTCACCAGCAGATCCAGACAAATTTACTAAACAGATCTGTGTGAAAAGAATTCATAGTGGAAAAATTATTACATTATGGTAATCCCACTCTCTCAGCTTGGGGAGGTTTTATCCGGCAGCACAAGAAACATTTGCAATAGATGACTAAGACTTCTCTGTGTCATGTTCATGCTCTGATGCACTCCACAGCACTTGCTGACCCTGCCTTTATGACAGCTGGATTTGTAGAAGATCTCATCTTCACACTCTGCTGAGATGCAATAGAGCTGACAGAACTGAAATTATTGGGGGTTTGAACTTGTTTTGTAATGTCACTTAATAAAGTCACAGATACAATAATAATAATGCCTTCAAACAATACTGTGTCAGGCATTTTACACTTCTCAATGCTTATCATCATATGCTTATTGTTTTTACATGTCATGTGATCCCAGTCACTTATATGTCCACCTTTGTCCCTGTACCATGTATATCATTCTACCAATCTGTTTTTTTATAATGCCATCTTCCTGAAATTCTTTTCCACGTTGATACATTTTAAGAAATACCTTATCTCCAGGTTTGAAGTATTTACTTATAATGTTTCTTCTTTGCGAACATCAACTCTTCAGGCAACATTCCAGACACAGTGTTCAGGCTTGGTGTTATTTTGAAAATACTCAAAAATTGTTGCAGCATAACTTCATCTGACTCCTCTCCTTCTGACTTATTTAATGCCCTTTTAAACATTTTGACAAACTGTTCTGCTTGTCTGTTTGATCTTGGGTGATGTGGGGAGTTGTAATATGTTGTATTGCTAATGATTTACAGAAAGCTTTAAATTTACTAGGCATGAATTGTGTCCTGTTATCTGAAACAATAGAGTCAGGTACACCGAGCCTTGCAAAAATCCTGTGTGGGAAATTTATCAATTGTACATTTAATATTTCTGGCCATTTAATGTAACTATCAACTATCACTAGGTAGTATGCTTCGTTTAACAATCCTGCAAAATCTATATGTATTTTTAACCATAGAATATCAAATTATATGCGGTGACTTTGCTGCCAGAGGACAAACACTGCATGATTTCACTAAATTTTTAATATCTTGATCCATTAAGAATTTCGATCAAGAAATTCCTGGATGTTCTATGTAAAATTGTTTTTGCAATGATGTTGATATCCTAATTCTTACTGCATGCATCAGTACATTATTGCATAATGAAAATGCATAATTTCAAGTAATATTTTTTTGTTAAATCTTAACTGCTTCTTCATTTTCATTAGAAAGGCCTCTTTTTCTAACTTTATTCTTTTTTCCTTCTATGTTATGGGCAGTTTTCTTACAGTATTGTATAACACATTATTAATTTCATTTTTGGCCCTTATTGCTGCAATTAATGTGTCTTCAAGTGGTTTGCAGAATTTTGGGATTACTCTAGATAATCTGTCTGCATGATTTAATTTTTTGAATGGTAGAAACTTCATTTTATGAAAGTCGGCTCTCTGTGCAGGGCCCAGAACTTCTTTCCGCCTGAATCTATCCTGCAATTATATAAATCCACCATCCGCCCGTGTATTGAGTACAGCTACCACATCTGTTCGGGTGCCCCTTCTATTCTCCTCGGGGTTCTTGACAAAATACAGCAAAGAATCTGTAATGTGATTGATACCGACTTGGCTGACCACCTGCAGTATCTCTCTCATCGGCGTGACGTGGCTTCCCTGTGCCTCTTCTATAAATACTTTCATGGCTTCTGCTCTGACGAACTTAAATCACTGGTGCCCCCTAGATGTGAATTTGCATGAGATACTAGATTGGCAACTAGGTCCCACCCTTTTACAGTGAAACCGATGAAATGTAACCGCAATTTCTACTCCAACAGCTTCTTTTCTTACACTTCCCACCTGTGGAATTCCCAACCGCATGCTTGCTTCCCTGACGGCTACAACCACCAGGAGTTTAAATGTAATGTCAATAGACACCTCCTAACACACTAACTCATACCCACCCTCTCTATATATACATCCTAAGTCATCTGTCACCCTCCTTCTGACATTTCCTATACCCAATATCTCTATGTAACCCCTTGCGCTATAGTGGCAGTGGAATGCCTTGCTTGGGGTGACACGATTAAAAAAAAAATAGTTCAATAAGATAGTTCCCCAGTAATGCAGTCTATTTGCTGTATATGTGGGAACACTTTTTTTATCCATGTATAGACAATAACAGATGATGTAGTCTGTAGTATAAATTCTCTACAATGTAAGAATTTATGAAACCTTTTCATGGCAAATATGATGGCTAATGCTTCCCTTTCTCTCTGGCTGTAGCTTTTTTGAGTTGCATTTAATGATCTTAAAGCATGAGCTACTGGATTAGTTTTTCTGTCAATATTTGTGGAGTATCACTGCTCCAATAACCAAATCACTTGCATCTGATACAGCCACAATCTTTAATTTGGGGTCAAAATGAGCTAGTGAGAAGCCTGACATTAAGTCTTTCTTGATTTCTTTGAAAGCACTTTAACATTTATGTGACCAATTCCATTTCACACCTTTCTTTAGCAGGTTATTCAAAGGTGCCCTTCACTCATGCATGTTTGGTATATATACATGATAGTAATTAACAAAGCATAAAATGTTTGAAATTTTGTTACATTTGTTGGGGTGGGCATGTCTTTTATTGTGCTCACTCTTGAAGGATTTGGTTTTCTACCTTTTAAGTCAATAGTATTTCCTAGATATTTTTTTCTGGAAATGATTCATAATTCCTGCCATTGATCTTAAAACCGTATTGTTTAAGTCTCTCAAATACGTTCTTTTACATCTTGTGCATGTTGCTTTTGGGTCTTATTTTTAACAAGTACATCATCTAAATATGCTTATGCACAATCTAAACCAGCAAGCATCGTACCCATAATCTGTTGGAAAGTGCTTGGTGCTACCTTTATACTGAAAGAAAGAAAGTAGGTTAAATTTGTATAGTCCTCTATAAGTGTTAACTGTTAATAGTTTTGAGTACTCTTTGTCTACTAGTATTTGTCGGTGTCTAACAGGTCTCATTTAGAAAAAAATTTACCCTCATTGGATTTGGCAAAATTTTTCTTTGGACTTGGTAACAGGTATTTGTATTGTTTAAAACTTTCATTTAGCCCCATTGAAAAATTAGCACATACATGAGTTTTTTTTTTGGTTTTTTTTTAACATGAACTGTTGGTGATACCCATTCAAAATTTTGAAATCAAACCTCATTTTTCTAATTTCTCTGATTCCTTATCAATTGGTTCTAAAGCTGCAAAAGGTACACTCTTTTTTGGCTTAAATGTTGGTGTTACATTCTCTTTTACTTCAAATTTAACTTTGTTTTTTGTGCATGTCTCTAGACCTTCTGAGCAAACTTCTGGAAAACTCATTTTCAGTTCATTCTCTAAATTTTTCAGTTTCCATATTAACACTGGAGGTAACAATATTCATTTTGTTGTAAAAAGAATTAATTGGAAAGTCCCAAAGATCAAATAATGCATCCTAATCTGTTCCAGATAAATTAGCAGTATTCTTTAATACAAACAATACCACTTTCTTGGTTTTTCTTTTAAACAATGCATTGAATACTGCTGTCACATCTGGTCGGGTGCCCCTGCTATTCATTTCGGGGTTCTTGACAAAATCCAATGAAGAATCTGGAATGTAATTGATCCCAATCTTCTAGGTCAACTCCAGTCACTTTTACACAGATATAATATGGTGTCTCTCTGTCTCTTCTTCCATGGTTTCTGCTCCAATGAACTTAGTTCCCTGGTGCCCCCACTGCATGAATTTACTTGAGCTACTAAACTAGCAACTAGGTCCCACCCTTTTACAGTGAAACAAATCAAATGTAACCACAATTTCTACTTTATCAACCTTTTATTCTCAAATTTCCTGCCATATACTTCTTTCCCTTACAGCTACAATCACCAAGAATTTAAATGCAATGTCAATTGCCATCTCTTTAACTCGCATCTTTTTCATGACAACCCTTTTATCATGTTCTTCTTCCTTTCCACACTCATGCTGTTCTCTTCACACTATTGTTTTCATCCTTCTCTTATCCATTCTTTGATACCTCCTGTAACATGTTGCTCTTTTGCATCACTCTCCTCTTATGTAATCCCCTGGGCACCAGTGGCAATACTGCTTTGCTTGGGCTAAAATGATTATAAAATAAAAAAGATCTTACAAGTAAATTCATCCAAAAAGTTAAATCTCTTTCCTGAAACTTTATGCGCAACTTTATAAGAAGTCATTAAACTGGATTTACCCATTTATTTTCCATGTTTGTTCATTTATGATATTGATATCAGATCTTGTATTCAGTTGTAATTTTACTTTTACATTATTAATTTCCACAAGAACAAATTTCCTCTTTTGAGATTTTTCTAACTCAGTTAAAAACAAGTTTGAAGTTTTGTTAATTTTTCCTTTATGCTTTTTGTCTTTACTTCATGAATTTATCATGTTCACATATGTTTCATTTTTTTTACTCCATTTTTGTATCTGCAACAAGTACTTTTGTGTCTTTCCCTCTTACATTCATACATTCTTACATTCTTGAAAAAACAATTACTTTTGAAATGCTTACCTCCACAAGAAAGCAAAGAACCGAGTTCACATTCCAGGTGAATTCATTGCATTCACATATGCACTTGGAATTATATTAATCTTTCCCTTGGGAAAGATATTAATCCATCACTTCTCCCTCCAGCTATGTGGTGCAAGGAACAAACCATTTTAATTAAAGTGGCTGATATTTTTTTTGTTTGTTAAACCTGCCTACAGATTATCCCCTACTTTTATAAGAGCCAGATCAAGTTGGATATCTTGAGAATCTCTTGCACTTCCCACATGTGGAACTTGCTTCCTTATTCTTGCTTTCCTGAAGGCTACAACCTCCAGGAATTTAAATGCAATGTCAATACTCATCTCTTAACCACTTGACTCTAGTTCTTTCTTCACCACCCTGAATATCCTTTCCTTTCTCTCCACCTTTGCAACTGTCATCACACCTGTATTCCCATCCTTCTCTTGCTCCTTTCTAACTGGTTTGTCTTTCTCTTTACTCTCTTCTACTTGATCTTTTTACTCTTATGTATCCCCCTGCACATCAATGTCATTACCACCTTGCTCAGGGTGATATGATTAAAAAAAAAACCATTGTCATATTTGTTTGGGAGCTTCCCAATCCTCACTTTCCAGCCTTGATAGAGTTCAAAAGCATCTCTGACTTCTTGTGGGTGACAAATTATTTTTCATCTTCTAACTACTCTCTCTCTCACAGGCAGAATATGGTGAGTCTCTCACTGTTCTATCACTAGTTCCATGGAAAATGCTTAGACAAACTATATTCCTTGGTTCTACCAGGCCTAACCTTAAGGGCTAGGACTTGCTATGCCATTTACAAAATAGCAAACCACCCACATTCCCTCCATATTCCATCAGCAAGAAATAAATTATACTCAAGCAGCATCTTCCTGTGGAACAGACACTCAAGAGAATGTTTCCCTGATCACTACAATTTTAACCAGTTCAAGTCTGGAGTTAGCCATTATCTTCCCCTAATATCCATACAAACAACGCCTTTACATAACCTTCTACTTTGTGTGGGCCCCCAAGCCTTGCACAGGATGAATCTTGCTGAAAAAAATATTGCAAATTCAATTCAGTGAATTATTATGGATTCTAATGATAAATTTCTTTACCCACAATTCACTAAACCTAGACAGACTCATGCCTGGAGTTCCAACAGAGTATGACACTTTCATATTTATATAGAGTTCTTTTGCTCTAACAAAATAGATAAAGTGGGGCCCCTACTTTATTATAATGAGTGTAAATTGAAAATATACATGTCTTTAGTTGACAGTACACTGAATGCTAAAAGGCCCATAAAACCATGTTCATTGTTTAAAAGTTTGAATATTTTGAAGTTCTCATTTCACTTGATCCTTTCAAACTGCCTGGGGATCATACTAAGCAGAGAAAATACTTTAAGAACAAAATATCAAGAGGTCTTATGTTAAAAAAAAAAAGCTGAAGAACAATGGGCTACAACCTGCTCACTTCTAACAACCCATACATAAAAGTTTGGTAAAAATATTTTGCTGACAAAATCTGTTACGACTCATTAACTTTCATCTCTGCATTTTAAATTTTCAAAACTTCCTTCTTCTGTGTTTGTAATTTGAATTTTGAGAACTTCCTTCCTCCCTTGGATTTTTTTCTCTATTGTGTAACTTGTTTCACAAAGAATTTTTTTTCCTTTGTGAAGTGAAGAGTGAGAGAAGAAGAAAGAAAACTTCATCTTATCCCAGTTAGACAAGACAGCTCTATCTAATACTTGGGTGTTAGTGAGAATATTGAAAAAGGGAGACAACAGTGTTAAGCAAAAAAAAAAAAAAAAAACAATAAAGAAATAAGTAAGCTTTCTTTTAAAATTTGCTTTTTATCTTAAAAGAAATAGATGGTTAACTCTTTGTTAAAATATAAAATTACAAAATGCTGAAAAAGAGATATCTAACTGTATCTCTGAAATGAAAGTTGGGGGGGGGGGATTCTGTAAATTACACTAGACAAAAAACATTAAATATATGGTAATGATTTTTTTCTTTTTTAATTCTAATTCATAAACCATAAAAGCTTGTGTTTCCTTGCCATGAAAAATGAAATGAATGCTGGGAAAGTTAACAATTTTAGGTAATATATATATATATATATATATATATATATATATATATATATATATAACAAAAAGAAAAGTATAATCAAAATATAAACTTCCACAGAAATAAACCTAAAAAGTCATTTCAAAATATAAAAGTAATAAACTACTCAAAATATAAATGCAAAACATTTTGTAAAGTAATTTATTACATTTTACTAATTCATTTTTTTTTATAATTTATATTTTACAAAAACCCATAAAGAACCATGACATTGGCATCAGAATACTATTTTTTAAAATCTTACAGAATTTTTTTTAAGTCCAAATCCTATTAAAATATCTAGAAACTAAACAGCATAAATAAAGATATAATTAAAAAAAAAAGAAAAAAGGAGTAATGGGAATATTTGTAAAAATGAAAAAAGTTAAAATGTTTCAAACTATAAAAACTATTTTTGAAAAATAGAAATACAAACACAATAACTTATATTTTTTAAGCATTTCACCCCCAAACAAGGCAATAAAACCACTAAGATGCAAGCAGTTACTGAGTGTTAGAGAATATGACAAAAAAAAAGCATTGTTTAGGAGAGAGAACAATAAAAGAACAGGAATTAAGACAGAAGATAATGATTGACACTGAATTTAAACTTTTGAAGATCAAAGTTAACATGAAATCAAGAAGCCTGAAAAGAGTTCCACAAGTGAGAAGTGTGAGAAAAGAAACTGTTAGCATAGAACTTACAGTTAAATCTTGCCATTTCAGCTGTAAATTGATGATACATTGTTTCCAAACTTGTACTGCATTTTAAATTGTAACATTTTGAATTACAAAAATGTAATGAAAATTATTAAAGATACACATTTTACAAACTATTTTTGGAAATATTTAAATATCTAAATAAAAAGTCACTGAAAAGAAAATAAGTATTTTAAAATTTTAAAAACATTCTTCTTTTATGTTCCATGCCTCTCCAAGACATAGGAGATTGTGGCTGTTCACATCTTCCTGCCGCTTGTAGCTCTTAATACCTTTTGTCTTGTTATTTCTCTCAAACCCTGCTCTGCTATTCATTTGCTTAAGCCCATCAAGTATGTCACACACTGATTTCCCCTCTCTTTCTCTCTATGAGTATCAGATTCACCAAGCCTTCCTTCCTCATTACATGTTTCCAAAAGTTTCAGCTGTCTCTTCCTGAAGTTAAGTACAAGTTTTATTTCCTTCACTATTCCCTCCAAAACCTAGTCATTGTTTACATGTTCAGTACACAGTATCCTCATCATCCTTCTGTAGAACCAAATTTCTGTTGCATTGAGTCTTTCCTTCATCTTTGACAAAATTGTCCCACATTTGCTGCCATTTAAGAGGTCAGCATTACACATCTATATGATTTAATCCTCACTGGGTGATCCATACATTTGACCTTGTACTGCACCTAAACTATGCTGGGAAAATTACCATCTATATTGTTAAGGCTAAAATATTCTTTAAAAATTAAAACTCTAAAAAAATCTTTAAATAATATTTGAATATAAACCAATTCTTTTTTAAGTTAATAGTTTTGTGTATTAAAGATCATAATTGAAACACATATATGAACGTTAAAAACTTCTTGGCCTAGCTAAGTTGTTAAAATCTGGCAAAAATAACAAAAATTAACGATTTATTTCTGTAATCCCTTCCCAGCCAGCCCAAGAACTTTTCTGCACCCAACTCATGTCTGTGTGTGTCTGCAGAAGATGAATAAAATCAGTGTATGAAAAGGAAAGATGCAGTGTGTTTTGTCCATTTAAAAATTATTTCATTTTTCATCTGCAAGCAACTAACGAGGTATTGTGTACATTAAAGAGGATATCACATTGAATACAGCGGTTTTCACTTGATCACCAAAGTTAAGCAACGTTGAGCCTGGTCAGTACTTAGATGAGTGACAGCTTAGGAATACTAGGTGCTGTTAGCGTTTAGTGACGGATGTGCATTGTGGTGCAGTGGATATCAGCTCGGAAAGAGAAATCGGTGAGCAGAGTTCAAATTCCAGTTGAATACCCTGCAGTCACTTAAGCGCTGGTACCCTTGGGAAAGGTATTAATCCATCCCTTCCTTCTAGTTATGGGTTAAATAACAGGGTAGGACTTGGTGACCCTGCTCTTAAAAACAAATCCCAATGAATCTTGATACTCGAAAAAGGTATTACTAGACACAAAACTTATATAAAAAAAAAACAATAAATTGTTGAAAGATAAAGGTATTACCATCAATAAATAAATAAAAAAATTTAGTTGGCAATAAATGACCTGCTGGGGTTGATATGCCATAAAAACAAAACAAGCAAACAAACATTAAAGAGGCGACTGAAAAAGTAATTTCATTTAAATCTGATACCATTATTATATGTTAAGATGCAATTATCTATATTATAACAATTCAATTTTTGTTTGTAGGTGTTGCTGATACATATTCATATCTGTCTGTCTGTGCATGAATGTTGAGTGAGAGTTAAACCCTCCACCTTAATTATAACCTGGTTGAAGTTTGTCTAGGTAGGTGGCACTGGCATCTAATTTACATGGCAGCAGTTGTGATGAGTGGTTGGCTTATCAGGGCTAACTTTATTGCTATGTAATTTGGCTACTTTATATCAGAAGGTAATTGATTATATGCAGACAGCCACACAGAAATTACAGGCATGTTTGACGATGATGATGATTATTATTTTTTTGGTGGTATTGTTGCGATGATGATGATTATTATTTTTTTGGTGGTATTGTTGCGATGATGATGATTATTATTTTTTTGGTGGTATTGTTGCAGTGATGATCATAGTACTAGAAATAATAATAATAATCTATTTTTCTCATAAGATAATGGTAGAGCCCTCTTTGGTCAAACATTGTTCTTTTGTGGGCAGCATCTAGAGTGGCCTAACAGATTAAAATTTGCATGACACGCTCTTCTGCAGATGTAACATTCATTCAATTAACATGCTCTAGAAATTGATAGTGTCAAAAAAGATGATGCATTTTTTTCTTTTTAATCATATCACCCCGAGCAAGGCGGTAAAGCCACTGATGTTCAGGGGGCTACGTAGAAGTGAAGAGATTGGAAAAGAGAAAATTGGAAACCGCATCCTAAACAGGGAACAAGGGATGAGCCTCTTCACCTGTTCAATAGACGTGGGTGGAGTGTGAACCGGGCGATAGTGTTCTAAGCTAAGTTTTGTGTCGAGGTACCCACCGATAAATATTGAAAATCGATAATCGAAAAAATTGGGTTATAGAAGGAGTGGTCCGATTTTAATCAAATTTGATACACTCATAGACAAAGACATAAGAAACGATATTCAGAAGTTTCAAGGTTGCAGCTCTTACAATAGTGCAGAAAATCAATAATATATATATATATATATATATATATATATATATATATATAAAAGACAAGATGTTTGTGTGTGTGTCTGTTTATCTGCCTGTATGTCTGTATTTTTTCAGCCCTTTTATTTTAGTTTTTGCTTTGGGTTTGGCTCTAAGTAGGCATAATTGTAGTTCTTAGTCTCAGCCATGATACCATTTACTCAGAGGACTTATTTAGCCTTCAAAATTCAGTTTATGACGAAAAAAACTTATTTGATATCGATACCAGGAAATCAAAATTTGACTTACATCCATTCATTTTTCTTTCAGTCTACAGTTTGCTTTAACTGGAAACAACTATTGCTTTTTAGTCTTTCATGCCAACGTCCAAAGAGTCTGAGCTCCAGGACCATGGATTAGTTTTAAAGCTTTCATTAAATCCGAGCAATGCTGGGATATACTGCTAGTAAATATTTAAGTACAAATTTGGATAATTAAATTTTTTTTACTGATAACAACTGAAATTTATAAAAATATTTTTAATTTAATTATACTAATTTTGAAGAATTTCAAAAATTACCTTAAAGATAAATTATTTAAAACAAATCATATAATCTAAAAATAAAATAGTTTTTAAAATATTTATGTTAAAAGTTCTCAATTTTATTGAGAAATTTCTATCTTATGATTTTTATATTTTTATAAGTATATTGTATTTTCACAAAGGAAATGTTGAAAAATTTCTTGACCCAACCCACTTTCTGGGATCAAATGACTTATTGCCATATTTTTTTTTTTTTTTGATAAAATCTCATGATTTGTACTCAACAAAAATTCTCTTATGCAATAAATTCTTTGATAAGTTCATGAAAGGATTTTTAATAGAATATTATGACTTGTCATTTGATCATATTTTGAAAAAGGAAATGAGCTGAGAGCTTTTTTGGCGCCCCTTGTGACAATACAAAATATTTATATCTTTTAAATTTTAACATTTTTATGCTAAAATCATTCAAGTTTACAAATATACAAGCTAGTTAATAACAATTTTTCAGCACTCTTAATATAAATATAAATACTCTCAATATGAACAAATAATATAAAAAATACATAAAATTATCAAGAATATAAAAGAAAAAATGTTAAAACAAAGGCAAAAAAAAAACAAAAAAAAAACAGATGAACAAAAACAAAACTATCCAATAAATTCATCATCAGTTTTTTTGTAAAATCATAAGAATGCTTTTTTTTTTTTTTTTATTTGATTAAGATGTGAGCCCCAGGATAACAAATCTCATTCGTCAATTTCTTTCACCTCTGACATTCAGTCATCCAAGCTGAAAAAATTATTTGAAAACCACACAATCTTCATTCGAGGAGAACTATCCACCTGCTTTTAACTTCAAAAATGTCCCAGCAGGCTTTTTTCAGAAATGCACACAGACAAACAATTTAAAACTCAGCCCACCAGTTGATTTTGGAGTTGGTTCATCCAACCATCCATCTTTCTGCCATTCTGATAATCTCAACTAGCAGAATTAAAAGGAAGAACAGATTAGATTCAAAGCTCACCCATTTTATTTACAAATACACATAATATTAATGTATGATGATAATAGATGATACTTCTTTGTTGGTTACAGCCATCTATTAGTAGACTAACGTGCAGTGTTATTCCTCTTAAAACTATAATTATGAAGACCAATAATTCATGAGGTGATTTTTTATCAAAGCATAGGATAATCATTGTGCTTTTTTTTTTTTTGAGAGTTAATAAAAAACAAGTAAAAATTACATTTATCTCATTTGCAAGTCTATTAAAGCAGTAAAGAGTTAGAAAGAAAATTGTTTTTTATCTTCATCTTTTTAAAATTGTTGACTTTTCATTGACTGTAATTTTTAAACAAAATTATTACTTATTATTATTCTGTTTAAAAGTCATTTAATTCATTAAGGCCATTTGAGTACTACATGTATCGACCGGCTTGCTTTGAATTCAACGTTGTTGCTCTTCTTGACTAGATGTTTTACTAAGGCTAAAGAGTCCAGGCTACCCTATTAGTCTTGTAGAATAGGACTCAGCAAATTTCCTGTACTTCTCTACTACTGTGACAATGGACTGCACCTACATTTAAATAAGATGAGCAGTCACACTAGAGTAGGATTTGAGTAGTATTTGATTTACTCAAGTTATTATGTTCTATGTATGATTATTTAATAAACTTCTTTGTTCCCTATGTCTAGTCTAGTCTTTTTTTTTTCAATACTCTCTCTAACTACTACCTTCCTAGTTCTTGGCTAGTTTGGATAAAAACAATATTGCAACAGTTTTCCTTCTCATAGACTGGCTGTCAACAAAGTCTACCCTGCTATTTAACACAGAGTTAGGGTTAAATGAATTCATACTTTTCTAGCACAAAATCAACAATACCAACTTGGTTAGAACTAAATTTGGCATGCCAATTACTCTCACTACATCAATAAATTAGATTACTCATACATTGCAAATAATCTTTAAAATACCTCAAAAGATCTTTAAAATAAAAAAGAATAATTTATTGACATAGTTGGTTTGCATAAGAGAGCCAAGCAGACATTTGTAGTTTTAAGCCCCTTGAATGGCATTTACTTTAATTATAGAACTGTATTTATTTTGTTTTCACTAAGCTGAAGATTAAAATTAAGCTTTCACATTTCTACTTACAAAAATAGGGGCTTAAATCAAGAAACTCTAGTTTGCAGTATAGAACCAAACTTCCTGAAAAAAAGCTTAAATTTTATATTTACAATCTATTCTGCTATTTAACCCATAGCTGGAGGGAGAAGCAACAGATTTATACTTTATACCTTAATACATTAAAAGTTTTCTAATTCCTATCTACCTATCTACCTTAACTATAGAACTGTATTAATTTTATTTTCACTTGGCTGAAGATTAAAATTAAGCTTTTACATTTTTCTAATTATAAAAATAGGGGCTTAAATCAAGAAACTAGTTTGCAGTATAGAACCAAACTTCCTGAGAAAAAAAGCTTAAATTTTATATTTACAATCTATTCTGCTATTTAACCCATAGCTGGAGGGAGAAGCAACAGATTTATACTTTATACCTTAATACATTAAAAATTTTCTAATTCCTATCTACCTTGTGAGGCTCTAGTTTTGCAGAATGGATAATCATTCAACAAAATAAAGTGCATTATTGTTTTTACAAATACTTTCATTTGAGTGGCAGAATGACTGTCTTTCAAACTGTCACTATAATTACAAAAGACAAGACACAAAATTGTTTGTTCTACCTTTACAAGTCTAGAAAAAAATAGTGCTGAATGGTTCTTAGTTGTTAATACTCCGAAATCATCTTTATATCAATACATAAGCATAAATCTGTTGCTTCTCCCTCCACCTATGGGTTAAATAGCAGAATAGATTGTAAATATAAAATTTAAGCTTTTTTTCTCAGGAAGTTTGGTTCTATACTGCAAACTAGTTTCTTGATTTAAGCCCCTATTTTTATAATTAGAAAAATGTAAAAGCTTAATTTTAATCTTCAGCCAAGTGAAAATAAAATTAATACAGTTCTATAGTTAAGGTAGATAGGTAGATAGGAATTAGAAAACTTTTAATGTATTACAGGTGATATTTGTAATAAGGGGCTTAAAAGGGAATGACCATTTCTATTAGTAAGGTAGTGGTTAATAATAGCTTCTTTATATAAAAATGATTTCATAGTTATCAGCAATGATCAATGAATTTTCCCTTCAAAAAGCAATCTGCAGAAGATCAAACTGGATTTTGACCAAATTGTTTTGTTTTTAAAGAATACAATTGTTAGAAACAAAAATAAGTACTAAACTGTTACATATCAGTCCTCCTACATGGCAGTGAATCCTGAACAATTTCCTCAAACATGAAAAAGTGACTTGAAGGAACAGAAATGTGGTTCTTTTTTTTTTTTTTAATCATATCACCCCGAGCAAGGCAGTAACACCACTGATGTGCAGGGGGCTACATAAGAGTGAAAAGATTGGAAAAGAGAAAGCCGGAAACCACATCCTAAACAGGAAACAAGGGATGAGCCTCTTCACCCATTCAATAGATAAGGATACTGAGGATACCATGGATCAAACATGTGAGAAACAAGGTTTTAGAGAAAATAGAAACAAAAAGAAAACATATACTTAACACCAGGGAGAGGCAGTTGAAATTTCTGGAGTATATAATGAGAAAGGAGGGCTTAGAAAATCTGTTATGTATAAGACAGATTAAGGAAAAGAGGGGACAGAGGAAAGCAGCACATAACATACTTGACAGGTTTGAGTAAATGGATGGTAGAACAGGGCTTGGGAGAAAACTCAGACTGTCTTACCTAACTGGTATGTTGATTTCCGCTTTTTATTTTAATTTTAATTTTTGTCTGTTTAATTTTTGTCTTTAATTTGACTGAATTTTTTAACAGGGGTAGTATTCTGCTATTGTAAATAATTTTTGCGTTTAAATCTCGTTTCGATGTAAATGGTGAAAGTTTTCATAGTGGTTTCACTGCTTGAAGGAATTCTTTAAGGGTAGGGTCGGTGTAGCATTGGTCATTATGAACCCCTCTTCACAGCAGGCCATCCTTTCTTTCTTTCTCTCTCTCTCGATTTCAACTAACCCAAGATGGCGGATAACACCAGTAAATTCTCTGGGAAAATTAAAGAACCCAATCCTAGTTCGGTATTTCTGCTCAACTTTTTCAGTCTGTCTTACCTAACTGGTATGTTGATTTCCGCTTTTTATTTTAATTTTTGTCTGTTTAATTTTTGTCTTTAATTTGTCTGAATTTTTTAACAGGGGTAGTATTCTGCTATTGTAAATAATTTTTGCGTTTAAATCACGTTTCAACTTATACTAAGTTAAAACTTTATTTTTTTTTTCTTATTATTGGAGTAGATAGTACCCACCATCACCTGGTTTTACACTCTACCCACTTCTTTTGAACAGGAGTAGAGGTGATCGCCTTGTTTCTTGTTTAGGAAGGGGTTTCCGGTACATTTTCCTTCGGCTTCGGTCATGGTTTCCAATCTTCTCACTTTCTTTTTTGTTTTTGTTTTTTTTTTCAATTGGAGTAGATAGACTGAACTATCGCCCGGTTCACACTCCACTCACGTCTATTGAACAGGTGTAGAGGCTCATCCCTTGTTCCCTGCTTAGGATGTGGTTTCCGGCTTGCTCTTTTCCAATCTATTCACTCTTACGTAGCCCCCTGCACACCAGTGGCCTTACCGCCTTGCTTGGAGTGATGTGATGTTACCTGTCCGTATACAGGCAGTTTGCTGCCAGTAGAGATTCTTGATTACTCTGATGTCTTTCCCAAAAATGTCAAGGTTACTGAGCATCTTCATCAATTCTTTGTGGCGTATTTTGTTGATGAAGGAAGAAAATTGATATAATTCAGAAACATTTCATATGTTGAGGATTTAGTGTAAAATATATGGAAAAAAAATTACATTTTTACTGTCTCTGCATGAAATTTTTATTTATGAAGTGATTTTTACTTAGTTTGTGGTAGCAATGGCATTAGCAGAGCTAAGCACTGTCTGAATACTTTCCAAGAAAGATGTTTTTAAGTAAATGTTTGCCCAATTTGACCTACTTTATAAAACGATGTGACTGTCATCAGAGATTATTTAATTTTTAAATAGCAATGGTATGAGAGGTATCAATTCCAAGGAATTGATACCTTGCCTGTTAAGGAAAGACGAGTAACTGGTGTCACTGAGCCATTATCGAATGAGTGTTTGCATCAAACAAAAATAGTTTTATAGACAGGAAACACAAAAATCAATGTGGCCAGTTAGAAAATATAAAGCAGGAAATGATGGACTAAATGTTAATATTTTAAGTTTTATATGAAACTGGGTGTGCATTGTGGTGCAGTGGATATCAGCTCAAAACAAGTAACCAGTGAGCCATGTTCGAATTCCATTTGAATTCCTTACATTCGCTTATGCCCAAATACACTTGGGAAAGGTATTAATCTCTCTTCTCTCTCCAGCTATGGTTTAAATGGCAGGACAGATTGGGTTCTTTAGCCTTGGTTGGTAACCAGTTTACTGCAGAAAGTAATGACAACCTACTGCAGAAAAATATTTTGTCCAGTCAGTTATGTCCCTTTAAGACATTATCATCCAAGCAGGTATCTCATATGACACTTAACTGACTGATTGCATATGAAACTAGGTGGGTAAATAATGTAGTTTTCATCAGTAACAAACAAAAGGTGGAGAGAAAAATCAAAGAAGAGTAGAACACATACTAGACCAAGACATGAAGAAATGCATTGTAGGATACTATCAGCTGTTAAACTGATATCCAGGGGCACACATCTGACACCAACAGCACCAAGTAAAGAAACAGAAATTGAAGTATTTTACTTTACACCAGACAATACCATGTTTCAATGCCATTCACAAGAAATTGTAATCATTATGGCAAACCTGAATACCAAAGTAAAGAAGAAATAAGATAATGGAATAGCTGACAAATTTGGAAACATAAATGGAAAAAAATTGGGTTCAATGGTATATGGTGAACCACCATTTGGTTTAAAGAACACCCAAGTTCTGTATGGCCATGGAGAAATCCAGAAGAAAAATTGAAGAACCATATTAACTAGATAATGATCAATAAGAGATTCAGTAATGCAATTTTACACTGAAACACATACCTAAGGACCAAGGCAACATCCAAATTGTAATATGACAGACGTATGGATGAATCAAATGTGAAGGAGAAATATATGGAGAGTGTTAAAAACAGATACAATGAACTCAATGAGATTGAAAATGTGGAGTGAAACTCATATGAAAAGCTTGAGTAACATCAGAAAACAAGATCATCCTAAGTCACATTGGGATAGAATTGCAAAAGGTGCCTTCTAAAAGTTAAGCAAAATATTAAGAAACAGGACAACTTCAATGGAAACAATGAAAAAAGTACTGAACTGTTATATAATATTGGTGCTCCTATAATACCATGGAATGAACATGTGAGCAATAACAAAGTTTTAACTGGAAACAAAAAGAAACTTGTACTTAGAATAAGAAAGAGAGAGTCAAATTTGCTATGGCTCATAACAAAGAAAGAGAACTTGGTTGATTGAGTAATTAGTTTCCTGTGGCTTATCAACCATTTGTAGGTTATTTAAAGCTAGAAAATATTTTTTAGATTGTAAGAATTTCCAAACTGTTACTCATCTAGGTTCTAACCATGATTGGCATTGCTTAACTTCAGTGACTGTATGGTAACTGGTGTTTCAATGTGATGTGGCTGTAAGCCTAAGAGAGCTTGGGTAATTTGATACTTATAAATCATATCAGGGAAGCCTGAATAAAATGCTTGATGAGTTTGTGTAAATGTTTGGCAGAGCAGGGATTAAAAAAGTAAGCAAAATGACAAGCCTTGTTAAGATCTATAAACAACAACAAGTAGTGGAAAAGAAATGATTGCCCACAGCATACAGAAGAATCTGATATGTCGACAAAAAAAATGCCAATGTTAATAAAATACAAAGTAACATTAAAGATATATTTCAAAATCTACAAAACAGTTCAATATTATTTTAAAAAGCAGGATTATTATTCTTTTAGATGTTATATCCTTTCAAGATGTCATCAATTGTGGCTCTCCACAATTTCTTGTCTTTTGTTGGTCTAAGTAACTTTGAAATCTCTCTTTACCCTCTATTTGCTCAAACTCATGGAGTTGGCTACTCAAAATCTAACAATTTTTAATTCTGAGTTCAATCTCTGAAGCTGGTAGTATAGACTCAGTAAAAACAAGATGAACAATAACTGAGCAGTACTAACATCATATCCCTAAACATGGACAGCAGAATGAGAACAATCTACTCCTGTAAATTAAATTGCGCAATCAGTTTGAAATTCTCAAATTTATTAACGGCTTTTCACAACTTCCTGTCTTTTCTTGCTCTAAGAAACTTCCGACTCTTTAGCATTCTTCTTTATCTTTGTTTTGGCATCCAGTCATTCAAACTCAACGTTAGTTGTTGTTGTTTCCCCGATATCTCCTGCTTTCAATATTTTCTGTGAGTAATAAATTCTTCAGGCCCTTTTCCCTCATTATGTATCTCAGAAATTTCAGCTGACTCTTCCTTACAGCAAGTATCAGTTTCTTTGTAGGCTAAAAAACTGAATCATTAAGAAGCTTAAGTATTAATGCAGAGACACTATCATTTACTCCAGTCTCAATAAGAAATCTGACAAGGCTGACAAAATAAACCTGGCTGCTGCTCTTAGAAAGGACTATCAATCTGTGATGGATTGGGCTAAGAAATGGCTCATAAGTTTTAATGCTTCCAAAATGAAACTGCTCTTCTTTAACCACCAAGGCAGGACCACCACTAGTGTACAGGTGGTTACAGTGAGAGGAGAAAAAAGTTACAGGGGATATAAAAAAAAAAAGATAAGAGATGGATGGGAATCAAGGCGATAGAGATGGCAATTGATGCTGCAGTTCAACTTTTTGAGATTGTAGCTACCAGGGAAGCAAGTAAATAGAAGGGACTTTCACAAATGGGAAGAGTGAGAAAAGAAACTGTTATAGTAGAAGAGAGGGTTACATTTAACTATTTCAATGGTAAAAGAGTGGGACCTTCATGTCAATCTAGTAGCACATGTGAATACATGTGAGAAAGTGACTAAAGGCAGGCTACCAAGTTAGGATTGATTACAATGCAGATCCTCATTTGGATTTATTTGAAAACCTCAAGATGAATAACAGGATCACCTGACCAGATATGGCAATAATATTCAATACACAGATGAATGGGAGATTTATAAATGTGAAAAATGGGTTGGCAAGAAAAACTTCCTCACCAAAATTTCCTAGCAGTAGATGCAGCTATAGATTTGATGAAGCCATTTGAGAGAGTGAGGCCTAGAAGGCACAGTATGTTGCTCACTAGGAAACTAGCATCATCCTTTCTGATGATAGACAGGAAAGTTTGTCTATGGTGGTTAAAGGAGATTTTAAAATTCACAAGCCATTTTCTACCCCATTCAATTACAGATTGAAAGTCCTTTTGAAGGGCAGCAGGCAGGTGTATTTTGTCAAGCTTGGCAGATTTTCTATTGAGAGAAGAGTCAATGGTGGTGTCATCTGCATATTTTCTGTCCATAGTATTCTCAACATTTGTCTGTAGAGTCACACCTCTTTTGCCTCAATTTTCTTCTTCATCTGTGGGGAAATTTTAATTTACTGTCATACAGGAGGATTGATATCATATTGCAATTCATCACTCTTTACTGTGTTGCTAAAAAAATTTGCCTCTCTCTTACTCTTTGTTTTGTTTCTAGAAAGCATCATTTGGTATTCCAATGCACAACAGGATTTCGGTGTCATATTTTCCATCATCTAAATTAGATATTAAGAATGTTTTATGACCAAATTCTACAGCAGTGAAAGTGTTATCAAAAATATGAATATATTGCTGTCTATGTGAATATGCCTATGAAAAACATTTAACATAATTTTACCTACTTGGTCAACACACATAGATAAATACATAAGTATTAGTAATATGAGTCAGTACAAGTTCATATATTTACTATATGTATGTAGATGCACATAAATGGCTGTCACCTACACACATGTAAGACAAACCCTAAAATTTTGATGCAGTAATTAGTCCTCAGAATCAGTTAACCCCCAACCAAGTAAGTCAGCAGCACTTCTCTCAAACAGTCACCACATATGAGGTTCAAAGGAATTAATGACTCACTGATGCCCTTTTTTAGACCTAAAAGTACATATGTATGTGTATGTGTGTATTAGGTTGTCCAGAAAGTTCATGCTGATTTTTAGTCATTCATATCCCAACACGTTAAATCATGGCACATTTATTGACATATATAATATGCTTACATTTTCAATTGAAGCACACTTCAAAATATATATATTTTTTTTTAATCATATCACCCCAAGCAAGGCGGTAACGCCACTGATGTGCAGGGGGCTACATAAGAGTGAGAAGATTAGAAAAGAGAAAAACTGGAAACCACATCCTAAACAGGAAACAAGGGATGAGCCTCTTCACCTGTTCAATAGACGTGGGTGGAGTGTGAGCCGGGCGATAGTTTAGTCTATCTACTCCAATTTAAAAAAAAAAAAGAAAAGAGTGTAAAGATTGGAAAAGAGAAAACCGGAAACCGCATCCTAAACAGGAAACAAGGGATGAGCCTCTTCACCTGTTCAATAGGTTGTCTCAAAAGTTCATAAACACTTGCAAAATGGGTCTATCTGGTCCAGCACAATCGAAACAAGCAATGGGTTCAGAAAAAGCGAGAGACACTGTCGGTTCCAAAACAAGATCGATTCAGCAAGAAAATCATGTTGTGTGTTTGGTGGAACTTTGAAGGAATCGTGTATTTTGAGTTGGTTCCGAATGGTCATGCCATCAGTGTCAAACTTTACTGTCAGTAACTTGAGCGGGTCTACGAAAAGTTTAAGCAAAAGTGCTCGGCTCTGATCAACCGAAAGCACACTTGGATGCAGCAGGACAATGCCAAGCCACACACCGCCAGGAAGACTAAAGACAAGTTTGAAGAGCTGGACGGCGTTGAGGTTCTGCCACATACAGCCTACAGTCCTGACTGTGCTCCATCAGATTACGGTCTTTTCCGCTCGATGTAACACTTTCGGAAGGGCCGCCAATTCAACTCGTTTGATGAAGCTGAGGAAGTGTGTCAAGAATTCTTTGATTTGAAGCCGGCTGAATGGTACTTTGACCAGATCCGAAAGCTTGCAGATCAATGGCAGAAAGTCTTGGAAAATGATGATCTTTATTTTGAGCAATATTTTTTGTTGTTTTTGCAAGTAAAATTTCAATTTTTTGCAAGTGTTTTCTGGTAACCTTACTTGGCGAGTAAAATTTCAATTTTTTGCAAGTGTTTACAAACTTTTGGGACAACCTAATATTTAATTGATGTCAATTTTGTATCCTTATAAAAGTGAAAGATTATAAGATACATTTTAGACACTTGAGGCTTTTTTATTGTTGTAAAAGCAAAAATGCCTCGCAAGCAACAAAAGGATATATGCTGTGTACGATGAAAGTGCATTGGCTGACAGAACTCTACAGAAGTGATTCACTAAGTTTAGAGTTGGTGATTGTAGCTTCATTGATGAAGAATGCTCAGGCAGAATGCTCACAACAGATGATACCAAAATCAAGACAATGATTGAGAATAATGTGCATTACACAATGCATGAATTGGTAAAAGTACTAAATTTATTAAAATACACCATCCATGAGCACTTAGTGAAACTCGAGTGCTCAAATTCTCATGATGGTTGAGTACCACATAATTTGAGTGAAAAGAATCTTATGGATTGCATTTCTATCTATGATTTGCTGTATAAACATAATGAAAATGGCACACTTTTTGAAGCAAATTGTGACGGGTGATGAGGAATGGATCATTTACAATAATGTTCAGTGAAAAAGATCCTTAAGTGACATGAGCCAACTTTAGCCACCCCAAAAGCTGGTTTTCATCCTAATAAAGTCATGCTATACATCTAGTGAGATTAGAAATAAATCCTGTACTATTATCTTCTGAAAATACACTTCCCATTGGACAAATTAAAAAGCAAAAATTCAAGAAAAACATCCAGAATTAGCAAACAAGAAAGGTGTTGCTTTCCATCAGGATATTGCCAGACCTCATGTTTCTTTGGGGATCCAGTAAACCTTCAGGTTTTCATTTATTTGGGTCCTTGCAAAATAATCTCAATGGTAAAAATTGTAATTCTTTGAATGGCATAAAAAATACCACCTCAATGAGTTCTTTGTCGAGAAACTACCAAAATTCTTGGAAGATGGAATCTTTAATTTGAAGAAAAAATGGAGAAAGGTCATGCAAAGATATAGTTTATATTTAGCTGAATAAATATATAACAGGATAATTTTCTTTTGTGCTTTAATTTCCCTTAAAATTAGCATGAACTTTCTGGACAACTCAATATGTATATTATATATCTTTAAAGAAGTGATGAATTTTTTATTTAATAATCCAACAGATGTTATTTCTTAAACATTATTTTTGTTTTTTTGGTGGATACCTATATTTCAGCAGACACTCCATTTATTTATTAAACAGTATATTTACTTTCATCTACTGTTCTGAATACTTGAGAAAATAATCACTTTCTCGCAGATGTGGCATGTGTTCCCTCTGTCTTTTCTACAAATATTTTTATGGCAACTGCTCTGAAAAGTTTTTCCCCCTGCATAAATTTAAGCATGGTACATTGTGGCGTAGTGGATGTCAGCTCGAAATGAAAAATCGGAGAGCCAAGTTCGAATTCCAGTTGAATTCCTTACATTCACTTATGCACAAATACCCTTGGGAAAGGTATTAATCTGTCACTGTCTTCCAGTTATGGGTTAAATAACAGGACAGATTGGGTTCTATAGCCTTGGTTGGCAACCAGTCAACCGCAGAAAGCAATGGCAACCTACTGCGGGATAATCTTCTGCCCAGTCAGTTATGTCTTTTTCGAGACATGATCACCCAAGTGTGTATTACATATGGCACTTAACTGACTGACTAGATTGACATCTAGGTTCTACTCATTAAAATAGCTAAATGAAATCGCCACTTCTACTTCAATTGTTACTTTTCTCACACTTCTCACCTGTCAAGCTTTCTTACATTTACTTGCTACCCTGATAACTACAATCTTCAAAAGTTTAAATTTCAATTGCCATCTTCTATCTTCTTCAATGCCATTTATCTTTTTTCCTTTCCTCAATCCTCCCTATACTCAGTTTTTTCTCTTAATCCCAGTAACCCCCTGTATACCAGTAACATTGTTGCCTTGGTTGGGGTGAAATTGATTAAAAATAGAGACAATAATATATAGTGACGTAAATTAATAAATATATATATGTATATTATTATTATTATTCAGGTATTAAAAAAACAGTTCTCAATGAATGAACAGAGCTGTATTATATATATATATATTAGACATGAGATAATATGTTTATTAATATATATATATATATATTAGACATGAGATAATATGTTTATTAATATATATATATATATATATATAAATAGACAATATAAATATATATGTGTATGTGTGTGTATAAACATATATATATATATATATATATATGAAATGATTTGTTTGAACATTATTTTTTATCAATACTCGTATTGAAGTAGATATTCTGTTTTTAATTAAACAGTATTATATATTTATATCTACCGGCCTGATTATTTATGATAAATTTTTATTACAAAAATGTGTGTCATTCGGCAGGATTTGAACCTGCAGCACCTATCCACATAGGGGAAGCTACCATGTGATCTGGCACATCTTAGACCTCTTGACCACAAATGACCTTCAGTCTAAACGAAGTTTTAATCAAGCCTATGTAACACAGTTTTCAATTTATCACAATAACCATATCTGCTCTGAACTGTAACGTAATGTCAAAAAATGTAAACATGTTACAGAAATTAACAAAGATTTAAATAAAAATAATTTTCAAACAAATCATTTCAAATTGTCAGTTGTTTATAACCAAGTTTTGTTAATCTTCATTAATTTCTGTAATATATATGTATGGGCATGCATATATATATATATATATATATATATATATATATATATATATATATATATATGTGTGTGTGTGTGTGTGTGCGTATATGTATATATATATATATATATATATGTGTGTGCGTATATGTATATATATATATATATATATGTGTGTGCATATATATATATATGCATGTGTGTGTGCACATATATATACATATATGTGTGTGTGTGCACATATATATATATATATGTGTGTGCATATATATCTATATATATATATACGTATGTGTGTGTGCATATATATCTATATATATATATATATATACGTATGTGTGCGTGCATATATATATATATATGTGTGTGTGTGTGTGTGTGTGTGTGCATGTGCGTGTATATATTTATTTAGAATCCCATGCTTATTTGCATATATTTATGCCAGAAGATGTGTATAGTTAGTTTCATGTATGTGGTTATATTTTTTAGTTTGTATATGATGATCTGTGGAGTTTTTAGTCACGTACATTTTTATTTTTAGCTTGTGTATTTGCATGAGTATATATTTAATTATGTTTAGTTGTTCATGCACTGAAATATGACTGTGTCTGTATTGACTGTTCATTCAAGGCTCTTGCCATCTTACGACTTTGCTCTTGCATGTATTCAATTTTGTTGCCTTTACAAACGCTTTCCAAACCTGGCTTTAAAATTTAATGGTTAAATTGACATTGATAAAAAACAAAATTTAAAAATTTGTGGATGCATATATGTGTGTATATTCATCTGTATATGTGTGTATACAACATATGTTCGTATGTGTATATACTTTACTATTTGTCTATAGATTTGAATATGTGTATGTTCACTTCATTTACCCATTAAATAACTAAAAAATGTGATAATGATCTAAGTCTAATGCTTTGTTAAACTTACAATTTAAAATTTGCAATAAAAATAAAGTGAATCTAATAGTCAATTAATAATGCTGATCTCTGTTTTAATCAAATATTAATATTAATGCCCAATAAATTGTTTTTAGAGTCTGTTCTCATATTCATCAAATTAGAAATTATTTTATTTTGATTGGTCCACTCTCCCTATGTAATAATGCCTCCCTGATTAAAGGGGTTTGACTAGTCTCAAACTTTTTAAAACCTCATCACTTGATAAGACACAAGTAATGTTGAAACAAAATAGCTACTTTTGTGGTGATATTATAATGTATCTACGTTACAAATTCTAAATAAATATTATTCACTCTACTTTGCATTGAACACTTTTTTAAGAATAGTGTTTCTTTGGATATGGAATCTTATTCCATCCATACCTACTCTATACTTGGATATGTGTGCATATGTAAACCAATAACTGCCCTGCTTAAGATACTTGTAAAACAATGTTTCAGATTGTTTTGTAAAATTACATGAAAAGAAAGAAATGTAATCCTTAGTTTAATATGACGGAGCGAAAGAAATTATTATTAGTGGTATTGTTGATTTTGCAGTTTATTGTAAATCTCAGTATGAGTTGAGTTAGAAATATTCATAACATACTTGTATGCTTGTAAAATCTGAGAAAACCTAGCTGAAAGTTGAAGAGAATAGAAAGGAAAAATATATTTTTGCATTGTTTATTCAAAAGTTGATTAGAAGTTTTGGTTTTTCGGCCGGTAGAAGCGAAAAATAAAGATAGCCAAAACAAGATTGCCAAAATTTTTGATGAGGTTAAGAAGGTTAAAGTTTTAACTATGGGAATAAAAATGAATTATAAATATCACTGAAATTGGGATTCCTGAGCTGGAAGCTAGATTTACTGACATAATCAGTTGAATCAAGAAGAAGATGAAGAGAGATTACGTCAGAGAAAATATTGTTGCCTCATTGGTTGAATCAAACCCCCACCTCAAATTGTGGAGGTGGAAGTAATCTCATTGGTCAAAGATTTAATTTGCATAGATACCCAGAGTTGACCATGCACCCACTAAGAGGATTTGGGACAAGTGTAAAAGCTGAGACCCCAGCAAGCAAAATCAGTTTTCAGAGCTGCCAAACAAAAGAAACCAAACGAACTTACTACTCCTGTCACCACCAGCCTTCCACTCCACTTTGGCTATTTCTGTAAAGCTTTGATAAAGAGTCATAACAGAATTTTTTTTTATAAGTAATTTGGAAAATTGAGAGCTCTGATTATTCTAAATGAAAACTTTCACTCAGTCATGAAAATTAAATTCAATGACTGTATATTCTGCTTCTGTTGCCAATCATTATTTTTTAAATATATAAAGACTTTTCCGCAACTTATTCAGGTGTCTTCGAACTTATTTACTTTTTTTTTTTTGGTGCCATGTTTTATTTTATCAACACAAGTGTACACATGTGTCTAGTCTGGTCTAGTTTGAGGGGATAGAGAAATGGCTACTAGGTTTTCAAATGTGTCTTTCCTGAGATCAAAATACACAGTGTGGACAGGAAAGTTCACCATCGTAATAGAAGTCTTGAAGACCAACTGCTGTGATGAGACTATTACAATTAGCAACCCAAGAGTGGTGTCATAACTGGTGCTGTGTTCAACAGCATCAACCCTGACTTAGGTTCTGGTCATCCTCATAATTGGATTCCGGACCAGGGTCAGCTGGCCAGCCAGCTAGCCAGCTGGCCAGCCAACGGTATCACATTTGGTTACTGTGACCGAGGATACACCCTGTGTTGCCACAAAAACGAAAATCCTGAAGCAGTTTCCATCAAAAATCAACCCAGAGCAGGTACCAGGTGAGACACTTTTTGGTTTCTCCCTGAAATTGTGGTGGCTTGCTGATTTCCCGTAGATCGATTTCCTTCTCGTTTCTATGGATTGCTGATTGTATTATGTCTGACCACAGGGAGGAACAAGGAATGGCAGGGTCAGAGGTGAACAAGATGAAGCAGTTACTAGAGGCCATCAACATCAAGTTGAAACATTCAGGATTGAGAAGTTTATTGGGAGGGTCCAAGGGTGCTGAGCTTTGGGAGGGATGCCAGGGAGTTAAAGGGTTGGTTAGCGGCCATAGATAAAAATCAGCTGATTTACGAGCTGACAGAAAGAGAGACAGTATGCATGGCATTCTACACTGTATTGGGGGAGTTGCCAGAATTTATAGGCTGGTTACTGGAGGAAGACTCATCTGACCTGCGAGAGGCTGAAGGAGCAATTAGTGGAAGAATACGTAAATGAGGGGACAGCTATAGAAGCCATGAGAAGCCTCATGAAGTTAGTGCAGGAGGGAAAAGAGGGACCAGAGAAATTAGGAAAAAGAACTAAGAGGTTAGCCTCTCTGGCTTACCCTGCAGGGATCAGAGAGCATGCAGCCATCCAGGTCTAGCTAGCAGACTTGTACATTGGAGCGCTACGAGAGAAGCACATCCGACACAATGTTCTGAAAGAGGGTCCAGTTAGTGGTGGAGGTAGCACTGTCCAAAGAGAGGATATGGAACAAGCTAAGAAAATAGGGGAACACAAGACTTGGGTCAAGAGATAGTTAGAAAGAAGGAACTAGGAAACTATGTGGGGGTGGGGAAAAAATTACAGAAAGGATTACAGGAAGAGTCCTCCTGTAGTATATAAATGGGAAGAAGAGGAAGAATGGGAGGAGGACCCCAATAGAAAAGAGTGGGACCTTAGACACAGCTTTTTCAGACCTATGCTGGGAAGATACGGTCTGGTGTGTTGGAAGTGCCAGTATGAGAACCACTAAGTGGTATTTGCTCCCGGATCACCTACAAGAATATTGCACAAGATGCAGAGGTAGGGAGCATGTAGCCAAATGATGTGGGTTGAAAAGGGAAGCCCCTGCCCAGTGCCAAAAGTGAAGCCCCTGCCCAGTGCCAAAAGTGAAGCTGAAACCTGGAGAGCTGAAACAGGAACAAGAAGAAGGGCCGCCTCGAGAAAGGAGAGGCAGGGTGGCCCGTATAGATAAAAATCAACTACGTTGTTGGGTATGCAGGCAGGTAGATCATGTTGCATGAAAGTTCCCCATAAAAAGGTGTTGGTTCTGTGAGGACCCCGAACACCTGAAGAGTAGCTGCCCCTATAGAGACAGTAAAGGAGGGACTCTCCTTGGGGAATAGAGGTTATGGGGGGGGGTCTCATAGAGATGTTAGTGAGAGGATGCTGCTGCCAGCACCCATGTTTGGGTGGGCAAAAAGACAGCAAAAGGAAGATAGGGATTAAAGAGGATAGGTGTACATTAGATTAAAAGGAAATATTAGCCCCTAGAAACTTTAAGGCTAAGATAAGGACCTCTTGGGGTTGGACATGATGTGGTTGCTAAATTAGATAAAGAGTTGATAGTGTGAATAAAAAGAGCCCAAAAGTGGGTGAGAAATGGCAGGGTGAATGCCAGAAGGAAGGTGTCAGAAATTAAGGCTGGAGACACTGAGTACTACAAAATTCACTGGAAAGAAGAAAAACTGGACAAGAGAAATTGGTCTGGTGTCATGTGTAATTTGGGACCAGATGGCTGGTTGAACAAAGAGTGCTCATGCCAATGATTTAAAATTAGCTGAGGTTGCTAATTGGAAAATGAGTGAGCCCAAAGGTCAAGCAAATAACAGGGAGCAACCCTGTGGAACCAGAAGAGCTGGGAACATAAAGATTCCCAAATAGATGAAAAAAAAAAAACAGCAACCCATTACAGTTGACACAATAACAGAATAGCAAAAGAAACTCATGAAGAAGTTCAAGAATAGAAGCTGAAACTTTGTAAACTAGAAATTGAAGCAAGTAAAAAAGAATAGTGAGAATAAAGGAGAAGTGGTTGCAGAAAATTTGTGGGCTGAGGCATGTCATGGTGGAAAATCTCTTGTCGATGTGACAGACTGGCCAGTTGTTAGTAGCAGCAAGGTGTGACCTCCAGGTCAAAAGTAGACACACGCTTGTCTGAAACAATCACCCTGCTAAAAGTTCATTAATGAGAAAAGAATTACAAACTAAGAGGGAACTGAAAGTTGAAAAATAATAAGAGAGAATAATTAGGTGAGAAATTAACTGGGATAACAGGAATTTGGACAATTATACAGGAATACAGAATCCAATAGTAAAGAAGTTCCCCAATATTAAGGCATGGTCTGGGTGGATGGTAAAGAAATATTCTAATAAATTGGTCAGCAGTGATTGGTACTTTAATATTCATTACTATAATAGTAGCAGCAATGTGGAGATTTATACAGAGATCGGTTGAAAGAAATTTTGGCAAGTTGTCCTGAAAAAAAAAAAAAGTAAAAGAGAGTTACCATACAGTGTCCACTTCCCTGAGGAACCAACCCCAGCAGATCAGAAGAGAACAGTGTCCAAGAAGGACAAGACATAAAACAAAAAACAAAAAAACAAAAAAAAAATATATATATATATACATATATATATATATAATTGTCTGCCCATTTAAATAATTAAATAATGTATGGTTTTACTATGTATCTCATCCTGCTTGTTTTCGTGACCCAAATCATAGTTACCTAATTCTCATTTTTGATAAAACAATACTGACACACCCACAAGCATATTCTGCAACTACAACTCTTTCATTTTCTAAATAACCATGAATTCATCTAATATTTTCTAAATAAATCATTTTCACAATCTACATATTTTGCCACCATTGTGCGGTTTGTTGTACAGAAATAACGTTGGGTATAATGAAAACAGCCAAGCTCTACAACGATGGCAAAATATGTAGACTGTGCCAGGAAAAAGTCAGCTATTATGTTATTTCCAAACAAAAATTACTGAATGAAAGAACAGAAATTATGACCAAGTGTAACCATTCTGACAAATACCTATTAGGATCATACAATCATGACTGAAAAACATTCTAACTTCTTTAATTTTGAAAATTACACATTCATAAAAAATTCCTGTTATATGAGCGTTTTTAAAAAAAAATGGTAAAATCAGTTATTGTAAATCACCTGAAGACACCAGAAGGTAGAAACCTGAATTACATTAATAACTCATTTACAAATAAAAAAAAAATATATATATTAGTAGACCCTGTTGTTGATTTTAATGTATGTGAGCCTAATAGTTAAGTGTTTTTAAAACTGAACCACCAGACAATGTGTACACATTATTTAATTAGGATGGCAATGCTTATGAAGGACCAGCCACAGTTTTTGAAAAAAAGCTGCTAACCCTGAAATAGTGCACAGAATTCAGTTTTCTGTCACCTAGACTGATTGCCCATCATGGCTACAGAGCCCAATCATCCCTATTATTTAAACTAACTGAAAGAGGAAGAGGTAAATTTATCACTTTCTCAAGGGTATTTGTGCAAAAGTGAATGTAATGTAAATGTACTTGATTGGAATTTCAAATCAACTTGCCAATTTCTCATAACTGACCTGTTAACAATTACGGTACCTGTGTGTGTGTGCATTTCTATTCCACTTTGCTATTAACCTAGTTGGGTGGAGAAGAGATGGTTTTATAGTTTTCCAAGTGCATTTGTCTGAAAGCATACACATCATCAGCTGGAATTTGAAACCAATGCACCAATTCCACCTTCTGCACCAATAACCAGAACATTATGCACATATCAATTCTTCAGCAGACTTGATGGTAAAATTGAATTTATTTTCAAAACTCATATTTTCCTTGAACTCAATTTCACCAAGTCTCCTGAAGAGTGGGTGTAATTTCATGAAACTTGGAGTAAAGGTAAGATAATTGAATGTATTTTTTAAAATTTGATATTCAGTTATTATAATGTAATTATAAATGCTGTAATATTATCTTCCAGAATTACTCTGGTCAACTGATTCTGACGAAATACAATATTTGTCATTGCTTTATATATAAATAAGAATACACATCTTAAGATAGTAAAGATACATATATATTTTTTTTTAATCGTGTCACCCCAAGCAAGGCATTCCACTGCCACTATAGCGCAGGGGGTTACATAGAGGGATTGGGTATAGGAAATGTCAGAAGGAGGGTGATAGATGACTTAGGATGTACATAGGGAGAGAGTTGGAGAGAGTGGGTGTGAGTTAGTGTGTTAGGAGGTGTCTATTGACCTTACATTTAAACTCCTGGAGGTTGTAGCCGTCAGGGAAGCAAGCATGCGGTTGGGAATTCCACAGGTGGGAAGTGCGAGGAAAGAAGCTGTTGGAGTAGAAATTGCGGTTACATTTCATCGGTTTCACTGTAAAAGGGTGGGACCTAGTTGCCAATCTACTATCTCGTGCAAATTCACATCTAGGGGGCACCAGTGATTTAAGTTCGTCAGAGCAGAAGCCATGAAAGTATTTATAGAAGAGGCACAGGGAAGCCATGTCATGCCGATGAGAGATACTGCAGGCAGTCAGCCAAGTCGGTATCAATCACATTACAGATTCTTCGCTGTATTTTGTCAAGAAGCCCGTGGAGAATAGAAGGGACACCCGACCAGATGTGGCAGCAGTACTCAATACATGGGCGGATGGTGGATTTATATAATTGCAGGATAAGTTCGGGGAGAAAGAATTTCCGGGCCCTGCACAGAGAGCCGACTTTCATAGCAGTGGATTTAGCAATGGATTCGACGTAGTCATTCCACTTGAGGTCCGCTGAGAGTGTCAGGCCGAGCAGGCATAGTAATTTACTCTCTGGGAGGCAAGCCTGTTCCATGCTAATGGGAGGGAGGTGCGGTTGTCTGGTGGTTAATTGACAGCAGCTTCGTTTTGGAAGAATTGAATTTTATGCACAAATATTTTAAATAAGATAATGCACTTCGTACTAATTTCACCTATATACTACTTCTATGAGCCTTATCCCCTCAAGACGTTGGCACTCATTGCCCTCCACAACATCTTATCTTTTGTAGCTTTTAGTAAGGTTTGTCTTTTGCTATCTCTTCTAATCCCTGTTATATCAACCATTTACACAAGCTCATTAGTTCAGTAATGCTCCGTTTCACTCTTGCTTTTAACATATCCTGTGAGTGTTCAGTTCTTCAAGCCCTCTTTCCTCATTAGTTGCCTTGTAGTTTCAGTTAAGTGTTCTTTTTGTTTCCATTTTCCTTTAAAATTTTGATCTTACTCACATGTTCAGTCTATGGTATTCTGAGCATCATTCTGTAGAACCACATTGCTCTTGACACAAGTCTCTTTTTCATTTGCAATGAGATTGACCAGAATTCACTGCCACGTAGTAGGACTTATCAACACTCTAAACACACACTTGTTTCTAATGAAATTTTTATGTTTCTTAATACTTTGATTATCTTTTGAAAGGCATCTTTTCCTGTTCCAATGTACATTTGGGTTTTGGTGCTGCATTTTATGTTTTCTGTTGAAACTCTTTCTAGATATTTACATTTTGGTTCTTACTCAATTTTCGTGTCTCCCATTCATAGTTCACATGTCAGTTGTTCCTTTTACTGACAACCATACATTCTGTATTCATAAAACTAATGTTCAGCCATAATTATATTTTGCATTAAGAACAAATGTAAAGATGACAAACTGTGTGAATATGTTTTTCTTTTTTAATCAAATTAGTAAGTATATAAACATATTATGCACATATAATTATATTTCATATTTTTGTATAAATTTCTTTGACTCACGAGTTGATACGAAACTTTCTGACACCATGTTTGGTTATATGCAAGAAATATGTAAATGACTTAGAAGTTTCTGTCTGAATTTCTGGGATGAGGAGTTTACATTATTTATATTCAGACTACAGTCCTCAGCTTTGTTGTTATCATAACATTTCAGCCATTATGCCCTCCGGACTTCATCAGATATATATTGATCTGAGCAACCTATAAGGTATTCTGAACTGAACCATTTATTTAATCCGGGGGGGGGGGTAGACTGTTCTCATTCCACTGCCCATGTCTAGAAATATCTTTTATTACTACTCAGTTATTGCTCAACTTGTTTCCACTAAGTTCAAGTGCACACTACTCAGTCCAGGAAGTGAACTCATAATTATGTCATCAAATTCTCAAACCAACACTGTAATCTACTAAGCTATTGTCCCAAAGAATTAGTGGATTAAAGTGTTGGTTCAGAAAATTGGTAACAGTAATTCTCTGTTCAATCTTTAGGACAGAATTTGTTGAAGAATACAAAATTTCTTCTTTTATATCCCATGTCTCTTCAGGATGTAGACAATCATGGTTCCTCCTATCCATTTTAGTTCTAAGTAATGTTAAACTTTTTACTATCCTTTGAAGTCATTATTCTGCCATCCATTTACACAAGCTTATTAGAAGAGTCACTCACTGTTTCCCCTCTACTCCTCTTGCTGTCAATATGTTCTATTAATGTCAAATTTTCTAACCCCTTTTTTTTTCTAATTTTGTATTACAGAAATTTCAGTTGTTTGTTTCTGATTCAAAATAAAAATGTCCTTGTTGGTTTCCTTAAAAATTGCCTTTTACTCACATGCTTCCTTCATGGTATTCTCAGCATTATTGTGCTGAACCACATCTTTGTTACTTCAATGATCCTGGAGAAGAAATGGACAGTTCTTCCACATTCAGTATATTCTCTACATTTATCACCATCACACTTCCATCTGTTCTACATTAAGCATCCCTATATGTCTGACCAGTGCTGAACCAAATTTCAAATATTAAAAAAATTCCTCAAATCAGAACTGGAATCTTAGATCAGAAAAGTGGCATAAGCTTATATAAAATTAGAGAAAAAAATTACTTTAACAGCTGAATAATAATGCCATGAATTCTTATGACTAAAAATCATTAATTAAAATTCAGTGTAAACTACTGCACCTTATTTAATCAAGGTAAAGTACAGGAATACACTGGGTTACATCATTTGGAGTTAAGTCGTTCTTGATGATACATCAATCGTCAAAAAATATATGGAAAAATAAAAATCAAGTGTAAGTCATTTTATTTGATTTTACATCTGTCTGCCACAAATACTGAAGTCTTAATATCACTAGAAAAGAATCAAAGCACATAAAATCATGTTACTGTACAATAAATAAGAATAAAAGTATATAAAACCATATTAAAATACATACCTTTACAGTAAATGTTAATATAATCATCATAAATCTTAGAGAATGAAATATGAAAACATGTGACTATGTTGTCTTATTTAGCAATCTTTAAGAGCTCAATATTGCTGTTTTCCATAGTAGTTCTAATATCTACCATTTGCATTGTGGAAAAAACTATGCCCAAAATTCATGAATGATTTCAAGGGGTTTGATAATGTTGAAGTCAACAAAATGTTTGTTACCACAAACAAAGAGCTAAAAATAGATTTGAAGGATTTCATAGATTTATTTCAAAAAGACAAACAGCCCCTATCAAATGAGGATTTGATAGAGCTCAGTCAGTCAGTTAAAAGCTATACAGGATACACGCTTGTGCAATCATGTCTCGAAAGAGACATGACTGAATCGGCAGAAGATTATCCCACAGTAGGCTGCCATTACATTCTGCGATAGACGGGTTGCCAACCAAGGCTGCAGAACCCAATCTGTCCTGTTATTTAACCCATAACTGGAGAGAAAGAATGGATTAATACCCTTCCCAAGGGTATTTGTTAGTAAAGTGAATGCAAGGAATTCAACTGGACTTCCAACTCGGCTCCTCAATTTCTCGTTCTGGATCGATATGCACCACAAACTACATCCTTGGATAGAGATCAACAAGCAGAAAAAAAAATGAAGTCGTAGTCAAACCTAAGACATATCACTTTTCCCTAAAAATAAATGCAGAAACAATTTGCCTTTATTGAAAAAGGACTTAAGTGCATTACAACATCCAGGTAGTCAACATTTTTCAAAAGTTATGCATGCTTTTCACAAAGCTTTTGCTCCTAATGTAATCCTTGAAGAAAAGAACACAGTTCAAGGAACTTTCAACCAGTTTCTTATTAAAAAGTGTATTGAACAACAACAACAACAACAGCCAGAATTATCTGTTGATGCTGATAATCCACAGACATCTACATCCGCAATGTAAATAAACAAATTTAATGTAAATATTGGTAAATTTAACATGAATTAGTTTATTTTCTACTATTGTGAAATAATTCTAATAACTGTATTTGTTATATAACCTTACAAAACTATTCTATTTTATAATGTTTTAGAACAAACCACATTCACAAATAAAGAGTCTGTGATGTACTGTAATGACTACCAAATTGTAAACATCTACAGTTACAAGTATGTATGTACATGTATCCGCAAATTTAGATCAATTTTTTTTTAGTACAATATTAAAAACTAAAATTTATTTGTTTTTGAATTTAAAATAGATTCTTATTGGCTGTATATTATTAAATATGAATTTATAAATAAAATACATAATTGAGAATGGTTATTTGTGTTTTAGCCGAATGACAAGTAAATTCAGAGGAAGAAAATTCGACTTAAGTCACCTTTCCTGGACATAAGGTCAGGTATAAATGTATTTGGTTTTGCTTGGATATCTGGGATCTTACAAGAGGATCATCAACATTTCAATGTTAATTTTATTTAATTTCAACCATGTTTAGAATAAAATTAAAAGACAACCTCCTCCAGTTTTTACCAATTCTGACTGATGTTTGTCTGTTTTTTTTTTTTTTACATCAGTGGAGAATAAAAAATATCTTTCATGAAGTTAAACATTTCTATTTCATTTAATACAGAAAAACTTTATATTTAATCTTCCTTTATAAAAAGAAAGTAAATATCAAAAACTAAATGAAGCATCACAATAAGTCTAGAGATTTTTTTAAAAAACGTCAAAGATTAAATTCTCTGCTTGTAGTACCACAAAGATAGAAATACACACATTCAGAAATCACACTGAGACAATACAAGTGTTTTTGTATATTCAGCTTTCCTTTGAATAAACAACTCAGAAAAAAATATTGTTTTCATGTGTATATTTACTATACTTAGCATAGTTTAGTATAAGTCCATTAGTGTGGGAGAGCTAATAAGGATACTTAATTAACAACAGCTTGAGAGATCAATTTGCTAACCTTACAACACTTGTTCAATATATATATATATATATATATATATATATATATATCTTTTTTTAATTGAGTTCCTGCCAAGCAAGGCAGTAAAACCACTAAGACACAAGAGATGACTATGTGTTAAAGAATTAGAAAGCCAAACATTACTAAGAAGCAAAAAACAATAGAAGACTAATAAGGAAAACAGAGATTGACACTGGATTTCAACTTTTTAAGATTAAAATTGACTGGAAAGCATGGAGCAAGAAGAGAGTTCCACAAGCAAGAAGTGTGAGAAAAAAACTGTTAGCATAGAACTCATGGAACTATATCTAGTCAACTTGACTGTAAATTGATAAGAGCTTGTTGCTAATGTTGTAATGCATTTAAATTCATAAAGTCTATGTAACATAATGAAGAATTAAGCCAATCAATCACCATGAAAGTATTTACAGAAAATACAAGAAGTAACTTTATGATAGTGAGAAAGTGATCAAAGCCAAGATGCCAGGTCAGGACCAATAATATTGGCAAGTCTTTAGATTTTATCTGAAGCAGCAGTATTCTAAGCATGGATGAATAATATACTTATTAATATATAAGATATAATTGTCTAGCACAACACAGTGAATCAACTTTCTTAGCAACTGATCTAGTAAATGGATTCAATGTAGTCTTTCCACTTGATGCCAGTGAAAATGTTAACCTCGAGAAGGTGCAACAAGTCACTCTCCTGGAGGTTAGAGTCAACCATGTTGATGGAAAGCAGAAAGGGTTCTCTCAGAGAATTAATAGAGAAAAGTTTTATTTTGGAGTCATTAAAATTAGCATGCCTTTATGTTCCCCAGTTAACAACAGACTGAATGTTGTTTTTGACATTAGCCACCAATTTGAATTTTTTTTTTTTTTTTTTTAATCATATCACCCCAAGCAAGGCAGTCCACTGCCACTATAGCGCAGGGGGTTACATAGAGCGATTGGGTATAGGAAATGTCAGAGGGAGGGTGATAGACGAGTTAGGAGGTACGTAGGAAGAGTGTTGGAGGGAATGGGTGTGAGTTAGTGTGTTAGGAGGTGTCTATTGACCTTACATTTAAACTCCTGGAGGTTGTAGCCATCAGGGAAGCAAGCATGCGGTAGGGAATTCCACAGGTGGGAAGTGCGAGGAAAGAAGCTGTTGGAGTAGAAATTGCGGTTACATTTCATCGGTTTCACTGTAAAAGGGTGGGACCTAGTTGCCAATCTACTATCTCGTGCAAATTCACATCTAGGGGGCACCAGTGATTTAAGTTCGTCAGAGCAGAAGCCATGAAAGTATTTATAGAAGAGGCACAGGGAAGCCATGTCATGCCGATGAGAGATACTGCAGGCAGTCAGCCAAGTCGGTATCAATCACATTACAGATTCTTCGCTGTATTTTGTCAAGAAGCCCGAGGAGAATAGAAGGGACACCCGACCAGATGTGGCAGCAGTACTCAATACATGGGCGGACGGTGGATTTATATAATTGCAGGATAGGTTCGGGCGGAAAGAATTTCTGGGCCCTGCACAGAGAGCCAACTTTCATAGCAGTGGATTTAGCAATGGATTCGACGTAGTCATTCCACTTGAGGTCCGCTGAGAGTGTCAGGCCGAGCAGGCATAGTGATTTACTCTCTGGGAGGCAGGTATTGTGACATCAGCATAGATACCAAGTTGAGAGCTCATGTAATCAGGAAGGTCCTTAATAAAATTTAACAAGAAATGCTGAGATAATACACAAAATCAATAAGCCAAGGAATGAAAAAACATAAAAGAGGAGATTGTGTTAAAAATAAATGTTTAGTGAAGTTAACTTTGTCTTTTAATTTATGCAGACTGAACATTATACAGAGAAAACTTCAAATCACAATTCTGCTAACTTATCTTCTGACAATCCACCTACATATATTTGGTTTGTGCGTATGAATATCTACTTAAATTCATAAAAATCTATTAATATTATTAATAAAGGCATATGAATATTGTTAACATATGTCAATGTATAGATATATGTCTATTAAAGAGTTTTTATGAAACACTAACACACAAACACACACATATATATATATATATATATATAATACAGATTGGCTACTGCAGGCACAGATGGATGACTGGCTTAATAAAAACAAACAGATCAGTGAGAAGAGGAGAGAGAAAGAGAAAACCAACAAACACACAGAAAGAAACTAAAGTGAAATAGAAAGATACATGGTATGGCAATGTTCTTTGGAGTAGCCGTGTTATTATAACAATAGTAGGTGACTGCAATATGATTGCTTTGAAGGCTGTTTATGTACTGTTTGGAGAGTCAACAAACTCAGAGGGGAAGATGATGGCTGGCTCTCACGAGAAGGTAGAGAATATACAGAGGAGAGATTAAAGAATTATACCAACAACATGCCATTACTACCAACCCAGAAATACTTGCTATCTTTCTTTATTTCCTACCTCTTCTCTAGGAAGGTTTAAATAAACAGATGAGAGTACCCTCACACCCAGTGGCAAATACAGATGTTTTCATAGCATTTAGAACTAATAATTATCATTCAAATTTGCAGTGTCAGTAGGTATATATGTATATATATATATATATATATATATATATATATGAAGGAGACATATTTACGCATATATTTTTTAATAAATGAAAATATACTTAGAAAATTTGGATCATTAGGACATTGATTGTAGATATGAATACACACATGCATGATATATATATATATATATATATATATTTTTACATGCATGCTATATATATATATATATATATATTTATTTTACACTCTCACACCCTGATTGAGCACTCTGGAAGAATGGTAAACTTTGAAAAACAGTAGCTACTCTGGCTTGTACACATCGCTCATTCAATAATGGATTAGAGCACTCTGGCTATTGGGTGGGTATAATGACAATATACACGCTAAAAAGTCTGCCTTCTTCTACCAAACGCCCATAGCCCAGAGGTAGAATCGCCAACTGACACCAATTCGGTTGGGTTTCAATACTGGGTTAAAAGCAATCGGAGTCTAACTGTATTGATGAGCTGTGATACAGTGAAAGAGATCTGTCTGCGGATGACTATATATATATATATATACGAATAACTATTTTTATGTATGATTGTAATGCCACTTCATTATGCATGTGAACTGGTTGCATTTTAACGTATTGGCGCTAAAGCCTTATTTCCCTTGTTGTGCCAGAACCCCAATATTATATTTTAATTAATTTAGGTACAAACGACTTTGTTTCAACATTGTTTCATAGTATTTATTACCCATGACCCACCAGTATGTCATTCGATAACTGAGTCCATTTTACAACTCAGAGTCCCACACATGCATGTTACAGCTCTGTGCATGTAAAAAATAAAAGAACCCTCCCCCAACTTCGCCCCCCCCCCAAAAAAAACAGTAGAAATTTGAAAAGGAAAACAAAATAAAAGCCAAAAAATAAAAAATATTTGAATATTTTTGGAAAAAAAATGACTTTCTGGTATACCCTGACTTGTAAGAAATCAATCATGACATCCAACTCCCAATAAACCTCATAGAAAAGAAATTGAAAAACCACCCACTGGAGGGTTGTATAGGCCTTGCAGACATACTACCATGATGTACTGATGGGTGGTGTGGAAGCCAATGTGTTAATAAATCTAAAACCATCACATTAACCTGAAATCTTTAGTCATGTTCTTAAATAGCCTTGTCAGATTAAGACTTTCATGAAGATATCAATCATGACACCAACTCATTCAAAAATATCTAAACTGTCATCAATATACAACCACTTTCTAAGATCAGTAGTTAAAAATGGCTTTGAGTGAGTGAAGCTTGTATGTCTTGGTGAAGATCACACTTTTTTAAACCTTGTAGACTGGTGAAAAAGAATCATAAACAGACAACTGTACTTAATAATAAAAACCATATGACTTGATGAATTTCAACAGGAGTAACAGTTAAAATGGATATCACATGTGTTATGACCTTATTGTCGCAGCATAAAATATAAAAAGTGAAAAAAATATTATAGCTGTTGCCAGAAAGTATAGCCATGGTTTTCATTCCAGTAGTGGATTGTTTCTCTTGCAAGGTCAAATACAAGGATAAGGAAAATGACCAACAGAGATGAACAAAGAAACCAGGATTATAATTTAACAATATATATATATATATATATATATATATATATATATATAAAAGGCAATCTGTGGGTCTGTGTGTGACTGTTCCCTATGTATGTCTACATTTTTTAAGCTACGCCATTCAAACTTTCGAGGGACACATATCTACAGGGAAGCCAGGTCGACACATACTTTTTGAGTTTAAGTTCAGCAAATTTTCCCTTCCGCACTTTTTGGCCAATGGAGCCGACTGTTTACATTTGCTCTGTAAAACATCTAAGATCTAAGATGGTTGCTAAATTACATCACAGAAATCACTTAAAACATCTAAGATGGTTGCTAAATTACATCACAGAAATCAAATCACACATGTCAAATGCGACTAAAATATTTTTTTTTATTAAAAACAAAAAAATAAGCCTTTATATTAAATTTTTAAAGCAAAGAAGTGGCCATTCTGAGTTGCATGGACAATGCCGGGCTATGATGCTAGATAAAGCAAAAATGATACAAGTAAACATGCCTGTGTGGAAAGGTGTGTGCAGTGTATACAATATGAGGATAAAAAACATTTACCCTTGCTCATAGTCTGAAATAAAAAATATACACTTTTTCTTTTTCTTCTCTCTCTCTCTTTTTTGTATTTCACTTTTTAGTTCATTTTGTTACTTTCTTTTTAAAGTTGCAAGCTTCTGTTGCAAATAATGTTCACTTCTTTTTCAGTCTTGACAGCATAAAAGTTTTTTTCAGTCATGAAGATTTAATGTTGAGTTGACTGATGCATTCTCAATTTTCATTAACTGGAAAAATTACATATGCCCTTATGCTCAGTGATTAACACACTTAGTAATTCACCACTGCTTTTTGGTTTGTGACTCAATCCCATAAAGGTTTATATATGGCATGAGATTACTGAGTCAGATGAAATATTTGATTTCTTCATTAAGCAATCTCCTATGTAGATATAATAAAAAGGAGTGTTTATTCCTGGAAATTCACTGTCTAACTTCTCAAGCATTTTTCTCCACACAATCTTTCAGACTGGGTTATATGACACTGCTCATGTGTAATGTGCTATTTTTTTTTTAATCATATCAACCCGAGCAAGGCGGTAACGTCACTGATGTGCAGGGGGCTATGTAGGAGTGAAGAGATTGGAAAAGAGAAAACCAGAAACTGCATCCTAAACAGGGAACAAGGGATGAGCCTCTTCACCTGTTCATTTTTAGCCATCAGTCGATACTGTTTCTAAGGGTAATTGTCTGGCTTATGTTAATTTGACTGCTGATTTCATAAGGTCACCAGAAAGAAAAAGATAAATGTCTCAGTTACAGAAGAAAAGAGTAATAGTTTAATTTACAGAATGTTTGTTTAGTATGGTGTTGGTTAGGGGTGAATATGTGATAATACAACAAATGTGACTTGAAAAGAAACTAATGACATAATCAAGATGTTGATCAACAGCCTTTTGGCAAAACACAATCTTTGTCTTTGAATGTGGGTGAGTATTCATCCCAGTCCCAGTATAGATGCATCAGTCTCCCCAGTGTCATTAGCAAACTTTTTATATCTAAATCTAAACTTATTTATAAATGGAACTCTGTGTGTGTGTGTGTCCATTACCTATAGACTCCAAAGTGGCTGAACTGATTTTCTTGAAAATTTACACAGTGGTACTATAAGCGTCTGCAAGTATTCTTAGCTAGTTTTTGTGTCGAGGTACCTCCGATAAATATCGAAAATCAAAAAAATCAGGTTATAGAAGGAGTGGTTCAATTTTAATCAAATTTGATTAACTCATAGACAAAGACATAAGAAATGATATTCAGAAGTTTATGGTTGCAGTTCTTACAGTGGTAAAGAAAATTTGATATCAATACCAGGAAATCAAAATTTGACTTACATCTATTCATTTTTTATTTTATTTTTTCAGTCTACGGTTTCACTTTAACTGGAAACAACTATTGCTTTTTGGTCTTTCGTGCCAACGTCCAAAGAGTCTGAGCTACAGAACCATGGATTAGTTTTGAAGCTTTCATTACACCCAAGCAATGCTGAGCTATACTGCTAGTCTCAATAAAAAGGTTGATGGTCACCTCAATAGGGACAACCTCCTGAATAACAAGCAATATAAATTTTAACTGTCATTAATCACATACTGTAAGGCACTAGACAATACATCTAAAAAAAATGATCACATTAGATATTTCAAAGGTCTTTTACAAGATGTAGTTATGGAATCACTGTAAATTTCTCAATTATCAAGTCCCTTTCAATGGGTAGTCACTAAAGGTACTTGTTAAGAGAGAGTCTTCCAGGCCTAAGCAATCAACATGAGCATCCCCTAAGGTTCACTTCTTGGTCTGGCCCTCTTTCTACATTGCATAAATGATCTACCTAAGAATATACACAATTTTTTGGAGAACATGGGTGAACCTCCAAAATTCAAGATGGTTTCTTCTCTGACCAAACACTAACAGTAATAGCAGGTAAGAAACTGGTGAAAAACCAAACTAGTGACATTCTGTCATTATTGAAGGGACCCTGAAGGTTCACCTTTAGCAATGAATGGAGCCCCCTTGACTTGAGCATCTGTTCAAACCTAAGCTCAACCAAGACTTCATGTGGAACTCACTACATGCAATCTATTGCTAAAGATGCCGGAAAAATTGTTGGTTTGGTATACTCTGGTTGAAATGGAAATGTTTTAGCACCTCCTTGTGTGTTATATATATATATATATATATATATACATACACACACACACAGATTACTAGTGCCACACCATGAAATCAAACAAGGGGGATCATATTAAACTAAAACAAGATACAAAAAGTATCACCATATAAAATATGTTATGCACCTTTCAACCAACACTTTTTCAAACAACAATCATCGCTAATTATTAAAACTAAGTGGCCAACAAGAAAATTTTTATTAGTTTAAGAATTATATATATTTTATCGTGGGAGGGAAGGAAATTTTTTTTTTCTCCTCTAAGTAATGGCTTTCCCAAAGAGGGTCAATTTAAATTTCAATTCTCACTGTATGCACAGGATAGGCTTCCACATATTAATGATAACAGACTCAAGAATATCAAGATGGAATTTGTTCCATGCCCTGTGCAATACCGAGAAAAAATTATGAGAATAATTTGTCCTGCAAACAACAGAATTTAATAAATGCTTGCCGATTGCAGAGGCATGTGTCTGCAAACACCCGGATCTCACAGTCATATATATATATATATATATTTATTTGTCTATATTTCTGAAAAGAGGTATTTACATTGTTTGGACTGTTGTCCACATCTTGATTGTCATATTCACATTTCATCTTCATGGACACATACCCTGGATAAAAGCATTGGTTGAATCCAGTAACTTGACCCCAAAGGTTGTGAGTTCAATACCTCGTGACTTTGGTGGCAGGGAAAAGAAAGAGAGTTGAGTTAAATGGAAATAACTAAGGCATCTGAAAGTGCACATCTTGTTTCAACATTGAGATAACAATGTCTTATCAGGTAGACTACCTGATAATTATAATTTATAATATATATATATATATATATATATATATTGCTTTCTACATCTCGTGACGTACACATCTCGCGACGGATGCTTCTAGTTTAAAATCTTTTGTTTCTGATGAAATGCTGAGACTGGTCTGAAATATCATATATATATATATATAATAATAGAAATAAATAAATACCGTAAAAAAAAACATTTTTAACTTACAACATTTTTAGTAGTTTATATATATGTAGAAATAAATACTGTTAAAAAACATTTTTAACTTACAACATTTTTAGTAGTTTTTATATGTATATATATAGTTAGACAGCTTATATATATATATATATATATATATATATATATATATATATATAAACACACTTCTCCGTGTACATGATGTATCAATTTGATAGTTTAAATATCTGCGCATGCTCACTATATCATTATTTCAGAATATAATATGTATAAAATTTTTGCATTGTGACACTATTTTTTAAAATTTTACTGGATCTTCTCAGTTTAAAATGATTAGCCAGGTTACTGAAACTCCAAAAAATATGATTAAAACTTATAATTTCAGAATATGGACAAAATTTATTAAGATAAATGCTTTGAACAAAAACTGAAATCAGTTTTATTGTAATGACAACAAAGTTATGAAGACAACATTAATTTGAAATTCATGTTCCATATTCTGAGACTAGTTTGAGAAATCATTCATCTATTGATTATATAAACTGTTCTTCAGATAAAACAGAGTGCCTGGAATGTAGAATAGCATTCCCAAGTCCATCTTTGCTAATAAATTGCCATCTGCCAATATAAACCTTCTACTTCAGAATGCTCTTCAAGTTTTCCATCAGCATGAGGTCAAAAAAATATGCTTCAAGCATGAGCTCAAGAAATGTTGATTCATTAAACAAATGACTTTTAAATCCATCTTATTCAGATATTCATTATTTTTCTCCACTGAATACAATAAAGTATTATCATTCATAAAAGTTACCTTTCTGAATTTTTTGGCTTCTTCTATAACTATGCCTACATGAAAATCTTAAAAAAAAAAAATGTATACCTGAGCTGTCATTTGAAAAACTATCTGAAACTAGCTATAGTCCACCCAAAACATCAGACTCTGCCTTGATTATATCTCAACAAGTAAAGGCATTTTCCATCAGTTTACACCTAACCATTATTCTATCCATCTGGACCAACAAGTAAAAAGAAACATTGAACAGTAATCAAATATTCTATTGATATTTTATTCAGTTCTTCATGTGGATCTCTTTTTCAAGGACAAATAATGATTTTTGCTTTTCAACATTTTATTGCTGTCTTTATGCCTAACAACTCTATAGCTTGAAAAAGATATTTTTATAACCTCTTTTGATATAAAACATAATTCTTCAGAACTGCATTGGAATCATTCAAGATCTTCAATGAATTCTTAGTGTTACTTCCTGTGCCATTTATATAATTTTTGGTACTGTTTTACTTCTTGCAAGCTTTAAAGTTATTAAATATTTCTCTTGAAACATCAAATCAGACTTATGACTCATTTTTAAGCTTCAAGCATTAAACATAGCGATATGTTTCAAAGTCTCAGAATATTTTATACAAATGGCTGCTATTTGTCTATATCTGAACAGAATGAACTGGTTTTAATTTCAACTGTGCAAATAGATGATGCCATCATTCAGCAAATAAACTTTTATATTCCAATGAATATTTATTTTATTGACTGATTAGAGATAAAGTGACTAATAATACAAGAGACAGAGTCTGTTCAATTGGACATTGGTTACAAATAATTGATTGGTACGAATTGTGCAAGGATAGAATAAAATTTTAAAATAATATTTACTCTTTTATGCAAACCTATTTAAAAGGAACTATCTACATTTTATATTATTCAAACTGTTCTCCTACTGTTTGTTGTCATATTCCTATTTCAGCCATTGTAATTTCTGGCCTTCTTCAGGTGAGTGGAATTGTGAACTGAACCCTTTATTTTGCCCACCAGGGTAGATTGTTCTAGTTTCAGATATCTCAGTTTCAGTTATTCCCCTTTAGTAAATTAACTCCCAAAGTATTTTGTTTATCTCTGCTGTGGCCAGATATTGAACTCACAACTCTTTGGGTCAAGTCACTGGATCTAACCAACGCTTTTATCCACTGGGCCATGTGCTCATGTGAACAAAAAAAATTTGAAAAGTTGAATTACAAAAGGGAAATAACTTAAACTGAGATTTTTTTTCTGGAAGAGGCATAACACATTGTCAACAGAGTCTCAGACTACCGTTGAACCTACAGTTGGACTCTCTGCCTTCAGGCAGAAGTAAACCAGATATGGATTCACCAAAGGTTAAAGCCTTGTTGGGGAAAAACAGACAGCAGCCCAACCTGAACTTTTAACCGGGCTTAAGGGCACAGATTTTCTACAATAAAATGGCCTTGAGCCACATTTAGCCTCAGTGGGGAGGCTGATAAAAATCATGGCACATTGAACTGGAACAATTTACCCCAGTGGATGAAATAAAGTGTTCAGTTTGAAATGCCAATAACTTGAAGAAGGCTGGAGCATACAATAGCTGAAATATGAATATGACAACAAAGATGATGATAACAGTCCAAACAGTATCAATAGTTACAATACCTCACCTCAGAAATAATGATATATACCAGTTCCTGTTCAATAACTAAAGTTAAGCAGTTTTGAGCCCGGTCAATATTTAAATGACGGGCCACTTGAAAACACTGGATCCTATAGGCAACCTCCTATAATATGAAATATTTTTCAGCTTTAAATAACTCACAAAGAGTTGATAAGCTATGAAAAACAAACTAGCCTCCCTGTCTTTATATGTGTATATATATATATATATATATATATATGGTAATTATTATTATTATAATGGCATATCACAACTTGATAGCTATAAAATTTTGGTGATATAACACCATCATCAGGCAGTAAAATGTGGTCAATTTATTTTGCAATGTCTCTTCTGGATATTTCAGTTTCAGCAATTTCCCTTTAGTAATTCAACCCTCTAAGATTTTGTTCACCTATGTGAACTTTTTGTGGCCAGGTATTGAACTCAAAACTTTTTAAGACAAGTCACTGGAATAGTTCAACCAATGCTTCCATCCAGTTGAAGATGTTATGAATATGACAACAAAGGTCAAGCAACAATCTAAACAATGTAAATAGTTACAATACCTGATCTCAGAAATAGAGGCAGATATTGAGTGGGCGTTAATTATAATTTCTGGGAGAAAGCACATCATCTAGTATGATCAATATGTTTGAACCAGGCTCATACACTAAAATCCTCAATCACATTGTCTTGGGAGTTCATTCTAGCACAATCACTGATAAACAGTCCAATCTACTCAGTTTCATGCTGAGGATCGGGTCAAGATGTTGGATGGTTTTCAGGCTCTTTCTAATGGTGCTGCCCATGGGAATCATCTCCCCAGACCAATAATATCGAGAAATCACTTTCCTGACAAATCAACCATGTCTCATGGTAAGAAAGCAAATGTTCTAATGACTCAACCATGCATTCATATATATATATATATATATATATATATATATATATGAGAGAGAGAAAGAAACAATGTTTAATATGCATATACATTAACTGCGATGAATATTTCAGATTCTTGAAGACCTTATATTAAAAAGTAAAAAAGAAAAGCTGAAGAAGATAATTTTTATTTTGGGATTCTTAATGTATTAAATTCTGTCCACTGAAGTAATTCGGTCAAGAGAAAGAGATGGAGAGAGAGAGAGAGAGTTAAATAGTGCATGTATGTATCTTTTTCTTTATCTTCTAATTAGATTATGCAAAAGATACACCCTTTAAAACTAATCCCAGTCTATGCATCAAATTCAAAGGTTATCAGGAAACTGATGGATTGAGAAAACAAATAAAACCATTTTGATAAGAACTTCCATATAAAGGTAGTGATTTCTAACAGAAAAGAGGAATGAAGGAGACAAAATGACAAAACTTTTCAAAGACATGAAATTACAATTATGAAAATAATAAATGTATTTGGAAAAGCCCAAATGGAGAAATAAAATAAAAATGAAATTGATTCCATAATTGCTGTCAAATCCAGTATCATTAAATATGTGACTATGACAAACAGATTTAACATCAGAAGAATGTGAGCTTGCAAAGGCAGATTTGATTTTAAAATTAAGGAAAATAAAATGATTCTCAAAAAGAAAACGTATCTAAATCTTAGAAAATAAAAAATGATTGCAAGCTTTCTTAAATAGCAAAAATAACACATACGGTTAAGAAAGCAATAATAACAGCAATTAAAAAAGCAAGTAACTCAACACTTATCACTTTTAATCAAATCTGCATTTTTAAATCTCTTTCTCTCTCTCTCTCTCTCTATATATATATATATACACACACAGTGTGCGTAAGGTATTTGAGAACATGTCATTTTTACTATAGCCTCATATTATTTAACCTTATGTTTTCTATATTTTAGAAAATATATATATATATATATAATTTATGCATTTGAACATTATTTTAATTAAAAACAGAATATCTTCTCAAATATGAGTATCAATTAAAAATAATGTTCAAACAAATAAATTAAATAAGTCGTTTGTTAATTCCATTTTGTTAATCTCCAGAACTTTCCATAACATTACCTGTTTACGTTACGATACACTTCAGAGCAGGGATGGTTATTGACAAAAAAAATCAAAAGTTGTGTATATAAAGCTTGAATTAACTTTGATTAGACTGTGGAATCATTTGTGGTTAAGTAGGCTAAGATGCACCAGATTAATTGGTGGCTTCCCTCATGTACTTAAGGGTTGCAGGTTCAAATCCTGCCGAATGACACATTTTTGCAACAAAATTTCTCATAATCAGGCTGGTAGAAATATATATACACTGTTTAATTAAAACAGAATATTTTCTCAAAGATGAGTACTGATTAAAAATAATGTTCAAACAAATAAATATGTTGGTTGTTAATTCCATTCCTTTAATCTCCATAACTTTCCATCATATATATGTGTGTGTGTGTGTGTGTGTGTGTGAATGCATGTAAACAATAAGTAAGGGATACAAAACTTTATTATTCCTAAAATTATAAACATGTTAAAATATGGCTAACACACACAAAGAAAAGTATAAAAATACTGATAAAAACTGACAACCAATTGGGAAACAGCAAAGATAATAATGTCACCATAAAGAAATGAACTAAAAAAACGTTCATAAAAAGCAGAAACAAATATGTAACAAAAAAGTGTGAACTTATTTCAATTTGACTCTTCAGAACCTCTTGCAGATGAGCTTGTATAAATGTGCAATGTTTAAAAAACAACATGAAAAATGTTATATATATATACATATCACAAACATAAATAGGGGTTGTTTCAACAAGAGAAATTGGTATAGAATGAAAAAGTGCGAGAAGCCATGAACATTTCAGAGAAAACTGAAATTCAGAATAATGCCTATTGACCAAATTGCAGGTTATGACACACTGATGATGCAGGAAGAAATATTTATCAAAAAAACAAAAAATACAAGCCTTCCCTCAACAAAACAACTTGAAAAACCTAAGACACAGACAGACATACTAAATTCAAAATTTTAGAAAAAAAAAATTTGCGAGCCATTGCAAAAAATAGCATTCCAAAAACAACAAAAACAACTAGATGACCTATAGAATAGAATTGAATCAAAATAACAGAAAACAATTTTGAAGTATAAACATGAAATCAAATTTTGCAAGTCACTGTAAAAAGTTTTTATGGCCAACGAAAAGTGACTTACTTCCAAAACAAAAGAGAATTAACGTGTGAGTGTAAAAAAACTCCAACAAACAAACACAAAAGCATGCACATGAACTTTCTGGTCTGTTCACCACTCACCTATATATATACACACACGATATTTTGGTCATTAGTAAAAAAAAAACATCTTGATATGTAAAGTCACAAGTTTATTAGCCTAAAGTGAGTCAGCTTTAGACACAAAACACATGTAGCAACACAAATATCATTATGGACACTTCATATGTCATACAAAAAGCAAGTGATTTTAAAAATAATAACAACAATAAATCTACACTTTAAACAAAACGACGGCTTTTCGCACTTTTTTCTTATATACAGATATCTTCTTTTTTTTTTAATCATTTCACCCCAAGCAAGGCATTCCATTGCCACTATTGCAGATGGGGCTACATAGGGGAAGGTAAAGAGGAGGAGTGGTTAGGTGTAGGAAATATCAGAAGGAAGGTGATAGATGGGTAAGGATACCAAGGATGAGGGATGGGCGGATGGGAAGAGTGTTTGAAAGAATGGGAGCGAGTTAGTGTGTTAGGAGGTGTCTATTGACCTTAGATTTAAACTCCTGGAGATTGTAGCTGTTGGGGAAGCAATCATGTGGAAGGGAATTCTACAGTCAGGAAGTGCGAGAAAAGAAACTGTTGGAGTAGAAGTTGCAGTTGCATTTTATCGGTTTCACTGTAAAAGGGTGGGATCTAGTTGCTAATCTAGTTTCTCGTGCAAATTTGTATCTAGGGGGCAGCAGTGATCCAAGTTCATTGGAGCAGAAGCCGTGAAAGTATTTATAAAGAGACACAGGGAAGCCACGTCGCGCTGGTGACAGAGAGACTGCAGCCGGTCTGCCAAGTTGGTATCGATCACACTACAGACCCTCCGCTATACCTTGTCGAGAAGCCCGAGGAGAATAGCAGGGGCACCCGACCAGATATGACAACAGTATTCAATGCACAGGCGGATGGTAGATTTATAAATGTGCAGGATAGATTCAGATGGAAAAAACTTCCGGGCCCTGCACAGAGAACCAACTTTCATAGCAGCGGATTTAGCAATGGATTTGATATAGTCATTCCATTTGAGGTCCGCTGTAAGTGTGAAACCAAGGAGGCGTAGTGTTTTACTCTCTGGGAGGCAAGCCTGGTCCATGCTAATGGGAGGTAGGTGCAATTGTCTATTATGGTTAATTGATAGTAGCTTTGTTTTAGAAGCATTAAAGCTTACGAGCCATTTCTTACCCCAGTCCACTACGGATTGGAGGTCCTTTTCAAGTTTGGCTGCAAGGTTAGCTTTGTCGCCTACACCAGATTTTTGGTCAAGGCAAGAGTAAACTGTGGTGTCATCGGTGTACATACCTACTTGGGATATTATGGAATCAGGGAGATCATTAATGTATATCAGAAAGAGCGTAGGACCTAGGATAGAGCCTTGAGGGACACCTGTGTTCGTATGGTAGTTCTGGGAGGCATGTCCGTTTAATACCACCTTCATTGTGCGGTCAGAGAGGAATGACTGGATTAGTTCAAACAGATGTCCAGTTATACCATAGCTCCGCAGTTTGCATAGAAGGCCAGCATGCCAAACTCTGTCGAACGCTTTAGAAATATCCAAGGCAATGATTCAGGCTTCACCATTCCTGTTGAGTGCCTGATATATGTACTTGGTGATGGTCATTAGCATATCAGCAGTAGACCTGGTGAAGCGGAAACCATACTGCTTGTCCAAGAGGAGCCTTGTGTGCTGTGAGATGCTGAACCACCTCGGCGTTATTGGAAGAAGGCTGATAGGTCGGTAATTTGCGGGGTCCGAGGGTTCTCCAGTGTTTTTAAATATAGGAACTACAGAGGAAGATTTCCAACAGGCAGGAAAGCAGGAAGCAGATAGGCAGAAGTTGTAGAGCTTAGAAAGTACGGAGGAAAGTTCAGGGACACATTTCTTTAAGACTATGATTGGGATTCCGTCCCCTCCGCTCGCTTTGTGAGGGTCAAGTTTTGAGATTATCTTAGAGACATGCGAGGGTGTAATATGGACGTCATTCAGTTGAGTATCAGTTCTAGGTGGGAAGTCGGGTGTAGAAACTCCAGACAAGTCCAGTCTCAAATTGTTCGAGAATCTGCAGGCGAAGCATTCAGCCTTGTCCGCTGGAGAGGTGAGGACCTCAAATTTGTTTATTAGTTGGGGGTATTGTGGACTTGCTCTTGTTAAGTACTCTTTTACAGAATCACCAGTAGTCTTTGGTGCCGAACTTAGACGATGATATGCGTTGCTTCATTCTGGCAGCAAATAACATCTTAGCTTCATTAAGTATCTTTTTACACTTATTACGAGCTGAAGCGAAAATAGATAGATAAATAGTGATGCCAAGTCCATGAATGGTGAGGTTATGTGCTTGTGAGTGGGCTTGTAATGGATTTATGGTCACTCATTCTGCCCATTGAACTGTTTTTTTAGCCCTAGCCTTGCTGACCTTTACGAGATAAGACTGAAGATTTCTATAGTCATGTTACTTGATTTCCATTTTGTTTTGAAAAAGTTTTGGTTTTGCATATTTGGGGGAAAAAAATTTATAAATGTGGTCTGATGAAATGAACTAATTAGTTCATCGAAATAGATTATAATTTATAACCACTTTAGATGATGCGTTGAGTTTCCTATATATACGTATATATTTGAACATTATTTTTAATAGATACTCATATTTGTGGAGATATTCTGATTCTAATTAAACAGCATATATATATATATATATATATATATATATATAACTCTACCAGCCTGAATATTTTCTGAGAAATTTTGTTATAAAAATATCTATCATTTGGCATATATAATATATATATATTATATTTGAGAATACTCAAGAAATTTTATTAAAAAAATATGTGATTCATATTTTATCTAATAAGATTTTTCAAATATTTAGGCCAGTAGATAAAAATAGATGTACTGTTTCATATATAAACAGGGTGTCTACTTAAATATGTCCATCTACTGAAAATATATTTAAGAAAAATCAGTTGAAAATGCAACTGGAGTCTTTAAGAATATTTATTTAAAGTAATTCTAACTAAATATTCTTAATGACACGAGTTTCATTTTCTATATTTTTTACCCATGTGGGATATATGAAGAAAAACTTCTTTTTTTATTTTATATATATATATATATATATAGTATCCTACATCTAAAGGCACGAGTTTCATGCTCTACGCAATCACCAAGTATAAATTTTGAGATTTTAATTTTGTTTTTTAATACAAGTGTTGTTTAATGTCATTATAAATTATAAATCTGGGATGTTAATTTTTTTTCATTTATTAAATGTATAATTTTAAATCGGTTCATACTGAACAATTTTTTTAAACTCCTATGATTTTATTCATATTTTTAGGTTTCAGCCAGAGTTCCCTCACCAGAATCAACCAAGGTAAGCCTTCAAGTTGGAGGACATTGGCAGTGGTTTAACTTGAAGAGTGATGAGCTCTACCAGGCCTAATACTCAATACCTGCATTGCATGAATAAATACCTCTCCAGTTTTCAACCCAGATATATGGATGAAACTGTCAAGTCTTCTTCTTCTATGTGCCTTGTCCTTTCAGGATGTAGGCAATCATGTCCTTCCATGTCTCCCTATCCCTGGTGGCTCTTAGCACACTTTCTCCGGTAACATCTCACAGCCCCTGTTCTGTCATCCACCTGCTCAGGCCCTTCAAATATTTTATCCACTGCTTTCCACTGTCTCTTTTTCCCTCTAGTATCATGTTCACCAAGTCCTCCTTCCTCATTGCACGTCCCAGAAACTTTAGTAGTCTCTTCCTGATGCTCAATATTAATTTCCTTTGTTTCTATTCTTTTCAACACCTTGTCATTGCTCACATGCTCAGTCCACGATATCCACAGCATCATTCTGTAGAACCCCATTTCAGCTGCTTCAAGTTTTGATATTGTCCAACATTCACTGCCATATCGAAGAACTAACATTACATAGCAATCCAGTACTTTCTTCTTTGTTTCTAGTGAAAGTTTCCTGTGTCCTAATACTTTACTCAGCTTCTGGAATGCATCCTTCACCATGCCAATTTGCCTTTGGATCTCTGTGTTGCACATTCCGTCTTCAGTTAGAACACTTCCCAGATATTTAAATTTTCATACCTGCTTGATTTTAACATCCACCACCTGTATTTGGCACTTTGGGCTCCTTTTTTTTTCTGATGACCATGCATTCGGTTTTCTTGCAGTTTATTTGTGGTCCCTTCTTGTCACACTCTTCAGCTATTTTATGTAGGAGATCTTGCAGTTTCCTTTCCATGTCTGCAATCAGCACTGTGTCATCTGCATATCTTATGTTGTTCAGATTGTGGCTTCCGATGACAAATCCTGGCATAACATCTAGGGTCTTCAAAATATTCTCACTGTACAAGTTAAATAGATCCAGTAAAAATACACATTACTGTCTTACGCCCCTTTCTATCTTTGTATATCTGCTGAATTCGTTACCTGTCCATATGCAGGCAGTTTGCTGCCAGTATAGATTCCTATTGCTGTAATGTCTTTCCCAAATATGTGGAGGCTGCAGAGCATCTCCAGCAATTCTTTGTGGCGTATTTTGTTGATCACCTTTTGTTGCATAATCAATAAAGTAGAGGTATAAATCCTTCTTCATTTGTATTGCCCTTTTAGAGAGTATCCTAATCATAAATATGGCGTTCCCTGTCCCAGTGTCTTTGACGAACCTACACTGTTCTTGTCCTATCCCTGGCCTGATTCTGGTTCTTGCTCTATTCATCAGTATTCGGATGATCAGTTTTGTAATATGACTCATGAAGCTGATAGTTTAGTGTAGTTCACGCTCGTTTGCACCTGGCTTCTTAAGCAATGCTATCAAAATGGATGTGCATAGGTTGTCTGGCATTATACCACTATTATAAATTTCATTTATTATTTCTGTAATTTTCTCTATGCTGAATTCTTCCAGGGCTAGCAACCGTCTGGACCAGCTGCTTTGTTTCTATTTAGTTTCGCCATTGCAACTTCCACTTTGGACTTTAATATTTCTGGTTCATCCTCATCTTTGTGTATTATCAGTTACTCTCTCTCGTCATGGAAAAGATCATTTATATATTCTTCCCATCGCAGGAGTATTTCCTCTTTCTCCCATATTATCGTTCCATCCTTGGATTTTATACATCCTGTTGAGGAGCAGGTTTTTTGTCTTGTCAGTTTTCTTATCTCTTTATGCATGTCTGTTTTATTAGTCTTGCTTAGTCTCTCTACTTCTGTACATTTGTTGTTGAGCCATTCCTCTTTAGTCTGCTTTTGCTCCTTAATTGTGCAGTTTCCTGTATTCTCTTCCATGTCTTGAAATTTATTTTCCGTCTCGTTTGCATCATGTCAAAAATCTCTTCAGTCATCCACTTGTTTTTTCTTCTGCATCTGATTTCCTTTGAGGCAACGTTGCTGTCAAGTGCTGAGATGTAAAATAACTCAACAAACACACCTGGCCATTTTACAAATAGCTATTAAGCGTTTCTGCATCTTGACACAGTTATAAACTGAACTTTGATCTGAAAATTTTACAATAATAGTATTCAGTCTGTGTGACTGAACATATTGAATTAAGTACAATGGTAAAGTTAGCCATTTCCTTATAAGGAAACATTTGGTATTCATTCACCAAACAAGCAGTACTACTTTCAGTTGAAATTTATAAACTCTTTCTCTTAAATCAATTTTTTCAGGGAAACAGTTTTCTCAAGTTCAGTATCTGTTATTGCTCTTTCCATTACTGATGGATATTTCATTCCCAACCTTTTGTTTGAAGTAGTGTAGAACATCAACATTTTGATTACATCATTAGTTTTTCTTCAAGTTTCAGGGACTGTCCATTTTAATTGTTGCTGTTGTTAAAAGTCTTCAAGTGATATAATTTTTGTTATTTGGTACAGTTCTATATCTGGGATTGATTCAAGATTTGATAGAAGGATGGTTTTTGCTAAAACCTGCAGATTTCACTTAAAGTCCTTTTTAAAAAGGAAAGAGGCAATACCTCTGTATGCTATTCTCATCATCAAAGTCATTGATATATGCTTGTATATACTGCATAACACGTTATACAAATATTAGATAGCTGCATACACCTGGTGTATGTATGTGCCAGTATTAAGAAGTTATAGTCTAGTGATGTTACCATTTAAACATCAAATTTCTACTCTGTGACTAGAATCTCAAATATAGTTAATTAGGGTTCACGGAGTTAAAAGAATTTGAATAGATAAGTAACTTCAGCTAAAAATAACATCTGCTAGATTTAGGCAGTGGCAAACTATTTGCCTTTCATGCATTGAAGAATATTAAAGATGTTTGTATATATATATATATATATATATGAATTTTTTATATCCACTACAAAGTGTACATTTTGTTTTGACATTGAAATTACAATGTCTCATCAGGTAGTGTGGAAAGGAATGGAAAGCCTCTTCTTATATTTGGTGGGTTGTGTGTAGGATGTTGGTGGGGGTTAGCAATAAGAGAATAAATCTTGTAAATTGTCGGTTAGAATTTTGAAGAAAGTGGGGTGGGTAGAGAATATAGTTGATTAATATTATATATATGACTGATGATGAGAGCAACTAGACCAAAAATCATGATGTGTTTTCAAAACAACTTGTAAAGACATTTAAGTTTCACACACTTATATGATAGAAAGAAGGAAGTTGTGTCAATAGGGATGAGTAGGAATGTGCTTGTAGTGATTATTTCTAAGTGAAAGTATACATATGTGTGAAATTAGGAAACTCAGACAGCAACAATACATCCATATATGTAATTAACAGCAGAATTTTCTTTTTTCTTTCTTTGGTAGAGCTTTCTCCCTGTCTCTTTAGATTTCTTTGATATTTAGATGGAGTGACATGTGCACACAATCCCACAGAATTAAATTCTTTTTTATTTAAAATTCTCTTTCATTCTTATCTTATATTTACTTACAGACCTGTCTTGACTTGTATAATTTTGAAATACGTCATTGCCATTTCAAGTATTCTTCAAACTTAAACTCATTCTTTATGTCGTTTTTGCTGTCACTATAATATTTTAGCTGACCGGTTCTTCAGTAATGATTGTACACCTGAAAAAGACTTCAGAATGGATCAGTTTCTCAATTGTGGTCCTGCCTATAGAGAAATTAATAACTCTTTATTGCAATGCCAGTAACTTTATTTTCTCATTTTGTAATCTTATCAAAATAACTGTGCCAACTAAAAGACTTCTTAGGTACCAAAGATATTACCCCCACCCCACCCCATGATATTTCTAATGACAGTACCCAGTGTTTGTTCTACTCTTGAAAGTATTTCTTTTGAAGTTGACTTCACTGATAATCAAGCCAAAATATTTGAATTGTCTCACAAATTTAAGTTCCTGACCACCAAATTTTATCTTGGTTGAAGGAACCTCTCAGTTTCATGATTCCAAGCAAAATATTAATTTTCTTACCAAATGCTAACTAATGTTTCTGACATTTTGAAAATGAGTAAAAATCAATACTAGTGTTAAAATTTTAAAACTAACAAAATATTAACAACATATGCCAGAGCTACGAGAATAACATTTTGCTAGGTAGGTATTGATAAGTTTATTTCGTTAGTTTTTTTTTCTTTCAGAGTTAAGGTTTTCATTGGAAAGAAGAATGAAAAGAAAAAAAACTTGGCATTTTGAATCTTTTTCAGTGAGAAAAAGAAAATACAACTTAACTTTTTCTATTTTGAGTTCTGCCATCTGAAATTATAGATGCTAGTTTTTAACAGGGTCTAACGCAGAGAATCTCTCTTGTAATTTATAACTGTTGTGATAGAATCACATTTTAAATGAAACAGAAAAAAAACTAATAAAAAGATGAGTCTGAAACATTCAATATCTGCAGCATAATTTAAGTGTAGCAAATTTACAGAAAGGGGAAAGAAGAGATGAAGTCTTTGCGGTTGTTTTGACATCTTGACTAGTTAATGTGTAAAATTATAAATTGTTCCCCTCCTCATTGAGGCTTTATTTATATAGCGAAAGGCAGATACCATTCGTTACTAAGGGAGGTAAGCCTGGATTAACCCCCATTCCCCCCCTTTTTTAAAAGTCTTTTCAATATGAAAGTCTATCAGGAGGTCAAACCTTGTGACCATATCTAGTGTAAGCTGACTGGCTGGTGACATTAGCAGCCAGCTTTTCAGTTTCAGTTATTTGGGTTTGGTGTTGATCCCCTGACAATTCAGCTGGAATCAATTTCTCTGGGTAACTGATATCTGAAACAGGTCTTGATTGATGCTGCAATGTGTTGAAAGTTTGAGAGTTGGTAAATGTTATTGATGATGACTGTTTAGTCATTTGTCTTAGGTAAAAGTATTTCGTTGCTGAATCGCCCTGAGTTGTTTGGTTCTTGACAGAACAAGTCTGCTTGGTTTCCAACAGAATCTCAGCAACTGACTGAAAACACTGTCAAAATCTTGGCCAAAATATGTAACTGTGTTTCAGAGAGTTATGGGCCTGTAATCATCTAAATCCCACCCACCTTCCTTGCCCTTTTTCAATGGCATGATCAGGCATCTAGATATCCAGTCAGGAATGCCTGAACAAGTTATTGACATGACAGTCAAAATCAGCACAAAGGTGTGTGATAGCCTCAAGTACAATTCATAGGGCAGACCATCAAGTCTCAGAAACTTGCCACTGCCAACCCTCTTTAATGCCTAGTAGACTTTGCCGTCTGTGATCTCAACCTTGCAGCTAGCTGCTTCAGTCAAATCAGCCAAATAACTCTTGTTGCTGAAACCAGGTTACTTGCTAAACTATCTCTTTAAGTGCTGCTGAAATGTCCTGCATGTGTCTTTGGTTGACCTCAGAGAATGCCCCTCTGACTGGAACCTCAATGGGTCTCTTCCATGTGCAATTCTGCATCCATGTTCACATCTTTGTTAGACATCTTATTTAACCTAGGCTTAACTATCTGACACTAGTAATGTTGGCAGCCACATGCTCCAGAACCTGCCTAGCTAAACGTATCTCTAGGAAATCCCCTTCTACCTGCAGCCTTAATTTGGGACAGACTATCCTTGAGAGTTTTCACCTTTTTAACCTTATCTAGGGCGAGTAATTGGCTATATTTAAAGTTGAAAATATACTACTACCCTTAAGCCTCTCCCACCACTTGTTCCTGTTGCAGAAAACCCTGCCGGTCAAGGAAGACAGATTGAATTTCCAATATTCAGTCATTCTAGGACTAGCATCTAGCACCATCCAGACACAGATAAGTCTATGGTTTGAATAACCTAACCAATAGCATGTAGAACAATCTAGTAAATCTAGATTGACCCGTCTTACTAAAATTCTTTAGCTAACTACCTAGGTTGATGCTTACTTAAGTGCCCATGTCTACATCTCCTGTCCTTAATGATTGACCTGGTATCTATTGATGAGACCAAACTCGCGGATTAGATCAACCAATCCAAGATCACTCAACCTCCTGCTAGCTCTCTGTCCCCTCTCTAATTTGTGGTCAAGAATGGCATTCCAGTCCCCAATTAAGACTAAGTACAACAAATCCACCAGAAACAGCCCAACCAGCAGAAAAGGTAGACATTCTCCTTGGGAACATTGGGTGCATCAACCACAAGAATCCGAAAATCACTTTTGACAGCAACATTAGCCATGATCAACCAGCTATCTGCATCAACATGAACAATATCTACCCTCACATTCAGAGCATGTTTAACCAGCAAGGAAACACCTCTGGCCAGCTGATCACCATATGCTGAATAGACAACAAAGTCACTAGACTTCCCATATGCATCAAATTTGCAAGCAAAGAGTGTTTCCTGGATCATAGCCACATCTATACTGAAGAACAAGAGCTCACAAATCAGGCAGAAATTCTTACTCTAATCTCTCAAGCCTCTCACATTCAAACTGGATAGCTTGAAAGATATTTTAAAAGTTTATTTCTTAGACACAGACTAGATAGAAATCTGCAGGTGACAGGATTCTGACAGATTGTCCCAGCTTCCCTGTGCTCATCTCTGATGTAATAAGTCTATCCAGAACAATCCTGCCAATGTCTGTTGGGAAGGTTAAGAGCCCTATATAAGTGAAATGGAGAATAACTGGATCTCTATCTCCACATAACTTTGATAATTTCTTTAAATTCAAAGTCTCTATTTGGACCAAATTTTTCTGATTCATCTGCAGAATTGTTCCCAAAATTATCACAATAGAACACTGTCACACTAAGAACTCAAGGAGTGATGATTTCTGCTATTGTAAAAGAAGTTAATTGCTCTGAATGTATAATTTTGAAAATATTAATATTTCATTATCATACACTTTTTAGTCACCTAAAACACGAGGGTGTTCATGTAAAATGACTCCTCAGCAAAATCAGACAATTCAAAACTCTCCATGATGTCCCATTTTGGCACCACAGCTGGAATTGTGCCTTAGTTAACTAAAGAATTTAACATGAAAATGTTTCAGCAGACAGTGACATTATTTATAGGAAGCAATGCTTTATGCACTTTTCATGCTGACAAATATATCATCACCCAGAAAAGTCAACACCCAAGACTAGTCTTTGAAAAGAGGCACATTGTTTGGCCACTGATAGCTTGCAATAAATCAAAAACATAAAGGTGAGAGCTTTGCTTTCAAATATGTGAAAATTTAAAAAGTTAAATTTGGACATGATAGTTTATGGGATGCTAAGAATACCATGGACTGAACATATGAGCAACAAGGAAGTTTTAGAAAAAATGGAAACAAAATTATCACTTATATTTAGAATCAGAATGAGACAACTAAGGCAGATAATGAGGAAAGAAAGCTTAGAAAACTGAACACTTAGAGTATATGTAGGCAACCAAAATAGAAAAGCAGCAAATAGCCAACCTGATAGACCTTTGTTAGTGGTTGACAGAACAGAGATTAAGAAAGATAGCAAAAATACAAACCTTGTTAACAGCTACAAAGGACAAAAAATTGTGGAGAATGATGACTGCCTAAATCTTGAAGGGCAATGGTACATAGAACAAGTTCTAAGTGCATATCCTGTCTTTGGATTGATTGTTATGCAAGATAATGCTCATTTTTGTCCTGCCAAAAATGGTAAAATGATTCTTTAAAGCTGAAGATATCAAGATATCTTAAGATCTTCCAAAAACCCAAATTTCCATTCAATGAGAATTTTTTGGAAGATTATCAGTAATAATGTTAAGATAAAAAGATGGACAACCATAACTGTGATAGAAAATGCTGTAGTAATGGAAAAAAAAAATCAGACTTGAGCAAAGCAATAAAGTAGTAAATCCCTTTACTTAAAAATGCTCCTCCTCTTTTATATGCTGTCCCTTCAGGACATTGACAATTATGGCTCTCTACAATTTTCTATCCTTTGTAGCTCTTAATAAATTTTATCTTTTTGTTATCTCTCCTAAACCTTGTTCTAACATTCATTTACTCAAGCTCACTAAGTGAGTTAAGCATCATTTTTCATTCTCCCTCTTGCCTTCAATATGTTTGTGAGTATCAAATTTTTCAGGCCTTCTTTCCTCATTATGCACTGCAGAAATTTCAGCTATCTTGTTCTGATGTTAAGTATAAGTGTTCTTTTTGTTTCTATCTTGAGTAAAACTGTGTAGTTACTCATATATCTGATATTCCCAAAAGCTTTGTGTAGAACCACATCTCTCTTGCTTCAAGTCTCTTCTTCATCTATTGTCCAGCATTCACTGCCATATAGAAGGACTAATATTACATAAGAGTTTAGTATGCTTAGCTTTGCTTGTAACAAAATTTTTCCTGTTCTTTAATTCATTGCTTAGTTTTTGCAAAGAAGGATGTGCATGGTGGTTTAGTGGATATTGGCTCAGAACAAGAAATCGGAGAGCTGAGTTCGAATTCTAGTTGAATTCATTGCATTCACTTATGCACAAATACCCTTGGGAAAAGTATTAATCCATCTCTTCCTTCCAGTTATGGGTTAAATAACAGGACAGATTGGGTTCTATAGCCTTGGCTGGCAACCAGTCTACCACAGAAAGCAATGGCAACCTACTGTGAGATAATCTTCTGCCCAGTCAGTCATGTCTCTTTCGAGACATGATTGCCCAAGCATGTTTCACGTATGGCTGACTGATCTTTCACTATCCCAAAGTGGTTCAGATTTCAGTGTCACAATCTCCATCTTCTGTTGCCAACATTACCCAGATATTTAATTTATTGTACTTATTTGATTTTGGTCAGAATTAATTAAAAGCAAAAGTCGATACACATTAATATACTATATTAAAAATAATAACTGCAATTTTTATCACAATAAAATTTCTAATTTTGAAACTTTCATTTTCTCATACTGAATAGCATTTAAAGAAATGGAATATTTTACATATTTTTGGTACTGTAAATGAACCGAATTATTTTACATGTCAAGCAACCAGTGACAGAATTGAGATGTTGAAAAAATTTAGTTCTATTCTACAAAAAGGAGCTCAACCAGCAAATATAGACAAAGAATGATAGGGAATTAAATCAATAGGAAGGTAACTATTTGGTGTTTGGGAATTTAAAAACTAAACTCTGTTTAGAAAATAACTTTGGAAACTAGAAAACACAAAAAATGCACTTTGTTGAAAGACTGAGAAAGAAATCAATACAAAAGTGACATTGAATTTTGATCTGAAAGTGTATATGCATATCTAAAGTCTGCTCATGTTTAGAATATAAATATGAATCAATCACAATGTATCATTTTATTTTTCCTGTAACATAATAGACTAAAATTTTACAAAATGCAAAACATATTTGTTTTTAATACAAATGCAAAAAGAACAATCATATCCAAACAAATGCTTATATGTAAATATATTCATTTTTATTGTTAAAATTACATAATGCGTGTGCGCACATATGTATACACATGAAGTTGGGTTATCCAGAAAATATTTAGTTATTTTTAATATCCTGAGAACAGGTTATTTGATCTTGATGTAGCTTAGCACTAAGAGAATATATTTCACATGCATGAACAGATACTCTCCTGTTGGGTTACTCAATTGGCAGTATAACACCAGTATATCTTGTGTACTGTCTAACCATTGCATTCAAAATAATGTCTAATCTAGAAATCTTTTTACAAAACATCACATCACTCAGATCTGTTAGCAGATGATGGGGCAATTTTTTCATTAATGTTAAAGTGTAAAGTATATATATATATATATATATATATATATATATATATGTGTGTGTGTGTGTATGTATATTAATATATAATAATGTGTATAAATTATGGTGATAATAATAATCTTTATTATTATTATTATATTATTTATTACTATCATCTTATATCTAGTATTAATTTTTTATCGTCATTAACATTGTTATCATACTATTATAATCAAACGATTAATATTATTGTCATAAAAATCAAATCTATTATATTTGTAAGATTAATTTTATTTTTTCTGTCAGAATTAACATAGAATCTAACAATTTAGTTTATCTATTTAAATAGATAAATAAATTTACTATCCTGCATTTGGAAATGTTCAACCCTAAAAAAAAATTAAAAAAAATTCTATCCAAAGTCATCTTATCTGTTTTTTTTTTCATAAACTCACTATTGTAACCATAACATCAGCGTTTGAATTTTAACATTGTAAACTTTACTCACTCTCTCAACAACAAAACGCTTTGCTTCTTTCCCCTACCCCCACTACTATTCCTTCCGTCTGAATAGTTTAAACCCATTTGTTGTTTTTTAAAATTTTGGTCTGATGTGCTGAATATGTCTAATATTCATAGAATAAATTATCACCAATAATTAAGTAATCTTTTGTCCAACATTTACTGCCATATAAAAGGATTGATATTGCACAAGAGTTTAGTACTCTTACCTTTGCTTGTAACAAAATTATTTTCATTACAATACTCTGTTAATTTCTAACAGAGTTATATATTTGTAGTAATATTTTTTATGATAGAAATTTATAATAAAAACATTTTATTTTTTTTGCTGCACAAGAGAGGTCATGTTTTGGTTCTGTTTCTAGTACCTTGTCAGACAATATATGGTTGGAAGAGTTAGGATATTATATATATATATATATATATATATATATATATAGATAGATAGATAGAGAGAGAGAGAAATTGACTAGATATACCAATAGAAAGTTAACAATGGATAACCATAAATGAGATTCAGAAATGCAGTGGTTCAATGCAAAACCTATCCAAGTGCTGACTGTGGAAGCAGCCACATCCCAGTCATCTGCAAACTAAGGGTGAAACTCTGGAGACTAAAAAAGCCTAGTGCAGCACCAAGTCTGCAATACAACACTTTCATGAATGACCTCAACCTGCAGAAAAAATACACTGACAGTGTGAAAAACAAATACAAAAAAAACAAATTGGAAAGGGAAACTTAAAATGGGGCACACTAAAGGAAGCGCTAATGACATCAGCAAACAACAATGTCCCAAAAGAAATCAGATGAAGAAGAAAAAACAAGTGGATGACTGAAAAGATTCTTGACATGATGCAAAGGAGACAGAAAACAATGCCAAGACATGGAATGGAATACAGGAAACTACACAGGAAAATAAGGAGCGAATGCAGAAGGGCTAAAAAGGAATGGCTCAACAACAAATGTGCAGAAGTAGAGAGATTAAGCAAAACTAATAAAACAGACATGTACAAATAAATAAGAGAACTGACAAAAAACATGCTTCTCAACAGAATGTATAAAATCCAAGGATAAAACGATCATATTGGAAAAAGAGGAAATACCCTAGCAATGAGAAGAATATATAAAGATCTTTTCCATGACAAGAGAGAGCAACCAGCAATACACGAAGATGAACACAGACTGGAAATATTAAAGTCCAAAGTGGAAGTTGCAATGGACAAACTGAATAGAAACAAAGCAGCTGAACCATACAACATTGTAATAAAGATTCTCACAGCCCTGGAGGAATTTGGCATAGAAAAAATTACAGGAATAATAAATGAAATTTATAATAGTGTTGTAATACTGGACAATCTAAACAGGTCAATTTCCATAGCACTGCCTAAAAAGCTAGATACAAACAAGTTCAAACTCTACTGAACAATTAGTTTGATAAGCAACATCCCAAAACTCATCATCTGAATCCTGATGAATAAAGCAAGAACCAGAATCAGACCAGAGAGAGGATAAGAACAGTGCAGGTTTCTCAAAGACACTGAAACAAGGAACACCATGTTTATGATTAGGATGCTATCTGACAGTGCAATACAAATGAAAAAGGACATGTGCCTATGTTTTATCAATTATGCAAAGGCGTTCGACAAAGTACGCCACAAAGAATTGATAGAAATGCTCAGCAACCTCAATATATTTGGCAAAGACATCAGAGTAATCAAGAATCCCTACTGGCAGCAAACCACTTGCATACTGGGTCCCACCCATTCACAGTCAGGTTAGCCAAATGCAGACAACAATTCTACTCCTGCAGCTTCTTCCCTCGCACTTCCTGCCTGTGGAACTCGCTCCCATATTCTTGCTTTCCTGATGGCTACAACCTCCAGAAATTTAAATGCAAAGTCAATACTCATCTACTAACCACTGGACTCTAGCTTTCTCCCCACCCCTATATAACCTTCCCTTTCTTTCCACTTATGTATCTGTCATCGCACCTGCATTATCAGTTTTCTATTGCTACTTTCTAACTAGTTTGTACTCCTCACTCTTTTCTAATTAATCTTTTTACAGTTATGTAGCCCCCCCACTCATCAGTGGCATTTCTGCCTTGCTCAGGGTGAAATGATTAAAAAAAAAGAATATGGACAGGAAATAAATTCAACAGCTTGTACAGTAAGACTATTCTGAGGACTTTAGAAGTTATGCGAGGATTCATCATCGGAGGCCACAATCTGAACAACATAAGGTACACAGATGATACAGTGCTGATAGCAGACACAAAAAGGAATCTACATGTAGTATAAGAAAAAAAAAGATGAATGATGATGAGGGGAGGAACAAAAGATGCAGTGTTATGCTCAATCACCAGCAGGCCAGCTGTTTTTCTTTCTTTTGTAACCTCAAGGAAATGGATTTCAGATTTCCTTTGCTTGGCTGGCCTGTTATACAGGGCAGTTGTGAAACAGACACCAACTAAGTCGCTTGTCCTTCCTCTTTGTCAGTCTGACTGTCAATCTGCAACTTACTTCAACACACACAATCCACCAAAAAATTTTTGCACCAACAGCATTTTAAGACGGCCAAAATTTGCATGTGTGCAAATATCGTCTCGTTTTGGATGAGATAGGCATGCATAAAATGTGTTTTCAATAGCAGCCATCTTTCATTTTTGTTATTATCTTACAGGCAAGACATATTTAATAGAAACACCATAAAAATATTCACAGTTGTTTCAGTAACACTGAACAAATAAGAAAAATGTCAATTTTTTTCAGACTCATGTTCACCTAATACAAAGCTCAGAAACCACACAATGTAGTGGGTTACTGTATAGTGTAGTAAGGGTGTAAGGAAAGACAAAATTGAAGTTTATAGGGTTCTGTAAAAAAGATAATTGTCAACACTAGATCTAAAGAGGTCAAGATTATAGCGATTGAAAAAGAACCTTGTTGAAAATCTGTTAAAAAAAATCAGTTGTTCTTGGGAAGAAGCTGTTCAAATGGAACTTACTTCTTACTAATGAAATATGAAAGCAATGATGATGATAATTCATCCTTGTGTATGTGGCATGATGGGTCCCAGTTGAAAAAGTTAGGGGTGATAGGCCTAATGAATGTAACTCATCAGAACACATACCAGGGAAATAGTGATTGAGTCATGAGAGGCTTTGTAAAATTTTGTCTGTGAGAAAAGGATTGTTGAGCGGAAAATAATTCCTCAATCACAAAGATGCATAGATGCTTTTGAATGCTATCCAAAAAAGCAAGTGAGAATTGGGCAGCTCCAGCCAAAAATTTGATAGCAATTCTCCATTTTTGGTCCAATCTGGCTCTTGTAAAAATACAGTACATCAAGGGGGAGTCAGATACTTATTAGACTGTTATAATGAACTGACCATCCAGCATGTTTAGCAATAGATTATAAATAAGAGTAAGTCAGTTTGCCTATTGCCCGGTTCACACGCCTCTTCGATTTTTTGAACAGGAGTAGAAGTGTTTCTTGTTTAGGATTGAATCTCCAGTTCCTTCTAAAGTCTTTCACTCCAGTAAGACTTTATATTTGAGTGATTTTATCACCTTGTTGGTGGTGAAGTGATTATTAAAAGAAAAAGTATATATGAGTTTCACTTAAGATCTGAGCAGAGTTTGAGTACCAAAAGACATTCAAGGCAAGTAGCCTCCTTGTGATAAAGAAAAATAAACATCCATCATGCTAGGTGGAAGTTCAGGGTATGCTCAGTGGTGGTAGAACATTACTACAATAAAATACTAAATAGTAAAAATACAAATGCACTAAAAAACAAATTACCACAACAAAGAAAACAGACAGAGAATTATCTATGTGCCATGAAAATAACAACAAAGGAAAACCAAAAATAGGAGAAAAACTACATCATGGCAACTAAAAAAGAACTAATAAATATGCAAACCATTTTCTATCATTCAAATACAAAAGATATAAAAACAACACCATGTTGTCAAAATATATATTGAGACAAAATAAAAAAGAAATACAGAAGAATGGTGTATAAAAAAATTCTCCTTTTGAAAAGCACAGAAATTATATACCTTGGGAGTGTCCAACATAAACGAGTGTCTGTTTTGAAAGATTGGTATGCATACATGAAACAGGCTGTAAATAGGTAAATAAACGTTATATATATATATATATATATATATATATATATATAATGTGAAGAATATTGTCACTTAGCTGAGCAGTGTTATTTCAGTCATGCTGTCTGAAGTTTCATTAAGGCATTATTTCTATTAACATTTTCTCTCTATTTTGATAGTGAGCACTTTATGACAAAAAACCTGCTTGCTTAAAATACCTTTCTACCAGTAAACTACTGATAAAACAACAATTTTGACCTCATGACAATTTAATATTAAATATGTATACACACACAGTGAAAACTATCTGTTAGATTAAGATATTGTTTGGATCACATCTCATACATATATAAATGCATAAGTTTCCCGTGTGTCTTTCCTGCTGTTTGCAGACGAACTTTCCAAATGTTCAATCTACATCCAAATATGGAAAATATCATTATTTATAGGATATGAATTGAATAGAAAATAAATCAAGAGAGCTAATTCTCTTAAACAAAAGCAAGTCATTGTTCTGATGACTGATTTTTAGGAAACTTCAGCATCACTTAATTTTTATTATTGAATATATGATAATACCATTCAAGAAGAGAAAGTCCATGTGACCAAAAGTAAGCTATTAAATTTGTTTTGAAAAAGGCATGAAATCATTATTTCTTAGACAATTTTTCACAATCCAAGGAATGAGCCTAAACTTTTAGCATATAATGGGTGTGCATATATATATATATATATATATATATATATATATATATATATATATATTTCAGCAAAGCAAAATCTATGTAGTTTCAATCCATATCCAAATATAGCAAATCCCATTATTTATAGATTATAAAACCAACAGAAAAAAAAAAATCAAACCAAATAACAATTATCAGACTATGAACTTAAGCAATATCAAACCCTTGTTCTAAAGAATGAGCATGCAAGCAACCCCTTAAAAAAAAAAAAACCCTTAATTCTACTTACATTCTACATTAATGCCACAAACTCATGAGGAACAGTCAATAATGGTGGCTTACAACTGGAGATACATTCATGGTTGAGAGATAAGATCTGATATTAGGTTTTATTATTAATATTTCAGTTTGTAAAATCAAAAATTAAAAATTAAAATTATGACACATATTACATATGAAAGATGAATTTCTTTCTCAGACACATCTAAGTGTTAATAAGTACAAAACAGATTAATATCAAAGCAGTACACATAATAAACTATAGGATTACCAACATTTTATGTTGATATTTGCTGATAAATGGTCAAATTATATGTGAAAACAAAGATATTTCAGCAAATCTAGAGAGAAAGTAAAGATTATGTAGAAACTAATCATATGGAATTATTTATGACCAATGAATGCAGCAATAACAGCAAACCTCAACAAAAAATGTCTAAGAATTATTTCACTAGTAGATAAGATATTTATCTGAATATAATATTACACTGAATAAATAATTTACATGCACATTTTCTAAAAAAAAGAATTTGTTTTGATCATTTCACTCTAAGCAAGGCAGAAATGCCACTAGTATGCAGGTGGTTATAGGGAGTGAAACTGAGAGAAAAGACTGAGTATAGGAAGGATTGAGGAAAAAAAACCTGAATGGATTCAAGATGGCGTTTGAGATTGCATTTAAATCTATGAAGATTGTAGTCATCAGGGAAACAAACAAATGGGAGTTCCACAGATGGGAAGTGTGAGAAAAGAGACCGTTGGAGTAGAAGGGATCGTTGCATTTAGCTATTGCAACAGTAAACAGGTGGTATCTAGATGCCAATCTAACAGCACGCTTATATTCATGTAGTTGGGACACCAAAGAAAAAAGCAGATACCATGAAAATATTTATAGAAAAGACAGAGGAGAAAAGACACATCATGTCACTAAAAAGTTGAAATGCCAAGTCAGGATCGATTACATTGCAAATCCTTTGGATTTTCTCAAGAACAACAGACCAGATATAGCAACAGAATTCAATGCATGGAAGAATGGTAAATTTTTAAATGTGCAAGATGGAATTGGACAAGAAAATTTTTCTGGCATGATGAGGTGATTAGTAAAAGCTTTTCCTGCACTGCTTGAATTTTAATTCCACCAACAAACAAGCTAAGTCTGAATGTAAATAAAGATAATGTGATCCCAAAAATTCAGAGAGAAATAAGCTGAGATTCAATTTATCAAAAGTAATAGTTAAAAACTTCAAGAGGAAAAGATATTATCATAAATATCTTTAGGATTATCTTTTGCTGTAAATTTTATTAAAAAAATTTTTTTATATATTTGTAGAATTATTAGCATAGCAATTAAAAAAAAAAAGATTACTTGCATATACAGAATATGAATGGTAAATTATTAGATTATTACTATTTGATATTTTTTAATTTTGTGCAAGTATGTTGTTTTTAATTTTGTCAACTGCACAGTATGGCAAGTTCAGTTAGTAGAAAAAGGCCACTATGACAAAATTCACTCCACCAGAACTTTGGAAGTGGCATGATGCTGTACTGCTTGGTATTTGGAATTCTGGAATTTCCAACATGAATATTTCAGAGTGCTTGGGTGTCAACCTGAGGACAAGGCAGACAATTCAAAAAGAGTTGGATGAATCTTATAGCAATTACAAAGGTATGGCAGCTCAGTAAACTGACTTGGATCATTCTGAGAAGAATAGAACTCTGCAAATTTGTTAGTGAGGGCCTCAGACTCAACACCAAAGCCTACATCAAGTGCCTTGAGAAAGTAGTGCTGTCCCAGGTCAAGAGGGTGGCTGCTGGAAGACATTGTTTGTCAACAGGACCCTGCACCATGCTACACAAGCAGAAGAACCCAGTCATGGCTGTCAGACAATTTCTGCAACCACATCACTGCTTACATCTGATCTGACTATCCAACTCTCAAGACTGAAACCCCCTTGATTATTGTGTGGGGGCATATTTGAGCAGGAGACCAACAAAACTCCTTGTAACACCAAAGATGAACTGAAGGCAAGGATTATGGCAGCATTCACTAAATTAAATAAGGAAACCATTCAGAAGAGTTGCAGGAGATTCTACAACTGTCTGGAGACCATAGTTAAAGCCAATGGTGATTTAACTGAAAGATTTACTCTAGTATTTCAAGATATTTTTGTGTAATTTTGGTAAATGTATCTGTCAAAATGAGATGTCAGTGTTATTTCATTTTTGCTTAATTTAGATGACAATTTATCCATGGCAACCTGTATACTGACACTTCTACTTAAGATCAGTATAGTATCTGTGCCCACTGTCTTGTATTAAAGTGATTGTTCCTTAACCCTCTGTCTATGGTCAGAATGGTATCTGTGAACTCTGCTTAACTTATTATTTTCAAATTAACTTTATAATGCTGTTCAGGCAGCAGAAAAATGGCATTGTGGATATATCACTTGTCTGCTTAACTCTAGGTATACTAAAAGCAGGGCATGAATCCCTTGTTAATTATATCTGTTTGCCTTAGCGTGACAGAAATCATAGGCAGAGAAACATAAGAAATATATGGAAAAGGTCAAACTGTTTATTGTCATATATGATGATTTCATCCTGCATGCAACATCATAGCAAAAGCAAGGAGGTAAATCTTGGTGTAAGTTTTTAGCCTAATCACCCTTGTAATCTATTTGTGAGATTAAAATATAAGCAGTAGAAATATCAGTTCTGAAATTCGAGAGAGAGAGAAAGAAACAGAAGAGAGAAAGAAAGAGAATTCTATGTTCTACAAAAGTCATTGAAGAAGAGAATACATTCTTTTGTTTTCTTGTTCAAAATGATCAAAACAACTTTTAAATGTCTCTGTCAATGGTTGACAGAGAATCTTTAGTGCCACTCTTTCTAAGAAAATTCTTCAGACATCTATGCCAGTGGTTGACAGAAAAAGAGTGACACTAAGCATTCCCTAATAAACTTCTTTAGATATTTGTAACAATGGCTGACAGAGAAAGAATGACACTAAAGATTCCTATCAAAGGAATTAGCTTACAGCCATTTAATCAAACAATGCACATTTATTTTTTATTTGCCTTTTTCCACCCCCCACCCCCACAAAAGAAGTAGTAATTTTCATTTGTTTATTTAAGATGAAATAGTTTGTGGATTTACAAAACTCCTTGTAACACCAAAGATGAACTGAAGGCAAGGATTATGGCAGCATTCACTAAATTAAATAAGGAAACCATTCAGAAGACTTGCAGGAGATTCTAAAACTGTCTGGAGACCACAGTAAAAGCCAATGGTGATCTAACTGAAAAATTTACTCTAGTATTTCAAGATATTTTTGTGTAATTTTGGTAAATATATCTGTTAACATGAGATGTCAGAGTTATTTTCATTTTTGCTTAATTTAGATGACAATTTATTCATCCCTAATAAACTTCTTTAGATATTTGTACCAATAGCTGACAGAGAAAGAATGACACTAAGATTCCTATCAAAGGAATTAGCTTACAGCCATTTAATCAAACAATGCACATTTATTTTTTTTATTTGCCTTTTTTTTTCTTTTTTTTTTCCAACAAAAGAAGTATTTTTCATTAGTTTATTTAAGATGAAATAGTTCCTGGATTTATTTTTCCTGAAAATGGTTTTTCTTCCCCTTTCCTTACAGGCTGTTCAGACAAAGATGTTTATGTAATTATTTCAAATACTAGATTGTGGTTATATTACAAGAGGAGGAGGTTACTTTTATTTATTCTATTTTCTATAGTAGTATAAAGTCAGTCAGTAAATCGGTTAAGTGTTGTACAGGAAACATGCTTAGGCAATCATGTCTCTTTTGATCCATAACCGACTAGGCAGCAGATTTTCCCACATTAGGTTGCTGTTCCTTTCTGTGATAAACTGGTTACCACTCAAAACTATAGAACTCAATCTGTCCTGCTATTCAACCCATAGCTGGAGGGAGAAGAGATGGATTAAAACCATTCTCAAAAGTATTTGCACTTAAGTGAATGTAACAAATGCAGCTGAAATTTGAGCTCATCTCTCTAACATCTTATTCTGAGCTGATATCCATTGCACCACAACACACATCCTTAGTTAATAAAATAAAAACATTAAAATCATATTTTACTTGTTAAATTTTATTTGTATTTGAACTAAACTCAAAGGTAATATGATAATATGATCAAACTCCAAAATTGGAAGCTACAAAGACTAAATTCAATCTGATCCTTTCTTGTTAGGCATATGTCATCTTTTTCATTAAAGAAATAAATAATTAACTTGCAAAATATACAGCTTCAAAAACACTTGAACATCATTGATCAGGTTATAGCAGAGACAGGAAGTCCTGGTACATCATTTAATCTCCAACCTGATTATGATAGAAATATTTATTTGAAGCAACAAATATTTTTTCCTTCCTTGTCAATGCACTTAATTCTGTAATGAATATTAATCCCATAGATCAAACACAGTATAGTAGAAATTTCAGATCAAATTTCATCTAATAATTATGTATCAGATGTTTTGATCAGATTATATCTCAGGAACAAAGGTTGTATTGCACCAAATCAGGTAATACCAATTAATACTTAGTTATCTTTAACATTGGGCCACCAGTTTATGATTTATTTTATGACAGAAAGGATTGACAGAAATTCTCACATGACCTCAAGTTACCATTTTTTAAATGTATCAATGTGAGTCAATTCACATGGAAAATATTGCATGGATTTTATCCTATTATAGAAATTGTAATATGCAATAAGCAAACATTTCATGTGTACTTGCATGTTCGTATAGCATTGTGGTCACCAGATAACGGGGTTTAATGTCATGTTGGGAATATCACCAGATAATGAGTGTTGTTAATATCATCATGTCAGGTTGACCAGTTAATACATGTACCTCCACTTTTTCACTATGATGAAAAATACTCCAAACTTGATGAAAACAAAGTTTTATCATCAAAACATTTCTTAAGATGAAAGAGCAATTTTTATTATTTTATTAATTTTTTTAATCCTTTGTAACACATTAAAAATATTATTAAAAGTTTAGCTTTTGTGAATCGGTGGTGATCCAAACATTACTACAAGAAATTTAGTGTATTTTTTATGGTAAAAAAAACAAAACACTGTTCTGAGAATTCTTGCAAAAATCAAATAATTGTGAGAATTTAATGAGATTATACCAATATTATGTTGGGGTCACCAAATGATGGGTGAACTACAGTAGAAAACAATATTCTCTCATTTACATTTCCCCTATGATAAGCATTATTATATCTATGATTTAATAATACCTTATTTCATGAATAGCTGAAAAGAAAGGAATGACAAACATGCTTTGCTTACAGAGAGAGCTGTATGCTACTAAGTCATATACAAAATTATATATATATATATATAAAATCCTATTTTCAGATGGCTGGTATTTACTTTAAGTGGTAACCCTATTTTCAAGATGAGAAGAGATTTCTCTAAAATTAGAGAATATAATTATTTTTGTTGGAAAGAGTAGCCATAATCTGAACAAGTGGAAAATACAGATGCAAGGTTTCACTGAGTACAAAATTCTTTTGTTGAGAGAAGCAAGCAAAATTTATCAAAGTTAGTCAAAATATCTGTCAGTGGGTTTTGACAATGTGTGACCCTAGGTTGAAATGAGGCCATGACAAATTCCTGTGTACTGGATTGCCAGGAGAGTTGATGGGAGCAGGCAGGCAAATAGAAAGATTGTGTTTACTATTGGAAGCCGAGATGGTTAAATGTAATTGTTTTCATTTTGAGCTGATAAAAGTTGTACAGAGAGAGAGGAATAAAAACTTTACATCCCTCTTTTCCACATCAGTCAGGGTGCTGTTTAACAAAATCAAAATGCAAGACGAGATTTGGTGAGTCGGCTCCTGCATCCTGAGAGAAGAGGCCAAAAGAGAGATTTGAAAGACAGTCAACCTGAAAACTTACCTGCTGCTAGAAACAAAGGAAGATGACAGGAGAGAGAAATATTGCAAATTCAACCAACTGATCATCCCATAAAAATAAATTAACATGATTATCATGTTACGGAAATACCAGCCAACTGATATTTCTTTTCCGTCACTTATTTTAACTTGCTTATAATGTTGTAATTATTCAATATATATAAATATATATAGTTCTACACCATGTCGTTGCAGTCTTGAATCTGGTTTTATGATTTATCAATCCCCCGCAAGTCTGGATCATCCTCATCAAGTGGTAATAAGCAGTCCTGTTTTGGTTAAGCTGAGATCAACAACACAATGTGGGCAGAATTGGCCAAAGGTCAGGGGAGGTGATCTGGATGGCCATACTATATATATATATATAAATTAATTATTCAAGTCTTTTCAGCTATGCTTCTAGCTATTATATATATTTGCACATGCCCCCTCCAGAAAAATTATAACATATGTGCAACAGCAAACAATAAAAAGAGAGTTTTGTAATAATTCCCAATGGGAATTGGAGCTGCCAGAGATTCTTCTGTTTCTCAGACAAACCATATTTAGGATTCCAGATTTAAGTGGGCTAAATTTATCCACAATGTCACAAATGGCTAGACCAGACAGATTAACATGTGTGACTTGAGGTAGTTAACTAATGAACTGACCACTTTTGTCATTCCATTAAATGACATCACTAAGCAACAATTATGCAACAAGCAACTTCATCTCAACCAAAGAGTGATAATCACTTTTTATTTCCCTGTAGTTAATTTCAAAATTTTATTCTTAGACCTTACTCTTCTAGCTGAACCAATCTAGCAGCATTCCATCATCACTAAGCAGACCATGAATTTTCATGTATCATGAATAAGTGTTCTCTCATTGTGGTCCTGTGCTTTGAGTGCTTATTGGGACAAACTTACCCCAAACCTCAAGTGTAACCCATATATAAGAATCATCACATTGCAGAGAATCACTAATTCCCTTTATATTTCATTGTTGAGATGTAAGTTCCACTTGAGCAGTTTCTTCCCACAAACTGCTGCTTTGCAGAACCATCTCCCAAGAGAATGCTCTCTGATCCCTACAATCTTAACCTGGTTGAGTTTAGGATTAACCATTATATTCCCCATATATCTCCATAAACTCTGCCTCTTTCTGTGTAATCCTCTACCTCATGTGGCTTTTGGGCCTTGTAAAGGTGAATATCATTGTAAAAAAAAAAAAAAAAAAAAAAAAAGTGGCTGCAAAAAAAGCAATTGTTAATTATTACATGTCAAGCTATGGATCTTAGTGATTGACATGTTTTGTTCATTCCTATGCCATGTCCTTTCATGATGTGAATAATTATGAATCCACGACTTGAAATTATTATTTAATTGCAGGCACATTTAGGCACAAACAGATTGTAAGCATGTGTAACCTGCAGGTGTTGTTTGATACTTCAAGCATTATAGGGGTTAAATTCTGTTGTGAACATGGAGATTATCATGAAGTAGAGAATTGCAGAACATGGCAATAACAGTAAAAATTTGAAGAAAACTTATGGCAAATATGTGGGTTACAAAAATGATTCTTGAACCAGATTAAAACCTGACACTTTCTATGACATGCAGAATTAAAATAATGGTTACAGCTGTATATGCTGAGTAATTTCAGTAAATTCGCAATGTAAATTATTTTGCTTCGAGTTTAACACTTTCACTCCTGCATCATTATAGCATAATTGCCTGGCTGTACTGACTCATTTTAGAAAAAAGAAAACAACAAATTATCATTTAATGGAAATAAATAACTATAAAGATACTGACAGCTATTTCTTGGGGTACTGACATATTGATTTTGATCAGATACTCAGCAGTACAAATTAAACACCCTACAACATACAATATAATAAAAATACATAAATTAGTTTGGAAATAGAACTAATACTAGTTAATTTATAGTAGAAACTTTAAGGTCTAAGATTTAACAGTGTCTTGAAAGTATATATATATATGTGTGTGTGTGTGTGTGTGTGTCAACAGCATTCCAGTTTCAAGTTTCATAAAAATGTGTACATCTTCAAAATATATATATACATCAACAGGAGGTAATATAAGTTTCATAAAAGCATAAGTACATTTTGAAAACATATACAATGTTAAGTAATGGCTAGCATCTCAGACTAAGAAATCAGGGAGCCAAGTTTTAATTCCAGTCAAGTTCATTACATTCACTTACATGCTTATACTCTTGGCAAAGGTATGAATCCATTTCTTCTCCCCCTTCTGTCTATGGATATATACCAGGACAGACTGGGTTCTGTAGCTTTGGTTGGCTACTAGTCTAGGAGAAGAAAAACTCTGAATTTAAATCAGCCCGAAGAGGCTTGGACTCCATAAGCTGCAGGACACGTGGTGCCCTATAATCCTAACGAGTCACAGGACTCATGATTGTGATACATTAACAGCAAACAATAAAAAAATATGTACAATATCCCTTACAAGTAGCATGACTCAGATTTTCAATGCAATCTTAAAGTGCTGACTGACCGCTACTTAATTTAAATTTTAGCAGAAATATCCAATACTGGTGTAGTTCATATATTATATGGGGATTTCATTTTTTTTTTATTTTAAAAATATATATTGTATTTAAAATAGATGGGATTTTTATTTTATATTTAAAATTAACAGGGAATAATTAAAAACTATATATTAAAATATATGAACCTAAAATTATATGACAAATAATTAATTTTATTTAAAGTTAGGACTATAATTTTATATTAAATATCTATGTGCAATATCTTATGTTTGTGTGTTTCATTGAAAACAACTGACAACGATTTTATTAAACTTTTATTTAATTTTTTCAGTATTCTAACATTTCCTTTTTGATAGAGGAAAAATTAAATAAAAAATTAAAATCTTTCTTATCAGTTGTTTTCAAGAAAACATGCCTATATATATATATATATATATATATATATATATGTGTGTGTGTGTATATCCCAGTAGTGGCTTCATTCATTCAGTTTTTCCCTTTACTTCTGGCTATTCATGGGAATTTTAAGAAGCACTTCAAAACTTCTTTTGCACATTCACTGTAGATCCATTTAACTTGACGTTCAACTGTGTTTGAAAGTAAACCATCCCATAGAACTTTCAAAAGTGATGAGCTGTACAAACAGTTTTTCACAGTCAATATACATGATGTCCAAAACATTTCATATCAGATGAAACATAATAAAACGTGCTAGGGCATCAACAAGATAAAATAAAAATAAAGAAAACAACCAAAGTTGTATTTGTTGCCATTATTTGCTATTTTTCAATCAAACATAGAAAACGATAGGCCAGATGCTTCTGTACTAGAACGGACATTTTATTTTTTTCCAGAAAAATCCTCGGTTAAGAATAGAGATACATATATGTATGTATGTTTTTTGCAATCAACAAATTGGCTTCATAAATTAGGCTCTCTGTTGTCTGGGTCGTGGGGTGCAAAAAAGAATGAGTCAGAATCTGGAATGGAGATTATGGCAGCTGGTTGTCGACATCAATCCAGGATAATACAAAGAATGTTGCTCAGTGCCAATCGGTTCTTTGTAAATCAAAGTCTTAACTGTTCACGTCTCTTGTAATTGCTATCAGGAGAGTCTCAAATCTTTTCCACATCACTTCTGAAGCATATGATTCTGCACGAGACTGTATTTATCATTGGAGGAAATTCATTTCAAAAGTCTTTATTCTTTCTTTTCTTATAAAAAGTTTCCAAACAAAATTGTACTTTTTTTTAACCTACAAGGGATTGCTATAAATGATTTTAAAAAAACAAACAAACAAGGTCATTTGCATAGAATTGCCAACAAGTTTGGTCAGCATATATATTGCTATCATTTAGAAATTCCAAGTGATTAACATAAATGTTTAACTTCTTATAGTTAAGCCAGACCAAGTTGAAAAGGAAAAAAAAAAAAACATTCTTTTTCATAAAAAATACATGTTTCTATAAAATTCCAGGTGGATATTAAATTGCCCTTTAAAAACAGCACAAGATTGATCAAATTTGTTTCTATTATAACTGATGTTTTAATAAATTAATATTTAAGATGTAAGCAAAAAAAAAAAAAAACACACACACACACACACACACACACACACACAAAAAGAGTATTAATGTTTTGGCAATTTCAACACCATACCAATTCCAGTTCTTTTTACTGTTTTGTTTTATAGCTTCCTGTCTGCTACTATTGTCTCATTCCAGAAAGAGTAGTATTCTAATCTTCTGAGCTTTGTTATAATCCACAGTCTTTCTTTTTAACTTCAATGCAAAACTAAGCTAACAAAACCATTTAAACCAAAAATTTTACGTGATAATTGTGATTGTTCTGTTTTAATAGCATTATATAAAACTGAAATTTTTAAAAAAAATACATATCTGGCTTTTAAACAATACTTTAGAGTACTGATTCTGTCAGTCTCCAGTTGTACCTTTAAAATGGAGTTATTTAGTGCTATAATTTGTGGTATATACCAACTTCCTTCAAACATGCTAGAATACTTTCTACTTTTATCTTAAAAAGGTCCTATAGATTTGTAATATTTGTACCTAATATGTTTTGGATAATAATTAAGAGATACAAATATTAACCTGTTAAAACAAACTTTATTTAACTTCATCTACATTCTTGTGTGAGTCCCTCCTGTAGCTGGTGTGAAATATTTTGAGGAACTAAAAAAAAAATGAACTGCTACTAATTGTTAGTCAGTAGGGATGGGCCAGAGAGAGAGAGAGAAAAGAGAGGGAGTGAGAGATGAAGGGATTTCTGGGATAGAAGTTCCTAACCTAGGTGGAAGCACCTGAAGAAGAGGAGGGCGAAGAAGACAAAGTTAATATGTTTAGGTGGTATTATTTCTGACCTCTAGTAAAGGGGTACTACAAATACTCCTCTACTAGTTAATGGAGTTCTCCTTTTAGTTTAATCTTATGTATTTTCTTATTTTTTTTTTATTAATTGACTCTGTGGCTTAATAATAAATGAAATTGTTTTCCTTTTTCCATGTAACTTTTCTACCTGAAATTCTTGTCTTCCTTTTCTGTTCTTGTACTTTTTCAGGTGGTAAACTATCAGGCTTTTTATTTGTATTGGTGGTTGCATTTTGCGTACATTTTGATTTTTGTTTGTTTTCAATGTACAGTTTCAAACTGTTTATTGAAACTTGTGTATGCATGTTTGGGTTAGTTTCTATTAAGAAATATTTTGGTGTTCGTTCGAGTACCATGTAAGGACCTGAATAGGGTGCTTCTAGTGGTTTCCAAACGTGATCTATCCTAATCCAAACTTTATCACAGGTTTGAAGTTGATCTGGCATGTATGATTTTTTTTGTTGATTTTTCCATAGTTTTGTGCAGTTCCCTTGTAAAATCTTGTGTAACCGTTTCTGTATTTTCTGTATTTATCATTAGTTGTGGCAATAACATTTGTGCACCTGTTACCTCATAAAAGGGGGGAAAATTGGAGCAGTTGGACATACTTCGAATTTCCCAAGAGAACTATTGGTAGGGCTGAAATCCAAGATTCTTTTCAGGCCATAATAGCTGCTTTTAAAGTTTAGTGGGCTCTTTCTACAAGTCCATTACATTGTGGATGATAGGATGTTGTACGTAGCCTATAGAATCCAATAATTTTTGACAGTTCGAGGAATAGTTCACTTTCAGACTGTGTGCCTCTGTCTGTTATGACATGGAGAGGAACACCAAAGCGAGTAATCCACATGTTTACAAAAGCTTCGGCTACGGTTTGTGCTGTAATATTCGATATAGGTTATGCTTCTATCCATCGACTGGTTTGATCTATACATGTTAAAATATACCGACATGGATTGATATAAGGATTGTTGGAGCATTTTGCTGATGGTAGTGGTCCAATTATATCTATGTATACAGTATGAAATCTTGATGATGGTATTTCCAAAGTTTGTACAGGCGATTTGGTATGTGTATATTTTTGCTTGTTGGTAAGATGTGCATGATGCACATAATTCTTTGATGGTTTTATCCATGTGTGGCCAGTAAAATCTAGCCTTAATCATTTTGATAGATGATTTTGTTCCAGTGTGTGATACTGAATGTAAGCTGTCAAAGATAGATTTTCATAATGTGCATGGTACAAAAGGTCTAAGGTATGATGTTGATGTATCACATAACACAAATTGATCTTTTCCAGATAATGTGAATTTCTTTAAATCTGGCAAGGATTGTATTTCAGTGTCTGATTTTTGTGCATCTCCAAGTGCTGGGAGATCGTACATATCTATTTGTACAGCAAATGCTGGGTGAGACAGACAATCTGCAACTATATTTTGGTTACTCTTCACACTATATCCGAAATTAATTGTTATAATTTCTAGCTGTCTTTGTTTTCTATCTGATTTGGCAGGTTTTAGACTGTGGAATGCACCACATATTGGTTTATAATCTGTCAAAAGTAATACTTCACAACCTTCTATGAGGTGGTGAAAGTGTAACACTGACAAATATGCAGCTAAAAGTTCACAGTCGAAAGTGGAATATCTTGTCTGTGTTGATGTCAGTTTCTTTGAGAAGAATCCTATTGGTATTGGATTTCCATTTATGATCTGATGTAAGGCAGCACCTACTGCATATTTGCTGCTGTCCGTGACCAGTTGATATTGTGTACAAATTGGTTGAGGATGGAATAAATCTGTTAGCTCACCAAGTATTTTTATAATGTTAGAAAAGGATTGTTTTTCCACATTATTCAACATAATTAATCCTCTAGGTGTTAATCTCATTCTTTTAGATAAAGGTAAAACTAACTTTGCAAATCCTGGTATTAACTTCCTGTAAAATCCTAGCATACCAAGAAATCTGCGTAAGCTTTTAGCATCTTTAGGACACGGAAAATATTCTATTTCTTTTACTTTATAAGCAGTTGGTGTGATTCCCGTTGAATTAATTCTGAAACCTAGGAAATCTAGTGATATTACATTGAAAATAGATTTTGATAATGATATTTTTAGGTTTTTCTCATAAAATTCTAAAAACTGTGTCTATATCTTTCTTGTAGGACTGCTCGTCATCACTGAAGATTAGGATGTCAGCTATATATATATAAAGAAACAGTCTATATCTTGAAAAATTCTGTTCATGTTTCTTTGAAAAGTTGCTGAAGAATTTTTCAGTCCAAACAGCATAAATTCATAGTGAAAAAGACCCATCGGCAAAATAACAGCTGTTTTAGGAATATCGTCTGGGTGCATTTTAATTTGCTGGTAAGCTGAAATTAAATCAATTTTTCCAAATCGCTGTTTATGAGCGAGTTTTGTTGTAAATGAATTTATATTGGGAATGGGGTATTTATCACTTTTGGTGATGCTGTTTAGTGCATGGTAATCTCCACAACAGCGGTATCCTCCACTCTGCTTAGGTACAAGATGTAGTGGGCTTGACCATTCACTGTCTGAAGGAGCTATCACGCCTTCATGTATGAGTCTTTTAAATTCTTCCTTAGTCGCCATTAGTTTTTCAGCAGATAGCTGTCTGGATTTTGCAAAAATTGGTAAGTGGCTACCTGTATCAATTCTGTGATAAACACCGCAGTAGTTGTTATTTTTGTTTATATGTGGAGAGATGATTTCTGGGTATTTATCCAGACTGGTTTGAATTAGTGTGGGCAGTTCCACTTTGTTAATTGACCACGTTTACTGGAGATATCGAGTTTAATATTAATTTCTTTTTGGTGGCTGTTAATGAGTCGTAAATTGTTTGATTTTTGAAGTTGATTATGAGACCAAATTCATTTAAGAAGTCAAATCCAAGGAGAGGATTGTTGATATCTGCAACCACAAATATCCAGGAAAATTTCTAGGTTTACTTGTCAGTGGCATTTTATCTTCTCTCCATTAGCAGGGGTGAGCGATACTGGTGTTGAGTTTAATGAGACACCGTTGAACATAAACACTGTTATTATTGAGATACTTGTGCCAGTATCTACTATGAATTTTAATATTGTTGTCCCTAATCGTGCATTGATTTGTAATAGCGGCAAACTCAAGGGGACAAACATGGTTCGCGCTGCTAGTGTCTCGAGTCTGTTGGTGTTGGTGGACGAAAGCTCCGTAGTATTTTTATATTTTGTTTCTTTGACCATTTACACCAAGGTTTGCAAGTTCGCGCTTGCTCGGCAAAGTAAAGGTGTGCTCTACATATTTTAATTTTCTGTTCAGGAAAATAAGGTTTAATTCCTATCAGCATAAGAACATTGTTTTTGTTTTTATCAGTTTTTGTGTATTATTCTGAGCGTTGAATGCTGTTATCGCACCCGGCCGGAAGCTACGGCCGGCTGCTCAAATGTCTAAAACGCGTCACTACGGAAAAGAAAGCGAGGCCATCAATTTCCGGTGACTCAGCATTTCCAGGGACCAAAACGCTGAAAAATAACAACAAAGCGAAGTATAAACACACACAAGCGCTCGCACACAAAAACAATGCTCTGAAACTAATCTATATACACATGGGGTGCAAACAAAACCCATGGGTACATTCGAAAGTGGAGAGAGAAATTTTTTCTAACCAAACAAGATAGTACTAGCTCGGCAATGTTGCAGACCATAGCCGACAGAACATGGCCGATGTTTCTCAACCAAAATCAAGAGGGACCTGGGGTCGAGCGACGCGCTCCCCCTACCACCTGTGCCTGGCCGACCTTTGCCACTCGCCATAGCAGCAGCCGCAACCAAATTCCAGCAGCCCAGCAGCAGCCGCCAGAAGCCAGCAGGAGCAGTCACGCAGTAGCAGCAGCCGTCCCTAGCCCAACCTGCCAACTCCAGCAGCAGTAGCAGCCACATTCTACAACAGTCCTTTTTAGGACTCTCTGTTTACATTGATATAGTCCTTTTAAGGGCTTCCCGTTTCTGATATGCACAAGTCCTTTTAAGGGCTCTTCAACTACATATGCGATAGCCCTTTTCAGGGCTAACCTGCCCCCAAGCAGCAGACGCACCAAGCAGGCAGAAGCAGCTGACGTACCAGGCAAGAAGCAGAAGACGCACCAGGCAGAAGCAGCCGCCAGCAAGTGCAGCCAACTCCAGCAGCAGCCACATTCTACAACAGTCCTTTTTAGGACTCCCTGTTTACACTGATATAGCCCTTTTAAGGGCTTTCCGTATTGATATGCACAAGTCCTTTTAAGGGCTCTTCATCTACATATGCAATAGCCCTTTTCAGGGCTAACCTACCTGAGCAGCAGAAGCAGTAGACACAGCGGGCGCACCAGGCAGATCCCGGCCACACTCACGACCGTACGTCTAAAGACAACCGGAGCGGAATTTACAGCAACCAACTTCGCACCAGTACTACCCAGCCAGCTACCGGCTTACCGTCTTGGAACCTAGCGATCCCATCAATCAGCACCGGCGACCCAACGAAGTTTCTGTAAAACATTATTTTGCCGGTTTAGGCAAATAAAAACTTGGTTGAAACGTATAAACCTTCGATTTCGTTGTCCTTGATTCGATCGTATTACTTTAACTCACAGCGGGGTTAACGGCACCTTTTCTGTCAATAGCCCCGCTACACTGTTGCATTGATGTTGGTAAGCAAAGGTATGAGCTCATTTGCTAGCTTTCCAAGTTGAGTTGGACTTAATTCCTTTTGTGAGGCAATGACAGGGGAAATTGTCACTGGTAGGGCCTGAAGGAATTTGTGTATTACAATTTCTTCACAGATTAATTTGTCCAGCAATTCCGGCTTAGTCCTTTAGTGGGCATCAACTAATGAATATTTTATTTCCTCGTAGTTTCTTGATTCTAAAGTCGCTATAGGTATTTTTGCTACCATCTCTGCAGGCAGAGATGATATGACCGTGTAAAATTTTGTTGTGGAGGCAGATATATTGCGCAGGTGGAATTGGGCTTCCAGAATGGAGAACCAGCCATTCACTGCCATTTCCATGAACTTTGGTGTTTTTATATTAATTTGCTGTAGATAGGCTTCTCCCATTTTTCTTTTTTTTGTATGTATGTATGTGTGTATATATATATATATATATATATACATATATATATATATATGTGTGTGTGTGTGTGTGTTCTTGTAGATGAAGAAAAGAGGAAGATGTTTTTTTTTCTACTTACATCAAAGGTTCTCTCTTAAAATGTTTGCGACGTAAAGTTGAAATGTTGCATTTATCCTGGAGTTTCGAGAAGGTTGCGTTTATATCCTTGAAGTTGGGGTCACCATTGTAATATTTATACCTAGTATGTTTTGGATAATAATTAAGAGATACAAATATTAACCTGTTAAAACAAACTTTATTTAACTTCATCTACATTCTTGTGTGAGTCCCTCGTGTCCTGATGGGAGTGGCTGGTGTGAAATCTTTTGAGGAACTAAAAAAACAGAACTGCTACTAATTGTCGGTCAGTAGGGATGGGCCAGAGAGAGAGAGAAAAGAGAGGGAGTGAGAGATGAAGGGATTTTTGGGATAGTAGTTCATGACCTAGGTGGAAGCACCTGAAGAAGAGGAGAGAGAAGAAGAAAGTTAATATGTTTAGGTAGTATTATTTCTGACCTCTAGTCCGGGGGGGGGGGGGGTACTACAGATTAATCATGTCATGAAACCCTTGTCTTATGGAGGCAAGGTCATTATATAGCCCTCAATCCTTTCAAACCTAGTCATCAGCAACCAATATATTACCCCTATATCAGTTCTAGTCAATAATGTACTCCTGAGATCCATGGTGGTCTTCAAGTTTCTTCAGGCCCCTGTGGCTACCTACTAGCTGACTCCTTACTCACTAAAAAATCACTAGTTTTGCTGTTGGTGGCATAGTTCCACTCAACTTAGCTGACATTTGTCTGTTCTTTACCATCCCCACCTCTGTCGTATTGTGCTTTTGATCTCAGAAGGTGAGCAGAGGCATTCTTGCCTCCCACCAGTTTTATAAGCTTTGAAAATTTATGAAACTAATCAGTCTGTGAATTTAGTAAGATTTGATTTCTTTTTTATTTAACTTTTTAAGGACACATACAGAGAACAGTTTGAAAGAAAAATAAACAAAATAAAACAACCTGATTGATAGAAACAGACATATTGTTAGAGAGGAAAAGAGACTTAATAGTCATATTTTCATATCTGAAGGAAGACAGAAAAATAATGACCCCAACTTGATGTGTAGATACATAGGCAGTCAGTGATTTATGGCTAAGTGAAAAAATTGGTCAGTAATTTTAGAGAAAAAAAAAACATTTGGCAACCTTTTAGTGAATCAAGAGGGCAATAAAATGTCAAGCCCAAAAATAATCAGTCATCATTCATAAGAATAAAAATTTCTTTTCTACTTTTCCTTTTAAAAGCAAAATCATAATGGTTAAAAATATTTGGTAACAAAAAAGAAAAAAACAAAAAATGAAATAAATCAACTTAATTTTTTTTTTAAATCTCTTTTAGGTACCTCTACTAAATTGCTGAAAAAACAGCATAGTATGAAGAAAAAAGGCCCCAAACTTAGTAAAAATGAACTTTTTTCTTCAAAATGTTCATTTCTATTAAGAACAAAAATCAATGTATTTTTAATTATTTTTAAAAAATGTTTTAATCCTTTCTAACAAATTCAAAATTTTGGTAAAAATCTTGTTTTGGTTTTCATTACTGGGTAACCAAATTGACAATGGAAAATGTAATATTACGCAACTCAGTTTTTGCCAATGAAGAACACATTAATTTCAAAATTCTTACAAAAATCAAATAATTGTCAGATTTTAATGAAACTTTCAGGACATATTCACAAATAAATTATTTTTGAAATTATTATTTTTAAAAAATCTAAGTAAAAATATATATATATATATATATATATATATTTTACATCTGTTACCACACTTACACACAAATTCATGAAATTTCAAGAAATTAAATTTTGTAGGCAAAATTGGCTTTATTAGTTAAACACAGGACTCATTAGGGAATCTAAATCATTTTTTTTTTTTCAATTATTTGGCTCAATTTTTGAAAATCTGCTCCCATAGTAAAATAAAAAATGCAATAAAAATATGACATTATTTAATTAGATAAAATTTTAATTGCTTTATTAAATAATATAAATTAAGGACATTATAATCTGAAAAAAAATTTTTTTATTAATGAAATTTTAAGTTTTTTTTTAATTAATTATAACAATTTATAAAGTTCCAAAAATATTTTTAAAAATATTTTAAAGACTTGTAGACATTAGGTTAAGTTATTAAGTGAAGACTATATTTACTAATCAAAAACTGAAAAGTTTAATATAGATCATCAAGCCATTGTATTTTTTAAACAATTTTTAATTTTTTGTGTACTTGAAGTTTGTTTGTTTTTTTTTTTTTTGTATGGTAATTTCTGTGTGTACATTAAAAGGTCATTATTTCATGGTTACTTCCCCTTACAGAGAAAAAATTTGGACAAATATGTTACTTGCAATCACCATGGACACATAGCTTATCTCTCATCTGTCCATTGTCACATGTCAAATCATACTGGGAAAAGGTTGTAAAGATCAACATTCTGTGATTAAAAAATAGTTTTAGTCTAAATTTTATGCTATAAATAATACTTATGTAATTCAGATTAAACATTCAATTTGCTAATTTTCCAAAAACAGTGTCATATATAGATGTATATTTTATTTTTGTAAGATTTTTAAACCAAGAATTAACTTTTCTTTAGACATCTTTTGATTACCTAAAAAAATGGCCAAAATTTTTTGTTTTAATTTTTTAAATCTCAAAATTTTATATTCCAATCAATATAATTTCTGTTAGAAATTCACCAGAGTATTTTGCTTACTGGAAATAGTAAATTTAATTAATTAGCTTTCAATTAAAACTAAAATAAAAGTTTAAAGAAAACTTATTTTTAAAAGTTAGTTATAGAAAATGAGTGGAGGTACCGAAGTAATTTCATCAAAATGCAAACGAGCATTTGCAGTCAGCCTAGTGAATCAATTAACCATCAGTGAATTATCCAGTTACCGACTATACCCTGAGTCCAACCATTCAATCAAGCTTACATTTTTGGACTAGTAGTAGCATAAATTGGCTCTGCTTTTTAAGAAGTAAATTTCTATGAATACTGATGTAAAATAATTTACAATAACTTTTGTTGAAATCTAGAGAAATTAGTAAAATCAAAGCAATATAGCATTTATATTAACTTGGGTCTGTGTCAATCCAAATGCCTTATTTGATTGTTTGTTTCAGGGTCATGGAGAAATGATATTATTTATTTCCTTATTTCAAAGTAGCTTCTTGATCATATGGTCAAACTTTGCTGAAAACATAAATTTTTTTAGCCAATTTTTGTAAAGCTGTGGTGCTCGCAGCATTTTGATTGATTTCATTGCATTATTTTATTTTCACATTTTTTTTTCTCATACTTATTTTTTGTGCTTCAAAAAAGTTTTATAGAAGAAAAAAATCAAAGCAGACAAATCACACTGTTCTGCTAGTATTGTTGTTAGCATTAAACTTTTGATTTAGTTTTGAAATTAACCTCTCTTGTGTTCCAACAGCTTGAGAGTGGAAAAGGAGGCAAGAATAGATTAACACTCCACAACTATGAATGAAAAGTTATTCTGTTTAATTTAATTAACTAACATATTATACCCAAACTCATTTCTAAGTTGTGTATATGATAGTGGTATAGTATGAAAATGAAGACACTACTTGAGTTTGCCCCAACTCCTCCTGAGAAAAATCTCAGCCCCTAAGTGGCCCCTTCCACTTTCAGGGTTCCACAACCACCACTGAAAGTGAGACCATCTCTGATGAAGCAAACTTGAAGTAGGATTGATCCAACAATGTAACAGTGATTAACTCAGGTTAAAAATTTAACAATGATTTGGTTTATATAAATTTGTTGTATACAGGGATTTTAACCCTTCCTACTTAAAATCAAATGACATTGTGATCTCCTTCAGAGTTTGCAACTCATTTGGTAATGTGGTGTTCACACATTCACACCCACATACATACACATAATTCAACATTTAATATTTAACAGTGTATAAAATATTATGTTCATACCTTCACACCTAAGCATTAAAACAATATACGTGTTTTCATCAGTGAGACACGTCACATGAACAGACAGTGATTGGTTAATCTTGACTGGTCATTCTGTGTTTATGTGTTAAAATCCAATTTTCCTGCACACTCATGCATGGCTATAAAAAGAGGTTTACACGCATAGCAAGCCAGTTAGGACTGCAATCTCAGCCAGCGATCGTGGGGACATGTACATTATTATTCTTTTCAGAACTTTATTCCAATCAATCTTTCATTGAAAAAGTGACTTTCTTCCAAAGAACATTTGACTTTCCTTAACAGTCTAAGGTGGAAAACTCTTTCTCCTTCAATTCTTTTTCACAGTAATTTGCATGCTTCTCTCGATTAAGTGTATTATTGTTAATACATGTTTATTCTGGTTACTCTAGCACTGTTGCTCTCTTATTCCTTGAGTTTTGAATTATTTTATGTTGGACGAATCAAATTAATATAAATACTGTAAGGGAATCAGAGATAATTTTGAGATCCAATCAGCATAAGTCTTGCATCTATTATCCTTGTGCCAGACGTGATCGTAATTATTAACGAAGTCCCCTACAGTAGTATCATAAATTTTTAAGTTCTGGTCTTCATGGCTAGCACAAGGTCTTGGTCAGGAAGTCTCAGTGAATAATGTGGACTCTAATAGCACTAGTGTGTGGACTCTCCATATATCACCCAGTCTTCTCTGTTCTAAAATCTTCAGCTTATATGGAATCCTGTGCTTGGTAGGGTGGGGATTGGCCAGGGTTTTCCTAAAATTCCATATTCTCAAAATATCTTTACTCAAGTGATTTTTCCAAATTTAAGGTTGTCCAGGGGGGGCCCCTTTCTGAGAATGGTCAGAGGAATTGAACTACCCCTTTTTACTCTGACTCCCTTTACATCTCATCTCATATTACTGCTCCATATGGGTGGCACTAATATCTCTGTTCCTTCTCCCACCTTTTCAGAAGCTAACCATAGCCTGCTTCCTGTAATTATCTAAACTCTCAAAATGGTGTAGCAAAAAAGGATTTTCAATCATCAGCTTGTCTCATGCTGTGTTCTCTCCATAGATCAAACCCCTCAAAAGAAAAAGAAAGAAAATGATTTCGACTTCTCCTTAAACAAAGGTCTGTCTTTTTTTTTTCTGCCTATACATTTTTTACAAACAAAGAACCATACAACCTGTTTGTCCAGGGTCACTTCAAAATGGTAATTAAACTTTCCTTATCATTTACATTTAAGAAAATCCAAATTAATGTTTGGATATAATTTTTTTTTTTTTTTTTGCGGGAGGAGGGGAGACAAATTATAATGAACAAATGCCCCAGACTGGTTTTACTCTTCCTAGGAGGTACTACTCTTCTAGGTGGCTGATTCAAAATAGATGTGTTTTCTCTGGTCCTCTTTGTCCAGAGAAATCATAAATGTTTTTCTGGCAATTGTTGGGCTTTCTTTATCAACAACATATGCTTCCTTCTACTTGACAGCTTTTAGTATACATTTAATGGTGGGCTTACAGCCTATCACGTTGAATACACCAGTTCTCGCTCGATCACTGAAGTTAAGCAACATTGAGCCTGATCAGTACTTAGATGGGTGACTGCTTGGGAATACCAGGTGCTGTAAGCATATAGTGACAGATGTGTATTGTGGTGCAGTGGATATTGGCTCAGAAAGAGAAATCGGTGAGCCGAGTTTTAAATTCCAGTTGAATACCCTGCATCCATTTAAGCACTGGTACTCTTGGGAAAGGTATTAATCGATCACTTCCCTCCAGTTATGGGTTAAATAACAAGGGTAGGACTTGGGGACCCTGCTCTTAAAAACAAATTCCAGTGAATCTTGATACTCAAAAAGAAAAATGTTGTAAAAATAAAATAACCTTACCCAAAATCATTGGTTATTACCTTAAAATGATCCCATAAAGATTGATAGGTCGTTAAACCTTGAAACAAACAAACAAAATAACATTTACTGGTCCCCTTCTTATCGGCAGGAAGTGGGGAGGGGCAATGGTGCTGGTTTTCCTTGATCTTACTAAATCCTCTCAAATTAATTCTGAGTTCAATTCTCCTTGGAATTATTTTAATGCATTGTGATTTTTAATTTTTTTTCCAACTGTTCAATCCATCTTCCAACAATTTCAACAATTATCATCCAGTTAGTAGACTCTTTCCTCTTCCTCCTCTCTTTTTGTTTATTTTTCTTTTATTTTTAGTCTGATCACTCTCCAGCAATATTCAATGTCATATCACTCCCATATTCATTTGTCATTTACTTGCAACTGACACCCAAGCTCCACCTTCCCTTTTGGTGAAAGCAAAAATTTTCATACAAAGCAAAAAATTCACTAAGCATGCAGTTGGAATATAAAAATACAAGGTCTTTCTTTTTTTTTCTATTATCATGCACTGGTATATCGCTGTCCATTTTGTTTCTATCTCCATATATATTTCTTTAATCTTTACAACTTCTGCCTATCTGCTTCCTGCTTTCCTGCCTGTTGGAAGTCTTCCTCTGTAGTTCCTATATTTAAGAATACTGGAGAACCTTTGGACCCCACAGATTACCACCCTATCAGCCTTCTTCCGATCTTTGGCAAAGTGTTCGAAGCCATTATCAATGCCGAGGTGGTTCAGCATCTTACAGCCCACAGGCTCCACTCGGACAAACAGTATGGTTTCCGCTTCACCAGGTCTACTTCTGATATGCTAACAACCATCACCAAGCATATATACCAGGCTCTCGACAAGAATGGCAAAGCTCAAACCATTGCCTTGGATATCTCCAAAGCGATCGACAGAGTTTGGCATGCTGGCCTTCTATGCAAACTGCGGAGCTATGGTATAACTGGACATTTGTTTGACCGATTCCAGTCTTTCCTCTCTAACCAAACATTGAAGGTGGTATTAAACGGACATGCCTCCCAGAACTACCATATGAATGCAGGTGTCTCTCAAGGTTCTATCCTAGGTCCTATGCTCTTTCTGATCTACATTAATGATCTCCCCCATGCCATAAGATTCCGGGTAGGCATGTACGCCGATGACACCACAGTTTACTCTCACCTCGATCAAAAACCTGGTGTGGGCGACAAAGCGAACCTTGCTGTCCAGCTTGAAAAGGACCTCTAATCTGTAGTGGACTGGGGTAAGAAATGGCTCATAAATTTTAACGCTTCCAAAATGAAGCTGCTATCAATTAACCATCATAGACAATCGCATCTACCTCCCATTAGCATGAAACAGGCTTGCCTCCCAGAGAGTAAAACCCTACGCCTCCTTGGTCTCACACTCTCAGTAGACCTCAAGTGGAATGACTATATCAAATCTATTGCTAAATTTACTGCTATGAAAGTCGATTCTCTGTGCAGGGCCTGGAAGTTTTTCCGTCTGAATCTATCCTGCAGATATATAAATCTACCATCCGCCCATGTATTGAATACTGTTGCCACATCTGGCCGGGTGCCCCTGCTATTCTCCTCAGGGTTCTTGACAAAATACAACGGAAAATCTGTAATGTGATTGATACCAACTTGGCAGACTGGCTGCAGTCACTCTCTCACCGGCGTGACATGGCTTCCATGTGCCTCTTCTATAAATACTTTCACAGCTTCTACTCCGATGAACTTAGTTCACTGGTGCCCCCTAGGTACAAATTTGCATGAGATACTAGATTAGCAACTAGGTCCCACCCTTTTACAGTGAAACCAATAAAATCTAACGGCAATTTCTACTCCAACAGCTTCTTTTCTTGCACTTCCTGCCTGTGGAATTACCTTCCACATACTTGCTTCCCTGACAGCTACAATCTCCAGGAGTTTAAATGTAAAGTCAATAGACACCTCCTAACATACTAACTCGCATTCATTCTCTCAAACACTCTTCCCATCTACCCAACCCTCATACTCGGTATCCTTACCCATCTATCAGCCTCCTTCTGACATTTCCTATATCTAACCACTCTTTCTCATCACTTTCCCCTACATAACTCCCTGCACAACAGTGGCAGTGGAATGCCTTGTTTGGGGTGAAATGATTATAAAAAAAAAATATAACCCATTAAAACTTAATTCATTTACAAGTTTCTACTCAGCAGCGAGTAGAAATTAAGTCTTTTTCTGTTATCATACACTTGGATATCTCTCCATTATATATATAATCTAAAGATATCTAAGTGCATGATAATATAAATATATTCTTGAACTTTAACTGGAGCTAACATCACTCCTTACAATTGAATTCATTAATTTCCGTTTTTTTTTTTTTATAGTTTATCTTTCCTATACAATCTTTCTTTTAAGGAAAGTTTTAATTTCCATCCAGCAAGCTTTAATTTCTCTTTGGTAGGTTTTGATTCCATTTTCAATTCATTTATTGAATCTCTCACAAACAAAATTTATCTGCTTTGGTAAAGAACACTAACTAGTGTCCCTCTCTCACAGTCACCTGCTGATACACTTTGTTTGATAATAAACTTCCTACTCCTCCTCAGCACCAACAGTACTGAAATTATGTCTGCTAGAGCTATTAATGTTCATAACATAACTGACCAGTTTAATATGGTCTCAGAAACTCATTTTGTCCATCCTATTATATTTAATTTATCTTTTTACTGCTCAAGATTCATCTTCATAAAGCTGACATTTTTTTTTAATGCTACATTAGGGAATGTCTTTGCTATAGGTTTCTATACTTCTGCCTAATTGCTCAGACTTCTGGGACAGTTTCATAATATTTTTTCCACAGGCTTTAACAATTCTAGTAATTCCTTTAATATTCTCTGAGGGAATTTCTCCAATACAGGCTTCTATATTTCTGTCTAATTGTTCAGATTTATCTGAACAATTTCATAAATGACTTCTTTTCTACAGGCTTTAATAATTTTGGCATTTTTAAAAATTCTACCTCTTTCAGAGTTTACATAATCCCCATTAATCAGTTTATGTTTCCATTTTTCTCTTAAGCTTCTTTAGACTACTTAATAATCATCAAAGGTAAACTACAGTTGTGAGGACATCTGAGAACTTAGTCTCCTTAACAACTGTCAACACCACACACACATGGGACCCATATGACAGCACCAACAACCATGTTGAAACCTCATCCTCCTTGTGTATCACCTGTCTATCTGAAATCCTCTTTTGGAGTTGTTTCTGATTATCTTAGTTCCTTTTTGGGGAGTATAGAGAGGTAAAATATGCTGACTCACCTGTGTCTTAACTTTATTGGTAACTCTTGCTTAGCCCCTGTTAGTTCTTTTCTTTCAATTTTGGAGTTGAGAGAGGGATATTTCTCCGCCTCCTTCCACATACTTGATTCTTCTTCCATAATTTCTGGATTAAGGGCTGCGGATATAATATTTACTTTGTCATTTTTTTATTTTTCTTCTCCATCTGATCACTCTCCAGCAATCCTAAGTGTCACAATTAAAATTGGTTAAACTATGTTTTGCAGTATATGCTGTGCATTTAGGAAGATGTTAATTTTTTTTAAGAAAAATATCTGAGAGATATAGGGGTTTCCTATTCTGGTTCTTGATAGGATAACATCTTCCTTCTGAGAAAAGCCATTTTTTTAGAATGGATTTAATTTTGTAAAGTTTGCTGTTTGGGTGGTAGTTCCATAACTCTTGCCACTTGTTTATAGTTGCTTTAAAATCTGTATAGGGGATTTTCAAATTTGAAAGGTACCTGTAGTGAACAAAACAAGCTACAGATTTAAAAATTCAAATGCTAAGCACGGACTCATCGATAAACAAATTTTCTTGAATTTACAAACTTAGAACACACAAAACTCACAAAATTTCACACATCAATATTTGTCATCTAATGGAAAGACCAGAATCAAATCTAAGAGTGAATTTTCAAACAAAATAAAATAAAGGGCAAGCAAGTTTGACCATTGTCAGAGAGTTAAGAGATGACAAGCAGTTAACACATACCTTTGACAAACATCAAGCAATCATTATTATTATTGCCATTCTCTTTCTCTCTCACCTTCTTTATCGTTCACCTCTCACTCCTTGCTTTTTCACCATTCACACTGAGCAATAAGTTCAAAGTCAATCCTACCCAACAACAAATGCTCATACATACATACGTTCCTGTCTACGTACACACAAACTCACTCTTGCAAGGACTACTACAAACATTTCAACAAACTCTTGATACCCTTAACTCATTACTTGTTTCTCTTTGAACATTAACTTATTCCAATTCAAGTTATTCTTTTCCATTAATAAATTTCTATTCAAACATGTAAAAGGTATACTTTTATTCTTCCACGAATCCACACATTCCAATCTCTAACCTGCTGATAACCTTCTGATAATTCTGAAAAAAAAATCTGTAAGTTGTAGAAAGTTTGGTTATGTTTCACACAAACATTAAATCATCTCCCTATAGCTCCACTGTTGATCCCTGACGTCGAAAAAGAACATGCAATGGAAGAATCACTTGTTCATTGGTGACCCCCAAAGTCCAAAGAACATGCACACTATGGCTACACTGGTGACCCCCGATGTCTGAAAAGAACACACAATGAAAAACCATCTTCACTAGTGACTGACATGATGTGAACATGAAAACTTTAAGAAGATATTTGTTCTTGCTGATTATATTGATCTTGTTCAGTAATTTAACTATTAAAGGATTATTCATGTTTTTGTTATTTAGTGATGTAACTATGAAGTTGTCTGGTTCACTGTCTATCCTGATGTCTAAAGCTAACTCTGTAGCCATAGTTTCAATTTATCAGGTAAGCATTTTTGATGATGATAACAAAGATAAAAAATTGAGAAAAACATTGTAAATGAAAAGAGAGAAATGAAAGAAAAATAACTCAATTCATAACAAAACGATAAATATAATAAATTATTTGCTTTCTAAGTTAAACTTCTTTGTCTTATTCTGTTTCTTTGGCACAGTGCCAAGAACTGTTCACACAAAAATTTCAAGTCTTTGCAATTGAATCCAAATTCATTAAGAGCACTAAGAATCTGAATTTGGGCTTAATAAAATAACCGTTCTTCACTGAATTAAAGAGGGACAGAGAAGGAGAAAGAAGGAAGACAAAGATTAAACAGGTTTTTTTTTTTTTTTTTTAATCAATTCACCCCAGACAGGTGACAATGTTACTAAGACACAATGGGTTACTGTGAGTGAAAGAGAACAAGAAAACTTTAGAAGGAACTGGAAACCCAATCCTAAACAGGAAACAAGGAATAAACGTCTACTCTAGTTCAAAAACTTTTAGTTTGAATCTTATAAGTTTCGAAAATTCTGACACAAGAAAAAAAAAATTCTTTGAATGTTGAAAATTGTTAAATTTAGATAAAATGCAAAATAATGGCCTCTTGTGGGCACATATTTTGGGTTACTTATAAAATTTATTCATGAAAACAGCATTTTGTAAGAAAAATTTATAGAAATTTGAAGCCAATCTTTACCAGTTATGTTGTTTTAAATCTTAAAAAATAATTTAAACATTTAATATTTACACTTTTGAAGTCTCCAGAGAACTTAAATTGATCAAAAACTTAATTTTAACCTGCATAAATTTATACCCTGAATCAAAAAATACAAAGATGTGGTTTTGTTTCAAATCTTTTTAAAAAAAAAGATTAATCTTAATAAAATACTGATTTTTGGGCTGTGAAAAAGAATCATTGATTATTTCTTTAGAAATTTATTTCCATTTCATTACTAAGTTTTTTTTTTATATTTCAAATTACCTAATTTTTTAGAAAATTCTTCAATAACTATATTTTAATCATTGAGAAATATGTTTTAACATGAAAATTTTGAATTGTTTGCTACCACCATTAAAACAATGAAATGAACTCATTTTAATCTCTTATTTAGTATATGCATTCAGGGTGCCATTATTCTGTGTTTTACCTAAATTTGATGTAAATCAATTTGTAAAAAAGAAAAAAAAAAAATGTTCTTTCTGATTCCATATAGAAGTTTCTGATAATTTTCTTTAAAATCTATTCAAAAATTTTCAAGAGAAATATTTTAATTGTTTCAAAGTGTTGGAAAGTCAAGCTTTTCAAATTAAAATTAGCAATGAACAGGATGATCAAAACGCAAACTTTATTCTGAACTTATTTTGGGGCTGCTAATTGCCAACTATTTTAAACACAAAAGACAAATAGAAAGACTATAATGATATAAGTAAACAGGTAAACAAATAATTTGTCTATTAAAGGGAAAACGAGAAAAGGATTAGAGACAAATAATTGCTTATTGATCAAGAAGTTAATATTTGGAAGTATTTTGTCCATTCTTTACATAATCGATTAGTCTTGCTCTGTCCTCTAGACTACCTCCCTATTCATTAGTAATCATCTGCTCTGTTCAGGAAGAAGAAAAAAAATGACTTTGCTAGTCTTTCTTAGTTACTGATTTTTGATGATAGAAGGAAAAGTTTATTATAGGAAAAGATAACAAACAAACATTTTGTGATGATGAATGATGTTTCTATTGTTCTTGATTATTAACACTTCTGCTCCTGTAGACATAAAAACTTACACTGCCTGCTGTCAACACACACACACACATGTATATAGTCATCCACAGAGATCTGTTTCACCGTATCACAGCTCATCAGGACGGTTAGACTTTGATTGCTTTTTAACCCAGGATTGAAACCCGACCAAATTGGTATCAGTCAGCGATTCCACTTCTGGGCTATGGGCGTTCAGTGTAGAGTCGCCAACTGATGCCAATTCGGTTGGGTTTCGAGCCTGGGTTATGTAGCAGTCAGAGTCTAACTGTACTGATGAGCTGTGATACAGCAAAACAGATCTGTCTGCGGATGACAATATTTACGCTCTCACACCCTGATTGAGCACTCTTGAAGAAAGGTAGACTTTGAAAAGCAGTAGCCACTCTAGCGTGTACGCATCGCTCATTCAGTAAAATGAATTGGAGCACTCTAGCTATTGGGCACGTAATACGATATGTGCTAAAAAGACTGCCTTCTTCCACCGAACGCCCCATGGCCCAGGGGTAGAGTTGCCAACTGACGCCAATTCGGTTGGGTTTCGAGCCTGGGTTATGTAGCAGTCAGAGTCTAACCGTACTGATGAGCTGTGATACAGCGAAACAGATCTGTCTGCGGATGACTATATATATATATATATATATATATATATATATATATATATACACACACACACACACACACACATCTATATGCCATATCCCTGCAAGGCAGTGGCAGTCATGGCTCTTCACAATTTGCTGTCTCTTTTGAATTCTTAAAAAGTAATTTTTTGTTATGTCTCTTAACCCTTGTTCTGTCATCTATTTACTCAAACTCACTAGGTAATCCATTTTACCTTCAGTATACCCTGTGAGCATCAAATTTTCCAAGCCTGTTTCCTCATTATATGCCTTCAAATTTCAACTCTCATTCTGATTCTAAGTATAACTGTCCTTTTTTTTTTAATTCTACTTTTCATCACTGCCCACACATTCAGTCCATGGCATTCTTAGCATTCTTCTGTAGAACCAACATTTCTGTTGGTTTAACTCTTGTCATCAGTAAGGAGATTGGTCAGGCCATATAGGAGGACTGCTATTGCATAACAGTACAGTAATCTGTATCTAATAAAATTTTCCTGCTCCTTAATAGTTTGCTTAGCTACTGGAACACCTTTTTTACTATTCCAATGTGCCTTCAGATTTCAGTGTCACATATTCCATCCTCTGTCAAAGACTTCCCAGATATTTTAATCATTGTACTTGTTTGATTTTGGGATCCCAAATTTGTAATTTGCATGTTGGGTTGTTCCTTTTGTTAACAACCAGGCCTTATATCTTCTTACAATTGATGTTTATTTCTTACTTTTCTACAGGAGTTCTCATAGTTTACATTCAGTATCTGTTAATAATGAATCCTGGTAGGAATTCTCTCAGAATTGCCTCACTGTTTCAGTTGAATGAGTCTGGTGAGAAAACACATACTTGTCTTAAAACCCCTTCTTTTTCTATTTTTATATATTTACTGAATTCATTTTCTCTTCATACACAGGCAGTTTGCTCCTAGTATAACTTCTGGATTATTCCAATATCCTTCCCAAATAAATAAAGCTTAGCTATCAGTTCAAACAGTTGTTTGTGATATACTTAAAAAAAAGTAGGGTAAAGTCCTTAAGAATAACTCTGAATTCAAGATTTAACCTGTTGAGTAATAGACACTGTCAAGACAAACCCGTTGTTTTGCTTTTGAAGTACATAGGGTGACATAATGATTCTGCAAAGACTCACAGAATGCATGAAGAATTGAGTTTACAGAGATTTGCCTTCATTATTTTGTTATTCCTATGATTGCCATTCTCCTCTGTTCAGGGAATTTGCAATACGTGTTACAGATTCATTCATCCCTCTAAATAGTCATTTCCTTTTCATCTAATTTTTACCATCCTTATTTTGTTATTACTATGATTACCATTCTTCTCAATTCAGAGAATTTTTTGAAGATAACTCGATATAAAGGATACTTGAAGACTAGTATATTATAATTATAAAAACTAAATTTTAACACATTAATGTACAATAATGTTGTTGAAACATTGTTTCTCCCCTGTTCACTAAAATTAAGCCTGATCAGTATCTAGATGGGTAACTGCTTGAATATGTGGGTGGTGTGAGAGATAATATGTGGGTGGTGTGAGAGATAATATGTGGGTGGTGTGAGAGATAATATGTGGGTGGTGTGAGAGATAATATGTGGGTGGTGTGAGAGATAATATGTGGGTGGTGTGAGAGATAATATGTGGGTGGTGTGAGAGATAATATGTGGGTGGTGTGAGAGATAATATGTGGGTGGTGTGAGAGATAATATGTGGGTGGTGTGAGAGATAATATGTGGGTGGTGTGAGAGATAATATGTGGGTGGTGTGAGAGATAATATGTGGGTGGTGTGAGAGATAATATGTGGGTGGTGTGAGAGATAATATGTGGGTGGTGTGAGAGATAATATGTGGGTGGTGTGAGAGATAATATGTGGGTGGTGTGAGAGATAATATGTGGGTGGTGTGAGAGATAATATGTGGGTGGTGTGAGAGATAATATGTGGGTGGTGTGAGAGATAATATGTGGGTGGTGTGAGAGATAATATGTGGGTGGTGTGAGAGATAATATGTGGGTGGTGTGAGAGATAATATGTGGGTGGTGTGAGAGATAATATGTGGGTGGTGTGAGAGATAATATGTGGGTGGTGTGAGAGATAATATGTGGGTGGTGTGAGAGATAATATGTGGGTGGTGTGAGAGATAATATGTGGGTGGTGTGAGAGATAATATGTGGGTGGTGTGAGAGATAATATGTGGGTGGTGTGAGAGATAATATGTGGGTGGTGTGAGAGATAATATGTGGGTGGTGTGAGAGATAATATGTGGGTGGTGTGAGAGATAATATGTGGGTGGTGTGAGAGATAATATGTGGGTGGTGTGAGAGATAATATGTGGGTGGTGTGAGAGATAATATGTGGGTGGTGTGAGAGATAATATGTGGGTGGTGTGAGAGATAATATGTGGGTGGTGTGAGAGATAATATGTGGGTGGTGTGAGAGATAATATGTGGGTGGTGTGAGAGATAATATGTGGGTGGTGTGAGAGATAATATGTGGGTGGTGTGAGAGATAATATGTGGGTGGTGTGAGAGATAATATGTGGGTGGTGTGAGAGATAATATGTGGGTGGTGTGAGAGATAATATGTGGGTGGTGTGAGAGATAATATGTGGGTAGTGTGAGAGATAATATGTGGGTGGTGTGAGAGATAATAGCTCAGAATGAGAAATTGGTAGGCCAAGTTTGAATTTCTGTTGAGTTCACTACATTCACTTATATGCAAATAATCTTAGGAAAGATATGAATTCGTATCTTCCCACCAGCTGTGGATTAAATACTGCGTACTATAGTTTTGGTTGGCAAATTAACAGCAATCTACTTTGCGAATTCTTTTGCAATGTCAATCATGAATCAAAAAGAGTTGACAGCCCAAGTATCCATGATACATGGTACCTAAGTAAGGTTGTTGGTTGGTTGGCTGTTTTGTTTTTATGGCATATCAACCTCAGTGGGTCATTTATTGCCAACTAAATTTTTTTTTTATTTTATTGCTGGTAATACCTTTTTCTTTCAACAATTTATTGTTGTTTTTTTATATAAGTTTTGTGTCTAGTAATACATTTTTCTTTTCAAGTATCAAGATTCATTGGGGTTTGTTTTTACGGCAGGGTCCCTAAGTCCTACCCTGTTATTTAACCCATAGCTGGAGGGAAGGGATGGATTAATACCTTTCCCAAGGGTACCAGTGCTTAAGTGGATGCAGGGTATTCAACTGGACCTAAGTAAGGAAGGACAATAATACCTCCTTACCTGAAAAACGGCTAAAATGTTGTGACTATAACAACCAATATAAAGACATTAGCATGAATGTAACAGTGTTAATTCCATAACAATCAAGATGAAGACGTTAATCAATATAGATGAACGTATAAGGATAATAATGCCTTAACAAAGAAAAGAAACCACATTACTTAAGAACTTTCAAAAACAGTAACAACTAAAATGGATAGCATATGTAGGATAATGAGGGGATAATGACATAATGAAGATGTTGACATTCCACACAACTTCCAAAAAGTTAGAAAGAAAGCCTTTATCAATACTGAAGAGAGTCATAACACTTGAGAAACCTATTTTTTCTGACTAAGAAAAATTTGTTTTAAGAGAAAGAATTTATAAATTTCAACCAACAGCAGCACCTGCCATTCAGTCAATGAATGCCAAATGATTCCTTATAACAAAACAACTAATATCACCATTGTCATAACAACCAACATTAAAATATGAGTCTGAATGAATTATTACTATATAACAATAATAACTTCATAACAAATAAGGTGAGAACATTAGCCTAAACAACTCAATGGATGATGATAATAATTCTATGACAACCAAAACATTTGCCTATATAGATTAATGTAAAATAATGATTTCTCACCACAGAAAATCCGAGCTATAATGTAACAATGCACAAATTTTTAAGATTGTCATAGTTTAATCACTTTTCCTTAATAGATATCTGCATTTTGTATTTAAAAATAAATGGTTTTGTTATACAAAGAAAAGCAAAAAACATAGAAAGTAAGAAAATGTTTATAATGCACAAGTATTTCACATTCATAAAATTACATTAACTTGGCTTATAATCAATGAAACACAATGATTTCTAAAGAGATTTCATGACAATAATTGTTCTCCAATTCTTTGTTGTTACAAGTTTTTAATGTTTTTTGATTTCAGTTGAAGATATTTGATCAAGTCAGATTATCAATCAATCTTATCAAAGTAAAAATTTGGCATAAATTCTCCAGATTTTAAGCACAACAAACAAAATAAATTGATTTTCTGTCTGAATTCCTCAGAATGAGAAATTATTATTTACAATATTTACATTCAGATTAATATCCTCATCTTTGTTATTATCATGTTTTAGCCTTCTTTAGATGTCCACAGAACAAAAGCTTATGAGATGAAAGTGTTCTTTATGATGTAGTAATTGTGATCATCTCAATGGCTAAACTGGTGAAAGAGGACAGCACCAGTTCAGCTGGTGTAACCAGGGTGGACGTAAACAGACCAATGCAACCAGGTTTGCCAGATCTTGCCTGTTTCAATCCCCTTTGAGCCATGAGGGAGATACTTCTGGCCAAATGTGTGGTCTTCTCCATCATGCAAATTTGTCACACAAATATCCTCATCAAAATCTCTTTCATTCAAAGCCAATATCACCAGGGGTGAGAAATGTAATAGAGAGAAAGAATGACTATCCCAATGCCCGGATGTGAGCGGGTGCCAGCAAGTAGTAGTGAGTTGAATATATACTTTAATCACATCAATATTTTTTTTTATTACTGTTCAGTTTTCTATTACATTTCTTATCTTTTGTTAAAACTGTCACAAAAAAAGGTTCATTTATTTCCAAGTTACAAACTTTAAATTACATAATCTCAATCTATCAAAACTTATTTATAAATGGAACTTTGTCTGTGTGTGTGTGTGTGTGTGTGTGTATCCATTACCTATAGACTCCAAAACAGGTGAACCAATTTTCTTGAAAATTTACACAGTTGTACTATAAGTGTCTGCGAGTGTTCTTAGCTAGATTTTGTGTCAAGGTACCCCTGATAAATATCGAAAAAAAAAATTGGGTTATAGAAGGAGTGGTCCAATTTTAATCAAATTTGGATACACTCATAGACAAAGACATAAGAAACGATATTCAGAAGTTTCAAGGTTGCAGTTCTTACAATAGTGCAGAAATTTTGATATCGATACCAGGAAACCAAAATTTGATTTACATCCAGTCATTTTTCTTTCAGTCTACTGTTTTTCTTTAACTGGAAATAACTATTGCTTTTTAGTCTTTCGTGCCAATGTCTAAAGAGTCTGAGCTCCAGGACTATGGATTAGTTTTAAAGCTTTCATTACACCCGAGCAATGGACTATACTGCTAGTACAGTATATAAGAATGTGTTGGCTCTCATAAAATATGAATTAATATTTTCTATAAAGAAGATAATCACCTATCATTATTTACACTTGGACTAATGTCTTCATCTTTATTGTTATTATCACTGTTTCAGCCATTGTGCCCTGACAGAGAAAACATTGGTGGATAACAAGGCAACTGAAGAAAGTATATATGAGAGATTGCTAGTGAAATTTGACTGGAAAGTCAAAGTCATGGTTTCAACATGGAAGTATTTTTAGAAAAGGCACAAGAAAGTTATGTTATGACATTGGAGAAGTGATTGAAGCTATGATGGCAGGTCTGAATCAATAACATTACACATTCTCCTGTGTATTTCAAATTACTATCTAAATTTATATATAAATATAGAGCAGAAGCACCAGACAAGATGTGGCAGCAATACTCAAAGTATTTATTTACCCTGTCGCCCACCACTGGGGCAAGTTGTAACACAAGGTCAATTTTTTAATATTGGGACCCGGGACCCGGGACCCAAGCACATACATTTGGGCTAGGGATAAAAATTGCCCAGCCCCTACAACCATTGGTTATGCCAGCCCAGGTGGCAACAATTGATTCACTCCTCTAATGCAGTGGGGTGGTGCTCCTCAAAACTGGGCACATCTGAGGTTTTTTTTTTCAGCTACAAGTCTGTCCTTGGACAGAGACACACAACTAAGCCATGCTATGGCCGGAAGACAGAGACACACAACTAAGCCATGCTATGGCCGGAAGACAGAGACACACAACTAAGCCATGCTATGGCCGGAAGACAGAGACACACAACTAAGCCATGCTATGGCCGGAAGACAGAGACACACAACTAAGCCATGCTATGGCCGGAAGACAGAGACACACAACTAAGCCATGCTATGGCCGGAAGACAGAGACACACAACTAAGCCATGCTATGGCCGGAAGACAGAGACACACAACTAAACCATGCTATGGCCGGAAGACAGAGACACACAACAAGTTAATAGCTCAAAAGTTTAAGATAACTGAAACTTATTTACATTGTTTAGACTGTCATCCTCATCTTAATTTTTCTTTTTTGGCCATTATATACTTTGAACTTCTTTAGGTGACTGGCATTTTGAACAGAACCCATTATTTTGATCACTGGGGTAAATTGTTCTTGTTCCATATGTCATGCTCTTTGCAGATGTCTTAGCCATCTCCATTCAACTCAACTCTATTGTTTTTGTTTGCCACTACTGTCAGCAAGTATTGAACTCACAACTCTTTGGGTAAAGTCACTGGATCCAACCAACACTTTTATCCACTGGGCCATGTGTCCTTGAGGATGTAAATACTTCATCTCAGAAATATAGACAAATATGACTGAAACTGCAAAAGAGGATTTCCAACAAATAGGAAAATAAAAAGCAGCAATGAATTTATTGTAGAGTTTAGAGAGAACAGGCGCCAGTCCAGGAGCACCATTTTTTTAATAAATATTGCAGGGATACCATCAAGTTCACATGCTTTTTTGGAAATCCAGTTTAGAGTGGATAGCAGAAACCATGGACAGAATTACATGCATATTACTCAGTAGAGACTTGGTTGTAAGTGGAAATCAGGCAAAGGTACTCCAGATGAGTTAAGAGTAGAAATGAAAATGAATTTACAAGCAAAACAGCTTGCTTTGTCAGCAGAAGAAAAGTTGATTGAAGAGAGAATTCTGTTAAAACTCATAATTTCAAAAACTGACCTTTGAAAATATTTAAACTTTTCTCACATCAATATGTATTTTGACCTTTATTAAAAAATGTAATATTTTGCAAAACCCGTTTCCATCTTTTTTGTTAGCATTTCAAATTTTTTCTATTTACATTTCAATCTGCATTTTTGAACACTGATTTACATAGACAATTTTGTTTTAATTTAGCTGTTTGCCAACATAGATTTGAGTTTAAAGCAAAAAGAAATCAAAATGAAGTGTTAACATTATTTTCATCATAAAAAAAAACAGAAGCAAAAATGTTCATCATATAACTAAGTGAATCCTGTAAAGAATATTTAGCAAACTGATGACATTGATCTATTGATTCAGCAAACAACATTGATCTTTCACCATTTCTGACCAAATTAAAGAAAAGAGAACTGGCTTGCTTATCTTCTTATTTGTCTATAAAGTAAAAAACAAAATTAATCAACAAAATGATTTTTTAATCAAATATTACAAATAACTTGTGACTTTTTCCAATTAAGTCATATGCTTTATTTTACTTCTTTTTTTTGTAATATAAGTACATTACCTTTATCATTTGGAAAAAAGGATTAATATTATTTTTATACTGATGTATCCATGAAACTTTCAATAACATTTTGAATCAAATGTGTTTTTAAGAAGTGGTGAGATGATAATATTCCAAAAGTATTTTTTTTTTAATCATTTCACCCCGAGCAAGGCAGAAATGCCACTGATGAGCTGGGGGCTACATAACTGTAAAAAGATTAATTTGAAAAGAGTGAGGAGTACAAACTAGTTAGAAAGAAGCAATAGAAAGCTGGGAATGTAGGTGCGATGACAGATACATAGGTGGAGAGAAAGGGAAGGATATATGGGGGTGGGGAGAGAGCTAAGTGTCAAGTGGTTAATAGATGAGTATTGACATTGCATTTAAATTTCTGGAGGTTGTAGCTATCAGGAAAGCAAGAATATGGGAGCGAGTTCCACAGGCGGGAAGTGCGAGAGAAGAAGCTGCAAGGGTAGAATTATCATCTGCATTTGGCTAACCTGACTGTGAATGGGTGGGACCCAGTTGCCAGTCTGGTTGCACGAGTAAACACCTGTTGAGGAGGCACCAGTGACTTAAGTTCGTCCGAGCAGAAGCCATGAAAGTATTGTTTTTAATAAGTTAATTTTATTTTACAGAAATCAACAATCCATATTATTAGTACTGAAATGTATAATTAATGAAATTCCTAATTATTGCAAAAATGTCTGGTGCAAAACCTGCTTCCAACTATGTATTAAGTCTATAGTTAAAAAAAAAATGTTCTGACAACATTTGCACATACCTAACATGTTCAGTCTTTTTTTTTTCCCCCCAATTAAATGCACTCCTTAAAAAAATATGTTCACATGACATGACCAATATTTTTAATTGGGCAATTTATTCATTTATCTTTCTTAGCTTAATGATTTACCAATTCAATTTGTCTGTCAGCAGATATAAAATGGACTTAAAGACACACTAATTTTGAGAGAGGTCATTTTCATTCCAAATGCTCATGTTAGGCTACTAATCACTTTACTTTTGTTGTTTCCATAATATTTCAACAGAGCATTTTTCAGACATATTCAAGTCTATCAGAAACAGATAGGAACACTGTTGAAAGATGAAAGAAATCAATGGTTGCTGTAAATATAAGCTTTACAAAAAATTATAAAAGTTAATCCAGTGTTGAATTATTTATCAAGCAAATAAAAGACCGAAGAATATCTTCATGTATAAAAGATTGAAATTTCTGTTATATGAATTTCTGTGGAATGCAGTCTAATGGATTGAATCTTATCTTAATAAAATACACCAAAGAAGATGGAAGTATGTCAGGACAAAACAAAAAAAATAACCATATCCCAAGTAGGTTATTCTGGAATAGTGAAAGGCAAGATTGGCTTTTGCTTGCAATTTTGTGGGATTATTATTCTTTTTCTTTTAAATTTACATTAGAACTGGAACTAGTTACATCATCAAATGTGAGAATTTGAAAAGTAAATAACCAAATGCTTCAAGCAATAGCTTCATTTCCAATTCAAAAGATTCATGCTGAATATAATTTGAAATATATATATTCTGAAGTCATAAAGTATCTATATTGAAAGGCTAAAGTAAAACTATATATAATTTTATAAAATTACAAAAATCCTCACTTAGCAAAAATTTGATGAAACAAAAGTAGTATTCAGTATATTTACAATTGCCTTAAGAATAAATAAGATTTTTTTCGGGACAGTCTATTTTCAATGATATATCTGGGGTTTCAAATCATTACCTCAACCCCAAAAGTTGTGATCAGGCAAAAAATATGTTACCCCACAATCACCTGAGATGGGTTTAATAGCATGAATATCTCCTGGAAAGAACTTAAGTAAAACACAGGAATTTTCTAAATAATGAAAAAGTGGTAAATAAAAGTCAAAATGTATTTCAGAAGTCCTCTTTTTGATAAGTTGTTAAATAGCTTGAATGTATATTTGCTACCTCACGCAAGTATTGAACTGATAAACTTCAGCTTATGTAAACTTCTTTTAATAAGTTGACCTGTTAAACCTGCAGTTGAAATGACTTCTGCCCATTGAATTCAACATAAACTTATAGTTTTTTTTCTTTCTGGGAACTTATCAATTTAATTATCATCCCATGTACCCAGTCATCATGTATGCAAGGGCTGGGTAAATTTTGACTAGATGCCCAAGTGTTTGCACTCGAGCACCCACATTAAAAACCGACCTTGTGTTACAACACACCTCAGTTGGTGTGGGAGCTGGGGAGATAAGGTAAATAGTCTATTAATCTATTTGCCTTTGGATGGGGTTGAAATTCTTCAATTAAACCCAAAGCCCAGATGCGTGCCCTCATGCAGTATCTCTCATTTGGGTGGGGGCTGAATATATTGCCCAGTATGACAACTCCAAAAAGAGGAAGTGCCAAGAGCCTTGGAAATTTTTGCACAGTATGGCTATTAAACTCACTTTAAATCTCAGCCATGTGTCACATGTGGGTGCAGTGTGTGTGTGTGCCCTGGTAAATAGGCTATCAATCTATTTGCCTGGTGAATATATCAGATTAGATCAACACGTTTTTCATCAATATCTATCAAAGTACAAGCCTGGGTAAAATTGTGGGGAAGACAGTTTTCCATGCAATAAGTCTCCACCAATGTTTGGCCAAAGAAATGTTTGGCACCAGTATTATAATAAAAGTTGCCAGAACCTAGTTGAAGATAACATCAGATTGTCTTAGGGTCTCCAGATTTATACACAAGTTTTTTTTTTGTTTTTTTTTAAACTAATGTTCATCTTATACAAAGTCTAAGAAAAAACAAAGAGGGTTACTGAAGGAGCATTTTGTGTGAGCAGTAAGAGTAAGGGGTGAGAGCCATAGGTTATGAGTATATGTTCACCCACAAGAGCTCATAGATCCTATCACAATTATAAAGTGAAAACTAGGCAGCTTCAGCCCAAATATGGCAGCAGTACTCCATTTTCAAACTGTTCTGGCTATTGCAAAAACAGAGATCAGCAGGCAATGTCAGGCACTTACTAGAGTACTGCAGGGAACCAACCATTTCTCCAGCATTCTTATTTTTATACTTCTGACATGAGGTTGTATTTGCAATATTTACATTGTTTGGACTATTATCCTCAACTTTATTGACATATTTTCGCTGTTTTGACCATTGTACACTCCGGCCTTCTTCAGGTGCTAGGAATTTTCTTGCGGTCACATGGCCCAGTGAATACAAACATGTGTTAGTTCCAGTGACTTGATCCAAAGAGTTGTGAGTTCAATACCAGGCTACAGCAGTGGTGAACAAATAACTTAGAGAGTTAAGTTCAAGGGAGATAACTACATGACTACCAGAAGTGGCATCACACATGAAATGAGAATGATATATCCCAGTGATCATAACAAACAGTTCGGTTTGAAATTCCTAGCGTCTGAAGAAGGCCAGAGCGTACAATGGCTGAAACATTGTAAACATAGCAATAATGATGAGAACAATTTCTCCAGCATCTTTAGCAATGCTTTGTATATACAGGTTTTATTTGAGATCTGGAGATGGGCTTAAGCCTCAAGAAGCATTTTTATAATTAGTAAAGCCACAAAATAGCAAAGAATTTTTTAACACAAAGTTGTAACGCTTCTAGACTGATTGCCAACCAAAGAGAGAGAGAGCTCAGTTTATTTTATATCTAAAAGAAACAAACAAAATGCAGATTCCTGCATTTCCCAATGATAATCAACAAGCACTGTCTCAGCCATTATTTGAATCTGGATTTGATGGTTCCATTTTCTGTGCTATTATCTCTGAGTTCATTTGCACCACCATTTCCTAATTGCATGTCAACAGTTTTGAAATAATAGCTGCTTTGAAATATTTAGGTTACATATCTGCATAAGCATACTGAATTTGATAAATGTCAATTTCCAAGAGTGAAAATTAAGTACATATTAAGTACAGAGAAAAAATTAAATACATATTTCCAATGTAGTAAATGTAGTATGTATGTGTGTATTCAGAAACTAAAAATTCCATTAAGAATTACAACAAAATATGCCTCTTACACAACACAACATAGGAATAAAAACACTTTTCTCTCTCTCTCTCTCTATATATATATATATATATGAGGGATAGGTTTCCTTCCCTATGTTGCGTGCAAGGCATATTTTGTCATAATTCTTAATGAAATTTTTGCTTAGTTTCAGAACAGATCCAAGACATGTTGATCCTGTTCATAAAAAATGCCAAAAAACTACTTGGCTGTATTCTGAAAATACCCCCCCCCCCATATATATATATATATATATTGTACATATGCTAATGTTAGTAAAAAGTGGTCAATGTAATACAATAGAGCTATTTAGTATATATTAATAAATATACATATTAATATATGTCCAAAAGCATAACTTGGAGTTTCAAGCTAAACACAATCTTCAAGTGCTGAGTATAAATTAATTGTTACGTAATTTAAATTTTAATAAATATATCTGGTTTTAGCATTGATATATATTATACTTGCATTCACTTATGCACAAATACCCTTGGGAAAGATATTAACCCATCTCTTCCCTCCAGTTATGGATTAAATAATAGGACAGATTGGGTTCCATAGCCTTGGCTGGCAACCAGTCTACAGCAGAAAGCAATGGCAACCTACTGCAGGATAATCTTCTGCCCAGTCAGTCATGTCTCTTTCAAGATCTGATTGCCCAATCATGTATGGCACTTAACTGACAAATTATATATTATACTGAAAGCAGTTATTTCAATTTTAAAAAATCATATATGGTATTTAATACAAACAGGAGATATATATATATATATATATATGCAGAAAAACACATTATAGTTTTAAATATGAATCATTCATATTAAAAATAAGGTGAGATTACTTGTACTTTTTCTAAAAAATAATTCTTAATTTACATTATAAAAATAAAATTAATTATCAATTATTAATCACTATTAACCAATCTTTAGTTAATCTATTTAAGTAGATATTTATTTCTATGTTTACATATTACCAATTAATTTCTTGTTATTTAAAGAGTTATTTCCTGTTATTTGCAGTTATTTAAGTGTTTTTAGATGCTTAATTTCTCAGTAAAACAAATTACATCTAATTCCTTTCCTGTTGTAAGATTTAGTTCTACCTATGATATCCCATTTAATGACAAATGAAATACAACCAATCCGTGTTTGCCAGAAATATTTAGAAAGAGCAGTGCTGTTTTTGTATTTTATAGTACCTAAAGTCATTTGATAAATTTCCAAGGATTTTCAGTAGAACCAACATCATTCATACTTCTATGTGCCATGTCCTTTTAAGACGTAAGTGATCATGGCCCTCCACATCTCCCTATCCCTTTGTCGCTCTTAATGCTCCTTCTCCTGTTATCCCACTCAATCATTGCTCTACCATCCATCAGCTCAAGTCCATGAAGTATGTCATGCATTGCTTTCCCTGTATGCATCCTGTGAGCATCAAGTTCTCCAAGCCCTCCTTCCTCATTACATGTCCCAAAAACTTCAGCTGTCTTTTGCTGATGTTAAGTATCAGTTTCTTTTTTCTTGTCATTGCTCACATGTTCCATCCAAGGTATCCTCAGCATTCTTAGGTAGAATATTATTTCAGTTGCTTCAAGTCTTTCCTTCACCTTGATAAAATTGCCCAGCATTCACTGCCATATTAAAGGACAGACGTCACATAACAATGCAGTACTCTTTGTTTCTACTCAGCTTCTGGAATGCATCCTTGGCCATACCAATACACTTTCAGATCTCTGTATCACAGTTTCCATCCTCTGTTAGAATATTTTCCAGATATCTAAATTTTTGCACCTGTTGATTTTAGTATCCCCAACTTGTAATTGGCATTTTTGGCTCCTCTTTTTACCAATTACCATGCTTTTAGTATTTTGTAGTTTATAGGTAGTGCTTTTATTCTGCATTCTTTAACTAATTCCTGTAGGAGGTCTTGTAGTTTCATTTATTCATTGACCATTTAATGGACAAATCGTATTTTTTCAGCAGTTGCATTTATTTTTAAAACAATCAACATTGTCTTTGTTATTTAATATAATAATGTTAATAATAATAATGTTAGGATATAGATTTATCGATGTTATTAATGCAGCTATAACTAATTTCAATATTTTTGTTTAAAATTTTCTTTAGTGTTAGTCAATGATTAAAGTGCTTACTAATTAAATTTAGGAAAATATCAAATGATCAAAAGAGATTATACATGAGTGATTTCTGAAAAGTTCTCTGCCTAACCAAGAACTGTTTACAAAGTAAATTCTGATGTTTAGTCATTGAGCTCAATATGAGAAAGTGGTTCAGATGTTGAACTTTTCAACACAACTTCAAATATAAATGCTTTTAAATGCACTTATGAAGTACTTGATAAGGTGGATTAATGGTTATGATCATGGAAAATAAAGCCTTGCAAAGAGAATTTGTTAGAACTCATTAACTTTTATAATATCATGCCTTGACTGATTCCAATGATACATCAAATGAACACTCTCACATATCTGTCACTGAGTTCTTTATTGTATTGCATCTTAATTCTTTTTTTTCTTTTCTTTTTATACTTGTCTCACCCCAAGCAAGGCAGTACTGCCATTGGTTTGCAGGGGTTACATAATAGGAGAGTGAAGAGAGAGGAGAACAGATGACAGTAGATGTCAGAGAATGGGTAAGAGAAGGATGGGAACATTGGTGTGAAGAGAACTGCATGAGAGAAAAAAGTAAAGTGAAAAGAGAATGAAAACCAAGGGGATAAGAGATGACAATTGATGATGCATTTAAATTCTTGGGGACTGTAGCTATCAGGGAAACAAGAATACGGATGAGGGTTCCACAGGTGGGAAGTGTAAGAAAAGAAACTGTTAGAGTAGAAGTTGTGGTTACACTTGATTGTTTTCACAGTGAAAGGGTGGGACCTTGTTGTTAGTCTAGAAGTTTAAATAAATTCATGAGGGTGAGGGGGCACCAAGGAGCTAATTTCATTGGAGCAGAATCTGTCAAAGTATGTAAAGAGACAGAGAGAAGCCACCTCTTGTTGGTGAGAGAGAGAGTCAAGTTGCCAGGTCAGGATCAACTACATTATAGATTTTGTTTTTGATTTTGTTGAGAACCCCAAAGTTCAATAGCATTACTAGGGGTATTTTGTTTACTTCACAACAGCCCCACTTTTGAGAATTTAAATTTTTTGAAATATTTTATTTCTTAATATTCCCCCACTCCTCTTTCTGGTGAACTTTGTATTTCTATTCTTTTGGGTCAGCCACTAGTTTTTCTGTACATTTCTTTCTTCTGGTACTCATACTTGTATGTTCACAGAATTCTTAGAGCATTGGTATATCAAAGACATCATTCAGTACTTGCATGGTTTCTTTCTTTCTTCAGTAAACCTTTCAATGCCATTTGTGTTCCCATTTTTTCTTTCACCATATAATTTTTCTAATTTGTGACTTTATTATGCCATCTTCCCACATTTTTTTCAACTTTTATTCTGATTCTAGCACATATTTCTGCATCTTTTTTCATCATTCATCCTTGAACAAAAATTAATCCTTTAAACATATCCAGAGTCAGCTTGCTTAATTTGAATCTTTCACACTCTTTGATTACAATTCCAGTATATGTGACAAAATCTTCAACCATGTTTGTCAGAGTTATACACTTCCAACTAGTATTGAATAACAAACTTTTGTCACTAAAAATTTTAGTCAGAATATTTACCGTTTCTTTAAACCAAATTTCTCCTTGTTTTCTTTAGTAGTACAAATTGCAGTAGCTTTCATGTTCTATTGGTGATACCTTTCACAACAAAAGTCTTTCCCTACCCAATCACTGCATTCTTCTCTGCAAATTTGGTAGTATCTTCTCAAATATGCAGTAATTTCATCATCTGAATTGTATGGAATTCCTATGGCTTTGCCACCACATTGGGAGTGAAAAAAATTGGAGAATTTCCTGCTTTCTTTTGAATTATTTCAATTAACTTTTTTATTATTTCTGGAGTTCCAACTGCTATTGTTGCTGTTGTATTTTACCATTTAGGCTAATAATTCTTCCATATTTAAGAATATCTAAATTTTTTTTTCTTTATGTACAACAAAGAAAAAATTACACCAACATGGTTCTAATTTCTCATCTGTTATGTGCACTGTACAAAAAATGAGGTATTTTTCCTACACCATATAAGTTTTGATTCCTCATCCTCACTGTTATAACTCACGACTAATGGTTATGATGCCATGTCATAACTGACTCCAATGGTACTCTAACGAACTTTCTCTGAACTCTATTTGAGATTTTTATTAAAGTGTATTGCCTAGTTCATTTGGTTTCTTATTTACTCCACAACAGAGCTCAAATTTCAGCTGTTTACATTCACTTTGTATACATGTACATACCTTTACCCTGATTCATTACCAAATATCTTTATAAAAATGTTTTATTACTGTCATATCTCAATGTTGAACAGAAGTAGGAGCAGTGAGTGAACACTTTGCTAAACAATCCTGACAATAGAGGTAATAATAACACTTATAGCAAATAGCTCTTATTTCCAATCTGTTGATCACTTCAAAAGGAACTTGCAACAAATACAGATTTCAATAATCCCAGTCCACTGCTGATATCCTAACTGTAATTACTCACAAAATTAGTGAGGCATTTAACAAATGTATCTCAAGCATAATCATAATAGATATTTCAAGGCCTTTGACAGGTTCAGCATAAAGAGTTACTCTCTGTCTGTGGAATTACAGGAAGAATCTTGTTAGTTATAAAGTCCTTACTGAAGATAGTTGCTAACAGCATCCTCAAGACCCAAGCAAGCAATGCAGACATTCCTCCAAGGCTCACTTCTCAGTTCAACCTCTTCTTACTTTTACATAAATTATCTGCCTAAGAGTATATATATATATATATATATATATATATATATATACACACACACACACAATGGTATATGGGTGCACCTCTAAAAACTGAGAGGACCAAAGCTTAGCAGTTCAACTTTTTTCTAACCTAAATCTAATAAGCACATGAGCACATTCAATGCCTTAAAAATCAAATTAGTGACATTCCACCACTGCTGATCAGACCCAGAACTTTCCCTAATCAAGATGAACAGATGTTCTCTCAAGGAGACTCCATGCCTTGAATGCTAATTGGGACTCAAATTTCAAGTGGAATTTATCTATACAATCCACTGCTAAGGATTCTGCAAGACTGGTCAGTTTACTATACTGCTCCAGCAAGTATCTGCCACCTCCTGCTATCCTCTACCTTTACAAAAACCAGATCAGACCAAAGATGAAATACTGCTGCGATACACAAGTAGAAGCTGCTGAGTCTTTTCTTTCCCACTCTTGATAATGTCCAAAAGAATCTCTGGGGGATGAATTATTTGCCACTGTATAAACCCCTTTCTCAACAAATAAGATGTCACAAGCACCTCACTGCTCAGATAAACTACATTTCTCAGTTTTATCTGTCTTAACATTCATGGCTAACTCTTCATGCTATGCCCATTGTAGGAAACCATTCACTTTATATTTCTTTAGGGAGACATAAGTTCCACCCAAGCAGCTTCTTCCTAGTAACCACTGCCTTGAATGTTACAATCTTGACCTGTTCAAGTTTAGGGTTAACCGTTATCTTCCTCATGTATCTGTATAAGCTGTGCCTCTTTCTCTGTAACTGAAGTGACCCTTGGCTCTCATACAGGCTGAACAAAAAAAAAAAAATCTGAATACACTTCATTATTTCAATTATTTCATGACGCCACATAAATTTTCTGTAAGTGAAAAATGTTCAATATGCTAAAACTTTGTGAGATGAGAGCCATTCCTAAAACACTTTTGGTGCTGGATAAGAAAAAAATATTTTAAGACTGTATAATGAACTTGAAACATTATTTTCTTTTATACATAATGGTTATCAAATTAACTTTTCAGAATTCTAACATCATTGTCTATTTATTTAATTAAAAAGAATTGTTGAAAGCATTAAAGCAAATAAAAAACAGCTTATGTACCATAGTTAGAAAACAAGAAAAACTTAAAATCTTAAGGAAATGTTTGATAATGCAGTATTTTTTTTAAACAATTCATTTTTTTTTTAAATTTCTCATGACAATCAACATTAAGTGGGTACATGTATCCAAGTGGACATCTCATTTTTTTTTAATGTGAAATTAATGTCTACTGGCCTAGAGATCAAATGTCCCATTAAAGTAAATTGGCCTCCTGACCAACTTGTATTCCATTTCTAATCTGGAAAAACATTTTCAAATTCAGTGTGCTTTATCACTGAGCCATAGCAAGCCATCATAACAAGGCAAAGTTCAATCACTGTATACAAGAAATGTCTTTTGTTGAGAACCTTTGATGTAGATATCAGCTAGCTTTACTAGAGGCACATTTTCATTGATGAGACTCAATCTTTAGGCTAGGAGACATTTATTTCACTGTTCAAAAAAAAAAATCCCAGATGTTTACTCATATGTATACACAGAGTGCAATGGGTAAATTGTCACCATTTTATATTTTTTATTTTGCGCATGTGTGTTATTTGTTTTTGTCCACTGCACAGTAATCAGTTGGGCACCATGACGCAATTCACTCTACCAAAAATTGGGAACAGGATAGAGCCTTTAGGAACACCCACATTCATATGATAGGACCTGGAAGCATGTCCATTCAGTACAACCTTCATTACACGATTCAATAGGAACAATTTGATTAAGTCAAATCCAAAGGCTACTGGCGGCTCTGCAAAAGTATGCTAAACAGCAGCAAACCTTCTATCCTTCCTTTAATCAATAAATATGAGGTCCTCACAGCTACAGCAGACAAGGCTAAGTGCTTTGCTCACAGATTCCTCTAACTCCTCACTTAATTCATCTAGGATATTCACACCCTACTTCCCACCTAGAACTGAGGCTCAACTGAATGACGTTTGCATTGCCCCTGCACTTGTCTCTAAAATAATTTGAAAACTTGGCTTCCATAAGGCGAGTGGAGGTGACAGAACCCCAGTCATTGTCTTAAAGAAATGTACCCCCTGAACTCTCCTGTCCTCTCCAAACTTTACAACTACTGTCTTTCTGCTGCTCGCTTTCCTGTCTGCTGAAAGTCCTCCCCATGATTCCTGCTTTTAAGAACTCAGAAGAACCCTCACACCCCTTCAATTATGCTGAAGTGGTTCAGCATCTTATAAACCATCACCTATTCTCTGACAGACAGCATGGCTTCTGCTTTGCCAGGTCTATTGCTAAAAGGCTAACGAACACCACTGAGTACATATACCAGGTTCTTGATAAGAACAGCCAAGCTTGTAATGACTTTATTCCAATATTTCCAGGTTACCAAATAAAATCCCATCTGAGAAATAATCAAGCATATACTGGCCAAAGTAAAAAAGATAATAAATATGAAGAAATTACAAGAAACCCTTGATTATTGTGGCTAATGTATACCCTGGTCAGTCAGTTAAGTGCCATACGTGAAACACGCTTGGGCGATCATGTCTCGAAAGAGACATGACTGACTGGGCAGAAGATTATCCCGCATTAGGTTGCCATTGCTTTCTGCGGTAGACTGATTGCCGACCAAGGCTATAGAACCCAATCTGTCCTGCTATTTAACCCATAACTGGAGGGAAGAGATGTATTAATACCTTTCCCAAGGGTATTTGTGCATAAGTGAATGCAATGGATTTAATTCGATTACTATGATTAAATTGAATATTTTACCACACTAATTGAGTATTATGTATGCACTAATCAAATTTTGGTATATAAAAATTTTAAATGTACTAATCAAGGGATGTTTGAACTATTAAATAATCTAATTTTATTAGTAAACATTAAATGCTGATTTATCAGACTTCTTAAGAATTCTTTAAACGTTATTTAAATCTGAGTCAGACTTGGCTAATCCAGATAAATAAATGCATCAAGATAGAAAGGATTTATTTCTCCCTCTGTTCTTATTTTCAATTACTATGCTCCATCTTATCTTCAGTTGAGTGGTTCGTTTGTTCTTTTATTTTCCAGAAATATCTAGACAGTATCTATCCTAAGGATGTTGCACATCTCCTGGATAATCTATCTGCTAACTTTTCCCAGTTCTTAAAGTTTAGTAGGTCCTGGCCTTCTCTTGAAATCTGCCTTGAGGTATTTTAGTGAACTGAAAGTATCCTTTATTCAGTATTTCTCAGGTGAGGTATTATATCAATTTACACTATTTATATTATTCAGACTGTTGTCCTTATTTTTATTGACATTTTCATTAATCGACCATTGTACACTCCAGTCTTTTTCAGATAATATACATTGGAATTAGAAACCAGACTCCTTATTTTGGTGTTTAGGTACCTCCACTCAATTAACAAAAAAGCAGCATAGCATGATATTAAAAGGGCTCAATCTTAATAAAAACAAAGTTTTATGATCAAAAAGAGGAAAGATCAAACTCCTAACACGTTTGAAATTTCAGTTAAAATTTTTTTTTGTTTTCTTCAGCAATTCATGCTGTGTTTACATAACGTGTCTATTAGGGAAAACATAATATTATGCAAGTCATTTTTTGGCATTGAAAGATATTAATTTGAAAATTCTTGCAAAAATCAACTAATTGTCTGATTTTAATAAAACTTTCAGAACTTATTCACAAATGAATTAAATTATTTGTGCATTTATTATTTTTAGAAAATCTTGGTAAAAAAATTTTTTTGCATCTGTTAATCCCCCCTATTTCTCTAGCATAATTCTGAAAACCTGCTCCAAATAGTAAAATCAAAAATGCATTAAAACGACACTATTTTTAATGTAGATAAACTTAATTGATTTTGTAAATAATGTAATTTTAGGATATCATATTCTGAAGAAGAAAAAAATTCAATGAACAATAAATTTTATAAGAATTGTTTTCCTTTGTTTTTTTTGTTTTTTTTGCTAATTAAAGTTTTAAACCTCTTTTGAATTTCTCCTAGTTACTCAGTGTCTGATTATTAATTCGTTAAAAATAGACTATTTACAAATCAAGAACTCAAAAGCTTAATGCAAATAATTTAGAATTAAGATTTTTAATATAATATCTAAATTTATTTTATAATATTAAACTGCACATTTTCTTTTACTATAGAAACTTATGAGACTTATTAAAAGGTCACATGTTTCAAGGGTTGTTTCCCTTATGATATGTTAAACTGTGTTATGTCAACTTCTGGTCGCCATACTTCCACATTGATTGATAATGGGGGCGGTCATTGCCTACTTGAAAAAATGAATCAGACCTGTGATTAAGAAAAATTTTTATTCTAAATTTCATGCCATAAACAATATTTCTTTCAAATTAAATTAATTTAACTTTAAATTTGCTAATTTTCCAAAAAGAATGAGTGAGAGATGTATACCTTATTTTTGCAAGATTTTTAAAACCAAGAATTAAATGTGTCAATCACTCAAAAAATGGCTGAAAAATTGAAATTTTTTTAAAAAATCTCAAAATTTTAGATTCCAATAAATATAATTTCTGTTTGAAATTACACCAAACTATTTTGTTTAGTAGAAATAGTAAATTTAATCATTTAACTTTCAATTAAACTAAAATTAAAGTTTCAAGAAAAAGTTTTTGTTTTGAAAAATTCAATTTAAAACTTAGGTATCAAAAATGGAGTGGAGGTACCTACTGTAGATTGTTCTAATTCCACATGTCATGTCTTTTTTCAGACATCTAAGTTTCAATCCAAGGACACATGGCCAAGTAGATGTAAGCATTAAGTAATCCAAAATTTCATTTGACCTAAAGAGTTATGAGTTCAATACTTGGCCACAACAGAGAAGAACAAAAACTTGGAGAGTTGAGTTACTAAAGGGAATTAACTAAAACTGGGATATCTGAAAAAAAGGCATGTATTAGAACAATCTAACTCTGTAAACTAAATAAAGGGTTTGGGCTGAAATGTGTGTGACCTGAAGAAGGCTTGAGCACACAACGTCTGAAACGTCATGAAATTGGCAATAATGTTTGATGACGACAACACCTCAAAAAATGTAAATAGTTTAAATAATATTGCTATTTTTCTAGCATCAGCATTAATTCTATTGATTTAATGATCAAGTGCTTTCTTGTAAATTTATGTTTGTTTTCACAACCAAATATGGAGAGTACTATTAATTGGAAAGTGTTGAGAGGTTTTTCTACAAGTACAGTACAAGCTTGTAATTGTAAAAAACCAGAAAATTGCTGACTTTTAAATGGGCAATGTCTAACTGACAATACTGAATACAAAGCTAAAGCTTGAAGAATCACAATGATGAAATTTATTGGTTTGACTGAGGGTATCGCAATCATATAACATCATTCATATTGAATAAGTATCTTAATAGCAGTGATCTGTCTAGATATATCTGTAAAATAAAAGTTATGGTTCACATATCAATGTGAGTAGCAGTAGTCATAACAACAGTTCTGCATGTTTTCTGTGTCAATAGGCTATTTTTTTGTTTTACTTCTTGGTTTCTTCATTTGCACATGATACTACATCTCCCTGAATCAGTATTACACCTCCCTTGTTTTTTCTCTTACTACTCCTAATTATTCGTGTTTTGTACTGTCCTTCCTCTTCTCTCTCACATTTTCTCTTTAATGGTGGTCTCAGTCTCTCTTCATTTTCCTTCTCATCTTTGTCCATCTCATTCTCACCTCCTTCCATTTCCTGTTCTGTTCCGTTTTTATAACTTTCTTCCTCTTCTTGTCCTTCACTTCCATTTCCACATCCTCCTACTCATCTCTGCTTCTGAATTGATCTGCATGTGCCAGTATATGTTACTCTTGTTCCTGATCTTCCTTTTCCACATCCTCCAGCTCATCTCTGTGTCTGAATTGATCTTCATGTGCCAGTATATTTTGTCTCTTCTCCAATATATCCGTGTTGTGACCGTTTTGTATCAGGAAATTTGCTTCTTCTGGATTCATCTCTTTATTCTTTCTATACCACACCTTTTCTCTTAACTGTGTTGCAAAGGACATAGTTATGGAGGCTCTGATTTGTCTTCTCATTAATGCCAACAGGCTTAGTTTTCCTTCCTGCATGTGGAATAGATCTGTAACTAAGAAGCATTTTTGGTAAATACGCTTCTATATTTTCTGTAAGTGGTGAGAAGGCTTTTAATCCCATTTTCAGGGTTTGTACCATTCTTTCCACAATGCCATTAGACTGTAGGTGATATGGTGTGATCTTGTATGGGATGTATCTAATTTATTTTAATCATGCATATAAATTCTTGTAAAATTTGGGTTCATTGTCAGTGACTAGTATGTATTTTATTGTAGTGACTTTTCTGTCTTTTACTGACAACTTGTAGCCATCCTGAATATGAGTCCACTAATACTAAGAATAAACCTCTATCTCTGATATGTGTATGATCCATGTAGAGCCTAACCCATGGCTCTGCTTGCTTGTGCCATGAGTGAATTTTTGCTTGCTTTAAAGTTCTTTATTTCCACACATTTTCAACATCTCTTAACATATTCCTCTACATCTTTTGAATCTCCTGGCCCACATACTTGCAACTTTAGTCTTCTTTATGTTGCTATTATGCCACAATGTACGTTATTATGTACTCCTTTTAGTATGTCTCATCTCAGTATTTGTGGAGCTACTATTACATCTCCATTGAACATAATGCCATTTTCTATAGTTGGTTTGTGCTTTTGTTTCCTTCTATCACTGAACAATTACTCCAAATATTATTTTTATTCTATTATTCTGCTAAATATTAGGTCTTGCTTTATTCTTATTTTGAGTCTATTTAGAGGAAGAACATCTGTTTTGACCCAGTGTATTATTTTATCTTCAGCAATTTTTTTGTCTTTCTTGTTTCATTCTTGAACTGCATCTACATGAGAAATAGTGCTTCCTTTTATAAATACTGTTGCCCATCTTAAAATCCTCGAATGATGTGACTTTTGGCAATTCTTTTTAGTTTCTGCTAACATTAACCTTCTTAATATGTACATGATTTGGTGTTTTTCTTGTGATAGAACGGCAGCAATCACCTTCTCACTTGCGTCTGTGGTTAACATTGTTTCTTTTTGGGGATCAAAAAATTTTATTATTAGTTTGCTCCTCAGAATATTCAATAATTTGCTTCTGTGTCAACTGAAATTTTTTTTTTTTTGAAAATGTTTTTTTTGTTGCTGTATCTTGGAATATATTTATTGTAAATATTTATCAGCTCCAAAAAGGATTCTAATTATTTTATTTGTTGGAGCAGCTATTTCTGTTATTTTCTTTGTTAGTCTATGATCAGGTGATATGCCTTCTTTTGATATCCTAAATGTGATATCTTCTTACAGTCAAAATTATATTTCTCTTTGTTTGTGGTCAAGCCTGCCTTTTTTAATCTCATCAAAATTTGCTGGTTTCATATTTTATCTCTTCTTTAGTTCTCACCCCTAGGCTTACGGCCTATCATATTGAATACACCGGTTCTCGCTCGATCACCGAAGCTAAGCAACGTTGAGCCAGGTTAGTACTTAGATGGGTGACTGCTTGGGAATACCAGGTGCTGTAAGCATATAATGACAGATGTGCGTTGTGGTGCAGTGGATATCAGCTCGGAAAAAGAAATCGGTGAGCCGAGTTTGAATTCCAGTTGAATACCCTGCATTCACTTAAGCACTGGTACCCTTGGGAAAGGTATTAATCCGTCCATTCCCTCCAGTTATGGGTTAAATAACAAGGGTAGGACTTGGAGACCCTGCTCTTAAAAACAAATCCCAATGAATCGTGAAAAAGAAAAATGTAAAAATAAAAAACCTTACCCAAAATTATTGGTTATGACCTTAAATGATCCCATAAGGATTGATAAGTCGTTAAGCCTCAAAAACAAACTCAGTATTAGACATTCTTTCATATATATGAAAGAAAGAAAGAATAATACTAAAATATATATATATATATATATGACAATATTTATCTTCCATTTTAGGCATTTTAATTGATTTTGATAGATTTTTTTTTTTTTGTTTTATTCATGAAACATTAATCTTAGCCTCTCAAAATACAGTGTATATACAAACTTCAACATTCATACAAGAGTAATAGTTAGATCTTGCCCTTGTTTGCTACAGGATCAACTGGCACTTTCAACAAAAGTTTTAAAAAATAGATTCTTGAGATAATAATCAATATTGATTGCCTGCAAAACAGAAAAACAAAGGCAGAATTCCAAAAAAAGTCTAAAAATCTACCAAGAATGATTCAGCTATCCAAACGATCCTTCATCTAAAGTCATCAGGAGATACAAAAAGTCAGTCACTGTGTAAAGCTAAAAGTTCTTTGGTTATTATATATATATTACCCCAAGGTTATCAAAACAAGTTTGATTAAATTTTGTAGAGAGAGTAATAAATAAATAACAAAATAATAAAAGGGAAAAAATAACAAGACCAATATTTTATCAGCTCTAAAAATAGACAGATAATATAAATTGCCAGGCAAATCAACCCATACTTCAACCAAAACAATCAAAAAAGCTTTCAAAACCAGGATGTAAAAAAATTTTTTAAAAATTTTTAAAAAAATGAAAAAAAATAAAAAGGAGACCAAAATTTAACCATTTCTAAAATCAGTTCTATTAACCAATCAGAATGCTTTCACAACCAGAATATAAAGCTACAAACAAATGAGAGGCAGTGCACACTTTCTGAAGTGGGTCTATAGATGTATTTATAAGCAGGTGGAAAATTAACCAAAGTTACATTCAATAGACTTTCTCCATTCTCTGATGCTGCGATAATTGTAAAATACCCAGACACAAAATATGACATTTGCATGACAAGCTGGTGACCTTAAAAGACTAAACTGTTCTTGCTACAAGGAAAACAAACATACCTTTCTTCATCACATTGTCAAGCAGCAACTACTACATTTATATATATATATATATATATATATACACACACACTTCCTCCCACTCTCTCTCATATGCACCAAGACTTTTACATTTTAACTTTCACCATATAACTTCTCTTTTATTATATTGTGTTATGTAAAGATTTACTTGTATTTATTTTACTCTGTACATTTTCTTTTAATTATTGCACAAGGCTAATATACACCTATATATGGTGGAAAGAGGTGTTATAAAATAAACCACTCATTCATAACTGATAACCTCCTAACCACTGTAACATAACCAACAAGGAATGTCTGTTAAATTTTCTATTTTTTTTTAAATTTTTGATTAAGTAAAAATATAATAAAAAAATTATATAGACAGTTTGTCAGTTAAAACAAACTTTTTGGGATGAATACTTACTGCCTAAATTATAACCCAAGGTTACATATGTGTGTGTGTGTGTGTGTGTGTGTGTATGATAAATATATTATGGTCTCATTACAATTGAGCTCTTTAAAGAGGAAAATTTAAAACAATTTATGCATTACTCTTCTGCAGTGAACCGAGATTCTTTCGATGATTGGCGTGTGTATACACCGTTTATATACAACACGCTAAAATTTGCCTTCTCTGATTCTATACACCTATGGCTTAAGGGTTAGCAACTCTGACACCAAATAGGTCAAGTTTCAATCCTAGCCAGAAGCAAGTGGATGTCTAGCCACACTGATGAACTGTGATACAGCAAAACAGGCTTATATATGGATGACATGTGTGTGTGTGTGTGTATATATATATATATATATATATATATATATACACACACACACACACAGTGTGTGTGTGTGTCAATAATATTAGTTATGGCCCCTGTTTTGTAATAACCAAAGACAGTGATAAAATGCAAAAAATAGATGTTGACAAATGCAAAATGCAAAGCTGACCATTTTTCTCAAATGTATAACTACCATCAATTTCTGGTCATGGCAGGAACCAGTACTTAAATTCCTCTTCACTAAAGACAGATGACATATTGAATTTATGTAGATACTGAAAAATCAGCTGATATGCAAATTGGGCATTGTATGCTTTTAGATAGAATCTTAGTGATTTTGTTATAACAGGAAGTTTGTAGAATTTCAAAATTATCTACAATGTCAATTTTTTTTTTTTTTTTTTTTATTTTTTTTTTTTTTTTTTTTTTTTTTTTTTTTTTTTTTTTTTTTTTTTTTATATAATCATTCCCCCCCCCCCAAGCACTACCACTGGTGCACAAGGCATTACAGTAGGAAAAAACAACAAGGTACAGGGGATATTGAAGAAAGGATAAGAGAAGGATTGGAATCAAGGAGAAAGAAAATAACAATTGATATTGCATTTAAGCTTTTGGAGATTGTAGCTATCAGGGAAGTTAGCAAATGGAAGGGAGTTTCATAATTGAAAAATGAAGGAAAAAAAAAAGAAACTGATAGAGTGAAAGAAGTGGTTACATTTAACTATTTTGATGATGCCAATCTAGTAGTACACGTAAATACTCATGGTCAGAGAACCAGGAAAAAAAAGCTAGTCAGAGTAGTTGCCATGAAAATACTTGTAGAAAAGACAGACTGAAAATAATAAAACCTTATTTCACTAATTTCCCAAGACTACAATGAACAATGCTAATATCTGCTGCAAGCAATAGGTTTGGTCAAGACAACTTCAACACTGCAGATAGGCTGGAATAAACCATGTTGATGTACTCTCCTTGTTATCTCTCAAATTAAGATTGTGGCAACTTGATTCAAGCTTTTTATATACAAAGATGTGCATTGTGGTGGTATAGTGGATATCAGCTCGGAATGAGAAATTGGGGAGCTGAGTTCAAATCTGAGTTGAATTTGTTGCATTCACATACATGCAGACACCCTTGGGAAAGATATGAATCTTTCTCTATGGGTTAAATAAGAGGCAGATTGGGTTTTATAGCCTTGGTTGGTAACCAGTCTACTACAGAAAGTAATAGCAATATACTATTTCACTTAGTCAAGACTAACTCCTCCCCTTATTTTGAACATGCTGTTATGCATTAAAAATAAATCATTAGGAAATGAGTTAATCAATAACACCTGATAATATCGAAAGTTTGAAACCCTGGTAGCGTAATCAGCTGATCTTCCTAATTTTAATGTTTAAAAGGTCTGCATATTAATTTTTTTATTTTTTATTTAAATGTGTATTGCGCATTCTTTGATACAAATATTTACTAGTCAAATTTGGCTCTGATCAATAACTGCTTAATAATTATAATTTATATAACTCCTTTCAGGTGAGTTTCAATTACTTTCCAGTAATTTCTTTATATATATATATATATATATAAAAGTGTATATTTTGGCAGCAATCTTTCATTTAAACATGTTTTGTTAAAAACAATCAACAAGGAGGATTTTATTAATCTTTTTGATAATATATATATATGGGAGGAGAAGAACCAAAATAAATGCCACTTACAATTTTACATACAAAACAAGAATGCTTAACTTTCATTTTTTTTAAAATGTTATCACCTGTTGTATCAAGATGCATTAAGCATTCTCTTGCTTCAGTTTTTAAACACTACTCTTTTCAAATATGACTCCAGTGTATCAATATTAGATTTGTAAGGAAAGGAACTAAGTTGTATGATCTTAGATGTTAATTTAACAAAAGGGACTCTGGAGGTAGTGTACCTTCAATAAATCTTTGCCCTGATAAATTATTTTCACTCTTAATTAAAACAGCGTTTTTTAAGATGAGTTCTGGTTAATCTGATAATAAACAACTAATGCACTGAGTATCTTTTTATGTAATTTCTTTTGAATTATTTCATCTCAAGTAAGGCAAGATCACCACTAGTGTGCAGGGGGTTACAGTGAGAGAAAAGACTGGGTACAGGGGGAGTCAAAGAAAGGATAACATGAATAGGATTCAAGAAGATATGGCAATTAATGTTGCATTTAAATTTCTGGAGACTGTAGCTATCAGGAAGCAAGTAAGTGAAAGGGAGTTCCACATGTGGGAAGTGCAAGAAAAGAAACTGTTAGAATAAAAGAAGTGTACAAAATTTAACTATTTTAACAGTAGAAGGGTGGGACCTAGATGCCAATCTAGTAGTAGTAGGCTTAAATTCCTGTGGACTGGGCACCAGGTAAAAAAAGCTTGTCAGATAAGTTGCCATGAAAATATTTGTAGAAAAGACACAGGGAAACCACATTACATTGATGAGAATGTGACTGACAACTCGATACCAAATCAGGATTGATTACATTGCAGATCCTACTGTGGATTTTGTTTATAACCTCAAGATGAATAACAAGAGCATCCAACCAGACATGGCAATAGTATTTAATGAACAGACAATTGGAAGATTTATAAATGTGAAAGATGCATTCTGATAAGAAAAAATTCAGTTGCTAACTATTAGTGTGATATATAGAGTTGTTGTATGTGCAAAAATTCAAACTTCCTTAGATCATATGGCCATTTCAACAAATGGAATTTGCTTCATTAGCATTCTTAAATATTATGAAAAATACAACTATTTGTTTTAGTGTGTGTGGATAAAATCAACAGAAGTAATTATAACCAAAAAAAAGCGTAGTAAAAAGAAAGGAAGGAAAAAAGAAAAGAAGGAAAGGAAGAAAGTGAAAAATATGTTAGATGAGCAAAAAGGAAAAAATGCTGGTACAGATGGTGGGGAGAGTTAGATACATTAAAAAAGATAAAAAATGCATACAGAAAGAAAAGATGCAAGCTTCGCCCGGCTTTGTTGATTTTTTTTCAAATTTTTTTCCATTTAAAACTAAAACAGAGCCTTACTATTATTAAGATCAAAATAATTTACCTCAGGAACTAAAAGGAAAAGACCAGAATTGAATTTATTATATAAGTAAATAATATAAGTAAATGACATACCTAAAGGAAAAAAAAAAAACACTATAATATGAAAATTAAAATTTAGATAAAATGTAAAATAAATTGAAAATGAATTCAAGATGGCATCAACACTTAAGTAATACTTCTGAAATAAATAAATTTTTAATTAGACAAATAAATTAATTTGTAATATCAATAAATTTTTTTATATATATATATATAATTAATCTCAAGTTATATTACTGATAAGAGGGGCAGGGAAACCCCTAACTAAAGTAATTTAAAAAAATTAAGATTAGAAACTAAATAAAATAAAATTAGAATTATGACTGCATTATACTAAACCAAATATGTTAATTTTTCACTTAAAAAAACTAAAAATTAAAAATATATTAAAAAAAAAACAAATATATAAAAAATATAGAACTGGAATAGAATTTTTTTTAAATACATTAAACCCTCCGGCAGAATCAATTTTCATATTTTATTTTTAATAATTAATAGGATCTCTTTTAGGACTTTACCATCATGCTGCTTCTTTTCAAATTAAATATAAATAGAGAGAGAGAAAGAGAGGGAAGGAATTTTTTCAAGTTACTTGAAAAAAAAGTAAGTGATTACTTACCATCATTAGATATATATAAAACATTTTGTTCAATGGTTCCAGTGGATTGAACATCTTCACAAGAAATAACCCAGCAGTCTCCAGGACCTTCAAACATAGCAGCTTTTCTGGCCTCAGAATTGTTATCAAATTGGGAGGCTTCTGTTGGCTGGAAGTATTTCAATTCTACTGCAGCATTCACAAGACTTTGATGAGCCAAAGTGATTATGTGCTTCACCTAAAAGCAAACAAATGAAGAGAGTAACATCACTAAATGATTATCATTTCAATACATTTCAAATCTACTAGTGTTTGCAGCGTACCTCATCACAAGAGTTATTATACATTTGGAAAATAATTATTTCTTTGTTAGATTATAAGAAAAATTCTTTTAACTGTATGCTTAGAAACAAATAATTGACCATTGGGAGTTACAAACTTTTTTTTCTTTTTTTTTTTTTATTTGTGGTCACTATTAGAATTTACACAGTTGTTGCTAACAATCCAGGTATGAATTTATTCTGTCATAATAAAACCAAGAGTTACAAAAGTTGACAAACACCTGAAGAACATTTTCGACCTAGCTAGTATATAACTATATCTCAGAAATAGTAGCACTTAGTAAAGGAAAGATCAAATGAAGAGTGAGTAGAAAAGTATCAGTTTGTGCCAGATTGTTTGCATTGTGGATCTTCGTTGCCAATTTGCTGTGGCAAATCTTTGCTGCCAGTTTGTTTTAGAGCTGTTGTGTTGAAACTTTACCCCAATGTTGTAGTGACCGGTTTGGCCGGAAGTAAGACATGAAAAACAGAAGGTACGTTCAAAACAGTATATTAGTATACCAAGAACATATGAACAAAGGTAAGTGTTAGTAATAAGTAAATAGAAATAAGCAAGTCCGAGCTGTATAATTACGCAGCTTATTGTCTGAATCGTAACTGGCTTTAACTGTGCACTAGCTGTCCTTTACTGCCATACTTAACTGCCTCTGGAAGACATGCAGGTAGTTTTATATAGTAAGAGGAAGAGTCCATTCCTTGTAGAAGAGGCACTATAACAGTTTATGAAGTTTTATATATGGAAAAATTATCCAGTCCTAGTACCACTCCAGAATGTAGTTCACACCTCCTGTCATGCTTTATCTTTATAAGAGCAAGATCAGACTCAAAATGCACATTCAGATCAAACTTGTGGGAAAAAAAAACTCTCAAATGCATGATTTTACTGTTTTTATTTGAGTGCTTTCAACAATCATCATTATCAAAAACTAAATGTTGATAAAATCTCAGGCCCTTTTGGATATTGCCTCTACTAATAATGAAAAAACATTAAACTCTTACATTGATCACACAAGTATCACTCTCTCTCTCTCTCAAATGTTAACTTGTCATTTATCAAAACATTGTGCAACAAATATATCACAGACAAACAAAATACAACAATTAACATAAAACAATTTCCGGTAGCAGTATTCAGGGTAAAAGATGATTCCAAATACTCAAAGCTATTATTATACAAAACAAACAACCTGCATAAAAATATCTTTAGCCATGCTGTGGTGTTGGTTTGTTCCAAGATAACAACACCCACCTCTGTATCATATGTAGGTAACATGAAACTGGTTCCAATAACACTTGGCCATCTTTCAGATGTTCCATTGGCCCATACTTTTCAGATGGAAACCCCATTAAACATGCATGACATATTTTCAAACCTCATTAAATTCTCTGCAATCCTTTTCCAATAAATACAATTCAGTAACAGATCAAAAATGGAATATCCCAAGATGTGAGCTATGAATTGGAGAATATGAATTTAAATATCTAGGAAGTATTCTAACGGAGGATGAAATATGTGACACCTTAATTTGAAGGTGGATTGGAACAATGAAAGACGTGTTCTAAAAGCTAAGCAAAGTATTAGAAAATAGAAAAATTTCATTAGAAATAAAGAAAGAGCACTGAACCATTATATAATATCAGTCCTCCCATATGGCTGTGAATACTGGAAATCTCACAGATGAGGAAGTTACTTCAGGCAACAGAAATGTAGTTCTACAGATTAATACTAAGAATAACATGGACTGAACATGAAATGAGGAAGTTTTAAGAAAAACAAACAGAAAGAGTACTTCTACTTAGAATCAGAAATACATAATTGAAATTTCTATAACAGATAATGAGGACATTGAGAATTTAACACTCCCAGGAGTTGAAAACAAAAGGAACAGAGCAAAGCTGCAAGTAACCTACCAAACAAGTTTATGTAATTGGAACCGAGCAGGATGGTGAAAAGTTAGTCAGTTAAGTGTCATACGTGATACACGCTTAGGCGATCATGTCTCTTTCGAGACATGACTGACTGGGCAGAAGATTATCCCGTAGTAGGTTGCCATTGCTTTCTGCGATAGACTGGTTGCCAATCAAGGCTATAGAACCCAATCTGTCCTGTTATTTAACCCATAACTGGAAGGAATAGATTAATACCTTTCCCAAGGGTATTTGCGCATAAGTGAATGCAATGAATTCAGCTCCCCGATTTCTTGTTCTGAGCCGATATCCAATGCACCACAATGCACATAGTGAAAAGACAGACCTTATTAATAGCTACAAAGAATAAGAAGTTGTGGAGAGTTATGATCACACACATCCTGATGAAGAGTGGACAGACTTGGAATATACCTGGATAGATATATCCATGTGATGAATAAAATATACCTATTAACACATTACAAATGTTACAACATAGCTTGCTTTAATTATCTTGTTTCAATTTATTTATATATGTATTTTTTTTAATTATTGTGGCTGTGTTCATAGCTGATACTGTTGAGTGTTTGTTTTTTTTTTATTAATAATTCTTCCATGTGCTAACCATGTTGGAATATAAAACATTCCTATGAGACTACATGCATGTACAAAACAATTTATATTTTCTGTTATAAGTAAAATAAAATTCACCCTTGATAAGAGCTAAAAGTATAGCTGAAAGTGCTTGGAAAAATAAAACATTCAGAGAATTTTTGCATAATTTAAGTTCTGAAAAGATCACATGAAAAATTATATAAAATTTTAACCATAGAACCTTGTCTGTCATTTTTAATCAAACTGTTTTTATTTATATATATATATATATAAATTGGGTGTGTTAGGGTAGCAATCTTTCATTTACACAAGTTTGGCAAAAAAGCAACAAAAGTTCTTTAAGAATTTTTAATTTATTTTTTAAAGTTTGGTATCATTTTCCTGATTTGTGATATATATTTGAGTTTAAAATGTTCAATGTCTGTGTATTTTTGTCTTTCATAAGCCATTATTAAAGAGTTTAGAAAGACAAAATGACATGATGTGATATAATATTCGAAAAATAAAACAAAAACAAAATTGCCATTAAGAATTCCATTACAATATTGTCATATATATATATATATATATGTATAAACTAGAGAAAAAATAGGTTCAGACAGCATAAATCAGATCAAGATTATTTTCACTCTTTACACATGAAAATTTAGGTGTTAGCGAAAAAATATTTTGAGAACAAAAACGAATGATATCCTCTTTTATTTTGACAGAAATTCTTGGGCAACATTATTTCTTCCTTCATTGTGTGTTGGCATGTAAATGTTATTAGAAGATCCAAAACTCAAACAGCCAAGTACAAAGCTGTTCATAAGAACAGCATGAAGAAATCATGTTGAAGAACAGAAAGCTTGACAGATTGCTCTTGTATGAGTTGAGCCTCTCTGGGGATTAAGTCACTTGAATTCAAAGGAAAAATTATGCAAATTTGGAGAATGAACAAATCCTTTTAGCCTAGGTTAGGAGATTTAATATGTGAGAGATAGTTTGGGCTAATGTTTTACATTTAAAACAGCTGGGGGAAAAAAAAAAATATATATATATATATATATATATATATATATTAATCCTGAAAATTTTAGGGGCTTTGAATACAGTTTCCTGTGTTGCATATGTTTACAAGAACAAAAAAAAAAGTTTTTAATTAACCCATTAAGTTTTTTTCATTTTGACTGAAATAAGTTAATTCAAATTTTAAATCTGGTGACTTTGGAAATAAATACCAACTCTCCTATCATGTGCCAATTTATCTCCAAGAACATATTTCTTTTGCCACAAGGCAGATTCTAAAGCCTACATAATAATTTTATATTTAATGGCTTCTGGTGATCTCAGTGGTCAAAAATGACTATCCATTTCAGCATTTGTGAGATAAAAAAAATTTTGTACTCTATAGTAAACTCAATATCTCATGACATTTGAATATAAATTTCATGTAGTACTACTTCAATTACCTTTGGACAGGAGATGAAAAAATGTATTTGTACAATTCAAAATTCCAGATAATTGACTAACAAAATTTTCAAAAAAGAATGAAGAAAAACTCATTTTCTGAAATAAATTTAACATATCCTCAAATAACATTTTTAAATGCTTTGTTCAAAGTTTAGTCCAGTTTTTTTTTTTTTTATAAAAAAAAAAAATTAAAACAATAATGCATTAATTTTTATGTTTCTGGTTGGCCTTACATTTTTCTACCACTCTTTCATGGTTTAAAGTAGATGTATTAGTAAGAGTAGCTTTTGGTTGGCAACCAACTTAAATATTTGTCAAATATAATCATTGCTGCGTATATTTCTGAGATGAGGTAGTATTTATACTATTTACATTATTCGGACTATTGTCCAAATCTTTGTCGCCATTTCTACAAGGTTTCAGCTGTTGTATGCTCCAGCCTTCTTCAGGTGCTAGAAATTTTTAACCGAACCCTTTAAAGGATTCAGTTTGAAATTTCTAGCACCTGAAGAAGGCCGGAGCATACAATGATGGAAATGTGATACAAATGGCAACAAAGATGAGACAATAGTCCAAATAATGTAAATAGTATAATCATTGCTTTGGTGTTTGAAATTATGTATTAGGGCTGTTAAATTTGAACATGAGCAATATCCTGATAGAGTGAGTTATAAACAGATGACAATGTCTTTCTGGGCAGCATATTAAAATAAAGCTATGTTGACTATGCTTATCTAAATTCTTAAAATATATTGGATAATTTAAAAATATTCATATGATTAGAGTTTATCTCTTCATTTCACATCCTGATAATCAAAGTCCAGAAATTCGAGGTATTGATAATCAAGGAAATACTGTTCTTGTTGATGTTATGGTTTATTTCAGTCTTTAATAAAAAGGTGGAATTACTTGCCTTTGATACAAGTTGGGCCTTAGCAGAAAATATGAACATGAAGTTGAATGACCTCCAACTGCAGACTTTGGCAAATTGTTTGCAGAGGGCAATTTTAATAAAAAGAGGATGACAAAAGAATTTGTTATTAATTATTCATTGACCACTTTTTTGTTGCATCTGTAATTTTCTAACATGATATCTGAACAGACCTTTTTTTTTCTAAAACTTTATCTGGGCACTTGATCATACTTCTTCATACATTGTGGACTAGCACTACAGAATCACAAACAAAAAACTGTACCAAATAGCAGAAACTACATCACTTGAGAACTACCAACAGGAGCAATAACTAAAATGAATAGTACATTAACATGAAGAAAAAATAACACAATCAAGATGTTGACATGCCATTCCACTTCAAACAGAAAAAACCCTCATCAATAGTGGAAAGAGTGATAATAGCTACTGGACTTGAGAAACCTGCTTTCCTAAAACAATGTTTTAATGCTTGGTCAATGAATACCAAATATTTCTTTGTTGAAAAACAGCTAATATTGCCATACATATATATATATATATACATACACACACACATACAGAGAGAGAGAGGGGGGTAGAGCTTGCTGTTCAATCATCACACATCAAAAATGACAAAAGAGTACATTATATACATTGTGTATATCACATGCTAAAATCTGCCTTTCTCCACTAAGCACCCATAGCTCACAGGTGAAATCACTGACTGATGTCAAATCATTCAGGTTTCAATCTAGGCTGGAAGCAATTGGATGTATAACCGTACTAATGAGCTGTGATCCAGCAAAACAGAACTGTCTGTGGGTGACTATATATGTACATTACATAAAAAAATAATGCTACCTATTTTATTATGTTAGCCAATGAAATCTGATGTGGATATCAAGTGCATGGCAGAATAAAGGATTCTGTTTAGAATTCTTAGACTGTTACCTAAAAGAACAGACACAGCAAAAATGTTATATACTGTTTATAAATGGAAATTTTGATCTGGAAGACCAAAAATATTTTAGCAGGTCTGTGATTACCAAATTTCAAAACTGATTAAAAATAATTCAGATTGCACATAATTATATAGATATTCAACCTGTCTTGTATGACCATTGAAAGATATTTAAAAATACTTGAATACTTTAATTACTACAATGTTTGTATGTCTCGTGATTTTCCAGAAAAGAGCTGAATGGACTGCATTTCCATCTGCAATTCTATGACCAAACAAAGAAAAAAAATGACAAAATATGGATTATTTATAACAATGTGGTGCAAAAAAAAAAGAAAAAAAAATAGTCCTAAGTGAAATAAAAAGCTGTTCTACATCTAAAGAAAATGATGCTGTATATCTGATAATATTGGAAAAATAATGTTTATAATAAACTCCTGCAGAATTTTCAGAATGTAAAAAACATTGTACCAACAGCAAAACGTCTATGTGCCATTTATTGAGAGGGTATTATAACTGAAAGTACTGTCTGTCAGTGGTTCAGCTTCAAAAGTGGAAATTGATTTGGAAGACCAAGAACATTTTGACACATCTGCAGTCAATGATGATGATCAACTCAAAACACTAATTAAAATTAATCCAGGTCACATGAGATTAAATCTCACAGAAGCTCCAAATATTTCATATGAGCCTTGTAAAGCATTTAAAAACAATTAGATACATGAATCATTACAATGTTTGGGTGCATCAATAGTTAGATTTAATAAACTGCGTTTCCATTCATGATTCTTTGCTGAAACAAAACAAAAACTACCTAGGTGATTAAAAAATGGATCGTTAACAATAAAGTAGAGCACAAAAGGTCCAGGGAAAAGCAAAATGAGCCACCATTACCCACTCCAAAAGCCAGTCTGCATCCAAAGATCTGATGAAATTTTGAAAAGGATTGTGCATTACAAAATTCTTTCACAAAATCAAACACTGAATTCAGACAACTGCTGATCTAATGATACTGTACTCACTGTATGCTTCTGAGCTTGCATTTTTGGATTACCACTAATTTTGACCATTACAAACTTCAATGTCATCATCCAGAAAGATGCCAAATTCTGGGACGCCAGAAACATGAAGCTGCTTAATGATAGTGAAAGAGTTTAACATTAAATGACGAATAGGTGATTGAATAAACCTATGTACAAATAGTTAAATTTTGTCATTGAAATTTACTGAAAAAAAGGCTACAAACTATTGCTTCAACTCAATAAAGGATCAAAACCTCATGGAGTATTAGGACGAATATATTTGTCTGAACAGAAAGGCATGTAATAAAAAAAAAAGAAACAAGAGAAAGTGAACAAATCAATTGATAAATATGAAAGGAAAAAATATAATCATTTCTCCTGTAAATAAAAATCTATATACATAACAGAATATTTAATATAATTTCAATCAAATCAGACAGTTGGTAATTTATTAGTTGAAATATTTATATAAATGTTTGAAAACTCAAATTAACATCTTAATTTGTTCAGAACTAAAAGGAAGTCTCTGAACAACAGTCTGACTTAGAATAAAAATATTCTACAGTAATTAAATTCTATTTTTCAACACAAACCATTTCTGTTTGTTGAGAAAACAATGTGATAAAATTAAGTTTGTTTCAAAATTGAATAATGGTTACCATTTTTATGACTTTCAGTTTTATCATAAAACATTCTTTCTGGAAAATGAAAACTGTGATATCCAAATAAGTGGAGAGCTGTCCTTTTTCTGCATGGCTAGTTAAATAAAACTCAGTGAAGTGAATAATATATCTAAGTCAGTATCCTTTCTGGACAGAGAAGTTGGTTCTGTATTGCAGTGCTTTTTCCCTGATTGGTTAAACATATGTTGTGCCTAACATAAAGAAACAGTTGTGAACGGATGATTTTTCAGAGCAGCCTACAAACCGAAAACAGTTAATCAGTCTGCGTTAAGACATATGTTCATGTAATACAATCACATAATCATACAGCTTGTCACACAGTTTAAATTTATAACAATCATATGTTCAGTCATAGAAATAGATTCTATCCTTTAGAAATTACATATGTGTGAGTATGCATGTGTGTGTAAAGTTTATAGTTAAAAATTCTAAATGTGAAAATCACAATGCTACATAATTGCATATTTATTTTAAATATATCATTAGACATGAATGTCTAGAAACATGATACATGCATGATGATTGTGTGTGTGTGTATATATATATATATATATATATATATATATGGTAAGTTTGTTATTATAATGGTTTATAAAAAGCATTATATCACTACACAAAATTTTTCCTGTTTTAGAACAATACTGTTCTTCTTCAGGTGATATTTTAAAGTAAGTGGTAAAAATGATTTATTTAGAAAATAAGATGAATTCATGGTTATTTAAAAAATTAGGTAGTGGTAGTTAGAGAATATGCTGTGTCAAAGTTGTTCAATCAAAAGTGAAAATTAGGTTTAACTATGAAGTTGAAGATTTGGGTCATGAAAGCAGAGTAGCCTGATGTCATGGCATGACACTAATTTTGTCTGGGTAAAATACATAGTTGAACCATACATTATTTAAATGGGTAGACAATTTTTAACAGCAGGTTGGATTTCAGGTTTTTTTAAAATTTAATTTTGTACTACCTCATGAGTTAAAGGGACTGGAATGTTTACGTTAGAATTAAATAATTATGGTATACCAAGGTATATTGCAGTTATAAAAACCAAATAAGCATAGTGTCGGTTATTTATTTTAGTAAAATAATTTTTAATTTTTAAGTTGCATTGGGGCATAAATTATAAAGGAAATATTGTAATTAATAAAATTTTAAAGAAAAATATTTTCGATGTTTACATAAAATGATGAATTCATCTCTACAATTCAATAATTATTTTTAGGGAACCTTCAAATTTTCATTTAGGCATAGAACGACTTACAGATTACATCAGATTTTTTAAATGATGAAACATTTTTTACATATAAAAGTTAGAATACAATCTTAGGAAGTGAATATTCAGAATGCATCTCAGAAACATTTTTTTTGCAGAAAACTTTATGAACATAACAGGAACAAAATTATCCATTGACTTCCGCTCATAGTTAATGGCACATGGCCATTCTTGTCAATAACATTAAGTAAAAATTCTCTAAAACATGTAATTATAAATTTCTCTCACCATATTCTCCAGTTCTTCGTACTGTCTCTTGGATTTCTTAAATAAGATTTTTAAATCATTCATCTTCAAAGATTCTTTGGAGAGGGTTATTAAAGTGAAACGTGTTGGATTAGAGATGCTTTTTTTCCTACTTGTTATTTACTTAATCTATTCATGCATACATGTATATAAATATACACATACATATAGCCCATCACTCAATAAATCCCAGGCCTAACTAATAAAACAACAACTTTAGGCAAAATTTGACTTTACTCATCAACATCGTCTCCTTCTAGGGTGATACACTGATTTCAATGCTTCTCTAACAATTCAATACCTTTTTTGTAGAATGATTGTATCTGGCCTCAAAATACACCTCAGTTTTTGACATCACTTTTTCATTGGAGCCAAATCTCTTTCCCTGAAGCATTCTTTTGAGATCTGCAAACAGCCAGTAATTGTTGAGGCCCAAATCTAGAGAATAGGGTGGATGTGGAAGCAATTTGAAATTAAATTCCTCTAGTTTTGCCATCATTGTGAACAACTTATGACACTATTGTGGAGTTATTGTTGAAATAACTAACGAGAAGGCTTGGGAAGAGTGAAATAAAATAATGTATTAACAAAAATACAAATAGTTGTTAAAGCTGAGTCGTATCTCCACTCAGCTACAGGACAAATCAGGTTATGACCTTTTCTGGCTCTGGCTGCTCGGAAGACATAACTTGGTAACCGGACATGACGTCAGGAATAGTCCATTAGTTAATAGACTGACAGGAGTGCCACCCTAACACCCGCCTCCCAAGCTTTACTTTCATAAAAGCTGTTAATTCATCCACTTCTGATTCAATGATGCTCGTTTGTTTTTTGCATGCATGAATCTGTTCCTTCAAAACCAAAATGTTGTTCTGAATATTGCTTCTCTAATGTGTCCACCTGAAATCGAAGACCACAACGTTCTGCCTCTTTGTGCCCGAGGTTTTCATTTAATTGGCCAATCTTGACCTTCACTGCTTGTGCATCAGCAGGACTTTTGGTTTCTTTGCTGGTCGACAAATCCAGTTTCCACGGATTGTCCCCAACCGAAATATCTTCTTGCAATGAGGAAAGTTTATCTTACAAAAGCTGCACATCTTTTTCTAAAGCAGAAATTCTGGAATCCTTGGATTTAAGCATTGCTTGCATTGTGTGAGAATTAGAAAGTAAACTCTTCATTTGGAACTGGGTATTTTTCAGTTGGTTGGACAAGATTCCATTCTTCTCCCTCAACTCATCTATCAGTTGGTCCCACAGTTTAAAATGCTCCAACCAATCTCTACTGAAAAGATTTTCAGATGTTTTATGTACAAACACTTTTTTGGTTGTACCATTTAAAGTTACAGGGAGTGTCAGCTCTCCTTCAAAACTTATTGTTGCCTGTCACTGTTCGAGCTGATTTATTCGTCTTACGCATGGTTGGTTTCTTCAACCTGTCTGTATGTTGATAATTGACAGGTCTGAACCAGAATCCAGCTGTAAATCCACTTTCTTATTGAGGATGTTAACAGTCAAATATTTCCACCCGGTTCTTCTCTGATTCCATGTCAAATCTCGCTTGTCAGACCCTATTATTATTGTCCTTCCTGCAATGTGTTGCTTTATGGCCTTTCCTGCCACACTCATTGCATGTTTTGTTTCTGTAAAAACATCTTATGGACCAATGTTGTCCGCCAAGACGGTTGCATGGACCTGAAGGCGCTTGAGGTTTGGAGATTGAACAGCCACTCTTTGGTTGTGCCTGGTTTTTCTTCCCGTTAACTTTTTCTCACGAGAGTAATCCTTGGGTCTGTAACTAGTTTTTCACACATATGACACACCAGATTCCTCGATGTTTCTTGAATCATTCTTTACAATGACTACACGTTGGCAATCCTTAGCCAACTTCTTGAGAGTAAGCCCTTGTTCGCTTTCAAGTCTAGATAGGACTCGTCTTATCTCTGCATTTTTTGCAGATACGAGACCCTGAGTCATATCTTGTTCTGGTAAGTAATTGAACGTTTCAATGGAATTCCATATGGTATTTTGAGAAAAAGTGGTGCTATCATCACTGTGTTCCATCCTATTCAACACTTTCAAAATCAATTCCTAATGTCTCTTCTGTTGAAGTAGCAATTTCTCATCTTGTTCTTTCCACTGAAGTGTCAATTTCTCCTCCAACATTTGCTGTCGCTGTAGTAGTTGTAGCATTTGATCTTTAAAGCTTTCCTCCATTTTTTGCTGGTGATCCATTTGAGCCCTCAGTAACTGTGTAATAATTGTCTTGAATTCCTCCATATTGGATATCTTCTCCAAGTGAACAAAGAGAAAAAAAAAATTTTAACTTTTTGAAACTGGGAAAAAAAAAAAAAAAAAAAAAAAACAATTCCCGGAGGGGTGAAGAAAAAAAATGTCTTTTTTTGTGTGTGTGTGTGTGTATGCGTGAAGGTTATACTGTCTCACTTGGTTTTTTGAGGTATAAACTTTATAGCAAAGTCAAGTAGTGGTGGTGGTGGGAATTTTTTAAAAAAAATATTTACTGCAAACAAAAATGGCTTCCTAGTCTTTTTAACAAAGAAAAGGAAAAAAAGAGAATATTTGCATAAGTGAAAATTGACTAGCCAGTAAGCAAAAAAAAAACAAAAAAAACTAGTTTCTTTTTCTGTCTTATTAAAAAAAAAAGTTCATTTTCACAACAATTTGCAACAAAAATAAGAAATGTTCTATTTCAAATTTTTTCGTTTGTTTTTTTGTTTTTTTTTTTTGAGAATATCAGACAAAAAAAAATTGCATAAACACAACCTTAGTTAGACTTGGATTTTTAGTTGACTGGAGAAAAATTGGTCAGTTCAATAGAAACGAACAGCGAAAACATGTATTTTCCCCGCTTTTTTTTTTTTTTTTTTTTTCTCTCTCTCTCTCTCTTTCTTTGAAACAGAATTACTTTTCACTTCTGTTCTCAAAACGTGGCGGGGAAGAAAATGCTACTTACAATTTGTCGAATTCTTAATAAATAAATACACTTGCGTTAATGCGTTCGTATTCGTTTTCTTTTGGTTTTTCTTTTTAATCCGACAGTTAATTGTTGCTTAATGGGTCCTATCGTAATCTCTTTCGAAAAGTTGCTGACAACAAAATTTTTTTCCTCGTGTGAAATCGAATTACTTCGTCGCCAATTATTGTGCGACGTTTCTGCTTTTTTTTCCGTGTGCGTTACGAATCCTTCGTCGCCAATTATTGTGGAGTTATTGTTGAAATAAACGAGAAGACTCGGAACAGTGAAATAAAATAATGTATCAACAAAAATACAAATAGTTGTTAAAGCTGAGTCGTATCTCCACTCAGCTACAGGACAAATCATGTTACGACCTTTTCTGGCTCTGGCTGCTCGGAAGACAGAACCTGGTAACCGGACGTGACGTCAGGAATAGTCCATTAAGTCAATAGACTGACAGGGGTACCACCCTAACAGACACGCTCTAAATTGTTGATGTGCTGTTGTTGTTTTTGATCAACTGTGAGCAAACGCGGAACCCACTTTAAAGACAGCTTTCTCATTGACAAATGTTTATGTAAAATGGTGAATACACTGCCTTTTAATATGTTCAACTCCTCTGCTATCTCACACAACTTTAATTTAGGCTCAGCCAAAACGAATTTGTGGACTTTTTCGGTGTTTTCAGAGACAACTGCTGATTTTGGGTGACCTGAGCGTTCAGCATCATTTGTGTCTGTATGAACACATTTAAAGTCAGTATACCACCTCTTAACCATTGTTTCTGATGGAGCAGTGTTCAAATAACACTTATCAAGCCATTACTTTGCTAGAACAGTATTTTTTCCATCAGAAAGCAATGCTTTATCAACACACAAAATTCAAATTTTTCCATTGTTTTGAAAATTTGCAACAGAAGCTTTGATTAAATAACTGTAATTTGTAAACTAATTGTCTGATTGGGCTCAAATTTTGTCACATGCCATTTGAAGGTTAGTAATCATAAAAATCATACAGATTTTTTATTAGTGGTGCCATCAATATGTCAGGCCCGGGACTTATTGAGTGACATATATATATATAGTTAGTGTATCGAGGCAGCAGATAATTTTCTAAACATATACTGTTAAATATAAGAGACAATGAATGTCTATTATGTTTAATCATGAGCCATTCTAAATACTATATTTTGGCTTTAATTTCAGTTGAAAATAAAGACAAAAATTCTCTAACATTTGGATAATTTTTTATTAAGTTGGTTCTAAGCTTTCGGCTCAAATGAGCAATCTTCAGAGAGGTTACAAGGACGTTAACACAAAAACATCCACCATCAGCGATGATTTTATCTTGTGTTGACATAAAACTTAGCTAAGCAACGGCAACAGTTACCAAAAACAGCAAACGCAGTTCACAAATTTGTAATGCAGTTCTATGATGTCACACTGCATGAGAGCTCAAAATTATAACAGGACCATATATTTAAATGCAATGTAATGTGTTATGACCAGATTTAAATTGTGATTTTATTAAGTGTGGGCTATTTGGATTTAATGTAGATGGCCTCCAATATCTGAATGTTCTTTTTACTGTGTGTATGAGTGAGGATTATTGTCTTGTTGACTAAAATCTGTCTGATATTACCTGCATGGTTATGTTTTTCTAAAAAATGTTTAATTGTACTCTGAGCAGAAAGGTGTCAGGTAAGTCTACAGAAGTGCATGGTTGTGAGCCAAAAGCTTAGAACCAACTTAATAAAAAATTATCCAAATGTTGGAGAATTTTTGTCTTTATTTTCAACAGAAATTAAAGCCAAAATACGATGTTTAGAACGGCTCATGATTAAACATAATAGACATTCATTGTCTCTTATATTTAACAGTATATGTTTAGAAAAAAAAAAAAAAAAAAAATATATATATATATATATATATATATATACATGCATACATACACACCTACATATATATATATATATATATATATATATATACACACACACACACACACACACACACACACACACTCTGAATCTAAATTTGATGCCTGCCTGGAATGAACTTCTAGCCATAAATTTTCTCTTCAATTCAGGTTCAGATTTATTGCAGATCACCATTATACACTGATCTCATCTTTGAATCAGTTTTTCTTAAAGTACTTGCATGCTTGGAGTTGTTATGTTAGAAAGTGAAATTTCAACTTCCCGAAACCTACCTGGCTGAATCATTCAAATTTTCTTTTAAAATATCACAGCACATTGTACTAAAGATTTTAAAGAAATAACTCATTCAATTTCCACATAAACATTTGCAAAGTATAAGATTGTACCTCTCTCCCATGCTTTAAATTAGGAATGCTGCTTTATAGAAACCATAACTTCTCTTCTTTTTTTTTAATACTTTTCATTCCTACTTTCAACCAAATAGTTTAGTTTTGCTCTCATTACTTCATAAATCCTGAATATCAAAAATCACTATCATTTTACAAGTAGACATATGCATATTCCAAGTGAGCTTTGTAATGAAAACTTTTAAACAAAGGTGTTTTTGTTGTATTTTCCATTGTTAGACAATATCTTTCAGCAAAACTTTAGGGTTCTTCTTGCATTCATAGACAAGCTTTCTTTGCAATCTTAATGAGTGCATATGCTTACGGCAATGGCTTTTATCTTATGACATTTTTCTAATACACTGCTTAGCTGCTGCTCCTAAACTCATTCTTGAATTACAAGCATTCATAATTCATTGTTTTAAATCCACAGAAAAATCTCTCACTTTTGCTATCATCTTATTTCATTATCTGGATTGAAGTGAACAATGTATATGCTCATTTACATAGACTATCTTGTCATAAAATTATGAAAATATTAAATAATAAATTTTGTAATTAAATTATTTTCTGCTATAATTTTTTTTATGATGGTTTTTAATGCTACTGTAGTTAATAAATTTTTTTTATGAGTATTTGTTCGATACTTATGATTGTATCCTATCTTTTACAGATAAAACATTTATTTCATTGTTTGAAAAGGAAATTATATTATTTTAAATGAAATCACTGATACTGTAGCAATAGCTTGGCTTCTCACTATACACACTATATGGCAAACCAGCCCTGACAATGGTGTCCTCACAAAACTTCGAAATCAGCATGAACCTGGTCATTTGAAGTGACAGACTGTGTTTATCAATGCTCTATCTTCACCCCAATATCGAGCACTTTACAATAAAAAAACTTGCTTTCAAAATACATTTTTTCAGTAAAACTACTGAAAAAAACAACAACCTTGGCACTAAACATTATCACAACTCAACAATATATATATATATATATATATATATATACACGCACCCAAATTTTTTTCTACCTACATCATCTTCAACACTACATAACCACATCATAAGCAAAAAAGACGAAATAAAACCTCATTACTTAAATCTAATAAACTTTCTTCTAAATATCAAAACTTAAAACCAAACAAAAATACAGAAAAAATAATAGGCACTATAGGACAAAAACTTGGGGTCACTTACTGGATTTAATAATTAGTAAGTTTTATGCCTTTATTGGCCGAATTAACTCCTACTAGTATACTGAAACTGTGACATTCAATTTTTTAGAGAGGTGCTCATTTAAAATTTTAAATCTACCAACTCTAAAAATGCCCAACATATTTAGCAATTATGTCTCTTTCAATTTATGACTGACTAGGCAGAATATTTTCCCACACTTAGTCTGCTATTTTTTTATGCAGTAAACTGGTTGCCAATCAAGGCTGGCCTACTATTCAACCATAACAGGAGAAGAGATGGATTCATATCTTTCCCAAGAGTAGTTGGGCATAAATTAATGTATTTGAACTCAGCTCTGATTTCTTATGCTGAGCTGTTATTTATCCCCACACATCCCCTTTTATTTACCTAAAAAAGCTGTAAAATAGATTAATGGAAATATTTTCAGTTTTACATCTATATAATGATATCTATCAAAGTGTGCAAACCTTGACAGATATAATCAAGTTATTTTTACTAAATGCATATTCATTCAAATTATATATGTATATTATGTTAAGATAAAGAATTATATCTAATTTCTAAATGGAAACCAGTAATACGAAGTGATAGAAAAAAATCATTAGCTTCAAAGATTGCAATATGACCACTGGTAAAAAAAAAAATGTTATTGATACATTAGTTTTATAAGTCCCAAAAATTCATACACTGATGTCCACAAGGACTCATGGCCCAGATTGGTTGGTTGGTTGGTTAGTTCCAGTGACTTGACCCAAGGAGTTGTGAGCTCAATACAGCAGAAAACTTAGAGAGTTGGGTTAAAGGGAGATAACTACATGACATCCAGAAGTAGCATTGCACATGAAATGAGAATGATATACCCCAGTGATCAAAATAAAGGGTTCGGTTCAAAATTCCTAGCACCTGAACAAGGCTAGAGTGTACAACAGCCAAGACATCGTAAACATGGCAATAAAGATAAGAACGTTCTGAACAGTATAAATAAGGCAAATACTTCCTCAGCTTAGAAGTATAGACAAATACTAATTTCTAAAATTCTGTGACCAAATAATCATTCATTCTTTAGGTGTATGCATCTGTGTCTCACCTCAGTACTTTTGCAGATGACAACTATCTACTCCTATCTTAATAGTAAGTCTGATTGGTTCAATTAGGTCAAATTGACAGCTGATCTAAAAAGTAACCTACAATCTGTTGTTGACAGGGGCAAGGAATGGCTTGTTAATTTTAATGCCTTCAAAATGAAACTGTCTTTTATTAACCATCTGAAAGACTCCTTTCTGTCTTCCATAAGCATGGCTGATGTACTTTATGTTAAATCAGTTACTATGTCTGTTGCTAGGAAAGTTGATTCTTGTGCTAGACAATATCTCTCTCCAGAATCTGCCTTTGATATTTATAAGTCTATCATTCATGCTTAGAATATTGCTACCACATATGGTATGGTAATCTTGCTATATATTTAAAAATTCTTGATAAAATCCAAAGAATCTGTAACATTATTGGTCCTGATCTGGCATCCTGGTTTCATTTACTTTCCTACCACGTTAATGGTGCCACTTCTCTGTACCTTTTTTATAAATATTTTCATGGTAATTGTTTTAATGAACTTTTCTCTATGGTAGCTTGACTTTATGAATTTAAGCACAGTACGAGATTGGCAACAAAGCCTCATCATTTTAAAGTTGAATTGGCTAGATGTAACCATAAGTTTTTGCTAACAGTTTCATTTCTCAGACTTCTCCTCCATGGAACTCCCTTCCAGATTCTTGCTTTCCAGTTAACTTTGATCTTCAAAAATTTAAATGCAATGTCAATTATCTACTGGCTTCTTGAGTCAACCTCTTTTATTGTTCTCACTCCTTAATAATGTTTTTCTTTTCTTACAATTTACACTCAATAACCCCCTTACCCCAGTAGCTTTATTACCATGATCATTAGCATCCTGAAGCAACACAGCACAGAGAAAAAGATTGGGAATTGTTGCACACACCTGACATAAACAAAATGTATATGTAGTTACACAATGAATGTCTCCTCTGAAGATCATCATTGTGTCATGGAAGAAGAGTTTATGTATCTTGAGGAACCAGAATGCAATGATGTTGGGAGCTCTGTCTCCTGATAAGGTCAGCTATGGTAGTAAGGATTCAGGGAAGTGACCAGACTAAGCATGGTTCAATGCCTGGTCGGTACATTCTATGTATGGGAACAAGTTAGCACTTCAATGCAAGTTGTCATCATGAATTTGCCTGTCAGGACCAGGTTTGCTTCAGTGAATGGTGTCAGCTGAAATATGTGCACCCTGAAATGGTAACCAAGGGACCACCTTAAACAATTTTCAGCCAAGGTTTTAATACTCAAAGAAGCATCCTTTGAGAAAATAATAGAAGGAAAATAAAAGAGACAAACAGACCACAAAAAAAAACCCAGAGTTTTCCATCTCCTGAACCCTCTTTGTAGGCTTCTCACATTTCTTTAGATCCAACACAAGACTTGCATCTGACAAGACACCACATGGCACCACATCATCAATACAAGTATCAGGTCAAAAAACATCTTGCTGAAGACAGAAATAGATGCCAATGGGAAGATAGAAGCTTAAGAAAGTACCAATTGGAGAACAATCTAGAGAAAAACATTCTTCAAAATGCCAGAAGGCAAATAGAAGAAATGAAGAGATCTCAAAGAAATGCCAGAGATCTCCATCCCCTGAACACACCTACCCAACCATGCAGTGGTTGCCTACATCCCTTCAGATCTAACCATGAACTCATTTTGCACAAAAGGAAATGTTGATGAGCACCCCAACACTCGGTAATGAGTCCCACTAATGATACAAGTGAAATGAAGATGTGTGCAAATAAAGAATATTGTATTACAAAAATACATGAATAATCTATTTATATATTGATATATACAGAAAAATATTCATTCACACACAAAACAGTAGCTACTCACCGCTATTTATGCATCATTCTTCAGCAATGAATTGAACACTATTGGCTACTGGCATTTGTTTACATTGTGTATATAACACGCTAAGGTCTGCCTTTCTCCACTATGTGTTGATGGCTTAGAAGTAGAATCTTCAATTGACATCAAATTGGTTGGGTTTTAATTCTGACTGGAAGCAATCAGATGTCTATCTGTACTGATGAGCTGTGATACAACAAACAGGACTGTATGTGGATTATTATATATGTGAATTCTTATACATCTTTATAATATCATTATTTTCTCTGAGTTATATGTACTATTCGTTTTAGTTGTTTCTGATGTTGAAAATCTTCAAATTGTACCTTTTCACCATAAGAAATTATCTGAGATACCTCTGATTATCCATGTTAATTTGCAGCCCAAATATATATATATATATATATATATATATATATATATACATATTTATCATTTCACCCCCAAGCAAAGTAGTAATTCCACTTGTACACAGAAAATTACAGGGACTGAAAGGGAAAGACAAGACTGAGAATAGGGAGGATTGTGAAAATGATAAATGGGGTTCAAGAAGACAGACGATAATTGATGTTGCATTGAAATTTTTAAGATTATAGTTATCAGGGAAGAAGAGACATAAAAAAAGAGCTGCCCAGGTGGAAAGTGCAAGAAAAGAAACTGTTAGAGTAGATGTAACAGTTTCATTTAGCTCCTTCAACAGTAAAGGGTGGGACCTATGTACCAATCTAGTAGCATGCTTAAATTCAAATATGCAGTGCATGAGGGAGGGAAAAAACTTGTCAGAAACAGAAGAAAGCCATATCACATTGGTGATAAATTAGTTGAAGTCTAGATGCCAGGTCAGGATTATTTACATTGCAGGTCATTTTTGAATTTTGTCAAGAATCTCAAGAGGTACAACAGGAAGCAGCAGACCAGGTACAGCAACAGTATTCAATAGAATATTTGTAAATATGCAAGATGCATTCTGACAAGAATTTTCTGGCATGACACAATTTTTCTTGCAGTAGATTCGACTATTGATTCAATATATTCACTTCACTTTATATCAGTGAGAAACATGAGTCCATGAAGGCGTAGAATTTTGCTCTCCTGAAATCTAGCATCAGCCATACTGATGGCAGGCAGAAAAGGTTCTCTGTGGTGATAGCAATTTTGTTTATAAAGACCCTTTTTCTGTCTTCCCACCAGTGTTAACAAACTTTGTGCTAATTAGATCTCATCATTCACAATGGACAGAGTTCCTCAATGTTATTTCAAAAGAACAAGTACATACATGTAGGAAAAGATAGTTCCAAATCTATCTGATAGCAAAAGAAAAATAAGTTATATATATATAGTCATCCACAGACAGATCTGTTTCATTGTATCACAGCTCATCAGTACAGTTAGACAGCTGATTGCTTTTTACCCAGGATTGAAACCCGATCGAACTGGCGTCAGTCAGTAATTCTACTTCTAAGCTACGGGCGCTCGGTAGAAGGAGGCAGACTTTTTAGTGAGTATATTATCATTATACATGCCCAATAGCTGAGAGTGATTTCATTGTTGAATGAACGATACGTAGATGCCAGAGCAGTTACTGTTTTTCAAAGTTTACCATATATATATATATATATATATATATATAGGGCCAGCGTTCCCTGAAGATTCGTTTAGTGAAACCTTGGTAGGTTTGTTGGCTCACTAGGTTAATTTGCTTATCTAGCTCTGCTTAAGTATTGAGCACATTTTTGTTATTGATTACTCGTCTCAGGTTTTTACTTTGGGCTACGTACTGGCTCGGTCCAAATCGCTTTGGCTGATGTTCATGTGCTTAGCACTTTCTTTTTTAACAACCATTTTTTTTCCTTCCGCGTATATACGTGGAGGGTTTTTTGAAACAAGTATAGTGATAAGTTTGCATATATATATATATTTTTTTTTTTCTCTTTTTCTTTAAATTCTAACAAGTATTCAAAATTCAAAAATATACCACTGTTAAATTTATTCAAAATGAACTGGTTGGAACACTGGATTCATATTTGGAAAAAATAATACAAAGCATTTACTGTAACCATTAGTAATAATTAAGTAGTACTGGAAATAGAGCAAGATTGTTTTTTTTTTTTACATAATAATGCTTTTAGTGGTGCAAGTATTACTAATTAACCAAGGGCTGGAGGGATAAGAAGGTGGATTCATACCTTTCCAAACAGTATTTGTACATAAGGGAATATAATGAAACCAACTGGAATTAAAACTTGGTGCCTCAATTCACAATTCTGAACCATTATCCATCATATCACTAGTATATCTAAGCTCACAGTACTTGGTATTCCCAAGCAGTCACCCATCTAGGTATTGGCCAAGCATGATTTTGCTTAACTTCAGTGATCATACTGGAATCAATGTTTCAACATATGACCATAATAGGGCAAAAAGTGTTTCTTCATTAAAAATGGTGGAACATGGAATGCAATCTTTATGGTGAGTGTGCAATCTTCATGAAAATACAAATTCATAAAAACCTATATGTATTTTTCATAAACTATGCAAAACATTTGATGAGGTCCAAATAAAACATTTATTTGAACTGCAAGAACAACTTTTTCTTTCTTTTACAACTAGGTTCACTCTGTACAAGGCCCAGAAGCCACTCAAGGTAGATGGTTACATTAAGAGGTAGTTTATATGGATAGTAAGGGAAAATAATGGTTAACTCTAGACTTAAGTTAAGATTGTAGTGATCAGGAAAACATCCTCTTGGGAGTCAGTTCCACAAAGATTCACAGGAGGAAGCTATTTGAGTGGACCTTCTTAACAGTGGAATACAGAGAGAATATGGGTGGTTTGCTATAATATAAGTGGTATGGCAGATTCTACAAGTGAAGGTTATAAATGGCAGAACCAAGGAATGTAGTTCATCTGAGCACTTTCTGTGAGAGCAGTGAGAGACTTGCCACATTCTGCCTGTGAGGGAGAGATTGAAGGGTAGAAAATAACTTGTCATCCACAAGAACTTTTAAACTCTATCAAGACTGGAAAGAGAGGACTGGGTAGCTCCTGCCTAAATATGATCACAATACTCCATTCTTGACATGACTTGGCTCTTGTAAAGGTAGAGGATAGAATGAGGAGTCAGATAGTTACTTGAGTGGTACAGAGAGCCAGCCATTTTTCTCTGGATCATATGTACAAGTCCCAGGTCAGGTGTGAGTTTAAGGCCTAAGAGTCTCTCAAGGCACACAGCCTCTCCTGGGAGACAACTGTTCTTAATGTCTGGTAGTAGTCTGGGGTTCAGTCAGTGATGAAGGAATGTAACTAGTTTGGTTTTCAAGGCATTGATTGTAACCAGTGAGTTTCTGTTTTTATCAATGTGAACTAAGTTCTGGATCTTAGGAGAGATCAACTGCCAATCTCTGATCATCAAGAGTTTTGAAGGTGCACCTGTATTTCTTCATATCATTGGTATAGATGTTTACAAATAATCTGAGTATATTCTTAGGTAGATCATTTATATAAATCAAATTGATTTATTTGGGAAGTATTTACTGTGGAGAAACCAACTGCATTCAAATTAAAATGAGTTGAGCAAATATACAAAAATAGAAAGAGTCATAAAATATTTCTCACCAAATTTATCCATTCAATACAGTAAGGTGATCCTAAGAGAAGTAGAAGACCTATCAGGATTTATTATTGGCAGACACAATCTTAACAACATAAGAGACACAGATGGCACTGTGTTGATACTAAACTGAGCAAGAAAACTGCAAGAATGCCTAGATAAGGTAGTAAAGGAAAGCAAGAAAGGACTAACTATGAACAGTTAGAAGACAATAGTCATTAACAACAGCCCAAGGTGTTTGGATTAGAGATATCAAAATCAAGCAGGTATAGAATTTGAACTATCTGAGTAGTGTCATAATAGAAGATGGAAAATGTAATGCAAAGATCATAATATCAGATGTTTCCTTATAAGGAAACATTTAGCATTCAATAACTGAGTAGCCAGTTTCACTGTCAGCTGAAATTTATAAAATCTTTCTCTTAAAAATTTTTTTGTTCTGTTATTCTTGGGGATGTTCTTACTAACCTTCAGTTTGCAGTAGTGTGGAAGATCAATATCTTGATTAGTTCATTATTTTCTCTAAGTTATGTGTTATTCATTGTAGTTGTTGCTACTGCAGTTGAAAATCTCCAAGTTATGTGGTTTCTGTTATTTTGTAGCCTTTTTGGTGATTCTTTAATGCTGGATAATGAGGTTCAAAGAAAGATGGTCCTCACTAAAACCTACATGCTTCTTATGCTTAAAGCCATTTTAAATCATTGATCTGAGAAAGCAGCTGCCTACAACTAAGTTTAGATATTTCTATATGAGTCTGCAACCATTCATAACATCCATATTAAAGTCTTCATCTGATGAGATTATTTAATATATTAATGTATATATGAGAGTAAGATGAAATTTTCTAACACTAAAAAGGAAGGATTCCAAAAAACAGTTTTATTTTTGGTCATTTGGTTATACTTTGGAAAGTAGGTCAAGTTAAGAAATTTTCAGCATCCCTCTCGTATATTGTGTGTGTGTGTATCTCAGATATGTAACCATATCATATCAATACTTACATAACTAGTCAATCATCTTATCCTTAGGTGCAGAGAAGATCACCTACATACCCCAGCACTACAATACAAATCAATCCTGATATAAAAGAATCAATTCAGAATATACCAATGCTTATTTGAAGTCAGTGATTGTGCCAATGCTGAGCGCAATTCCAATTACATTCAAGGAGATTCTTTTTCTCTTTGATTCTTTCTTATTTCATAATAGTTTGTCTTTATCTTGATTGGATTCCAAGGTACTGGTTGTTATCTCTCAATCAAAGCAAAGATGACCTGAAGGACTTGATTGGTCAAAGTTGCTTATTTCTGATTACAGATTTTTTATTTCTTTTTTAATGGAAAGTATTTGAACTCAATGTTTTCTGTATGTACATCCACCACAACCACACCAAGTAAAAAACAAAGCTTGCAAGGAAATAAATATTTATTTATCAGTAAGTTTGTTTCTTATATATTTATATATCATGATGAATGACCTCTTTGTAGAACTTTGCTATTTGATAATAGTACTTAAAATTTAAGCTGACAACTGTATTTATTTTACAATTTTCTGTTAAGAAAATTGAAACAGGAAATAAAAACAAAGCAAAAGATTCATAGGATAAGTAGCATAGTACATTTTATATATCAATACAGTGAATATGCATTAATCTTTTTGGATATATCTTCATCTTGATTGTTAGAATTTTTACCACTGTATATTTCATCAATAGTTAGCCATATTCCCTAATCTTCTAAAGAATTTCAGACTAAATGCTTTATTCAGTCAATAAAGATACTTTTAAATCATTTCACCCCAAGCAAGGTAACAGAACCACTAACATACAGAAGGTTACTGAGTGTGAAATAATATGAAAAAAAAAACACTTTTAAGGAGTGAGAATAATAAAAGAACAGAATTTAAATGGACACAAGATAACAATTGACACTGAATTTAAATGTCTGAAGATCAAACTTGACTGGAAAGCAAAAAGCCAGAAGAGAGTTCCACAAGTGAGAAGTGTGAGAAAAGAAACTGTTAGCATAGAACTTGTGGTTACATCTAGCCATTTTGATTTTAAATTGATAAGATCTTACCACAAATATACTGTTTTCATTCTGCCGTGAATACTACAGGACAAATCAAAATATTAGAATATAAAAAAATGTACTTCACTAACACTTAAACACAACCATGTTTGATACTAGTTTCCTGATGACTCTGTAATGAAACATATGTGTTGTAACTCTAAAAGGTTCTTTTTTTTATGTGCTGTGTCCCTTCGAGACATAGACGATCATGGACTTCCACTTAGCTCTGTCTCTTGTCACTATCAATACTTTTTCTTTTGGTACCTTTTTCAAACCCCGCTCCACCATCCATTTGCACAAAGCTATCAAGTAGGTCTCATGCTGCTTTCCCATCTCTCTTTCGTTCTATACATCCTGTGAGTATTAAATTCTCTAGGCCCTCTTTCCTTATTACCTGTCCCAGGAACCTCATCTGTCTCTTCCTGATGTTAAGTATTCATTTTCTTCTCATTTACATCCTCTCCAATACCTCATTGTTGCTCACATCCTCAGTCCATAGTATCCTCAGTATCCTTCTATAAAATAAGTAACCTAAAAGGTTACTGTGGGAGTAATGACCAAAACGAAGGTTAGGGATAATAGTATATCACAAATTCAAGACTCACACACTGTGTGAAGTAGATACACTACTAGTAACCGCTAGTCAGTATAATTACTTTACTACTCCAATAGTGTCCACGTATGTAAGAGAATAGGAACATCCTAATCCTGTATACAGGTAGATATTCAAAAATATATATGATTATCAGTCATTTAAGTACCATACGTGATACACACTAGAGTGATCATATCTCAAAAGAGATATGACTGATTGGACAGAAGATTTTCCAACAGTCGGCTACCATTATTTTCTACAGTAGATTGGTTGCCAACTAAGGCTATAGAACCCAATTTGTCCTACTATTTAATCCATAGTTGGAGGGATATGAAATATCAAACCTTCTTTCTCTATAAATTCTAAAATGAATCTGCAACAATTCTCAAATTTTAGCAAGTTTCAACCACTGAGCCAAAAGGACTACAAAAATGCAACAATTTTCACAGAAATAATTTAGGTGGTTCTTCAATCACTTATTTTAAAACTGATTTTTCCAATTGTGACAATTTATCTTTATAAAACTGTCTGGCACAAAAATACATTTTTCTTAAAGGCATGTGTAAAAAAAAAAAAATTAACCTAGGCATTTAACATTTATTGAGTATATTAAAAATTAAGTAATAAAGTAAAATTGTTATACATCACCTGAAAAACACAAGATTCTACACAGAACAAGCATTATTTATGATTTAAAATTATTGTGGTATTATCAGCTACCTGCAGAAAAAAGGGTTTAGATCCAAAGACATTCAAGTTGAAATGGTTATTGTATTAGGGGATGAGGCTCAAACTTTATCAACAGTGAAAAAGTGGGCAGTGGAATTTAGGAGGGGAAAGGAGAGTGTTGAAAATGACTCAGGGTCTGGATACCATACAGCTTCCATCACTGAGGAAGACAGATCATATTCACTACATGTAGATGAATGACAGGCAATTTTCTATAAATCAAATATCCAATTTCATTAGTATATCCTGTGAGAGATTTGAGAATATATGGCACAATGAAGTTGGCATGATAAAGGTTTCTGGTTGCTGTATGCCACGTCTTCTGACAACTCCTGCATCAGTAAGAAACCCGTCATGGCGGACAAACATAATCTTGCTGCTGACCTTGAATGGGATCTACACTCTGCGGTGAATTGGAGCAAGAACTGGCTTGTCAATTTCAATGCATCTAAGACCAAGCTGTTGTCTGTCAATCATCACAGGCAACCTCTCCTGCCTCCCATAACCATGGACTAAGCGATTCTCCCTGAGAGCAATACACTGCACCTTCTCGGCCTTACCCTCTCTTCTGATCTCAAATGGAACCACTACATTGAGTCCATAGATAAATCCACTGATAAGAAGGTTGGGTCACTGTGTCGGGCCAGGATATTTTTCCCGCCTGAATCCATTATGCATATATACAAATCAACCATTCATCTGTGCATGGAATACTGCTGCCATATATGGTCAGGCGCCCCTGCCGTTCATCTCAGTGTTCTCAACAGGCTCCAAAGGAGAATCAGTAATGTGATAGGTACCGACTTGGTGGCTTGACTACAGCCATTTCCCCACCTGATGAAATGTGGCCTCCCCTTTGTCTGTTCTATAAATACTTTCATGGCTTCTGCTCGAACGAACTTAAGTCACTGGTGCCTCCTCAACAGGTGTTTACTCGTGCAACCCAGATTGGCAACTGGGTCCCACCCATTCACAGTTACACCAACCAAATGCAGACGACAATTCTACTCCTGCAGCTTCTTCTCTCCCACTTCCCGCCTATGGAACTCGCTCCTATATTCTTGCTTTCCTGATGGCTACAACCTCCAGGAATTTAAATGCAATGTCAATAATCATCTATTAACCACTTGACTCTAGTTCTTTCCCCACCCCCTATATCCTTTCCTTTCTCTCCACCTTTGAAACTGTCATCACACCTGTATTCTCATCCTTCTATTGCTCCTTTCTAACTGGTTTGTCTTCCTCTTCACTCTCTTCTGATTAATCTTTTTACACTTATGTAACCCCTGCACATCAGTGGCATTACTGCCTTGCTTGGGGTGATACGATTAAAAAAAAAAAAACTCTTCAAAAGTGCACCAGACTGATCACATAATGAGAAAATCTGACATTCCACATGGATTCCTTGAATGTTTCATAATCCAGGATAAGATTTGGGTTTATCACTTTTTGTTTTTTGTGTTTTTGTTGTGATTGAGGCTTTGAAATGGTTGATCAACCCTTCCTATTCTCCTGATTTGGCTCCATCTGACTATCATCTGTTCCCCAACATATAAAAAATAAAACACTTGACTGGGATCCAGTATCATAGTGATGATGACATCATATTGGCCATGAATAACTTTTCTAACAAACAGGATAAAAGCCTCTTCACCAATGAGATTTTAAGTGCTGCAACACCAATGGAAGAAATGTGTAGACTACCAGGGGGGCTATATTGAAAAATAAACTTCATTTAGACTCATTCCATAAGAGTATCTTAGATTATAAACTTTTCCGCCAATCCTATATATATATATATATATATATGTGTGTGTGTGTGTGTTAAATTGTAATGATGCTTAGTGCCAAAATTGCTGTTATTTTTTTTTTCATTAGTTTACAGGTAGAAAAATATTTTTTAAACAGATCTTTTTATAAAATGCTTGCTATCAATATAAGAATAAAGGATTAAAAGAATTAATGTTATGTTAACTTCAAAGGTGACATGGCTGAACTGGTCAGTTAATTGACAAACTTCTCCTCATTAACTATGTATATATCACACACACACACCAATGTAATGACTGCAGCAGCTCATAGACACTGGTCACATCATGCAGCCTCCATTATTCAAACAAAGTTACCTACAAGATAGCTGTAACTATTTTCTTTTCTGTTTATAAAGAATTGTATGTATGTGCATACTATCTGTATAAATACTTGAACTACTGTTATTTATATTACCCCCCCCCCATTAACATTGTTGCTGCTATTATTAATTTTCCACCCAGTAAAAAAATTTTTTATATGTCGTATTTTTAAAATTTAGCACATTATAAAAGACTGATACTAAATAACATTAAAAAACAAAATTTTAAACTATTTTCAAATTTTATATATTTCTGATAAAAATTATTTGAATTTTCTTATATGTTTTGTGTAATTTTGAAGACAAAAATAAAATTAGCCCAGACGAAAATTGAATTTAATATAATTTTACCAAGTTTTCTTCCTTCATTTGTTTTTTCTTTTTACCTGAGTAAATTTATAGCCTTCATTATACAATCATGAAATAAAATCATTGCATCAGCCCCGAAAATTGTACATAATTTCCTCATTTAAACATTGTAAAGAAAATTGTCAATTGTCTGATGAAATTCACAAAACAAACGTTTTTTTTCTCCAGAAGTTGTGAACAAAAGAATCATCTCTTTGTGTCTTAACGTTTTTCTATATTCTTTCACTCAGTAACCACTTGTGATTTAGTGGCTTTATTGCCTTGCATGAGGTGAAATGATTTAAAAAAATGGCAAAATGTAGAGAATCCATGATCATCTACATTTTACTACTTTCTATAATTCTTCCTTTTCTTCAGACTTCTTTCTTCTTTTGTGCCATTTGTGCTATCCATTTATTTATTTAATCTTATGAAATATGTTTCTTGCTGTTTTTTATTTCCTTTTCTTTAATATGCCTAGTAAGTATTTAATTCTCCAAGCCTTAGATTGTTACGAACAGCTTCTTTGCAGTTCCTATTCTCTCTAAAACTTCCTCATTTCTCACATACTCTGCCCATGGTATTCTTAACATTCATCATTATAATGACATTCCTGTCACTTGAAGCCTTTCTTTCATCAAAACTATCATTTATTACCATATAGAAGTTTAAAAAGTCTTTTTGTTTCCTTTCAGAAAAGCAAATTTTCTGTTTACTAATAGATGTTCATATTTTTTGATCATACTCTCCACAATCTTCGATCATACTACACAGTTAACTCTTTGCACCTGCTGGATGTTTACAGTCTCTTCATCAAAAATAATTTAGACTTTTCTTTTGCTAAAAATAGTCCATTCTTCTTGCTTCCCTTAACTAAGAGTTCTCTCAATTTTCTTTCTAAATCTGTCATCAACACAGAATTGTTTAGCTTATGTTGTTAGATCTGCTGATAATAAATAAATCAGATCTGCTGATAATAACTACCTAAAGTCCTCTCAGAATGATCTTATTGTGCAGCTTAAATAAATTCAGTGAGAAAATGTATTCTTGTCCTATTCCTCTATTTTTCTGTATTTACTTTACTCTTTCATACATATTTGCTTCGAGTAACAGTTATGAATGAGTTAAATATCTTTTCTGGATAGATGAAGATTTCCAAAACTTTCTGTCTTATTTTATTGAATGATTTTGTACAATTAATGAAATATAAATATGGATTTTTTTTTTTGCACTTCTACTGTTCACGCTGATAGCATTTTGATGATAAATATTGTATTTCTTGTTCCGGTGTTTTCAAAACAACCTCACGATTCTCCCCCTATTTCCAGTATAATTCTGCAATGGGCTATTTTCATTAGAATCTTAAATATTAGTTTAGTTATATTAATTTTTGTACTAAGTTTCTTTGATTGTGCTATAAAAACTGATCTTCTGAGGGCTCTGCTTATCCAACTCACTAATAATACATCCAGTTGCTAATCTTACCCATCCCCAAATCACCAAAGCCAATCAGTACCAATTACAATTTCATCTTGTTCTGTGGGTGCACCTCAAAACACTTAATCAGAGATTGGCAGCTGAACTTTCTTCCAGTCTAGCACTAACTTCCTAGTTGAGTAAAAAAAAAACAAAAAAAAAAACACTGGCTGGTTACATTCTCTGCCTTTAAAATCAAACTAATTAGATTCTATCACCATCAATCAGACGCCAAATTACTGCCAGTCATGATGAATGGATGTCCCATCAAGAACGCATTTTATCTTGAGAGGATATTAAGCCTCAAACTTACACCTGACCTCAAGTGGAACTCCTGACACATCACTCAATAAGTCCTGGGCCTGACATATAGAGGGTGCCACTAATAAAAAATCCATATGATTTTTATAAATTACTAACCTTCAAATGGCACATGACAAAATTTGGGCCCAATCGGATTATTAGTTTACAAATTACAGTTATTTAATTGTAGCTACTATTGCAAATTTTCAAAATAATGGAAAAATTTCAATTTCATGTATTGATAAAACATTGCTTTCTGGTGGGGAAAAATACTGTTCAAGCAATGCAATGGCTTGATAAGTGTTATTTGAACTCTGTTCCATCATAAACAACAGTTAAGAGATGGTATGCTGACTTTAAATGTGTTCATACAGACACAAATTATGCTGAACACTCAGGTCAACCAAAATTGGCAGTTGTCCTGGAAAACACCCAAAAAACCCACAAACTTGTTTTAGCTGATCATAAATTGAAGTTTCGTGAGATAGCAGAAGTTGAACATATCAGAAAGGCAGTGCATTCACCAATTTGCATGAACAATTGTTAATGAGAAAGCTGTGTTCAAAGTAGGTGTTGCGTTTGCTCACAGTTGATTAATAACAACAACGCGTTGACAATTCATATTGTTGTTTGTAACTGCTTCAATGCAACGAGAAGTTTTTGCATAAATATATGAAAATGGAGGAAACATAGATTCACCAATTCACTCCAGAGTCAAATCAGCAGTCAGCTGAGTGAACAGCAGCAGATGAAAGCTGTCCAAAGTGACCAAAGATGCAAACATCAGCATCCAAGGTTTTTATCTCTGTATTTTGGGATGTGCAAGGTATTTTGTTCATCAATTACCTTGAGAAAGAAAGAACCATCAATAATGAATATTATATAGCATTATTGGTCCATTTGAAGGAAGAAATAGCCAAAAAATGGCCACAAATAAAGAAGTAAAAAGTGATCTTTCATCAAGACAATGCACAGTTCCACAAGTCAATCGCAACGATGGCAAATATACATGAAGTGCACTTCAAATTATTTCCACATGCACCCTATTCTCCAGATCTGACCCCCAGTGACTATTGGCTGTTTGCAGACCTCAAAAGAATGCTCCAGAGAAAGAGATTTGGATCTAATGAAGACGTGATATCAGAAACTGAGGTGTACTTTGAGGCCAAAGACAAATCATTCTACAAAAAAAGCATTGAATTTTTAAAGAAGCATTGGAATCAATGCACCACCCTAGAAGGAGACTATGTTGATGAATAAAGTAGAATTTTGCCTAAAAGTTGTTGTTTTATTAGTTAGGCCCGGGATTTATTGAGTGATGTGTTACATATGATCAATCACTAAAGATGGAGGTAAAATGATCGGCTCCCTGTACTGCTCCAGTAAATACTTGACTCTTCTTGCTATTTTCTATCTTTATAAGAGCCAGATTAGGTAAAAAATGGAGTACAGTTGTCATATTTGGGCAGAAGATGCTCAGCCCTCACTTTTCAGTCTTGATAGAGTTCAGAAGTGTCTGATTCATTATTGGAGAAGAATTATTTTACACCCTCTACCATCTGTCTCTCCCAGGCAAGATGTAACAAGCCTCTCCTTGCTAAACCACTACTTCCATGGAAAATGATCAGTTGAGGAACTTTCCTTGGTTCCACCTTCACAGCTAGGGCACCATACCACTTACATTGTAGCAAGCTATCTACATTTCCTCTGTATTTCATTGGTGAGTACTAAGTTCTACTCAAACAGATTCTTCCTATGAATCTATTCTACTCTGTGGAACTGACTCCCAAGAGGATGTTTCCCTAATCACTACAATCTTAACCTCTACAAGTCCAGAGTTAATTGTTATCATTCCCCTCCTATTCATATAAATTACTCCTTATTGTAATTGTCTACCTTGAGTGCCCCACCCACCACCTAAGGTTTTGTACAGCGTAAACCTTACTGGAAAAAAATTAAAAAGCCTTGATTTTACCATCACAAAGTTTTCCATACTTTTTGTGGGCATCATTTCATTTCCCACTATGATTATTTTTTTCCTTATATTTGACTAGTAGTAGAGCCCGGCATTGCTCGGGTGTAATGAAAGCTTTGAAACTAATCCATGGTCCTGGAGCTCAGACTCTTTGGACATTGGCACAAAAGACTAAAAAGCAATAGTTGTTTCCAGTTAAAGAAAAATGAATGGATGTAAGTCAAATTTTGATTTTCTGGTATTGATATTAAATAAATTTTTTTCATCGTAAACTGAATTTTGAAGGCTAAATAAGTCCTCTGAGTAAATGGTATCATGGCTGAGACTAAGAACTACAATTATACCGACTTAGAGCCAAACTCGAAGTAAAAAACTAAAATAAAAGGGCTGAAAAAAATACAGACATACAGGCAGATAAACAGACACACACACACACAAACATCTTGCCTTTTATATATATATATATTATTGATTTTCTGCACTATTGTAAGAACTGCAACCTTGAAACTTCTGAATATTGTTTCTTATGTTTTTGTGTATGAGTGTATCAAATTTGATTAAAATCAGACCACTCCTTCTATAACCCGATTTTTTTTATTATTGATATTTACCGAAGGTACCTTGACACAAAACCTAGCTAAGAACACTCGCAGATGCTTATAGTACAACTGTGTAAATTTTCAAGAAAATCGGTTCAGCCATTTCGGAGTCTATAGGTAATGGACATACACACACACATAGACAAAGTTCCATTTATAAATAAGTTTAGATATATTCTGCTTAAGAGCAAATTTAGTGTCCTATATATATTTGACACACCTTCTATATAAGTATCCTGCAATGTTTCTGTTTCTTACTTATACTTATTTCTGATGGTCTGGTTTAATCTCATATTCTATACAATTACTTGGTGGTATCTGTTGCTTCTCTTTCATTAGATTCAGAATTTCACTTGTCATAAACATTTTTTTCTTCATCTTTCTTTCCTCAGAATGACTTCTAATCTTGTCACTTGTGCCTCCTTTAAGGTGCTCCACCCTGAACACTAACTGTCTTTAAAGCTTTATATTTGACAAAAATTATACTGAAGATCCTTGTTCAGATTTTGAAATTGTAAAAGCTTTCTAATTACATTTTGCAGGAGACAAAATTAAACTAACTAAACAAATCAAAATGAAATTTATATTAATTATTATTATATTATTAATTATTATAGTTTTAGTCTGTATGATTACGTGTTATTTGATTTCAAAATAGAATTTTTACAAATACTTCCGCAATATGGAAAAGTAAAGGAAATTATTTTTATAGCATAATAGAAATTGGAAAATGACTGTCATAATATTAAATAAAGCTGTAAAAAAAACGTTTTGATAGTGAAGACAATAGTTGAAATGGAAAATGCACATGCAAAAATTAATGTAAAATTTCAAAGATTTTTATTCTTTTCTTGATAAGCTGACTGAGTTCAGTTTCTGAAATTTTTTCTCTCTCATATTGTTAGGGCCCTCCTCTCTAAGAATAGAAAAGAGGAAAAAAATATTCTTCTTGTTCAAATTCATTGTTGTTCTAAGTGATTGCCTTTTATATAATTTTTTTTTCTTTTATTCACACCAAAATAGCAATGGTACAGACAAAAATTTTATGATTTGTAGAATTAACCTCTGAAACTATCTCATTTGTGATGGCTTCATTATTTGAAAAAACAAAAAAATGATTAAAAAATACCAGAAAAGAAGAAGGTTACCAGTGGAAAGTGAATGTTAATATTACATAATAATAATAATAATAATAATAATAATAATACTATTACATAATACAACAATTGTACAAATGCTGGTCAAAAACAGAAGAGTTACGCATTTCAATTGGAGTAGATAGACTAAACTATTGCTCGGTTCACACTCCACCCACGTCTATTGAACAGGTGTAGAGGCTCATCCCTTGTTAAGGATGTGGTTTCCAGTTTTCTCTCTTCCAATCTTTTCACTTTTCTTTTTTTTTTACAGTTGGAGTAGATAGACTAAATTATCGCCCAGTTCACACTCCACCCACGTCTATTGAACAGGTGTAGAGGCTCATCCCTTGTTCCCTGTTTAGGATGTGGTTTCCGGCTTTCTCTCTTCTAATCTTTTCACTCTTATGTAGCCCCCAGCACATCAGTGGGTTACCGCCTTGCTCGGGGTGATATGATTAAAAAAAAAAAAATTATACAAGATTAAATATAAGGTGTACTTTAGTAGCAGAAACATTCTCAATGCATGTGGATTATTTCTGATGACCTGAAACTGATGGTTTCTACAGAAGTGAAATTCATCCCGATGCAAGAAGATACAGGGTTGGCAAATGGCTGATAGGGAATTTCTATTATGTTGGCTTGGATGTATTACAAAATAAAACTAATGAAATTCCAGAAAACCAGAATTAACATACTGCAATAATGCAAGAAATTCCAGAAAAAGTGACAGAACATCTCCACAACAAGAATGATATGCAAGGTCCTGCTGGTCAATGTTCATCACCAAAAGGGACAGCCTAACATGCAAATTTCAAATTGAAGTTACTAAAATCAAACGAGTACAAATATTTAAATATCTGGGATGTGTTTTAACAAAGGACAGATAGTGTGACACCAAAACCCAAAGGTGCGCTTCGATAAGGAAAATGCCTTCCAAAGCTAAGCAAACTATTAAAAAACAGGAAAGTTTTGTTCGAAACAAGGAAAAGATTATGCTAGGTAATATCAGTCCTCCTATATTGCAGTGAATGTTGGGCAATCTCTTCAAAGATGAAAAAGAGACTTGAAGCATCAGAAAAGTGTTTCTACAGAAGGATGCTGATTATACAATGAGTCAAATATGTGAGTAATGATGAAGTTTTAGAGAAAATGGAAAAGGACACTTATACTTTACATTAGAAAGAGAGAATTAAAATTTTTAAAGCTCATAATGAGAAAAGAGCACTTTGGAAAATTTGACTCTTGTAGGATATCATGAAGGTAAAAGTGACAAAGGAAAGCAATACATAATTTATCTAACAATCTTGTATAAATGGATAATAGAATAAAGTTTAAGAGAGATAACAAAAGTACAAAATTTATTAAGAACTACAAAAGATGGGAAACTGTAGAGAACTATGATCATCGGCGTCTTGAAAAAAAATTGCTTATAGAAAAAGACCAATGTTCTTTTGATCCATTCTTCAGACTCTGCACACAGAATCCATGATAAAAAAAAAAGCTTCATATCTTCAGAAATCAAACTCCAGTAATTATTGCTACTGTACTTATTAGACTGGTCTATTTTTACAGTATTTGATATAACAAGTATCCAAGTGATTCCAAATTACATCAAAGGATGTAGGAGACATCTACAATACCAGCTTTGCTAAGCAAAATAAACTGTATAGTGTGGAAATCTATATGTAACAATTTTGTGTAAATGAATGGTAGGACAAATTTCAGGAGCAAGAAAAAAAATTATTAAGAGAGCTATAAAAGACAGAAAATTGTGAAGAGCCATGATAGCCAACATCCTGAAGGGACACAGAACATAGGTGAACCCATACGAATATGACTAAATTTGAGTCATGATGCATTAAAGATAAAAAATGTTCAAACTGTTAACAAATTTTCATATACACATGAAAACTATTCCAATTCTTTAATTCCTGAACTTAATTTCAGGTTTCCAATGACTGCTCATTGGAAAAAAAAAACGTTTACTTATATATCTACAAATTCACATTTCCATCTTCACTTGCAGCTATTGTTATAACTATTCTAAATGTGAAATTATAAGCAGTTAAACAATCTTATTGAATCATCTCTTCTTCAAAACCTTTTACACCCAATATTACTTTTATTAGCTTCAGGTTTCTAATGACTGCTCATTAGTAAAACGACTATATTTTCTTCTTCATTATTATCCTCTTTTATACATGAAACCCAATCTTCTACAATTCCATTATAATCTATTTTCATTGATCATTTTTTCAATTCTATTCTTAATGTATTCACTTACATCCTCTTTTACAATTTCATAAAACTCAAGTTTATCCAGATGTTGTTCCTCACATTGTAGTTATTTCTTCCAGATTTTCCTTTGCTATTTCTCATTTTTGTATGTATCCCTGGTTCAGTGGAAGAAACAGACAAGTGATACAAAAATAAATATAAAGTATATGACTCGTGAATATTAATTTATATGAGATCTCACTTGCAAACCTCCCTTCTAGTTCCATGCTTTCCAGCCAACTTTAATCTACAAAAATTTCACTGCAATGTCAGACTTCAGATACTCTTTCTTCTTCTCCTTCATTATTGACTAGCAGTATAGCCCGGTGGTGCTCAGGTGTAATGAAAGCTTTAAAACTAATCCATGGTCCTGGAGCTCAGACTCTTTGGACGTTGGCATGAAAGAATAAAAAGCAATAGTTTTTTCCAGTTAAAGCGAACTGTAGACTGAAAGAAAGATGAATGGATGTAAGTCAAATTTTGATTTCCTGGTATCGATATCAAATAAGCTTTTTCGTTGTAAACTGAATTTTGAAGGCTAAATAAGTCCTCTGAGTAAATGGTATCATGGCTGAGACTAAGAACTACAATTATACCTACTTAGAGCCAAACCCAAAGCAAAAACTAAAATAAAAGGGCTGAAAAAATACAGACATACAGGCAGATAAACAGGCACACACACAAACATCTTGCCTTTTATATATATATATATTATCGATTTTCTACACTATTGTAAGAACTGCAACCTTGAAACTTCTGAATATCGTTTCTTATGTCTTTGTCTATGAGTCTATCAAATTTGGTTAAAAATCAGACCACTCCTTTTATAACCCGATTTTTTCGATTATCGATATTTATCGAGGCTACCTCAACACCAAACCTAGCTAAGAACACTTGCAGACGCTTATAGTACAACTGTGTACATTTTCAAGAAAATCGGTTCAGCTGTTTTGGAGTCTATAGGTAATGGATACACACACACACACACACACACACACACATAGACAAAGTTCCATTTATAAATGAATTTAGATTAGATAGATCTTTCTATTCTTAATTCTTCCACACCCTGTAACTGCTTGTGTCTTAGTGACTTTACTGCCTTGCATAAGTTGAAACCAATTAAAAAAATCTCCCATAAGCAGAATGAAAATAATCTACTGCTATACAGGGAATGAAGTGTTCAGTTAAAAATTCCATGATGGTTACTGAGTATAACAAAAAAAAAAAAGATGGCTGTAAGATACAATGGTTGAAAGATTGAGAATATAACAGCTAAGATGAACATGCCAATTTGAATAATAAGGTATATGCTTCACAATTCAATAAATTTGCAATGTTTTTGTCGCTATGTATGAAATAGATTTTTTATCTACTTTGTCTGAAATCAATTTCAAGTGACACATGGGTTATCATATCTTATGGTAGACCAATACCAGTTAGGATAAATGACCCTCCTGCAACACTCAACTGGGAGATTTAAAATGAAGTGGCTGAAATCAAAATGTACACATCATACAGATGCATTACAGACGCTGTACATTATGGCAGTATTAATATCTTTAGTATGAACAATCACCTGATTGGCTCTAGGGATATTTATTCTTGAGGATATACATCTAGGGATATATATATATTTACTTCATTTGTGTAAGTATGAAATGTGAGTATATTTATTTATGGATTTGTTATTGGTGACTGTGTCTTCCTGGATGCAGAGATAGCTCAAGGTACTGGCAACTCAGGCAGTCACCTAGGGTGCTATCATGCTGCCATGTCCTGTGTTTGGGATTTTTCCAAAACTAAAACCCATAAAAACATACTTGTGGTTACCCATGACTTCAAACAAATTAAATTCTTTGACTATTTTGTCAACATAAAATTATCTCATAAAGAAGATAAGTGTTTGAAGTGCCATGAAAAGATTTGAAAATCTAAAGTCTAGGAAAAAAATGTTTTAGGTAGGATAATGAATGCTTTCTTTAGCTTGTATTATTAAGTTGTATATTGTAATAAACCTGTTATTCTACATTTTCAGTTTTTTACCTTGTGAAAATTTTTAAAATTATACTTGTAAGAGTGTCAAAGTCTAGCTTGCCTGGGGTGCCAGCAACCCTAGGCCTGTTAGTGTCTGGATGTGTTATGTTCAGAATATGAGCTAAGTATCAGAGATAGAATGTGTAATAATATAAAAGTGGATGCGACAGTCAACATCAAGCAGGGACAATCTGTTTCATGCTTGAGTGCAATCTTCCAGCCATCAAGTATGAAATAGTAGTCAACCCTAAGTGGCAACAATCTATCTTTCTTTTATAATACACAAGAGATTATTCATCAGTATGAACAGATTTTATTAAAAATAAGCAGACATAATGTTTTTAATTTATTTAATCTGACATGCCTAAAAGAACAATTGCTGCCTAAATACACCAATTTATATATATATATAAAACATAATAATCAAGGGGTCACAGACTGGACAGTTAGGGGGTCAAATGTAAGAGCTGATGGGATCACAGAAATTGTCTCACAGTTTTGACTGGATTCTTCTGCTTGTGTGGTATAGTTAAGAGTCATGTTGCCAGACATAGGGTCTTCCAGTAGCCACCTTCTTGACCCAGGGAAGCACTACCTCCTCAAGGTACTTGATGTAAGCCTTCATGTTGAGTTTGAGGCCCTGTGAGAAGATGAATGAAAGCATAATGTTGCCATCATTAGTGATCACTCCAAACAGTTTTCTAATCACCACTGAACTCATCCAACACTTTCTGAATTCTCTGCACTGTCCTCAGATTGACACCCAAACACTCTGAAATGTTTCTATTGAAACTTCCTGCATGAATGCCAAGCAGTACAGCATGCCATTTCCAAGTTTCTGGCAGAATGAATCACGTCATGTTTTTTTTTTCACACAGGTGATGCCCAACTGACCCTACTATACTGTGCAGTTAAAAAAAAAAATCAAAACACACTGCACCCTTGTGCAAAAGAAAAATATGTAAAATGGCAACAATTTACCTATCACACCACATTATCTCTCTCTCTATATATATATATATATATATACATCCACACACACACACACACAAGTGTTTGAGTTTTGTTTAATGGCATATCAACCTCTATGGGTTATTTATTGCCAAAAAGGTAGGGTTTTAAGGTATTTTTTTATTGTTCGATTATAGTGAGAAAGTTGATTTTGTCAGATTTCAATAAAAAATTTTTATTTTAGAAAACTGAAGATATATTTTGTATTCAAAAACATATTGCTGGTAATAATTTTTTTTCTTTCAAAAATATATTGCTGGCAATAATTTTTTTTCCTTCAAAAATGTATTATGGTAATAATTTTTTCCTTCAAAAATGAATATTTTCAATAAAAGTCTATTTTTATATATATATTTCTATAAAAGTCTTTTTTTATGCATATATTTCTATAAAAGTCTTTTTTTATACTGTCATAAAGTTTTCACCCCAGTTTGGGAGTTAACTATTTGCCCATAGCTGGGGCCCTAACAGGTGCTACCACTCTGGATCAGGGTGAACCTAGGAACAACAGCAATTAAGATGTGGTTCCAGGCTCTTCACAACCTCAAAAACAGAGGCTTTGCTACCAGATGTAGTTTACCATCATACCTAGGACCTATATATATGAGAGAGTGTGTGTGTTTACATATATATTCATTTATACATCCACAAGATACACTAGAATTAGGAAAATGATCTGTACCTAAGTTAATAATAATTTTCTATTCTTCTGTTACTGATTTTTCCATTTAACTTCAACCCTTACATATAAACACACACGCACACACATTAATAGCTAATTTTTTGTATGATTTCCATTTAGTAGAGTGGTTAATTTAACTCTTAACTAAAAAGAAACACAGCATTGTTTAAATGTATTTTACAGATTTCAATTCTTTCTCTATCCTTTTATCCGTAATGATTTGATAAAAAAATTCACTATCCAAAATCAAGATTAGGAAAAATTTGACCTTTTTAAGACTTTAAGAAGTCTAAATAAAGAAATCAAACTGACTTGCTGTTAATAGAATTGTTCATCTAAAAGCAAAAGTAAAGTTTTATAAAAAAATATATCCTGGCCTTTTCTGAACTCTCATTGTTCTACACAAGTTCATAAGTAAATAAATTCATTTTTATGCACACAAATATAGATATCTATCTATCTATATGCACACACAAAAATAAAAAACATTGAACACACACACAAAAAAAAAAAAAATATGTGTATATATATATATATATATATATATATATATATATATATATACATACATACACAGACACTCACTACTCAAAATAACTATTATTTTCTATTCTATTAAGCTGTAACTTCACTTACATTTTTTCATATAAAAGAACAAATATCGTGAGTTTTGTGAATTTGGAATCAGTTACAATACGAGAATAGAAAAAAACTTATTTTATGATTTATTGCTGGAATTCTCAAATTAGTGTTGCTGACAGACAGAGAAAGGAAACTACAAGAACTCCTACAAAAGATAGCGAAGGAAAGTGAGAAGAAAGGAATGAACAATTGAAATAAAAGACATTGTATGATTATCAGCAAAAGGAATAGTGCAACATGCAAATTACAAATTGGGGATATCAAAATCAAGCAAGGACAAAAATCTAAATATCTGGAAAGTGTTTTAACAAAGGATGGATAGTGTGGCACTGAAATCCAAAGGCACATTGAGATAGTAAAATATACTTTCCAAAAACTAAATGAAAAATTTAAAAACAGGAAAATTCTGTTAAAAAACAAATAATATATATCTCTCTAAATCTAAACTTATTTATAAATGGAACTTTGTCTGTGTGTGTCCGTTACCTATAAACTCAGAAATGGCTGAACCGATTTTCTTGAAAATTTACACAGTTGTACTATAAGCATCTGTGAGTGTTCTTAGCTAGGTTTTGTCTAGGTACCCCCGATAGATATCAAAAATCAATAATCAAAAAACCAGGTTATAGAAGAAGTGGTCTGATTTTAATCAAATTTGATACACTCATAGACAAAGACATCAGAAACAATATCCAGAAGTGTCAAGGTTGCAGTTCTTACAACAGTGCAGGAAATCAAAATTTGACTGACAGCAATTCATTTTTCTTTCAGTCGACAGTTTCGCTATAAATGGAAACAACTATTGCTTTTTAGTCTTTCGTACCAATGTCCAAAGAGTCTGAACTCCAGGACCATGGATTAGTTTTAAAGCTTTCATTACACCCGAGCAATGCTGGGCTATACTGCTAGTATATATATATATATATATATATATATATATATATATATATATATAAACTTATTTATAAATGGAACTTTTCTTTGTCTGTGTGTATGTGTGTGTGTATGTGTCAGTGTGTGCCTGATACCTATAGACTCCGAAATGGCTGAACCGATTTTCTTGAAAATTTACACAGTTGTACGATAAGCATCTGTGAGTGTTCTTGGCTAGGTTTTGTGTCGAGGTAGCTCCGATAATCAAATTTGATACACCCATAGACAAAGACATAAGAAATGATATTCAGAAGTTTCAAGGTTGCAGTTCTTACAATAGTGCAGAAAATCTAATTTATTTGATATTGATACCAGGAAATCAAAATTTGACATGCATCCATTCATTTTTCATTCAGTCTACAGTTAATGCTTTAACTGGAAACTATTGCTTTTTAGTCTTTCGTGCCAACGTCCAAAGAGTATGAACTCCAGGACCATGAATTAGTTTTAAAGCTTTCATTACACCCAAGCAACGCCGGGCTGTACTGCTAGTTTATTATATTTGTGTCTATGGACATTTACTTGGCTCAGGAATAGGTAAATATTGATTATTTATAACTTAGGTTGTACACATTCACTTGGATTTTGATTGGTTTATTTTACAACTAATTTTCAAATTAGTCTTTATTAATATTATTTTTGACTCTAGAAGCATTTTCTTGGTTCAAAGAGAGGTAAATAGTTGTCATTTATATTTTAAACTGTAAGCATTCCCTTGGTTCTTGAAAAGGTAAATATTTATATTTGTGTCTGTAATCATTTCCTTGGTTCAATTTAAGGTAAATACTTGTCATTTATATTTGAATCTGTAAGCATTGACTTGGTTCAGGGAATGTTAAATGCCATATATACTTGTGTATAACCTAGTTTCATGTATAGTGCAACCTCTGAATGTTTTCAGTATACGTTTTAACCACTTCAGAAAAAATATTTACCTGTATATAAGGCAACTGGTCATCAAAGATGCATGATTTTTAACCTCTTGTAAAAAAATTATCTGCATATAATGTGACCCATTATTTTTTACATAAAAGTACTGAGCATAAAAAGTAGCATTACACCTGAGTATATATATTATATCTAATTTATATATGTGTTTATAAGCATCTACTTGATCCAGAGAAAGTTAAATACTTGTCATTCATATTGAAGTCTGTAAGCATCTACTTGAGTTATTGGTTGACTTTATGAAATATAAACTTTTACCAGATCATTCAACATTGAAATTAATATTTTTTATTATTATAGTTGAGCTGAAAACATTTTAGTTGATTCAAGGCTAGGTATATACTGGCCATTTATATTTGAGTCTAGAAGTATTTAGTAGGTGACCATTTTTTAGGTTGGGTGCGTTGTGATGCAGTGGATATTGACTCGGAATGACAAATCAAGGAAGCCGAGTTCGAATCCATTGTATTCACTTACACGCAAATACTCTTGGAAAAGGTATTAATCCATCTCTTCCCTCCAGTTATGGATTAAATAACAGGACAGATTGGGTTTTATAGCCTTGGCTGGCAACCAGTCTACTGCAGAAAGCAATGGCAACCTACTGCAGGATAATCTTCTGCCCAGTCAGTCATGTCTCTTATGAGACATGATCGCCCAAAGTGTGTATCACGTATGGCACTTAACTGATTGACTTATTCTTCTACAGGGGAGTGCAGTCAGCATATTCAATACCTGGTGAAGAAGAGATGGATTCATGCCTTTGCTAACAGCATTACTGTGAATTGAATGCAACAACCCTAGCTGGAATTTGAACTCAACATGCTAATTTCATTTGTAATGCTAATAACTATTCCAACATCTGCACAACCAAACTTATGTTTAAGTCTTAAAAGCCTGCCAAGAATAATTCTTGTCAGGAACATCTAATTAAGGATACATTGGTAGGTATCTTTAAAAGCACAGAAGTGCCAAGATTACTTACCATCTAATGCAACATACTTTTTCAAGATGGTAAACAACTGTTATTTGATGAAAGCATATATTTCTCAATGGAAAATGACAAAAACTAGAAAAGGTAACTGGGATGTTATAAAATCACCAACCATACTGTGTTTCACAACAATATATGATTGTTGCCTACTCTGTCACAATGCAAAATAGTCATGGTGACATTTCAATTGGAGTAGATAGACTAAACTATTGCCCGGTTCACACTCCACCCATGTCTATCAAACAGGTGAAGAGGCTCATCCCTTGTTCCCTGTTTAGGATGTGGTTTCCGGCTTTGTTTTTTCCAATCTTTTCACTCTTACGAAGCCCCCTGCACATCAGTGGCATTACCGCTTTGCTCGGGGTGATATGAATAAAAAAAAGTATTTGTCATTTCCTTAGAAATAAAAATTTGGCAGCATCCAGTGCTCTTTTTGGTCAAACTTTATAAAATCATTCAAATGAAACAATTATACAGGAAAATAAGTTTCTCAAGTCCAGCAACTGTTATCACACCTTCCCATACTGATGCAGGGATATATGCTATGGTGTAATGGATATTGTCTCAAAACAAAAAATTGCTGAGCCAAATTTGTATTCCAGCTGAATTTGTTGTATTGACTTATGTGCAAATAACCTTGGGGAACATACCAATCCATCTATTCTAACCTTACCCAGAAGATAAAGGGGTTTACATAGAGTTAACACTCTTACCTGTAAAAAAGACATATTACAAAAGCATTGACAACAACAAGCCAATACATTCACCTGAGTGGTGTGATGGTGAGAGGTTGTTGATAACCTATGCTTTGCTGTGAGTGATGGGGTTAAGTTGAGTACTGATACAGGTTTTATTCCTAACCTTTTATCTGAAGTAGTGAGAAATGTCAACATCTTGATTATATTATTTTCTATTCAAGTTACATGTGATATCCATTTTAGTTGTTGCTGCTGTTGAAAGTCCTCAAGTGATGTGATTTCAGTTATTTGTTTCAGTTCTATTTGTAATACTGTAGCATCAGTCCACAAGTTTCAAATTAGGTTGCTTCTTACAGGGTCCATTAACTTAAAACCATTTTTAATCATTGATCTGAGGAAGTAATTGTATCATTTTACACTTTAGATATTTCTGAACATGTCTGGTACCATGCATGGAATCAATATGAAAGTCTTGATCTGACAAAGCTATTTAAGAACATGACTAGTGTTCTTACGCTAATGTTGTGGTGCTGTAGCAATATGCTATGTTATAGAAAACTACCCCTAGAATAGCCTATTGTATGTTCAATTTCTTATCTGTTGATATAAGATGTTGTGTTCAAGACCATTCTTATCTTAACCATGAATATCTATGTCATCAGCATAATCCATCACATCATCAAGACATTAACTTTTTTTTATTAGTAGATTCATTTAGGATGTAGTATCAAATGCTTAAATGATCAGTACTCATCTCATATATGTATACAAGTACATGTGCACAGCCTAGTCTCAAAAAGATCAAATAGATTTAGCCTTATTTTCTGCTTGTTGTTCTCCTGATAAAACTTGAACTGTTTCGCCAGAAAAATACAACTTTGACCTAATATAGTTTCTCTAAGTGATCAAAGGATTCAGTTGATTTGGAGCTTGGAAGATAGATTCTAATGTATAAGAAGAGGAAGTCTCGCTTGGTTTAGTCATATGCTGCTGTGAAGTCAATATAGCAGATACACAATTTTCTAATAAAGAGGTATACAATTTCCTGGAATTGTCTGATAACATATATTCCACCATTACACCCTTTACCAGAATAAATATTGAATTAGGTTGTGAAAGGTTGAGTTTGAGTTTTGTTTAATGGCATATCAACCTGTGTGGGTTGTTTAATGCAAAAAAATGAGGTTTAAGGTATTTTTTTTAATGTTCAGTTATAGTGAGAAGGTCGATTTAGTCAGATTTTGATGAAAATCTTTTTTCATTTTAGAAAACTGAAGATGTCTTCTAGTTTTGTATTCAAAAATGTATTGCTAGTAATAATTTTTTCCTTCAAAAATGTATTATGGCAATAATTTTTTTTCCTTCAAAAATGTGTTATGGTAATAATTTTTCCCTTCAAAAATGTATTGTTGATAATATTTTTCCTTAGAAAATGGATATTTTTCTATAAAAGTCTATTATTATTTATATATTTCTATAAAAATCTATTTTTATACTTTCATAGTGCTTTGGCTCCATTTTGGGGGTTAACTATTTGCTTGGACACTAACAGGTGCTACCACTCTGAATAAAGGTAGACCTAGGAACAACAGCAATTAAGACGTGGTTCCATGCTCCTCACAACCTCCAAATCAGAGGCCTTGCTGCCAAATTCAGTTTACCATCATACTCAGGACATGAGAGATTGATTTGTATAGAACAGTGAGAGCTTAGTTAATAGGTTGTTTATTAATACTTTAACTATAATGGATTTATAAAAAAAATAAGGCAAGTGTGTGTTGAAGCCGGGTAAAACACTTAACAGGTAACATTGTTCTCATAACAATTAAAGAAGAACAGGTAGAGAAGAAATAAAAAAATTGAATAATGACAAGTGAGGTCACTACCTTCAAAAGCACAGCACAGTGAATAGTACGTATCTTACATAACAAAATACGCTAAGACACCAAATTGTCTTTTAAGCAAGACTTCTCTTGTCATAGACCTCACAAAATTTTTCATACCTACACAGTTTTGTATCCAAACATAAAAAAAAAATTCAATTACTTTCTTCAGAAAAATTGCTTTGTTTACATTTGGACATGAAACTGTGCAGATATGAAAAACTAAATCATTATCTTCTTCTATGTGCTATGTCCCTTCAGGACATAGGTGATTATGACCCTCCACATCTCCTATCCCTTGTCACTCTTAATACCCCTCCTTCTGTTATCTCACTCACTCCCCACCTCACCATCCATCTTCTGAAGTCCACCAAGTATGTCATGCATTTTTTTCTATTGTCTCTTCCCCACAACCTGCCCTGTGAGCATCAGGTTTTCCAAGTCCTCCTTCCTCATTACATGTTCCAAAAATTTCAGCTGTCTTTTCCATGTGTTAAGTATAAAATTCCTTTTCATTTTCATCCTCTCCAAAACCTCATTGTTGCTAACATGTTCTGTCCATGGCATACTCAGCATCCTTCTGTAGAACCACATTTCGGTTGCTTCAAGTCTTTCCTTCATCTTCAATGAGATTGTCCAGCATTTGCTGCCATATTGAAGAACAGACATCACATAACAATCCAGTAGCCTCTTTTTTGTTTCCAGTGAAATTTTCCTTCCTCTTAATGCTCTGCTCAGATTCTGTTATGCATCCTAGCAATACACCTTCAGATCTCTGTATTGTACTTTCATCTTTTTTGCCAAAATTGAACTCAAATTTACCTGTAACCAGATTGAGAGTTATTATAAATTCAAAGACGTATGACTAACTCTCTAATAGGTTCACTCAGATGGAATTATATGCCTTAAGGTATAAAAACAACAAGTGCTATTTTTCAGAGATCAATTGGTGATGTTAAGAATATGATCATTTATAAAGATGAAATATACATCAGTGTTTCCAGTAAAGAAGAGTTAAAATGAAAAACAGATTGTTTTAAATAAATTAAAAAATGTTGTTTTTAAAGGCAGAATTTCTCCAGACACAAATTTGATAAAGAAAATATCAGAGGTGTCTGCACCCACAAATAAAAAAAAAAAAAGGAATTGCAATTCTTTTTAGGGTTAGCTAGTTTTTAACTGTGAATTACTAGAATCTTTTGCAGATTTACAAAAAAAAAAAATAGCAAATTTAAATGGACTTAGTGACAGAATATATCACTTAAAAGTTTAACAGAAGCACTTATAAAAAATCCCTTCATAAAAAATTCTGAACATGCAATGAAAGACACTTTAATTATGAACAGAGCAATTTTGTCACAATTTTGTTACATCCTGTAATGTCCCTTTCTAAAAGATTAATGTCTGCTAAAGTTAACTATTCAAACATTGAAAAATAAATATTAGCTATTGTATGGCGCACAGATAGAGCTTGTCAATTTTTATTAGACAGGAAGTTTCTGTTGAAATCTGTCTATAAAACTTCACAGTTTATTTTTAAACCCTGAAAGGGAATTACCTAAAGTCATATCTTCTAGAATTTTATGATCAGTCATAAAGCTCATGGCTTTTGAATATGTGAAAGAAAACACTGTTCCACATGTAGATGCTCTATCAAGACTAAAATCCAACAATTATTAAGGAGAGAGATTAGATATGTTGTGATACCGAGCAAAACAAGGGACCAGATGTTTGCCCTCTGAAGTCCAGAAAGCAAATGACCAAAACTGGTCTTTGCGCACCCGGCTCCACTAAGCTAGCCTCCTTTCCCTCTTATCTTCTTCTTCACTGTCACTGAGCTACTTACCGGACCAAAGGAGCAGATGCATCAAAGACATTTCTAGGTGACAAACACTCACACATACTTATGCACAAACTCTCTTTCAGCATTTATTGCCATGAACATTTTAATGTCCGTTGGACCCATCCTAAAGACATCATAATTGATATGTGTGTATATAAAATGCTGTTTTTATACTCATTTTGATTTTCTTATTTTATAACCCTTTTTATAACTTATAGTGGGCTATCTTCTAACGAGGCCAAATTCAGTTAATTTTTCTTCAACATACAATTATGTTTCACTAGAACAGATAACCCACTAGAGATAATTCAGAACATAAAGTATTAGACTGGATTAAAACTAATGTATTATCCCTAAATTATCTTGTATTTGAAACCTTAAATGATCCAGTAATAAGCAAAATTGCAGACAGATTAAAAAAAAGACAAACAGGGTGATTGTTCTGGGGCAAAGAGACCCTATAAAGAGATAAAACATAAGTTAGCAATAGAGAATGGTCTTATATGCAATAGAAATGTTTTAATATTACCAGAAAAATTAAGGAAAGACATATTATATATACATGATGTTCATTAAGGAATAGCAACAACACAGAGGTGATTAAAATTAGAAGAATAGCGGCCAGGGTATTCCTGGAATTGTAGAATAATACATGCAAAAATCCAAAAATGTATGGAAATAAAAAACTTTTGGCAAACCAACATACACTCAAAACCTTAAAAAAATAACGACATAAGCCTGTGTTCATATGAATCATGTGCATGTTACAGGCATTGGACTATTTGTAATTTGCATTGATTCATTCTCTGAGTAGATTGAAGTTGTTAGGGTTCAGGATAGGAAGGCATCCTGGGTAAAGAAAATATTACAAGTAACATTTTCCAGAAATAGGGTGTCAAAAAACATTAGTCACTGATGATGCACTAGAATTTTGTGATGAAACATTGGCCAAGGTAAAAACAAATTGAATGCCTCCCATCACCTGTAATTGAATAGAATTGCAGAGACAATGGTAAAGGTGATGAAAATGGGATTGAAGGCATTTTCTCCATCCAGAGACATCAAGACTATTACTGAGTTATGGAACCATTCCACATGCAAGTCGAGTGCAAAGTATTGGAGAAATTAGATCGCCTATAACAATGTCCTATTAGACAAATAAAAAAATGTGGTAAGAAAAAGACAGAGAATCAAGTCCCCCAAAAGTTAACTTTATTGTATAAAAGAGATATAACACAGCTGTAATAACAACAAATAGACAAAATTTACTGGCTCACTCTGATAAAAAAAACAACTGAGACTTCATAAAGAAGTCGAGATGGAAAACGAAGTAAAAGATGAGGACGAACCTGAGAAGGAGGAAAGGATGAGCGCTTCTGATAAAAAATGTGAAAACAGTAGGCAAGAAACTTAGAAAAGTACACATGAATTCAACATGCAATCAAAAGAGTTCAGTCCTTGATCCCCAAAAAAAAGAATTAGATATACACCTTGAGAGAGATAAGATCTCTTATAATAGTTAAAAAAAGGCAGAGAACAAGGAAGAGCATAAAACCTCTTTGGGAAAGTGTAGTGAGATGTGATGAGTGAGATGAACAATTACTACTACATTACAGACTGGAAACAGAAAGGAAAGTGTGGAGAGCCATGCACTAAAGGAATATTGTAAATAAAAGAAAAATTATATGTAAATATGACTGAATTTTCAGTTTTCAATGTTTTCTGATGAACCAGTCTTCACACTTTACACTCATTTCAACCTCTCCACTTCCTGCCAGATGCTGTTACCACTCAGCAGATGACATTCTTTCCACTTCCAGACAGATGCTGTAACCAGTCAATTGGCAACATCCTTTCCACTTGCTGACAGATGCTGTGACCACTCAGCTGACAACATCCTTTCTACTTCCTGACAGATATGGTGAGCACTCAGCTGACAACATCCTTTCCACTTCCTGACAGATGCAGTGACCACTCTGCTGACTACATCCTTTCCACTTCCTGACAGACGCGGTGACCACTCAGCTGACAAAATCTTTTCCACTCACTTCAGCCTCTCCACTTCCTGCCAGATGCTGTGACCACTTAGCATCCAACATACTTTCCACTTCCTGACAGATGCAGTGACCATTCAGCTGACCACATCCTTTCCACTTCCTGACAGATGTGGTGAGCACTCAGCTGACAACATCCTTTCCACTTCCTGCCAGATGCAGTGACCACTCTGCTGACAACATCCTTTCCACTTCCTGACAGATGCTGTGACCACTCAGCTGACAACATCCTTTCCACTTCCTGACAGATGCAGTGACCACTCTGCTGACAACATCTTTTCCACTTCCTGACAGATGCAGTGACCACTCTGCTGACAACATCTTTTCCACTTCCTGACAGATGCAGTGACCACTCAGCTGACAACATCCTTTCCACTTCCTGACAGATGCAGTGACCACTCTGCTACAACATCCTTTCCACTTCCTGACAGATGCAGTGACCACTCTGCTACAACATCCTTTCCACTTCCTGACAGATGCAGTGACCACTCAGCTGACAACATCCTTTCCACTTCCTGACAGATGCAGTGACCACTCTGCTACAAAATCCTTTCCACTTCCTGACAGATGCTGTGACCACTCAGCTAACAACATCCTTTCCACTTCCTGACAGATGCAGTGACCACTCTGCTGACAACATCCTTTCCACTTCATGACAGATGCAGTGACAGCTCAACTGACACCATCCCTTTCACTCACTTCAACCTCCCCACTCCTACCAGATGCTGTGACCACTTAGCAGACAACATCCTTTCCTTCAGCTGACAGATGCGGTGACCACTCAGCTGACAACATCTTTTCCACTTCCTGACAGAGGCGGTGACCACTCAGCTGACAACATCCTTTCCACTTCCTGACAGATGCAGTGACCACTCAGCTAACAACATCCTTTCCACTTCCTGACAGATGCAGTGACCACTCTGCTGACAACATCCTTTCCACTTCCTGACAGATGCTGTGACCACTCAGCTAACAACATCCTTTCCACTTCCTGACAGATGCAGTGACCACTCAGCTAACAACATCCTTTCCACTTCCTGACAGATGCGGTGACCACTCAGCTGACAACATCTTTTCCACTTCCTGACAGAGGCGGTGACCACTCAGCTGACAACATCCTTTCCACTTCCTGACAGATGCTGTGACCACTCAGCTAACAACATCCTTTCCACTTCCTGACAGATGCAGTGACCACTCTGCTGACAACATCCTTTCCACTTCCTGACAGATGCTGTGACCACTCAGCTAACAACATCCTTTCCACGTCCTGACAGATGCAGTGACCACTCTGCTGACAGCATCCTTTCCACTTCCTGACAGATGCTGTGACCACTCAGCTAACAACATCCTTTCCACTTCCTGACAGATGCAGTGACCACTCAGCTAACAACATCCTTTCCACTTCCTGACAGATGCAGTGACCACTCTGCTACAACATCCTTTCCACTTCCTGACAGATGCAGTGACCACTCTGCTGACAACATCCTTTCCACTTCCTGACAGATGCAGTGACCACTCTGCTGACAACATCCTTTCCACTTCCTGACAGATGCTGTGACCACTCAGCTGACAACATCCTTTCCACTTCCTGACAGATGCAGTGACCACTCTGCTGACAACATCCTTTCCACTTCCTGACAGATGCTGTGACCACTCAGCTAACAACATCCTTTCCACTTCCTGACAGATGCTGTGACCACTCAGCTAACAACATCCTTTCCACTTCCTGACAGATGCAGTGACCACTCTGCTGACAACATCCTTTCCACTTCCTGACAGATGCTGTGACCACTCAGCTAACAACATCCTTTCCACTTCCTGACAGATGCTGTGACCACTCAGCTAACAACATCCTTTCCACTTCCTGACAGATGCAGTGACCACTCTGCTGACAACATCCTTTCCACTTCCTGACAGATGCTGTGACCACTCAGCTAACAACATCCTTTCCACTTCCTGACAGATGCTGTGACCACTCAGCTAACAACATCCTTTCCACTTCCTGACAGATGCAGTGACCACTCTGCTGACAACATCCTTTCCACTTCCTGACAGATGCTGTGACCACTCAGCTAACAACATCCTTTCCACTTCCTGACAGATGCTGTGACCACTCAGCTAACAACATCCTTTCCACTTCCTGACAGATGCAGTGACCACTCTGCTGACAACATCCTTTCCACTTCCTGACAGATGCTGTGACCACTCAGCTAACAACATCCTTTCCACTTCTTGACAGATGCAGTGCCCATTCTGCTGACAACATCCTTTCCACTTCCTGACAGATGCAGTGACCACTCAGCTGACAACATCCTTTCCACTTCCTGACAGATGCAGTGACCACTCTGCTACAACATCCTTTCCACTTCCTGACAGATGCAGTGACCACTCTGCTGACAACATCTTTTCCACTTCCTGACAGATGCAGTGACCACTCAGCTAACAACACTATCATTCATGGATATGCATCAATTGCAGATGTTTTTCTTACTCTTATCCTTTAGGTGATTTCTGACTACATAACCAAGTGTACTGCTTTGAAGCATATGGTAGAATGTAGGTTTTATGGATAAGTACTTTTTTTCATGGTCATATATATGTTAGCCAAAAGTTCAGAGAATTCAAACAATTTATACAAAGAAAAAACACTTTCCTCTTCCAGCAATGCATAGAACATTAAAATGCAAAATAAAATATGATAGTATTCAAATGTTTGTATCTAAAAAAAAACTATTTCAAAACTGATAGTGGAGACAAGGTGTGATAGTTTTTCATAGTCAAACTTTTGAATAGCATATTTTACAGCAAACAAATCTCTCTCTCTCTCTCTCTCTATATATATATATATATATATATACACACACACACAAACACACTAAAGACCGATTTATTCATGATATGATATTTTTGTTATAGAAATAGGTGCTTTGAACTTCTTGAATATATATATATATATATATATATATATATATATATATATAAGCTATTTTTTTTTCCTTTTTTAAAGTTGAACTGAATATATTCCACTGTTGTTTTTAGTGATACTTTTATCATCTAAACTTGAATTTTTTTTTTTTTGAGAGGGAAATGTTTTAAAGTTTCATTTTGCATTCTGTCTGATATTTTTAGATGATGTAAAAGAGAACATATAAAATGAAATATATAAAAATATATATTTAGCAAGGAATTGACTTTGACTATCTCTTTGAAAAGAAGTTTTCTAATTTATCAACATTTCTGAAGCAAACAATCTCACAATTCAAAGAACTTAATATCAGGAATTGTTTAAGAATTAACAATTAATACATAAATATAAGAAACACATTTTTGGAACACAAGAAAAAAAATTATGAACCTTGAAAATATATAGAATTGAAAAATACATCATAAAAGTTCATCGAAAAAAGTCATCAGGGATGAATCCTGATTTTATTACAAGTTTGGGGTTTTACACATCATACTCACTCCAGTAATCTGGCCTGCTTTTGAAAATAACAATCTTTCACTTTGATCATAACACTATGAAAAGTCATGCTGTGCTGTACCAACCAAAGAATTTGATTTGTTTTTTTATGGTTTATAATCCTTTTAGAATTTATTTAAAGCCAGAAAATATTTTTAGGCTATAAAAATGTTTCAGAAATGATGATGATTAACTGATACAAGTGCTCCCAGTTAACTCATAACTAGGATAAAAAGAGTTGGATTCATGCCTTTCCCAAGGATACTTGTGTGTAAGTGAATATAATAAACCCAATGGAATTAAAGTAAAATTTGACTCTCTGATTTCTCATTCTGAGCCATTATCCATCATACTCCCATAATCACATCCAAACTTACAGCACTTGGTATTCTTAAGCAGTTATCCAATCTAGGTACTGACCAGTCACTACAATTATACTCACATGTTCTTATTAGGTGCATGCTCACATAAACTCAAGTTTCCTGTCAAAAGATCGTCTTTGATATCCAATATTAAATCTCTGCATTGTCATAATTTTCAACATGATGGTCTGCTTTATCAGTAAGATTATATGTGTGTGTATGTGTGTGTGTCCACAAAGTATCTGACCTTTGGGTATTAAAAAAAAATAAATCAATTCTGTATATTTCACAAATTTCATTTAATCATCTTCAAAATAAGTTCCCTTAGGAGTTCACACGTTTCTCCCATCAATTTTTGCCACTGCTGATAACATCTCTACAATAGCATGGATCTCCATCACTACTTTTTTCATAATTTCCTCTCACAACTCAGATTGCTTCCATTTCAGCATGGTTTTCAAATAGAGGAAGAGCCAGAAGTAATACAGTGCCAAGTTGGGAGAGCAGGCAGTTAAACAAGGGGTGTGTTGTTCTTAAATAGAAATGCTTGGATTATCTTTTTTTTTAATCATTTCACCCCAAGCAAGGCAGAAATACCACTGATGAGCGGGGGGGGGGGAGGGGGGGGGGGGGGGGGGGGGGGGCTACATAACTGTAAAAAGATTAATTAGAAAAGAGTGAGGAGTACAAACTAGTTAGAAAGGAGCAATAGAAAGCTGAGAATGCAGGTGCGATGACAGATACATAGGTAGAGAGAAAGGGAAGGTGGGGAGAGCTAGAGTCCAGTGGTTAGTAGATGAGTATTGACTTTGCATTTAAATTTCTGGAGGTTGTAGCCATCAGGAAAGCAAGAATATGGGAGTGCGTTCCACAGGCGGGAAGTGCAAGAGAAGAAGCTGCAAGAGTAGAATTGTCGTCTGCATTTGGCTAACCTGACTGTGAATGGGTGGGACCCAGTTGCCAGTCTGGTTGCACAAGTAAACACCTGTTGAGGAGGCACCAGTGACTTAAGTTCGTCCGAGCAGAAGCCATGAAAGTATTTATAGAAGAGACAAAGGGAGGCCACATTTCGATCTGGGTGGAATTAGCAGCACATTGTGGTGGTGAAGTTACCAATTCTATACCACCAACAAACACAGCATTACAAAGATTTCATATAATCACCAGATAGTATCCCGTATAAATTACTTAACCTTGTGGTGTGCATGATACACAATACTATGGGAGTCAAAGAAACAGGTTAAGATTACTTTCACATTGCTGCGAAATTGTCATGCGTTTTAGAGCCTTCATGATGATAAATACTTCCATTGAGAAGACTAGAACTTGGTTTCCAGGTCATAACAATAAACCCCAGTCTCATCACCAGTGATAATGAATTCATGAATTCTGGGTGGTTGTCTGCACAGTCTAGCATATCCTAAGCAATTTCAGTGTAGATTTGCTTCTGCTGCTCTGCCAGCACCTTAGGGATGAATTTTACCAACACTATCCATAAATCCTCCATTAAAATGTAATGCACTGATCTTTGTGAGCCATTTCCAGCATTGTTACATGATGGTATTCCATGAATATTTCCCAAACCTTCTCAATCAGCTACTCATTTCATCTTGTGGATGGCATGCTCTCCACTGAGGTGTGACCATGTTTGAAGCAGTTGTACCATTCCTTGATTTTAGTTTTGTTCATGCAATCATTGCCATAGACTTGCTGAATATTCTAGATGGTTTGAGCAAGACTCTGGCAAAATTTGATGCAAATAACTACTCAATGCATTCTGTCATTTTGTTTGAAAATGAAAATTCAACAAACACACACTACACATCTTTACTGTAGGCATAACAGCCAAGAACCAACATGGCATCCTGGTGCAAAAATTTCCACACATACACAGGAGGTGAGGGTCACCTTTCATGCAAAGGATTTTGCTCACACAACAAATAAAATATAAGTCAACATTGAAGTTGACAACCAGTGGCAACAGTCTGTTTCATGCTCATGTGCAATCACTAGGCCATATGCGGTGTGTTTTTTGCTCGACTATATATATATACAGATAAGTGATAAGACTGTTCTTGCTGGGTGTTGGCTACAATGTCCACTTTTATATTTAGATACAGTCTAATCCTGATATTGATCACTTTAACTCATAAATATAGCATACCCTAAAACTATATTTTACCATTTTACATATATATATATATATATATATATATATACATACATACATACATACATACACACACACTACAAATTGTCATTGGGAGTATTTATATAATTGCTTCCCTTCACATTTTCACTTCATAGTTTTTAAATTTAATATTTAGTCAATTTTATTGCACTGACACAACACCACCTTATGTAACCCTCAAATACTTTTTCTAGCAGAATCAATGTTAAAAAGTACTTTCTTTTTTTCTTTTCACACAGTTTGTCAGTATTATTCCTATAGTGCAAGACTTTATGTACACTCATTTATTTCCAAATTCTTTTATTCAAAGTAGTCCAGAGGAAACAGCAGCTGAAACCTATGACAAGCATGTTAGTCTAAATATTAAAGTCTATATTAATAATACTTCCAATTCCTCACCTAAAATATACTGACATATTCATTGGATAGTCAACCTTAACACATTACACAATTCATGGAACATATGTTAAGGACTGAATCCAGTCACAAAATGAGACTTGTATATTGACACTATCGTTCCACAGGGGCTCGACTACATATGTATTTTAAGGTTTGAATAAATTCTAACATGGACATATGCATAGTATTGCATGTCAAAAATGACTGAAAAGTAACTCTCCATTTTAAAACACTTGTAATTTATTTATTAACGATAAATTTTACAAGAAATGAATACGAGTGAAAAGGGTTTAGCATAAGGTTTTATTTAAAGTTCAATCTGAGCACCGGATTTTACTACCAGATTCTCAAGCTGTCCAGGAATTGCATCAACTGATTTTACCAGGAACTTGTGGTATGGAAGGCCTAACTTCTTATATTAACCTTTCAAGTTCTTCTTTAAGTTTTGGTTTCATATAGTAAACTTGTTTCTTTAACCAACCCAAAGAAAAAAGTCATCAGGTGTTAAGTCAGGAATCTTGGCTGACCACTTATACATAAAATAGGGAGTTACTTCTCAGTCACCCTGTATATCGACCCATATCTAACCACACACACACACACACGTCTTTGCATTAACTTGATTACAGCCACACCTCCATAAACATGGGTTGAATTATAAAGCTTCTAATTACTTTTTCATTTTTATTTGTTTCAGTTTGATCCTCTTTATCCTTCTTACTTTTATTCTCTCCCTTTTCTTCCTTATTGGCTTTTAACTCCAGTTTAGTGCAGCCTCTAGAGTTATATGCTAAATATATGCACCCAAGCAAAGAAGGAGTGGTCATGATCTTTCTGGATAAGCTCAATTGACAAGGTGCTTTTTCCAAAAGTGTCTGGAAAGCAACCCAGAAGCCATGGCAACCAAGTATGGCTGGGTGATGGTGCAAATATTACATGGTGAGAAGAACCGTGAAATAAGCAAAAAAAGATTTTTTTAAAAAATGAAAAGTGTGCTGGACATATTGAAAGCAAAAACCAGGAATCTTGATAAGCTAATACTAAGAAACTACCCAGAATTAAGATTAATTTTTACAAAACAATAGGGGGGAAAAAATGCAGTTATACAAATTTTCATTTGTTACCTTTCAGTATTTTGGTTTGTTTTGCTATTTTTTTTTTTTTGTTACATTAATACCACATTTAAAAAATGATTCATTATTATCAAGCTTTCTTTAAAAATATTGTGCACAATGAAGTCCTATAAAAAGAACTTATTAAAACACAAAATAGGGTTTTTGTCAAAGTATTTTTCTAAACAAATCAGTTTATTTAAATTTCACTAATTTGGTTTGTGAAATTGAATGCAATGTAGAGTTTATAAAAAAAATACTAGTGATAACTTCAACAATATTAAAAATTCTAGTTTCATTAAAACGTATAAAACTTTAGTCAGTTGTATACTTAATTCAGAAAATTGATTTCAATCTAAAAGAATTAAATTCTAAACCTATTGCCAAGTTATATGTAATTATTGCAATAATTGTGAAGGCATTCATGATCTATGGTATGTATAATATATTCATATGTGGAGGTAATTAAATTCATCCCCAAAATAGATTTTAATTTAAACAGATAATGTAATGATTAATATAAAAGTAAAAGCTTGAATTGCAAATCAACATCTATCCAACATGGGTTCAATAGGTAAGCCATATTTATACATGAAATAGGACTTCATTTCATTATGTTCAAATTCTTTGAAAAATAAATTTTTAGATATATCAAGTTCTCAATTTAATTTCCTTTTTGTAATCACATTATATTTTTAAGAACTTAAATCAAAAACACATCACATCCAATGTTTTCTCTTTTTTGTAATATATTAAGCTTTATAGAAAGTGCATTTGGTAGAATCTAAACTTGTAACCCTGTGTATTGAACAGAAAAAAAGATTGAATATGTGACTATGCTGGCTTATTATCATTGCAATATAAAACAAACTTTGACTATATTATTATTATACTCTTTTTAAGTAGATCCAAAGATTTTTTAAAGCAGTTGATTGTGGTAATTTAAAAATTCCATTGGATACTATAATTCAGTTCATATTCTGTTTGATGTTGTCAAAATGAAAGCTTTCAAAAGTTTCTGAAATGCATTATTTCAAAGAAAGAGAGAGTGTAGAATTATATTGCCATGTATATTTTTCAAGAATTATCATTTGAATTTCCTACAAGATTTTAGAGAAAATGGAAACAAAAAGGAAACTTATACTTAACATCACGAAGAGGCTGTTGAAATGTTTGGAGCATGTATTAGGGAAGGAAGGATTGGAAAACCTGATATTCCCAGAACAGATTGAAAGAAAGAGGGACAGAAAAAAGCAGCTTGTAACATACTTGATGAACTTGAACAAATGGATGGTAGAACAAGATTTGGAAGAAATAAGAAAAAGACAAAACTTATTAAGAGCTACAATGGACAGGAAAATGTTGAAGGCCAAGATCTTCTGTGTCCTGAAAACACACAGCAGATAAAAGAAAGGAGGAGGTAGACAAAGAACCAGTTTTGAAGTTGTCTTTAAATTTTTGCATTGTTAAAGCATTTTGTTCATATTCAATGAAATAAGGCCAAAAAATGTATGTGAATGTATGACAAAAAAATAATAGAATGAAACTTGAATATTATCAAACTTATTACTTTTCTCAGTCTGATAAATCATTATTCTGGTCTTTAAAGTATTTTTAGACTTTGTTGATGAGTTTTCTTTTGTAAAAGTTGAAATCAATTTCTGATTGATTTATACAGGTACATTTTCCCTGCTTGGTAATCGATAAGAAATATTAATAATTGATTTTTTGTGTTAGGTAGAGTTGCTTATTTGCTAATTATTGAATATCACTAAGTTCCTTGCTAAAAATTTTCTCCATAATTATAATTAGCTTCATCATTACCATTCAGACCCTGCAACAGTCACAATAAACAGTAGCACTCTCAGAAAGAAACATGACATTTCTAGGATGCATAATGAGAAAAGAGGGATTGAACACTCACTTGAATGCAAGATACATTGATTGGTTTGTTTTTTACAATTTATCAACTTTTTGCAGATTATTTGAGGCCAAAAGATTTTGGATTGCAAAAATAAGTACTTTTTGTGAGTGAATATCACATTAACAATTTTTTAAAAATAACAGTGATTTTCTGATGCAAATTCTAGTATTTAATATGTAGATGAGAGGAAATGGATTTATACCTTTTCAAAGGGTTTTTGCTCATAAGTGAATGTAATGAACCCCAGCTCAAATTCAAACTCAGCTTTCAAATTTCCCATTCCAAGTGCTATCAAATACAAGGAACAGAAGCAAATAGCAAGTAATCTACCTAACAGGTTTGCAGAAGTGGATGGAAGAACAGGAAATAAGAGTGAGAGGGAAAAAAACAAACATTACTAAGAACTATAATGGATTGGAAACTGCGATTACTCATGTCCTGATGGGACTGACATCTTATTTTTTAATATGTTATAAATTAATCAAATGTTGAATTATTAATTTTAATACATTATAAGTAATAGAGTTGTAATAAACATTTGAGCCTTCCGTTAATTTCTTTTCAGATGGCAGTGGGTTCTATATTTTGAAATATTTTTTTGGAACAGCTTCAATTTCAAATATTTTTCAATAATATAAATATTAAATAGAAAAAACAGTTTTACACTTGGTAATTGTGTAGATAGCGTAAAGGAGGTGTGGTTGACATAAGCATTATTGCCACAAAAAAGGGTTAAGTGAAACATGTTCAAATTCCAGGATAGACTCTTGTATTCAGCTTTGCACAAATACCATTGAGAATGACATGATTCTGTCACTTATTCTTCTACACCAGCTATGGGTTAAATAGCAGGGTGGACTGGTATTTCTAACTATGGTTGACAACTAAGCTAAAAGAAGAAAATGAATGAGTATGCAAAAATAGAAAAAGACATAAGACAAGGACATGTTTCCTCACCAAATTTATTAAACCTTTATAATGAGGCAATACTAAGAGAACTACAAATCCTGCCAGGATTTAGTGCTGATGGGAACAATCTTAATGTAAGATATGCAGACAACACAGTGTTGATTGCAAATACAGAAGGAAAATGCATGAACTCTGAGATATGGTAGTAAAGGAAAGTGAGAAGAAATAACTAACCATAAATTGTATGGCTGTCATTGTAATGAGAGAGAGCTAAGGAAGAAAGATTTATTCTCCCATTTATATTTCCTCCATTATGGGTATTACCATATCCATGATATAATAACACCATAGTTCATGGGTAGAATGGAATGGCTGAAAGGAGAAAGAATAACAAACAGGCTTTGTTCTCAGAGAGACTTTTATACTACTAAAACATACAAAAACTATATGTACATCTCTACACATGACCCATGCTGAGAATAACATTATTATATCTACACAGCAAAGCAGAGTGTAAGAAGTAACAAAAAGAAAAGGTCTTACATATAATACAGAGATACTCCTTTGTCTGAAGAAAGCTACGCTTCGAACTTCCAAGTTCAAATGGGCTGGATTCATGTGTGTTCAGGGCAAGGACATATTCCACAACTGGGAAACAGTGAGTTTTGTGTTTTCCTAAACTGAGGACTCTGAGCTGGAGTTTTTTTTTCTATATCTGAGAAAGATATATTCCAAAAGGAAAATAGCCTCCTGGACTTGTAAGGCACTGGGGAGGCAGATTTAGCCTCTATCCAGGCCACATGGGCCCAGGCTAGAGAAAGCAACATTTTGGTTTACTTGCTGTAAACTAATTTGATTTGACGACTGCTTTTGTCACTGTATGGTGTGATATCGCTAAGCAGCCATCATGTGAATCATGTGACATCTCTAGCAAAGGGAGAGAAGCACCTTCTGTATCCCTACATCAGTATGAGAAGCAGTCCAAAGTGCAAGTTACAATTTGCAGATGTTTAATCAAACAAATACAGAAGCTTAAATATTTTAAACATTTTCACTGAGGACAGAAAATATGACATAGAAATCAGAAGGAGCATTAGAATAGCAAAAGATACCTTTCAAAAACTCAGCAAAGTATTAAGAAAATCTCTCCTCTCCTGACTGCTCCCTACTAGATAGCATTGCTGACGACATAGGTAAGGCTATTTCCTATCACCCATTCGCCCACATATTTGTATTTGGAGATCTCAATGCCCATCACTCTGAGTGGCTTGAAAACACCGTTACTGATCCGGCGGGCATTCGCGCCATGAACTTTGCTATTTCCCAATCCCTTACGCAAGTGGTGGACTTCCCCACTCGCTTCCCAAGCACTCCCTCAGGTCATTCCTCACTGCTAGATATATGTTTCACCTCTGCGCCTGACGCCTGTCAAGTCTTGCAGCTTTGCCCTCTCGGCAACTCCGACCACGCTGTAGTCTCTCTCAGTATTTCTTTCCAATCTCACTCCCCCGAGGAGCCCCCTACTTATAGAACCTCCTACCTCTACCAAAAAGCTGACTGGGATGCCTTTCGCGATTTCCTCTGTGACATCCCTTGGGGAAAAGTGTTTGACCTATCAGTTGATGACTGTGCCTCTGAGGTCTCGTCATGGGTGAAAGCTGGCATTGATGCCTTCATACCCACCAGGAAGTATTGCTTAAAACCTCATTCCTCTCCGTGGTTCTCTCCGGCCTGCTCAGCCGCCATTGCCCACAGGAACCATTACTTCCGTCTATTCCGGAGACAGCCAACTGATCACAATAGGCGCCTGTTCACATCTGCTCGCAATGAGTGCAAGAGAACCCTAAATGATGCCAAACAGTTGTTTGCTGAGAGAATGCGACAGCACATACCTGACCGCAAGTTCAGCTCCAAGGAACTATTGGAGGATTTGTAAACGAGTGCTCAACAATAGGAAATCCTCAATACCTCCTTTAATCCATGGATTTGAGGTTCTCACGCCATCTGCGGACAAAGCTGAGTGCTTTGCCCACAGATTCTCATCCAACTCCACATTCGACTCGTCCGGAGTGCACCCACCTGACTTCCCTATTAGAACTGAGGCCAAACTGCACGACGTATATATTACCCCGACAGTAGTATCCAGAGTAATTTCAAAACTCGACCCCCATAAGGCGTGTGGAGACGATGGAATCCCGGTGATAGTCCTTAAGAGGTGTGCTCCTGAACTTTTCCCTGTCATCTCTAAACTATTTAACTACTGCCTTTCTGCTTCCTGCTTTCCTGCATGCTGGAAGTTCTCTTCAGTCGTTCCTGTATTTAAGAATTGTGGTGAACCTTCGGACCCATCCAACTATCACCCTATCAGTCTTCTACCGATATTCGGGAAAGTATTCGAGGCTATAATCAATGCTGAAATAGTTCATCATCTCACTGCCCACAAACTGTTCTCCGACAGGAAATATGGATTCAGCTTTGCCAGGTCCACGGCCGACCTGCTAACAACTGTAACGGAGTACATGCTACAGGCCCTTGATGCGTCTGACGAGGCTCGCACGGTTGCTCTAGACATCTCCAAAGCTTTCGACAGGGTTTGGCACTCTGGCCTCCTATGCAAACTACGGGGTTATGGTATTACCGGTTGCCTGCTTGACCTAATCCAATCTTTCTTAAATAACCGCAAAATGAAGGTCGTTCTGAATGGGCGTGCCTCTTCGTCCTACAGCACGAATGCTGGTGTCCCACAGGGCTCTATCCTGAGCCCGACGCTCTTCCTTATTTTCATCAACGACCTCCCAGATGAGATCAAGTCCCAAGTAGGCATCTATGCAGATGACACTACAATATACTCCCACTCCAATAAGAAACCTGTTGTGGCGGACAGACATAATCTCGCTGCTGACCTTGAGCGGGATCTACACTCTGTGGTGAACTGGGGCAAGAAGTGGCTTGTCAACTTCAATTCATCTAAGACCAAGCTGTTGTCTGTCAACCATTACAGGCAACCTCTTCTGTCTCCCATAAGCATGAACCAAGTGATTCTCCCTGAGAGTAATACACTACGCCTCCTCGGACTTACCCTGTCCTCAGACCTGGAACCACTATATTGAATCCATAGCAAAATCTACTGCTAAGAAGATTGGGTCACTATGTCGATCCAGGATGTTTTTTCCACCTGAATCCATCCTGCATATATACAAGTCAACCAGCCATCCGTGCATGGAGTACTGCTGCCATTTATGGTCAGGTGCCCCTGCCGTTCTCCTCAGTGTTCTTGACAAGCTCCAAAGGAGAGTCTGTAATGTGATAGGTACTGATCTGGCGGCTCGACTGCAGCCACTTTCCCATCATCGAAATGTGGCCTCCCTTTGTCTCTTCTATAAATACTTTCATGGCTTCTGCTCGGACGAGCTTAAGTCACTGATGCCTCCTCAACAGGTGTTTACTCATGCAACCAGACTGGCAACTGGGTCCCACCCATTCACAGTCAGGTTAGCCAAATGCAGACAACAATTCTACTCTTGCAGCTTCCTCTCTCGCACTTCCCACCTGTGGAACTTGCTCCCGTATTCTTGCTTTCCTGATGGCTACAACCTCCAGAAATTTAAATGCAAAGTCAATACTCATCTACTAACCACTGGACTCTAGCTCTCTCCCCTCCCCTGTATAACCTTCCCTTTCTCTCCACCTATGTATTTGTCATCACACCTGCTTTCTCAGCTTTCTATTGTTCCTTTCTAACTAATTTGTACTCCTCACTCTTTTCTAATTAATCTTTTTACATTTATGTAACCCCCTGCACATCAGTGGCATTTCTGCCTTGCTCAGAGTGAAATGATTAAAAAAAAACAAAAAAAACATACGAATTTTAGAAACAAAGGAAAGAGTGATGAAATGCTATATAATATCAATCATCCTATATAACAGTGAATATTGAACAATCTCTTTACAAATGAAGTGGTAACAGCAATGTGATATTGAAAATACCATGGATAAAACATGCAAGGAAATTTTAAGGAAAATGGAAACAAAAAGGACACTTTGAATCAGAAATGGTTGAAATTTCTTATACACACAATGAGGAAACATGGATTTGACACTCACAGGTCATCACGTGAAACAATTTCTAAAGTGATTGTTTTCTTATTTAATCTAACTTAAACATTATTTTTAGTAAATACCTATATCTGAGTAGATGCTTGGTTTACTTATTAAACAGTTTATTTATTTATTATTGTCTACTGGTCTGAATATTCAATAAGTCTTATTAAAGAATAATATGTACATTCTGACAGGATTTGAACTTGCATCTCCCTGGACAAGGGAAATCGTCATTAGATCTGCTTCAGACCTCTCAGCAACAAATAGTGCCTTTAGACAAGTAATAAAATTTCTGTTTAATAAATAAAAAATCCATCACTTCTTTAGAGATTACATTTTTTTTATAAAACTGAGCAGATATGTCAACAATCTACGGAAACCATGTTTTTACCTTGCAACATGGGGATGCATTGGCATGGCCAAAAATGCATTTCAGCTAACCAGAGTACTGAAAGACAGGAAAATCTAATTAGAAACAAAGAAAAGAGTGCTGGATTGCTATTTGATATCTGTTCTTCTGTATGGAAGAATGCTGAACAATCTCATCAAAGATGAAAGAGAGGCTTGAGGCAGCAGAAATGTAGTTTTACAGAAGGATCGTGAGGATACCATGGGCAGAACATATGTGCAATGATGAGGTGTTGGAGAGGAAGTAAATGAGAAGAAAACTGATAATAAATATCAGGAAGAGACAAATGAGATTCCTGGGATATGTAATGAGGAATGAGGGCCTGGAGAACTTGATACTCACAGATCAGATAAATGTAAGAAGAGACAGAGGAAAGCAGCACGAGACATACTTGTTAGTCTGAGCAAATGGTTTACAAAGCAGGGCTTAGAAGAGATACCAAGAAAAAAATTATTGAGAGCAACAAGAGACAAAGCCAAGTAGAAGTCCATGATTGCCTACGTCCTGAAGTAACACGGCACATGAAAAAGAAGAATACAGGAGATAATAGTAGGAGATGTTGACTGCACTAATGCTTGAACAAAAATGAGTAAATTTGGTTATGTATTTACTGATTAAAGCTTCATTTATATTTGGCTTTAAACTTTTGACCAGCTTGTATTTAGCTTAATTTTCCAGTATTCAAATTTTTTCTATTAAATGCTAAAAATAGTTTTTAATTTTTCCTTATATTCTCATTTTTCAAAGCTCTACTCATATAAGTGATTGAGTCTAGCAATGCAAAAGGTAGATTTTTGCTTTATCTTTATTTGCCTTCAGATTTTGGCTAGCAGTGTATCAGAAAACTTTCAAGAGAGAAATTATTCAAAAGTCAAGTAATTTCTAAACCAACAAAATACCTCCCCGTTCACCAGCAAAAATCTTGTCTATGAAATCTGTTTGCATAAACAGATTATCTTTTTTAACATATCTGTTTAAATAAAGAAAGCAAAACAAAAATTATGCAATACATGACATGACAAAAAAAAGGTGACCATTATCTTGAAGTGAAAAAAATTTGTGCTGCTTTTATAAACCATTAAAAACAGATTCAATCCTCAAAAGTGTTAAATGGTTTTAAGCTGGGCTCCATACAAAGTAAATCAATATCTGACTCCTGAAGGTATCAATATGCAAGAATAGCATATTTATTGTTTACCAAACAATGAATTTTTGATCATCCAATCAAAGAGGATCAAATCAATAGAAAAATCAACAACCCAATATCAGAATAAAGAAACCAAAATTGAAAAATATAAGATTCCATTTCTAGTGCAAACTTAGACATATTACCTCTTACAGAATTAATAGAATATAACATTCTGGCTTGAAAGTGGCTCTTTTCACAACTTTAGAAAATCTATGATCTCCAAAAGAAGTCTAAGTTATAATTGTTCAGCCAAGAAAAATTAAACATGCCTGAATGCAGTAATTTAGGTTACAATTTAATATATTTTTTACTCTCCACATTTTTAAAGATATTTCAAGTTTACAAATTAGTTTTACATTTATAGACATTATCACATCTATAAATAAAATTTTAACAAAACATCTACAATTTAATAATTTCAGACAAACTGCAATAGTCACCCTTCACCAACAACTTTGCCTTGTTTTTAGATAAGTTTTGTTCTTAAATTGAATATGTTAGGGTTTTACGCTGAAGTCATTTTTACTTACATTACCAGCTCTTATATAGCATTAACCATTTTCACTGAATGTAATTAAAAGTTTAGTTTAATAATACTATATGTACCAATTCCTTTAGTTTTCTTATTTTCCAGTGTGATTCTGTACCAATTATAGTGATTTACTTCCTGAGAGAATCTTAAAAAACTCACATAAGTAAACAAAGCTTCCACACAAGAAAAGGCAAAAGAATTCTGATCTTTACAATAAGTTTATAATGACAGACATAAAATCACAAAAAGTGAATCAATCAATAAGAGAAATTGGAATGAAGAAGACACTGAAAATGCCAAGGCAAGTCTCAGTGAGTCAGCAAGAAGGCACCAGGACAACATTATGTAGACCACTGATTGGATTATAAGCAAAAATAACCAATAATAGACTTTGCACCAGACAAAAATTTCTTCTAAAGAAATCTAGCGAATGAACCAGATGTGGAAAAAAAATCAGTAAAGAAGAGAGCACTGAATATTTACATCAATCAATAAATCTTAAAATTTCAGACAAATCTTAAAACTCTGTTGCCAACAAAGTGAAAAAAAATGCCCCTTTTGAACCAAGCCAAAAGTTATTTATCAACCAATCAAAAAAGTACATTTACTGGACAAAGAATGTTACTTGTCACTTCACAAATTACTTTTGAAGCAGCCAATCAAAAAGGAAATCAATAAAAAAGGGGGAATAAATGAATCCAACAAGTAAAGAGCAACAAATAAAATATATAACCATGTAAAATAGCAACTGAATATAATAAAAAAATGCTGCTGATATTGTTTTTGGAGAATTTTTTTCTCTGGTTAAAAATTTTAATTATAGTTTACTAAGGATATATATACTTGATTATAATTGAATATTTTTTTTGCAATGTCATGCAGAGGCTATTTAGAATTTTTATTTCAAGATTATGTAAACTTATTTATAAATGGAACTTTGTCTGAGTGTGTGTGTGTGTGTGTCTGTTACCTATAGACTCCGAAACCACTGAACCGATTTTCTTGAAAATTCACACAGTTGTACTATAAGCGTCTGCAAGTTTTCTTAGCTAGGTTTTGTGTTGAGGCACCTCCGATAAATATAAAAAATCGGGTTATAGAAGAAGTGGTCCGATTTTAATCAAATTTCATACACTCATAGACAAAGACATAAGAAATGATATTCAGAAGTTTCAAGGTTGCAGTTCTTATAATAGTGCAGAAAATCGATTATATATATATATATATATATAAAAGGCAAGATGTTTGTGTGTGTGCCTGTTTATCTGCCTATATGTATGTATTTTTTTCAGCCATTTTATTTTAGTTTTTGCTACGGGTTTGGCTCTAAGTAGGTATAATTGTAGTTCTTAGTCTCAGCCATGATACCATTTACTCACAGGACTTAGCTAGCCTTCAAAATTCAGTTTACGACGAAAAAAAACTTATTTGATATCGATACCAGGAAATCAAAATTTGACTTACATCCATTCATTTTTCTTTCAGTCTATGGTTTCACTTTAACTGGAAACAACTATTGCTTTTTAGTCTTCCGTGCCAACATTCAAAGAGTCTGAGCTCCAGGACCATAGATTAGTTTTAAAGCTTTCATTACACCTGAGCAACACTGGGCTATACTGCTAGTGTAAGAATAACCAACAAATAAGAAAATTTTCACTTATTTTTATATTCCATTCTTTAGTTATTTAACAACTCCAACTCATACCTTCTATCGCTTGCTGCTTAAGGCAATTACTTCCCTTTTGTTTCTTTTATTTTCTATCATCATATGCTGTTGATTGAGAGTACAAGAATAAAATTGCTAGTTTTGTTCAAATTAATACCACAAGCTAAATATATAGCAACAACACCTTCAAAGCACAAGCAGAAGATTATTTTCCTATTACTGATGTTTACAGTAATTGATCAACAATTTTCTTGGACTCCTTGAAAGCAAAACAAGAATCAAACAGAATGGTTCTTTGTGGTCTTTAATATCTTATGAGGAAAGGATGCTCTGATTCTGTTTAAAATGTATAAAGTTTATAGATTAAGCCTGATTAAATACATTGCTTCTTTTGAAACAACTTAAGTTTTCTTTATACTTTCCCATTTAAAATATTGAAAGTAACTATTTTACAAATATTAAAGTTGTATGATCTGTGTAAATCCCAGTTTGGATCTGTGGGTAGAGTAAAGCAAAACAAGAATCAAACAGAATGGTTCTTTGTGGTCTTTAATATCTTATGAGGAAAGGATGCTCTGATTCTGTTTAAAATGTATAAAGTTTATAGATTAAGCCTGATTAAATACATTGCTTCTTTTGAAACAACTTAAGTTTTCTTTATACTTTCCCATTTAAAATATTGAAAGTAACTATTTTACAAATATTAAAGTTGTATGATCTGTGTAAATCCCAGTTTGGATCTGTGGGTAGAGTAATGGATAGTGCCTCACAATGAGAAATCAGAGAGCCATATTTGAATTCCAATAGATTTCATAAAGAACTAAATCATATCTACTCTACTGATATTGTAAAATAATTTATATTCATACATTAAATCATGATATATTTGCATTAGTGTTTAATTTTTTAGTTATTTTTATTAGTTTTCATGTCAGAAATTTTCTTCCCTATTTTTAACTAATAATAAAATTATACTTATTTTGAAATAGACTACACTTGATTTAAGCTATTACTCCAAATTTTCAAGCAATGTCTAAACTATGATCAATAAACCTTCTTTTACCATCTTTAAACACAAATTAAAATATGTGTAATCTTCTAAATAAATAAACAGCAAGTTCTGTCTGTCTATCTGTGTGTCTGAAATCACTCCAACTCAGACCACACTTGCTCTAATAATAACATATTATACCTTTTTGTAATTCAGGTGATCCTGGGATTGAAAATCTGTTTTTCGTCTGATTCTTGAACATCCGGCATTGAGATTTTTGTTCAGATTAAGAGGAAACAGTTAACAATTCACATTTTTAAAAAAACTGGAAAAAATTAGTGATCTGAATTTATATTGAGTTTAAAGTAACACAAAAACTTTATGAATTTAAGAAATTGTATTTTAAATTTAGTTTAAAATATCTCCCAGATTTTATTAATTGAGAAAATCAATTATATTTCTTCAAAATGCCAAGGAATTAGAGTTAAAGTGAGAGTTTTCGTGATGTAAGGTTTTGAAGTTCTGCAGAGTTTGTGATTTGAAGAACTCAATTTTTGACCTGAATTGGAATTTTGATCCAAATCAAAGTTTCGGTTCAAATTGGACTTATAAACCAAATCAGAGTTAAAGTAAAATTTTGGAATTCCATCAAGGAAATTTAGGAATTCAAGTTATTCCTTGGTGCTGCCTAGGTACGAATTTACACAAGGTACTAGATTAGCAACTAGGTCCCACCCCCACCCCTTTACAGTGAAACAGATAAGATGTAACCGTAATTTCTACTGCAACAGCTTCTTTTCTCGTGGTTCCCACCTGTGGAATTCCCTTCCACATATCTGCTTTCCCAACAGCTACAATCTCCAAGAGTTTAAATGTAAGGTCAATAGACACCTCCTATCACACTAACTTGCATCTATTCTCCCAACACTCTCACCATCTACCCAACCATCATTCTCGGTATCCTTACCCATCTGTCACCCTCCTTCTGACATTTCCTATATCTAACCATCCACTTTCCCCCCTATGTAAGCCCCTGCGCAATAGTGGCAGTGGAATGCCTTGCTCGGGGTGAAACGATTATAAAAAAAACACAATCATCGTTGCTGCTTTTTAAGTTGGACCAGAGGTCCCTTTAGTTTTGGTCCAGAAGCCTAGTTAGTCCTAATTTAAAAATCCAGACTGTGCAGCTTTTAAGGTAGTTAATAATAAAATTAACTGACTGAATAATAAAATTAATATTGTTACCTCGTAATTTGAAATATTGAACTGCTTTTAAAATAAATCAAATGGTTTTATCGATAGTTTAGTTTTTAAATTAAATTTCAGAAAGATTGATTCTGAATTCCTATGATAGAATACTCATTATTAAAGTAAACCTATGATATAGCATCCTTATCAATAAAACAGGTAGGCTCTATAAATTAACTATATAAACAAATTATAGACAAATTTATTTGAATTGGTATCCTCATCTTGGTTGTTATAGTCATACTGTCCATTATACTCTCCAGCATTTTCCAGTGCTTATCATGTTTAAAAGCATTCTGAGAATTTAAATACTTTATTCAATCTGTTAGCGTAGAACTAGCTATGAAACAATGACTTAATGGATTTGAGCTTTGTTTAAGTGTCTGCAGCTTACCTGGTGGTCAAGAGTTCAATCCTTGGCTCAGACAGTAAGTCAAGCAGAGGCAGCATCACAAAGATGGATTAACTAATGTAAGATTATCCTTTAACATATATGTTGAAATGAGAACAATCTAACTCCATAGGCTGAATAAAATGTTGTGGAATAAGTAAAAGTGCCATCCCAATGACAGATTAAGAAGAATTAACTGAGATGTCACCAAACATAGATTAGGATATTGAATAAAAGATTCACTTCAAAATTCCCCAAATAGTGAATACAGCTGTCACCTGAAGAATCCTGGAGTGTAGAATGGCTAAAACATTATGCCTATATCAATCTAGACTAAAACAGCATAGCATAATTATTAATCTATATAAAAATAAAAACTAGTATCAACTGAACCTAGTTAATCTCTACTGCAGACACCAGCTTAGGCACATTCACATTTCTTCAAGACAGCAAAAGCCAATTTGTGGTTTATACTGCAACTAAGCATAGCAAACCTTAGTTACAGCTTCCAGAATAGAGTGCATAATCTAGTGAGATAAGTAGTTGAACAGCGACAGTTTGTTCAGACCCTTGGTCACAGTGACTTATAACTTGATGCTAGTACAACCACCAGATACTTTTATCTATCCAATTTTGCTTATATGGCTTACTTTAACTTGGGATATGGTTTTTCATGTTGTTGCAATTTGATATTATCTAAAAGTGACCTCACTGACCAATTGACCATAGTAAGATTCAAACCTAGGTCAAATGGTCAGAAGACTAATGGAATATTCTAACCACTTGGCACACACGCACACACACACATCATACCAACTATAAATAAAAAATTCCTTAAATGAATGTTAATTTTGAAGAGAAGCTAACATTAATAAAATATTGAAAGTTTGATCCTTTTAAATTATGTATGTTTAAAGCTACACCCTTCTTAGATTTCATTCTTTAAAAAATATGCTTTCCTTTGCTCTTATCTTTCACTATTATGACTCTTAAGTGTTCATTCTATAAAATACAAAGAATGAGAGAAGAAAGGAGAAAAAGATGGAAGAATTTAGAGAATTGCAGTAAACAAGAGGCTTCTTTGCTATACAATGTCAGTCTCCTTGACAGTTGTTTAATGCCGAAATCAATAGCATGACTGTTAGACAGAAGTCTTTGATTCAGACATGTCCGGTCCTGAATTATGATAGGAAGGAAGCAAGAAAGAAGAGGAAATATGAAAAGCAGTGAATGTGAATAGGAGAGAGAGAGAAAAGAAGGAAAGGAAAAAAGAAAAACTGAGAGAAAAGAATTAAAGAGAGATGAAAAACAAAGAGATGGAGAGAGAGAGAAATATTTAGTTTCAAAAGGCCTAAAGAACAGCAAAGTCAAAATATGAAGAGAATAAAGAAATCTGAAAAATCCACTGGAGAGGAAAGCAAGAAAGAAAAATAGGAAGAAAATTGTCAAACTTGAGTTGAAAGAAGAGAAAGAAAAAGGCAGAAGAAAATTATGTACAAAGAAAACATGAAAAGCAAGAAAGAAGCGGGTAAAAGTTAAAAAAATATGGAAAGTTTAGTAAAAAAGTGAAGAAAAAACCAATGTCAGAAGAATAAACAAATTAAAGAAAAATAACAGGGAAACAATCTGTATTATAAGGATTTCATTTTTGTTGGTATGTTACTGTCAGTCAATCAGTCAGTTAAGTGCCATGCGTGATACATGCTTGGGTGATCATGTTTCGAAAGAGACATGACTGACTGGGCAGAAGATTATCCCTCAGTAGGTTGCCATTGCTTTCTGCAGTAGACTGGTTGCCGACCAAGGCTATAGAACCCAATCTGTCCTGTTATTTAACCCATAACTGGAAGGAAGAGACGGATTAATACCTTTCCCAAGCGTATTTGCATGTAAGTGAATGCAATGAATTCAGCTGGAATTCGAACTCAACTCCCCGATTTCTTGTGCCGAGCCGATATCCAATGCACCACGACGCACATCCCCACAGCTGTTACTCTAATGCAGCAAAAATGGCAAGTTGTAGCTAGATTTTGTCAGATCGTTTTAACAGTATTGCCCCAATTATAAGAATGAAGCAATTTTGTAAAATAATTTACAACTTAATTTTAAATACAGAATGAAACCCTCTCAGCTTTTCAACAACCAGACGATAAAACAACACATTGCATTTCTATTCTCATGCATGTTGGCATGCACTAAAAACTTGAATAGACCTGAAGTACACTCACAATGAAACAAAATGAAGACTTAAACACTATTTTCAATATATTTTGATTTTCTTGCACTGTCTGGATAAGTAAGTGACATTTAGGAACAATTTCTGCTACTTCTGATATCTAAGACTAACAGATTAGTTTTCCACTCAACTCTGACTGAATCCCAACCAATTCTCTTTCCCCCTCTACATTATGATGCACAGCAGTCAACTGAGCCATATTGAAACTACCACAATAGTCAGCCTTCATTTGGTAACAAGCAACCTGACATTACTTCAAGGGATTGCCTGTTCCCTACTAAGAACAGCCTAAAACTTTTTTTGATCAAATTCACCCCAAACAAGGCAGTAAAGCCACTATGACATAAGGAGTTACTGGGTGTGAAAGAATTAGAAAACATAAACATTATGAAGGAGCATAAGCAATAGAAGCGTGATCAGGAAGACTGCCCTCAATCTCAGCTACAACTGTTAATATAGATCCCTAACGGAGAATCTTCAATATTTAATTCATTGTCACTTAACTCAAGAAGTTTTCATTTATTCAGCTATTATTTTATTCTCTTTTGGTCAAGTGGGTGGCTGTTTTTGAAGACTTCATAAAAATGTAAGACTGTGATACTAACCGCATACTATCCTCTCCTATATGGATGTCCCAGTTATAGGGCCACAGAATAATACCAGTGTGGAGTCAGTGTTCACACTCACACTGATAATGATAATAATAATAATCGAACTCATGTTTTTGTTTGTTACAATTTATGTTTGTTATATTTTTACATACAATTTTTTTCTTTACAAAATAAACTTTTTTTCAAAGGTATTATTTTATATTAAAATTATTACTTTTTCCACATTTTGTTACTTTCTAAATTGTAAGCATATATGTTCAAAATTCACTAACATGAGCGTCCCGCTGATTGAGGATTGATAGAAATACAAGTGAACTTAAATTTTCAATATAGTTGGATTTTGGCTAATTTCAAAATAATCTTCCCTTATTTATTTGCAAATGGCTGACTTGATGGCTGAAAAGTGAGTAAAAAAACTAAAAGAACACTGACACCAAGCAAAGAAATAATTAGGAAAAAAAAAAACAACTATAAAGAAAGACAAAAAGAAAAAAAAATATTTTTTTTTTCTTTTGAGTCAGGAGATTTATATTACAATGAACAGAAGCAAAGCGTCTTCACCAAAAAATATTTTTATAAAAATAAGCAAATTAATCTTAAATAATTAAAATAAAATTTTCAGTAAAATTTCACAATAATCTTTGAACACATAAACCAACAAGCATAAAATTATTCTATAAATTATTTAGACTCATATCCTTATTTTATCACATTGCTTCCCTCTCTACATAACTCAATTTTCCTCCAGGTGAATGCTGCATCCCATAATCTTTGAATTTTGTTTGGTACTTTTTATGGTAAAGCAAAAATAAGACAAAAAATTACATTGACAAAAATAATATATAAACCAACATCTGTATGCTAGGAATTGTTTTTTTTTTTTTAGGGGGGGGGACTGTTAGATAAAGATTAAAAATGAAAAACAAATATTGTTAACAAAAGAGAAAAAAATTGAATTATTTTTTTTACTCATATTTTTCTCTTATTTCTGCTGCTTTGTACTTAAAATTTGTCTGGATTTGTTAAATAAAATATTATCAATAATTAATTTTTGAGTCATATTTTTTTAATCTTCATTTCAGTTGTTTGTTATTGCAACTCGCAAACTATCATACTTTTTTTGCAATTCATGTTGTTTACTATAACAGTCTAAAAGTTGCCATAAAAATACACTGAAATTATAATGAAATAGAAGACTTAAAAACATTGTAATTGACAATGTTTTATATAAGAAATTAAAAAAAATATATTACAATTAATACTACTAGTATATGTGAATGAAAAAGATAATGACGTAATAGGTAGCTGGAGGAAAAAGTAATAATTATAGACTTAGATTTTAATAACTACAGTGTGTTCTCTGTGGCCTAATCAGCAAGGCAGCTATCACAAAAAACAGCTTTCTGAAGTAAAAGGATATCATTTAAAATCTCACTGGAGCATTTTTTCTGATACCTATTATAAGCTGTGTAATGGCAGTCATTCTGAGAGTTAAAAAAAAAGAACATTCTGATGAAACAAATATTAATTACCAAGAAATCAATTTGCTGGTTCTGGTTTTATTTTCCATCAATAAAATACCCAAAATTTATATAAACATTGGTTTTGAGTCATGATTTCCAAGGCTATTGAGTAAATGTTGGATTTTTTTATTTCTTAATAATTTGTAAAATCTACATCCCTTTGAATATCATGTTAAAATTTTGATAAATAAATCTTTTATTGTTCAGCATGAAGCTTATTTAATTTCATTTGCCTGGGACATGTAGTTGTTCAGATATTTACATTTTAAATGTCAATTTATTTGAAAAAAAAAACTCTGTATTATATATCAGCATGCGGTGTAGATATAGAAGAATCCAAAGGAGTATCCTGTACATACAGTGGTAGAATAACTCTCTAAGACATACAGAGCAAATATAAGAAAAAATTAAGGCAGACACGTTATTTCATGGTAAATTGGAAGTATAGGCCTATTTCAGGCGATTCGTGTAAAATCTTCTGTACAATAAAGACGGAAGCTGACGATGGTCCACCTGAAATAGGCCTATGCATCCAATTTACCATGAAATAATGTGTCTGCCTTAATTTTTTCTTATATATATATATATATATATATATATATATATATATATTAAAAAAAAATAAAACCAAATGTGCCAGAATATAGACAACAAAATCCTGTCTTCTATACTAACATAGACTTTGATAATGTTTAAGTCACTTGATAGAACTCAAAAAAAGCAAACATATTCACAATTTTGATTTGAATATAAAATATCTTATTAAAAAATTTGGAAAAATTCAATAAAATATAAACAATCCTTATCAATTGAACTTAACAAAAAACTTGTAGAAATAAAAAATTTAGTACATTACAGAATTCTATTTTGTTTTTTTTTTACATGTTTTTGTACAGATGGTGAAACTGTAAAATATCATTTTCCTGAACTTTGGCCCCTGTGTAAATCTTTTGAACTTACCATCTTCTAATATAAAAATCAACAATGATGAGGATACTAATTAATTAAATAATGAAAACATTTCAGCTTCAATTAATAACGAAAAACAAATAGAGATTCTTTAGAAAATAAGAGACAAAAATAAAGAAAGTGTAAATATATTTTGCAGATATCTGAATACAAGAAATCATGAGGAAACTATTTAGTTTTTTAGACACAGTCAGTCAGTTGAGTGCCATACGTGATACATGCTTTGTGTGATCATGTCTCAAAAGAGACATGACTGACTGGGCAGAAGATTATCCCGCAGTAGGTTGCCATTGCTTTCTGTGGTAGACTGGTTGTCAGCTAAGGCTATAGAACCCAATCTGTCCTATTATTTAACCAATAACTGGAGGGAAGAGATGGATTAATACCTTTCCCAAGGGTATTTGTGTGTAAGTGAATGCAAAGAATTCAACTGGAATTCGAACTCAGCTCCCCGATTTGTTGTTCCAAGTCAATATCCCCTGCACCACAATGCACATCCTTTTTAGACATAGTCAGTCAGTTACGTGACATACATGATACACGCTTGGGTGATCATGTCTCAAAAGAGACATGACTGACTGGGCAGAAGATTATCATGCAGTAGGTTGCCATTGCTTTCTGCGGTAGACTGGTTGCCAACCAAGGCTATAGAACCCAATCTGTCCTGTTTTAGACATAACTGAGGCAATTTAAAATGATTTATGAATTTATTTCTGTATAAAATAACAATGTTTTTAGTTTTAGTTTTTTGATCAATTAATATTCAGTTTTCTGTACTTAAGCTTAACTAGTGTGATAGGAGTTAAAAAGTTTTAAAAGTAAGAAACCATTTTATACTGTATTTGATTGCAAACATAGAGAACCTTTACTGCCTGACTCTTCTTCTTCTATGTGCCCTGTCCCTTCAGGACGTAGGCGATCATGGCTTTCCAACTTTTCCCTATCTCTGGTGGCTCTGAGCACGCCTTCTCCTGTTACACCATGCAATCCTCTTTCCGTCATTCACCTGATTAGGTCCTTCAAATATGTTATCCATTGCTTTCCTGTCTCTTTTTCACACTATCTGGCCTGTTAGTATCAGATTCTCCAAGCCCTCCTTCCTCATTGCATGTCCCAGGAACTTCAGCTGTCTCTTCCTGATGCTAGTATTTCCTTTTTGTTTTCATCATTTCCAAGACCTCATCATTGCTCACATGCTCGATCCATGAGATTCACAGCATCCTTCTGTTGAACCACATTTCAGTTGCTTCAAGTTTTTCCTTCATCTTTGATGGTATTGTCCAGCATTCACTGCCATATTGAAGGACAGACATCATGTAGCAATCCAGTACTCTCTACCTAGTTTCTAGTGAAATTGTCCTGTTTCTTAATACCTTACTCAACTTCTGGAATGCTTCCTTCGCCATGCCAATTCGCCTTCGGATCTCTATGTCACACTTTCCGTCTTCTGTTATAACACTTCCCAGGTATAAGTGGAGCAATTACCTCAAATTAATAGCTGCATCTACCGCAAACAAAGTTGGTTCATTGTGTCAAGCTAGAAAATTTTTGTCAGAATCCTGCTTGCAAATTTACAAATCTATCAATCATCTAAGCACTGAATACCATTGCCATATTTGGTCTGGTGCTCCTGCTGTATATATCAATACTCTTGACAGGATTTCTAATGTAATCGTTCTAGACCAGGCATCTCAACTGGAGTCACTTTCTCATAGATATGATATGACTTCCCTCTGATGAGCATTTTTCCCTAATACCCTAACTACATGTATTTAAGCTTGAAAGCAATGGCAACCTACTGCAGGATAATCTTCTGCCCAGTCAGTCGTGTCTCTTTCAAGACATGATCGCCCAAGCGTGTATCATGTATGGCACTTTAACTGACTGACTGACTACATTGTCATCTAGGTTCCACTTTTTTACTGTTGAAATAGCCAAATTCAACCACCACTTTTACTCCAAGTTTATTTTCTCACACTTCCCATCTGTGGAACTCCCTTCTGTTTACTTGCTTTCCTGATAAACTATAATCTTAAAAAATTTAAATGCATCATCAATTGCCATCTTTTCTCTTCTTGAACTTGTTCAACTTTTGTCCTTTCCTCAATCCTCTCTATTTTCAATCTTTCTTTTCACTCCCAGTAACCCCTGCATACTAGTGTTATTTTCCCCTTGCTTTGGGTAAAATAATTAAGAATAAATAAATACATAAGGTCTCCCCACTCTCTAAAAATGTAAAAAAAAAAAAAAAAAAAAAACGCCTTCCAAATCCTATATATAAAGCTGTAATATCCATTTGGTGAATGTTTACCCAGATACCATAGATTACCAGTACTCACTTCACAATACTGCAAGTGGCGACCTTATATATTATTAAATATGATAATTAATTTGATTAATTACAAAGACAAATACATGCAATTAATATTTCATATGCTTACTTCAAGTCATCAATAGCTGTCTCAGCAACTTAACTCCTCTTTAATTGCTGCACTCTCATAGCATTGTTGCCTGACTGTACTGGCCTGTTTTGTAAGAAATAAAAAATGCTATTTACTGAAAATAAATTGCTATAAAGATGCTGACAGGGATTTCTCTTGAGTGCTGCCTTTTGTTCTTGATAGAAAACTCTGAAGTGCAGAATAAACTAAACAAAACCTCCAACACAATATAATAGAATTACATCACAAAACAGGTTTTACTATATGTTATACTATGTCTGCCTCGGTTTGGAAATAGCACTAGTTTATGACACAAACACTGATGAATGACACTAGTGCTTATATATATATATATATATATATATATATATATATATATATACACTCCTGATCAAAAATTTAAGACCACTTAAAAATCTTTAAAAAGAAATTTTTTTTATGGATAGATTTTAAACTCCTTCCACTTAAGGTTACCAATACTACAATCTAAAAGGTTATGGAAACAAAACGCTACATTCCAAACATTTTATTCAGAAATTTACATTTTTATAAAATGTGGCGATTTACACATGATCAAAATTATAAGACCAGGGGTATAAATTGTTAGATCTATGGCAATTCCAATGTTTTTAGTTCAGTTAGAGATTAGTAATCACTGTGTAAAGATGTTACCATGCCTAAAGCAAGCAAACTTACCAAAGTTGAGCATTCTCGAATTCTCGAATTCCATAAGCAAGGTTTGTCACAGCGGGCGATCGCAGCTAAGGTAAATCGCAGTAAAACTGTGATTTGCAACTTTCTAAAGAACAGTGAGAATTATGGAAAAGCAAAATACTCTGGTAGGCCCCAAAAAATTTCTCCTGCATTGAGTAGGAGAATAAGACAGGTTGTTATGAAAGACAGGGGACTTTCTTCTAGTCAAATTAAGGCAGTCACAGATGCTGATTGCAGTCCCGTAACCATCAGACGACACTTAAGACAAAAAGGCATGGTAAATATAAAGCGTAAACAAATCCCTCGGCTGCTTCCATGTCACAAGTTGGGCTGCTTAAAGTTTGGTCATGAATACCAAACATGGGACGTTGGGTAGTGGAAGAAAGTCCTGTTTCTGATGAGAAAAAATTCAATCTCGATGGTCCTGATGGCTTCCAACAATATTGGTATAACAAAAACATGCCTCCTGAAATTTTCTCCGCAAGTCATAGTGGTGGAGGGTCCCTAATGATATGGGGTGCCTTTTCTTACAGAGGGACGATGGAGCTCCAGGTGATGCAGGGTCGTCAGAGAGCGGCTGGTTGTGTTAACATGATACAAAAAGCATCTTTGATGATGGAGGGTCATCGTTTGTGTGGGGATGGATGGTTATTCCGACAGGATAATGCTGAAATCCATGTTGCAAGACAGACCTTGACCTTTCTACAAGAAAATGGGTCTATCTCTTGGAACATCCTGCATGCTCACCGGACTTGAACCCAATTGAAAATGTTTGGGGATGGATGAGAAGAGATGTTTATCGAAATGGCAAACAATATTCAACAAAAAATGAACTTTGTGAAGCCATCTTCAGAAGCTGGAGCAACATCCCCTGCATCTTAATGGAAACGCTTATTTCTAGCATGCCCGACAGAATTTTTGAAGTCATCAAAAGCAGTGGAGGTAGACTTCATTATTAAATTTGGTTGTTGAATATTTTCATACACTTTTTGTACAATTTCGTAGAATTTTTGTCTCTGGTCTTATAATTTTGATCATGTGTAAATCGCCTCATTTTATAAAAATGTAAATTTCTAAATAAAATGTTTGGAATGTAGCGTTTTGTTTCCATAACCTTTTAGATTGTAGTATTGGTAACGTTAAGTGGAAGGAGTTTAAAATCTATCTGTAAAAAAAAATTTCTTTTTAAAGATTTTTAAGTGGTCTTAAATTTTTGATCAGGAGTGTATGTATATATATATATATATATATATATATACACACACACACACACTAGGTAATGATGTCAAGTCCATGAATGGCAAGGATAATCAAACATGATCTACTGACTATAAAATATTAAGAGTTAGATCTGTATAGAGAGCTCAATGAATGTTATCCAGAGCAATATGATATTTCTGAAGGAAAACTCAACACATCATATAAAGTGGTTATAAATTATAATTCATTTCTATGAACTAATTAGTTAATTTCTTCAGGCCTCACTATATTTGTTCCATTCCATTGATTTCCTGACAAATGTACCAAATGGAATGAATATAGTGTGATCTGATGGAATGAGCCAATTTAGTTTATAGAAATGAATTATAATTTATAATCACTCTAAAATGATGTGTTGAGTTTCCCTTTATATATATATATATATATATATATACACACACACACACACACAAAATTTACAATGTTCAGACTGTTGTCCTCAACTTTTTTATCATATTCACAACATTTCAGTCATTGTATGCTCCAGCCTTCTTCCAGTGATTAGAATTTCAAACCAAATCCTTTATTTCAATCACTGGAGTATTTTGTTCTCGTTCCATGAGCCAGGCCACTTCTAGATATATTAGTTATCTCAAGGACACATGGTTTAGTGGATAAAAGGATTGGTTAGTTCCAGTGGCTTGACCCAAAAATTTGAGTTCACTAACTGGCTACAACAGTGGTGAACTTAGAGAGTTGTGTTAAAAGGATAACTAAGATATCCAGAAATGGTATGGCTCATGGAATGAGAACAATATACTCCAGTGATCAAAATAAAGAGTTCAGTTCAAAATTCCAATCTTTCCCAAGGGTATTTGTGTGTAAATGAATGCAAGGAATTCAACAAATACAGGGTGCATGGGTAAATTGTCACCATTTTATATTTTTAATTTCATGTATGCACATTGTTTTTGATTTTGCCAGCTGCACAGTATAGTAAGGTCAGTTGGGCACCATTTGTGAGAAAAAGAGCACCAGGGCACAATTCACTCTGCCAGAAATTTGGAAACAGCATGTTGTACAGCTTAACATTCACACCAGAAACTCTAATATGAACATTTCAGAGTGTTTGAGTGTCAATCCAAGGACAGTGCAGAGGATTCGGAAAGAGTCGAAGGAGTCTAATGGTGATTTCAAAGGTATGGCAGCTCAAAAAACTCACTGTTGCCATTCTGATAAGAAAAAATGCCTGAATTTGTTGTTGAGACCCTCAGACTCAACATGGAGGCCTACATCAAATGCCTTGAGGAGGTAGTGCTGCCCTGGGTCTAGAGAGTGACTGCTGGAAGACCCTATATCTGGCAAAAGGACTGTACCATGTCACAAAAGCAGGAGAACCCATTCATGGCTGTCAGACAATTTCTTTGACCACATCGACCCAAATATCTGGTCACCTAACTCCTCAAACTGCAACCCCTTTGATTATTATGTGGGGCACAGTTGAGCAAAAGACCAAGAAAATTTCTTGTAACACCAAAAATGAACTGAAAGCAACAATTATTGCAACATTTACCAATTTATACAAGGAGAGTGTTCAGAGGAGATGCAGGAGATTCTAAAGTCATCTAGAGGCCATGGTTGCAGTTAATGGCAATTTTATTGAATAAATTTACTCTTCCAGTGCACTACTCTAGAATAGGCACAAAAGAATTACTGCTAAGTGTTTGGAAAATAAAACAATTTTTACATCACAGTTGGAGCGACAATTTATCCATCGCAAGTATTGATTGCAAAAAAAAAATGTGACAAATTGAATATTAAAGTGGATCCAAATTCAAATCTGAAATAATCATCATTGATTGGTTAATTCTTTCAAATATTTTTTATGTGCCTGTGCAAATGTTTTAGATTAATATTGTGCCTCAATTGGAATGCTTTATTAGACTCGAGCACATGACAAAGACCAGTATGAATTTTGTGGCACGATGCAAAAAACACTCAGTGAAAATTGAGAACCTGGAAGAAGCAGACACTTTTTTCATCTTTATTATTCAAACCCAAAAGTATCACTCATTGTACAACTCTTATCTCACTCAACAAACCTCTATGAGAAAGTTTGAAGGTTAATGAACAATTAATATATTATCAAACTTCTATCCCAGCAAACAAATCTTATGAATAATACTTGACAAAAACCTGCATCAAAAGAATCTTGTTCTAAGACAGTCAAGAAACCTTTCTATGAACATAAAATTAATCCAAAGTAAATAACTTTGAATACACCTTTTTCATTATTTATGACTTGTAAAAAAAGCCAAAAGTATTTTAGACTATATTGACTAAGAAAATCACACATTAATATTTAATCCAACAAATAAATATTTAAGTTGAACTGTATTATTTAAATTCATTTTTCTACATATTCTTCTGACATTCACTTATAATTGAAATACATACATAATTCTTTCAAAAACATTGTTCATATATATATATGTATATATATATATATATGTTCATATATATATATATATATATATATAGTCTTTTTTGTATATAAAATGTGTTATTGTTGCACAGTGTCATTTAATTATTGAATATTGACCTTGTGCCATGAACAAAATTTAAATGTTTGCAGAGTTTTGCACGTAACCTCAATAAATTCCTTCTGATGTTTTAAATATTATTCATTGACCCCAAACTCAACAAAAATTTGGTGACCTCCAACAAAAGGCACAACTGAAAAGAATATAAAAAATATTTTGTTAATGCAACAAATTAGTGATTTCAATGCTTAAAATAAAAAAAAATAAAAACTTAATTGGGGAAAGCCAACAATTGTAAAGTTTAAAAAAAGAAAAATGATTGTAGATCCTGATGATTATTGGTCACCCCTCATTTCGAAAGGCACAATAAAAAAAATAAAATAATTGATGATTTCGACATTCAAAAAAGGAGAAAATTTTTAACCTCCACAAAGGCATAATCAAATGACTGCCAAAAAATTTGAAGAACATGCGGTGACAGAAAATTGATAAAAAAAAACTTAACATGGCTAAATAAGCCGAGCAATTTGCTGAGGAAGTATTAACCTTGAACTTGCCAGCATTTAATAAAAACATCCAAGCTTGGTTCATGCAAGTGAATGCGATTTTCACAGTGAAAAAAATTAACCTTGCAAACAGCCAAATATGCCTACTTTGTTAAAAAACTTACAACTGAAGTGGCATCTAAAGTTGTTAATCTATTAAGTGATATGTCCAAAGACAAGCCGTACAATACAATAAAAAATGCAATATTGCACAGAAGATGATTCTTGGAGAAAAAAGAAACTAAGCAATTTATTTAATAATATTTCCTTGGGATCGAGCAGGCCCGCACAGCTATTGAAGAAGATACAACCTTTACTGGGCACAAACACCATGTCTGAAACTCTGTTGCAGTAATTATGATTGGATAAATTAAAGTTAAGCACAACACAGATCCTGGCTTCTTTACCCAACAATATCAGACTATAGAAACTTGCAGAAATTGCAGATAAAAATCACAGAAAATGTCTGTACCAAATCCAGCAGAAAATAAGAAAATACAAGAGATCACAAAAAAAACTAGAGCAGCTTACCATGCAGATGCAAGAAGTGCAGAGATATGAAACAGAATCAGCATAATTCTGTACAAAGATGTTGGTCTCAACATAGGTCACATTCCAGCCAAAGGCAGAATTTCACAGAACCTGTTTGCTAGTTCTACAAGAATTTTAAACAATAAGCTCAAAAATGTCAAGAACCTTGCAAGTATTATAGTGGGTTTATATCCTCACAGAAATGCCAATATCAAGAAAACGAGCATCCTGGCAGAAATTGAAGATGGCATTTGCTGTCCGGGATATTTTTCAAAATCGCCAATTTTATGTCAAAGATAGTGGACTACTGTTTCTAGTAAATACAGGGATGCAAGTCAGCATGATCCCACCAAAAAGTAACTGCCTGTTAGATTAGTGGTGTACAAACTTCAGGCAGCCAACATCACCGCAACTGAAATATACAATGAGAAAACTATTGCTCAGCCCAGGCCTTAAGCAGAAATTCATCTGGACATTTGTAGTTGCTAAAGTAAGCACCCCTGTATTAGATGTGGATTTCCTTAGCAATTTTTGGTTTGCATGTTGATGTCATGAAATGAATATTAGAAGACCAGAACACCAAAGTAACAATCAAGGGTATTAGATCTTCAAAAGTTACTGCAGGAATATCTACTGCCATCTGTAAGAAAATGATTTACAAAATTTTCTCAATAAATATCCAGAATTATTAATGCTTTCAACTATAAGGAACCCATGTTGCAAAATGCAAAGCATATTATCAAAACTGCTGCTCCGCCAGTATACACAAATGCATGACATTTACATTCAGAAAGTACAAAATTGCTAAGGCCAAGTTTCAAAACTTGCTACAATTAGGAATTGTCCATCTATCTCCCAGCCTATATGCAACTCTGTTACATATAGTCCCTAAGGCAGAGTCGGGTACATGGCATCCATGTGGAGATTTTTGTTTGTTGAATTCCCAGACTACACCCAACAAATATCCAATCCCACATATTAGGAATTTTGTAGTTTCTTTGCAAGGAGCAAAGATTTTTACTCAAGTTGACTTAAGAAAGGCATTCTATCAAATTCCAGTAGAAGAATCTAACATACACAAAACTGCCACGATGACCCCATTTGGGCCATTTGACTGCCATGATGACCCCATTTGGGCCATTTGAGTTTACCTGAATGCCATTTGGATTAAGAAACACAGCTCAGTCATTCCAAAGGCTCAGTGACAAAGTTTTGCATGGTTTGAACTTCAAATTCACCTACACTGATGATGTGCTGATAGTAAATCCACAGAAGAGCATATTGCTCAAATAGAGCAAGTTTTTTAGAGACTTAATCATTATGGTTTAAAAATTAATACTGAGAAGTGTGAATTTGCAGTCCCCAAGTTCACATTTCTGGGACATGTGAGAGATGAATTTGGAATAACTCCTTGAAACAACAAAAATTACAACTGTAAAAAAATTTTCTGTCACCTGCACCAGTTAAACAACTACGAAGATTCATAGGCATTATTACAGACAGTTCATCCTGCATTGCTCAGAGATTCTAATGCCATTAACAAACCTCCTGTGTAACCAAAAAAAAAAAAAAAAATAACCCTTAGTAGTAAGAAACTGATATCATTTAGCAATGACAAGGAAGCTGGCATCTGATTCAGAAGAAGAGAATGCCAAATTGACTCTCACTACAGACATATCCAATGATTTGATTGGAGTCATTTTGCATCAGATATGCAAGGAAGAAAAATAACCTTCGTCATTTTTCTCAGTGAAGTTGAACAAAACACAAAAGAGATATGTGTTCTCACGTGAGTTGTTGGCAATATATTTGTCTATATGTCATTACAGATACTGGAAGGAAGAGACTTTACAGTATATACAGATTACATGGATTGCAAGCCACTTATTTGTGCATTACATTCAAAGTCAGACAAATATAACCCTTGAGAAATTTGTCAGTTAGACTATATAGTGCAGTTCACTTTGAATATCCACTATATTAAAAAAAAGGATAATATAACATATACTCTGTAAAGAGCTACTCTAAATAGACTCAAACCAGTCAGACGACACCATAATTAAAATTAAAAATAATACATCACAACTATTTGAGCAAAGTCCAGTTCTTTTTAGCACTGAGACTGTAGTATGCGACATTAGCACAAAAAATGTGAGTCCATGCATACCTCCAAGCATGCACAAGAAAGTTTTCAAACACTTCCATGCAATGTCTCACTCCAGACATCAGACATCAGTGAAATTAATTTCTGATAAGTTTGTTTGGCCAAACATAGCTGTGGGTACTAAAACATGGACCCAGATCTGTATTAAATGCCAACAAGATATATGACAACACACTAAATCATCTTCTAGTCATTTCCCTACACCTGACAGATGTTTTAAACATTCACATCGGTATGGTTGGTCCCTTAGAAAAAATCTATTGATACAAATATAAGTTAACAATAGTGGACAGATTTACTAGATGGCCAGTTGTAATGTCTTTGAAATCAACAAATGCCAAAACAATGTCACGTGTGATACTATATAACTGGAAATCAGTGTATGGTTATCCCTACAATGTTCCAGTTCACATTGTTTGGCAAGTTTACAAATTTGTTAGGCGTCAAACATATATCGATGACAGCATACCACCCTTGTGCGAATGTCATAGTTGAATGATTCCACTGTCAGTTGAAGGCTTCATTAACAGCAAGTTCAGAGGAATGATCATGGTTGGTTAGACTAATGCTGATTTTACTAGCACTTCAATACATTGTGAAAAAAGAATTGAAATGAACTACAGCAAAATTAGTTTTTGGAAGTCCATTGGTACTTCCAATCAGATGGTAGATACTGAAATATCTTGTACACCATCTACCCAATTTGTGCATGATTTATGAAACAAAATGTCTACTTTGTGTTATATGCCTGCATGTACCACTAAAAAAAAAACAAAAACAATTTTTTCTACCTAAAAGCCTGAATGATTGTGAATTTGTATTTTTACCATGGGAGGTAGTAAAAAACCCATTAATGCCAAATTAGTCTGGTCTCCACGAAGTAGTCTTCCATGAATTAAAATATTTCACCATCTAAATTAGTAACAAACAAACTACTGTCAGCATTGACAAAATTTAAGCCAGCCTTTCTGGACAACTTGAATCATGCTTCCAGTCCAGCAAATCAATCATTAATACCTTCAAAAGCAAATCAACACAAAACATCTCCAGCAAAGACAAGGATCATTAGGCATGTACATTGAGCTGCAAGATACAAGACATTTTATACATATTGAAAGTTTTTGCATTGCTTTTGAAAATTTCCAATCTAAGGGCAAAGAGTGTAGAGTACTACTCTAGAATAAGTACAAAAGAATTACTGCTCAGTGTTTGGAAAATAGTTAAATGTGTAAGAATAAAAAAATAATTTTTATATCACAGTTGGAGCCACAATTTATCCATCACAAGTATTAATTGTAAAAAAAATGTGACAAATTGAATATTAAAGTGGATCCAAATTCAAATCTGAAACAATCACCGTTGATTGGTTAATTTTTTCGAATATTTTTTATGTGCCTGTGCAAATGATTAAAAATTGCACCTAAATTAGAATGCTTGATTAGCCTCAGGCACATAACCAAGACCAGGATGAATACTGTGGCATGAGATGAAACACTCAGTGAAAATTGCAAATCTGGAAGAAGAAATGCAACCAAGTGTCAAATTTTATTTTAATTCTTTGTTTGTGTCAGTCAGATGGTTATTATAGTGACATCTCCACTATCTGATGGGCACTGAGATAAAAATTACTACTTAACTATCATACGACAATTTATCTATCGCTTTATTTTTGCTAGTCAAATTTTGTGTAGTTTTCTTAAAGTGTAGGGGCCTCGGCTATGTTTGTCAAATTGGTCTTGTGCCAAAAACAACCGAAGTCACAACAATTTAAAATATCAGAAAGTTGAAATAATGAAAGTGCTTGTAAAATAAATGAAATGTTATTAACAGAACAGAATATCAATTTGAAAGAAGTGAAATTCTTAACTATGTAAATGTTCAAAGAGAAAATATAAGTAGTTAGTCAATTTGTAAGAGAAATAGTAGTAAAGAGTTAAATGTCCAGAATTCTAGTTGTAAGTAACAGAATGTGTGTATGCAGAAAGATTAACAGGTTACTAATAAAGTCTATGTTTCTTTCCTTTTTTTTATGGCCAGCGAGAAAGTGAAAAGGAAGGTGAATCAATAAAGAAAATTGTACTTATCGAACATTAATTTTTAGGAGTCAGTTAAAGTATCTTGTTGTTCTTGTTATCATCGTCTTTTTTGTTGACTGTGAGAATGTTGACGATGGAGAACAAGAGGTAAAGGAAAATAGCATAAGTGAAGAAGAATGAATGTGTGTCGAGGCCTTATGTCCTGGTCATTGTTTGAAGTTTTTGTCACATGTTGCTCGTGTATGATATTGCTGCTTTCATCTCACTGACTGATTCTGACTTTTTTAGTCTTTTTATAGCTGTTTAGTTTTTCACACTGGATTGATAACTTTTCTCTCACTTTTTCAAATCACTTCCTTCCATTGGTTAGGAAAATTAATTTAACATCAGATTTGGCTCGTCTTTTCTTACAGTATGGGGTCAATCCTTTTCGTATTTATCAAAATTAAATTTCACACTTGATTGTGAATTTTGCCTTGGTCTGGTTTTTCCAAAATGTTTTCAGTCATTCTGATCCGATTTTGCAGGTGTGCAATTTTACTTTTTGTGTTTCACTTAATTGTTGGATTATATAGGATTTGCATCCTAGAAAAGTAGGCTCCAGCTAACTTTCTAAATTTTTTTAAAGCTCCCAATCTGATTGGCTAATTTACTTCTAAAAAGTATTTCTGCATGAGACATAATTTTCCTGCTGAGGTATTTTGATCCACTTTTACCAGTATTTAAGTAAGAAACCCAGTGACAATTCCAGTTTGGCCAGGAAACAGATGCCTGTGCATATCCGCCTTGTAATAGACAAAACAACAATCACAAACTTGAATCCTCAAGAGGGTATCCATCTACCCAAAGAATTCACATCATTACAAACTTCACCAAGCAACATGCAGGAAATCACTTGTGAATCCAACTCCTATCGTCTTCTTATCATCTACTGACCATTGAACTTTATGTTTAATAACTACAGCAATAAGAATACAAGAATTCACTCACTCATTCAAACTGCCAAGCTGAAATCAACAAACTTTTTGATCATTAAAAATATTCAACAAACTTTTCCTCTTCCAAAATAATCACAGAATTATTCAATGATTATTGTTGTGAATTACATATTGAACATTCAAACAAGAAAATATATTTTCTGCATATTATAATCTAATTCCATTTCAGCAAATATTTCAAAATACATTTTTAGTGAGACAACTCTTAATTTGTGGAGTGTGAACCGGGTGATAGTTCAGTCTATCTACTCCAATTGAAAAAAAATAAACATATCTGTAAAAATAAAATAGCCTAAATAATAATTACATTATAAAAAAAAATCAGTATTGATTGATTTTCTTTATTAGACAGAAATTACATCGCTTAGCATCTTCCATAATTTATCTGGACTTTCAGTCATGAGTGTTAAATTTGAAAATTCTGAAAATCTAATTGACATTTTTACTTTTGTTCATAAATACTCGTTGCAAAATAAAATCTTTACATTTGTCTTGATAATGTTGATCAGAGGATAAAACACACTGGCTAAGATAAGTTTTTTTGTCTTTATACACACACACATACACATACTAAAATTAACAACAAATTTCAACTGTTTCATTTGAAGTAATACTAGTAATTTAATAATTTATTAATCATTTAATTTAATTATTTCAATAATTAAATTATTATTTATAATTATTGAATTATTTAAATTATTTATTAATTATTTAATTTAATAATTGAGTAATACTAGTGTAATATTAAAATTTAGTAATACTAGTAATATTCTTGTAAAGATACAAGTAGTACTGAAAATTTCTTGATTTGACCAAAAATGTATATAAAAAATTAAAAATTACAATTCTGGTATTTGGTCAGAAATTCTGTTGAGTCAAGAATTTTTCAGTTACCCCCTCCCTTTGTATACATATTACCCAGTGGCATTTCTAAAACCTTTGGGTAATGCCATATATATATATATATCAGTAACTTTTTAATTGTCATAAGTCAGTTATAACAGTTAAAAAGCTCCTGGATAGAGCTGCTACTCTGCTACTGCTTGGGTGGATAAAACAATTATAAGAAAAGTGTCCCAAAAACCATGACATTCTCTGTTTATTCTTAGGGTGTAGTGAGTCCCTATAAAGACAAAGTTTATAAACAAAAACAAAAAGAATTCCAATTAAATAAGGCATCTGCACTCTCCTTTAAAACTTTTATCTTTTTATTTCTCTCTCTCTCTCTCTCTCTACTTCTCTTTCTATATTTCTCTCAACTAATGAGAAGGCAACTCTCAAATAAAAAGAGGAAAAAAAAAGATTGAACCCAGACAAAAAATGCCAAAAGTTTGCAGTAACAGAACCTACTAATTTATAACTGAACTAACAAAAATCAGAGAGGTTCCACACATAATTTCAATTATAAAAACAACAAAAAAGAAAGAAATACCCCAAAATAAAATAATTTTGACCAATCAAAAACATTGACACAATGAGACCTTTGATGTTAGCTGAAACCAATGTTCATCTCAGAGTCTGATCAAAAGGCTATAAGCTATCACTTCTGAGCTAGAAGTAGAGATGATGAAATAAAAGACACTAACCAAGAGAAACCAGCTATGTGTAACCTGTAAAGAAATAGTTAAGAGGTCATATGCTAATGATAATTCTGTCCTGCTTAGAGCCAAGAAAACACAGTAGATTGACCTATTTCTAACATTATGACCACTCCTCCTCGCACAGTCTGACTCCAAAACTATGCTACTTGACTTCCTCCAATATACTACCAATATCTGTCTTATAAACATTTTGCTACACCAATTACCAAAGGACTCACTCTAAAGAAAATAGATAAAAATATATTATTTATCTTACATCTTTGAGTTGGTTCATTTTATTCCAAAGTTTCCAGTAAAAAAAATTCTACCATTTATCCACAAGGGTATACCAGTGAAAAGACAAGATGATATACATTGTCAAAATCATATAAGCAGTTTCAACTAAAATTCAAAGTCAGTTTGATGATTCTATTAATTCTGTGTTTTACCAAATGTGATTGATTAGGACTTCATCTGCTGAATGATCGGTAAGGAATGCTTTATATTTTCTATTAGGAACAAAAGTTAACCAAACATATTAATGAGCAAACTCTGATTAGATGTGCGTTGTGGTGCATTGGATATTGGCCCGGAACGAGAAATCGGAGAGCTGAGTTCGAATTCCAGCTGAATTCATTGCATTCACTTATGCGCAAATACCCTTGGGAAAGGTATTAATCCGTCTCTTCCTTCCAGTTATGGGTTAAATAGCAAGACAGATTGGGTTCTATAGCCTTGGTCGGCAACCAGTCTACCACAGAAAGCAATGGCAACCTACTGCGGGATAATCTTCTGCCCAGGCAATCATGTCTTTTTCAAGACATGATCGCCCAAGTGTGTATCACATATGGCACTTAATTATTAGATAATAAGTATTTTTAATATTGGTGTTTGATTTGTCCTAGTGTTTTCAATATTCTGTTTGTTTTTTCATTTAATCTCTTTTTTTCCTTTTTTTTTTTTTTTTGCACTGAGACATTTGACAGGAACTCCAGCCAGGGTTTGTAAGTATGAATTTGAGTTAAAAATAATGACTTTTCTATTTATCATTTAAACAACAAATTCATGACAGTATCTCCATAGACGGTGAAATGTGTGGATATAAGACAGTCATATATACAAGGTAGGTTCAAAAATACTTACAATACACTGTAAGCCCATTTCATGACAAAGCAGATGCAACTCTCTCCAATAAGAAATATAGTCAATAAACAATTTTTTTTAAAAAATTAATTTGGGTTTTTCCCCTCAGAATCTGATGACTGAAAAATTACTGACTTTGAAGATATTTAAATTGATAATATTATTTTATAATTTAAAAATACAGCCACTAATATATAATGTAATATAATGGCTGCTCACTCATATCCAAGTATGCCAATCTACTTGGGTGGCTAGCCGGTCTCTGTTGTATATGCTTGCTCAGTCACATCTGTATTGAACATATACAGAGCCCACCCATGGTTTGTACTGCAACTATGTTAAGAGGACATTACACGCAGCATCGAGGAGAGAGTGGATTACCTGGCATGATCAACAATGTGAACAAGGTCAGTAAATTCAAGCCCTCAAGCCCTTGGTCAAAATGACTAGTGAATTTTTTTTTTTTACTATGATGTCCCCCTTGTACAAAACCTGAGAGATAGATCTATCTATCGCCCGGTTCACACTCCACCCACGTCTATTGAACAGGTTAAGAGGCTCATCCCTTGTTCCCTGTTTAGGATGTAGTTTCCGGCTTTCTCTTTTCCAATCTTTTCACTATTACGTAGCCCCTGCACATCAGTAGCGTTACTGCCTTGCTCGAGGTGATACGATTAAAAAAAAAAAAAAAAAAAATCAGAGGTTGGACAGAGTAAGAGGCACAGTTTTTGCTGATATGTGGGGGAAGATAACAACACTAGACTTGAACAGGTTAAAATTGCAGTGATCAGGGAAGCATCCTTTTGGGAGTCAGTTCCACAAGCCAGTAGTTTGTGGCAAGAAGCTGCTCAAGTGGAACTTACATCTCATCAATGAAAGGGAATGAGGGTTGTTCATTACAATATACATGACACTGGGAGCTCCTAGCCATGAAGCTTTCAACTGGTGAAACTAAAGGAATATAGTTCATCTGAGCACTTTCTGTGGAAATAGCATGAGGATTACAATGTTTCATCTTTTGGAAAGTGGAAAATAATTCATCACTCTCAAAAGCATGGAGACTCTCATGGATTCTGTCAAGACTAAAAAGTGAAGCCTGCCTATGTATGACAGCAGTAATCTATTTACATCTTGATCTGGCTCTTGTAAAGGTAAAGGAAAGCTGGAGCAGTACAGGGAAGTGACAATTTTTCTAGCATCTTTAGTGATGGATCATATACACTAGTTCCACTTGAGGTTTGGATTGAATATAAGTTTTAACAGGCGCTTAAGGCACAGGGTATCCCTGAAGAAACATCCATTTATCATGAATTTCACCAATTTGGTTTTCAATGCATTCTCTCAATTCACTCATAAAGCTTGAGTCAACCCATGGTATGGTTTTCAGGCACTTTCCAAAGGTGCCAAATGTCAAGAGATCACATATCCAGGTTGATAACAGTAAGAAGCCAACTTCCTGACAAATCAACCATGAAGAGATTCAAACCTGGGTCAGGAAGCAAACATACCAACCTCTCAGCCATGTTGAACTTAACATCTTACATTTTTATTGACATCTATACTTATAAAGTCTCATAATATAATAAATTAAGAAAATATCCAACCAGTCAGTATTGTATGAAAATCATGATTGTTTTATTTTTCTTCAAAAGGAATCTGAATAAATAAAGTGAAAAATAAACAAATTCACTGCTTTTTATAAAGGTTTAGAAATCTTACAAATGGTGTAAAAGTGACATTAAAGCTATTTGAATTTGGTTGGCACAAACCTATTAGATGAGTAGTATGCTTAAAATAGCAGTCAGTTACAACTTCTCACTTAGCACCTTGCTTTTGTGAGGTTTAAATCTTCTAATATTTTACTCCTAAGAAATATATTTTGCAGAATGATTAATATGTATTGGAATAATCAAAGTCCTTCAAATATGTAATTGCACAGATGCCTAAAAATCCTCAGTCAGTCAGTTAAGTGCCATGCATGATATATACTTTATGTGATCATGTCTCTTTCAATCCATGACTGACTAAGCAGAAGATTTTCCAGCAATAGGTTGCCATTTCTTTTTGTGGTGGGCTGGTTGCCATCCAAGACTCTAGAACCTAATCTGTCCTGCTATTCAACCCATAGCTGGAGGGAGAAGAGATGGATTAATGCCTTTTCCAAGGGTAATTGTGCATAAGTGAATGCAATGAATTCAACTGGAATTCAAACTCAGCTCTCTGATTTCTCATTCAGAGTCAATACCCTCTGCACCAGAATGTACATTCACAAAAATCCTACTGTACTTTAAAACCACACACTCAAAAATATACATTACATTTTATTATGCTGCCATATCTTGTCTGGTGCTCCTACTATTCATTAAAGTTTATGACAAAATCCAAAGAGAACTCTCTAATGTAATCAATCCTGACCTGGTATCTCAACTTCAGCCACTTTCCCATCAACATGACATGGTATCCCTTTGTCTTTTCCACAAATATTTTCATGGCAGTTGATCTGATGAGCTTTTTCTTTCCTTGGTTGAAATAACAAAATGCAACTTCTATTCTTACAGGTTTTTTTCTTGCACTTCTTGTCTGTTGGACTCTCTTCCATTTACTTGCTTCCCTGATAAGTACAATCTTCAAAAATTTAAATGCAATGTCAATTGCTATCTTCCATTTATTTTTTGTCCTTTCTTCAATCCTCTCTATACTCCGTATTTTCTTTCACTCCTGCAAACCCCTGTATACTTTTGGCATTTCCTTGCTTGGGGTGAAATGGTAAAAAAAATTATTACTCAATTATCTACCATTAGTCTCATATGCAGGATGATGAGGCCAATGTACAGATAAGATCAATGCTGATGACATAGATATTCATAGTTGAGATAAAGAAAATTTTGAACCAAAAAAAAAAAAAAAAAAAAAAAAAAAAAACATCCTCTTCTAAGTATTCCAAGAAATAGGATTCAAGATAAACTTTTTCAAAACAGAAACTATGATCTGGAATTGGAATTAAAACAGTAATGATCTCTTCACTGAATCCATCATAAAAATATGGAATTAGTAAATACCAAACACTTCAAATACCTCTGTATATGGATCAGTTATAACAAATTGGTATAGAAGATAAGGAAATTGAACATGGAATTAGCTGTGCTAATAGTAATTTCACCCAACACTGCTATAAAACCAAAATTCAAGTCCTATTTTTGAATAGCCTTATCAGATGGAGACTTTCATGGCACCAAACTCCTTCAGAAATATCTAAACTGTCAGCTGTATAGAATCATTTTATCAGATCAGTGGTTAAAAATGGCTAAGTGAGTGAAGCATGTAGATCTTGGCAAAAACCATTCTTCTCCAAATCTTGTGACCTGGTACTACAGAATCAGGAACAAATAACTGTACCAAATAACAGAAACCACATAACTTAAGGACTTTCAACAGCAGCAAGTAAAATGGATAGCAGATATAAATTGAGGAGAAAATTATGACATAATCAAAATGCTGATGTTCCACACTACTTCAAACCTAAAGCAAGTAAGAAAGTTGTCATCAATACTTGAAAAAGCAATAACAGTTAACAGACTCAAGAAACTGATTTTCCTGTTTTAATAGAAAGGTTTTATGAGTTTAAACTAAAATTAACACTGGCAGCTTGGTTAGTGAATGCCAAATATTTCCTTAAAAAGAAATAGCTAATATAACTATTACTATATATCATATTCTTCCAAACAAATAAAACTTTTCTCTAAATAGTTTTAATTTAATATTCCAGTTACCTGAAGATTAGATGAAAACGAAACATTATAAAATAACATAAAACAAAACAATTGTCCAAATAAACATTTACTTTTGTACTGTTTCTTCAGGACATGGAGGATCAGGACTCTCCACAACTTCCTATTCTCTGTAGTTCTTAGCAATGTTATTTTTTTACTATCCTTCCCATTTTTTGTTATATCACCCATTTACATCCACTGCCCCTCCTTAAATTTCTTCATCATCAAAAAGAAAACATATTTTTTAGTATGCATAGCAAACCACTACTATGTGTAGTAAGTTGGATTCACACTAGGTGCCTCACAATTGTGGCAATGCACCAGATTAAATTTAGAAAATATCAATAACTGGTTGGGCTGGTCAACTGGTTGATTGGGTTTATGCTCTCATTAGCAAAAAAGCACTTAACATTCAAAATGGGCCCAAGAACAGGCAGGTTGAAGCTGCCCTACCCAAATCCAACCTCCCTACCACCAGCACAAAAAGTTGTAAGATCATGATTGTCACTCACAAGGGAATATCAGCAATCAATATTCAGAAACAGAGAGATCAACTGAATGCACAAAGTTCTCATGTCTGTAACTCAATGTTTATGGCACAGAATTGCAAGCTGAGAGATCCAAGTTTTTTTTCTGTTTTCCCAAATTAACTTAAAAAAAAAAAGCAAATAAATTCTCAAGTAGAAAAAAAAAAGAAAATGTATTCTTGCCTATACTGTTTAATCAAATACTTGTAAAATCCATGAGTGACATGCAAATTTTTCAATATATATTGTTGATGAATAATATTCTATACTTTTCTGCTTGTATGACACACCAGTTTCTTTTCCAAGATACTGATATTATAAATAGGATTTGAAATACAAGAGGCTCAACTTGTATAATAAATATTTGATGCACTAAATTTCTTTTGTTTTGTAATAAATGTCTTTGTAAAATACAGCTGTGTCTTACAAATATACAAATCTTTCTCTCACTTTTGCACTATCCTAGGATATGAGCAAATATTTTTAGATAATAGGAAATCCACATCATAATGGTAAGAAAGTGACTGAGGAAGTCAAGACCGATTACATTACAGACCTTTCATCGAATTTTGACAAGAATCTCAAGATATATTATAGGAGCACCAGACAAGATATGGCAACAATATTCAGTGTACAAACAAATGGTAGATTTATAAATGTACAAGATGGATTCTGATGAGAAAAATTGTCTAACTTTCCTAGCAATTGATTCAAAATAACCACTCCACTTCATGTCAGTAGAAAACCTGTGTCCAAGAAAGCACAAAGAGTTGCTCTTCTGGAGGTTAGCATCAGCCATGCTGATGGCCGAAAGAAAGATTTTCTTTGTTTATCAGTAGAACCATATCTTGTTTGCCTGAAATTCTTTTCTGTATCTGGTGAAATTGTCGAGATTTCACTGCTATATAGAACAGTTGATATTACCAATTCAGCACTTTATTTTTAATGTTATTTTTCATTCCCTTACTACTATAAACAATCTCCCCACAGATGAAGACGAGACATGAATCAACAGATTCTGTAGAAAAATGCTGTGAATATCATGAGCTGTGCATGTGAGCAACAGTAAAGCTCTAGAGCTGATAGCAACAAAATTTCTGAGAAAAAAAGGTTGGACTGTTTAATGCCATTCATCTCTGTCTTATGAATTACAAATTTTCCAAGCCTTCTTTCCTCATTATGTGCCCTAGAAATTTCAACCCTCACTTTCTGATTCTAATTATAACAGTTCTTTTTGTTCACATTTTTTCAAAAGCCTCATCATTGCTCACATGTTCAGTCTATACTATTCTCAGTATCATTCTGTAGGTCAAGATTTTTGTTGCTTCAAGTCTTTTCTTAATCTGAAAAAGAGATAGTCCAGAAGTTTGTTTTTTTTTTAATCATTTCACCCTGAGCAAGGCAGAAACGCCACTGATGTGCAGGGGGTTACATAAATGTAAAAAGATTAATTAGAAAAGAGTGAGGAGTACAAGCTAGTTAGAAAGGAACAATAGAAAGCTGAGAAAGCAGGTGCAATGACAGATACATAGGCGGAGAGAAAGGGAAGGTTATACAGGGGAGGGGAGAGAGCTAGAGTCCAGTGGTTAGTAGATGAGTATTAACTTTGCATTTAAATTTCTGGAGGTTATAGCCGTTAGGAAAGCAAGAATAAGGGAGTGAGTTCCATAGGCAGGAAGTGTGAGAGAGGAAGCTGCAGGAGTAGAATTGTTGTCTGCATTTGGCTAACCTGACTGTGAATGGGTGGAACCCAGTTGCCAGTCTGGTTGCACGGGTAAACACCTGTTGAGGAGGCATCAGTGACTTAAGCTCATCCGAGCAGAAGCCATGAAAGTATTTATAGAAGAGACAGAGGGAGGCCACATTTTGACGATGGGAAAGTGGCTGCAGTCGAGTCGCCAGATCAGTTCCTATCACATTACAGACTCTCCTTTGGAGCTTGTCAAGAACACTGAGGAGAACGGCAGGGGCACCTGACCATAAATGGCAGCAGTACTCCATGCACGGACGGATGGTTGACTTGTATATATGCAGGATGGATTCAGGTGGAAAAAACATCCTGGATCGACATAGTGACCCAATCTTCTTAGCAGTAGATTTTGCTATGGATTCAATTTAGTGGTTCCATTTGAGGTCTGAGGACAGGGTAAATCCGAGGAGGCGTAGTGTATTACTCTCCGGGAGAATCGCTTGGTCCATGCTTATGGGAGGCAGAAGAGGTTGCCTGTAATGGTTGACAGACAACACTGCCATATAGGACAACTGATATTACATAGTAGTTTAGTACTCTTTTCATTATAGAAGGGTTGATATTACCAATTCAGCAATTTATTTCTAATGTTATTTTTCAATTCCTTAATACTATAAGGAAAACTAGACAATCTCCCCACAGATGAAGATGAGACATGAAGCAACAGAAGATTCTGTAGAAGGATGCTGTGAATATCATGAACTGTACATGTGAGCAATAGTAAAGCGCTAGAGCTGATAGCAAAAAATTTCTGAGGAAAAAGAGCTTGAAGGTAAGAGAGCCAGAGGAAAGCAATGCATTACCTATCTGGCAAACTTAAGCAAATGAATGACACAGCAGAATTTGGGAGAGATGGTAAAAAGACAAAAGTCATTAAGAACTACAAAGGACAGAAAATTGTGGAGAGCCATGATCACCAATATCCTGAAGGGACAGAATACATAGAAGAAGAATACCATGTTTGGTTTTTAAATTCCTATAGACCTCTGAATTTCTGCATCACACTTTCTTTTATCAAAACAATTACCCCAAAACTATTTCCATTTTATGTAAATTAGACCAAATATGATAGACAAGGTATTTGTTAGCATTTTCAGTTAGTTTTTCTTATTTTCATATAATCTAAACTTATTTATAAATGGAACTTTGTCTGTCTTTTTAGTTTTTGCTTCGGGTTTGGCTCTAAGTAGGTATAATTGTAGTTCTTAGTGTCAGCCATGATACCATTTACTCAGAGGACTTATTTAGCCTTCAAAATTCAGTTTACTATGAAAAAAACTTATTTGATATCAATACCAGGAAAGCAAAATTTGACTTACATCCATTCATTTTTCTTTCAGTCTACGGTTTCGCTTTAACTGGAAACAACTATTGCTTTTTAGTCTTTCGTGCCAACATCCAAAGAGTCTGAGCTCCAGGACCATGGATTAGTTTTAAAGCTTTCATTACACCCGAGCAACGCCAGACTATACTGCTAGTCGAAAATATCTGGGTTCATAAAGCAGCCATTTTGGACCACACTGTTATACAACTGAGGACCCCATAGAGGTCTCATCTCAATCAGCTGGATGTCTTCCACAAAAGTGGTCTCTGCATGATCTGTAGCTATACATTTGATAATATGGTGTCCAATGCTGATCTTCTCACAAAATGGGACATGGAATTAAGACTTTCCTGATGCAGCTACAACTTTGCTCAATTGGTCATGATGCAAGGATGAGTGATGACAAAATACTTAAGGTCCTCATGTAAAGAAGGCTTGAAAATGGATAAAGGTCTGTTGGGCAGCCATGGCTCAGGTATAAAGACAACCTAAAGATTAACTTCTCAGTGCCTCATACTAACTTTGAGTGAATTGCCCTAGATAGAAATAACTGGAGATATTTGTGCAAGAGTGGTATCCAAAATTTCAAAAACAGTCATATTGACTGGCTAAAGGATGAAAAGACAACCGTGAAAAGTGTCAGTAAATATTCCTGTTGCTACGTCGCAAGGTCCTCACTTTTGTACAATATATGAACCTGTATACAGATCACTAGTGGGATTAAGGTGTCATATAAAACACAAACATGAAAACTAAATAAGGTTATCGGATCCTCATACATCAAAATGAACTGGAGAGTCCATTGTGTGTGTGTGTGTGTGTGTGTGTGTGTGTGTGTGAAACACTTTAGTATAGATATTGCCCATAAAATTTTTTCTTGAATAGTTTTGACCACTCTCTGATTATTATGAAACAAAGGAAAGAATTTATGAATGTTTTCCAACTCTGTGTTTGCAGTTTAAAAAATTATAACTTTGAATTTACATGGTATTGATCTACAATGAAGATATCATATACAAGAATCCCATAACAGATATTTAGGTCAGGTTGGTATATATCTATTAATCATTAAATATATTTAGTCTTCATTTCTAACTGGAAAGAATTATATATTTATTTTTATAAGGGATTAAGTATTCTTTCTTTTGTTGCAGTGGATGCTATATATATTATTTACAATTATCTGTTGACCAATGTTAGATTACAAGGTTATAACATCCCCGTGTTGATTGATATAGATACACAAGCAAGTTAGTCTATATGAGGAGATAATAGTAATATAACCTTGACTACCATGCTTTTTTCCATCCTAGAAGAGAAAGTTTATAAATAGTGAAGAGAATTCATAAATGACATTGGTTTTGTTAAGTAGATATATTTAGTAGTAAGGATGCAGTATTATGCATAACAATGAGATTATATTATTTTAACATTTAATAATAAATAATAATTCTTATATTTATCATAAATAATGTGTGCATTTATGTGATACTATTAACAGCTGTTTCATCCTGTATGTAGTTCTAGGGCATTTGGTTATATTATAAAATAAATGTGTTTTTTATCATCATTGTAACATAAGATTATCCTTATTATTTTCTCTGATCTCTATAGTGATTAAAATTCATGACATCCTGTCCTTCATAATGACCAGAGATTTGTTGAAATTGCTAAAAACAAATGGATAATATCTATAGTTACTTGATTCATATATACATTCTCTTATTTAGGAAAGTCGTAACAAAAGGAATTAACTCTGACATATTTTTATTTATTTGTTTAAACATTATTTTTAATGGTTGGTTGGTTGTTTTGTTTTTATGGCAAATCAACCTCAGTGGGTCATTTATTGCCAACTAAATTTTATTTATTTATTGCTGGTAATACCTTTTTCTTTCAACAATTTATTGTTGTTTTTTATATAAGTTTTGTGTCTAGTAATACTTTTTTTCTTTTCGAGTATCAAGATTCATTGGGGTTTGTTTTTTAAGGACATGGTCCCCAAGTCCTATCCTTGTTATTTAACCCATAACTGGAGGGAAGGGAAGGATTAATACCTTTCCCAAGGGTACCAGTGCTTAAATGAATGCAGGGTATTCAACTGAAATTTGAACTCAGCTCACCGATTTCTCTTTCCGAGCTGATATCCACTGCACCACAACGCACATCCGTCACTAAACGCTTACAGCACCTAGTATTCCCAAGCGGTCACCCATCTGACCAGGCTCAACGTATTTTTAATGGATACTAGTATTTGAGTAGATACTGTTTTTTATCATAAAACAGTATATTTATTTATATTTACCAGCCTTGATAATCAAAAAATCTTCTTAAGAAAATATGCATCCTCCGACAGGATACAAACCGGCGTTCCCTAAGGAAAACCATCAATTGAGTTGACATGTCTTAAACCACTCAACCACAAAGGACTTACAGTCAAACAAAGCCCAAAATAATGCCTTTAAACACATATTTTCCTGTTTTATCAAAATTTATATCTGTTCTGTTTTTGTATTCTAATGTAAACAAATGTAAAGAAAGACAAATACAAGTATCCATTAAAAATAATGTTCAAAAAAATTTTAAATTTGTTGGTGTTAATCCATTTTGTAATGGATTTTGTAAAATTTTGAAAATAAGTTATCTTTGTTTACATTAGGGTATGAAAATAGAGCAGATATGAATTCTTCACTGAAAATTGCATAAGATACGTTAATATACACATGATAGACGTAAAAATTCAGCAAATTTAGTTATGAAAAAAATTACTTATCTTAACACTTAGTATCAAATATCTTCTTTAAAGTAGACCCTTGGATATGTCTACAGTGATCTCGCAGAAAGCAATTTTGTATTAATCCTTTGAACTCTCTAGCAGCACCTCACAGACACACATTGTATACATTATTAAAGACACAAGCTGGTAAACAAAAACAAAGATGTATACTCAAACATGCATATCCTCTGAATATAGCTTATGTTATAAGACAGAAATATGGTTGTCAGCAAGAGAAAAAAACCCAAGATGCAAACTATGAATTTGAGATTTAAAAATCAAACAAGTCTAGAAGTTTAAAACTCAGAAGTGTTCTAACCAAGAATGAAAGATGTGACACCAAAACTCAAATGTGCCTACAAATAGAAACATTTGCCTTTCAAAATTCAATGTACTAAGAAACAGGAAAATTTTGTTAGAAACGAAGAAAACAGTGCTCAACTGTTATGTAATATCAATCCTCATTTATGGTAGTGAACATTGGACAATTTCCTCACAGATGAAGATGAGGACTGAGGTAACAAAATTTTGATTTTACACAAGGATGCTGAGAATGCCATGGACTGAACATGTGATGAAAGAAAAAGTCTTTAGGAAAATGCAAACAGAAAGGAGATTTATACTTAGAGTCAGAAAAAGATAGCTAAAATTTCTTGGGGCACATAAGGAAAGAGAGCTTGGCAAGTTAGACACTCATGACATAATTTCAAGAGAGATAGGAGGAAGCAGCAGGTTACCTACTTGACATGCTTGTGTTAATCAATGCCAGAATTGGGAAGACAAATATAAGCAGTACAAGGATTAGGAAATTGTGGCGAACCATGATTGCATACATCCTGAAGGGACATAACACACAGAATTAGTAGCAATAAGAAATATATAGAAAACTCTAAGTGAGTAATCAAATGACAAATGGAAAACAATATACTCAATGCATTCTTCTTTTTCTAAATATCATGTCCTTTCAGAACGTTGGTGATCATGGCTCTTCACAATTTCTTGTCCTTTGTAAGTGTTAGAAAATTTTGTCTTTTTGCTACCACTCCTAAACCCTGTTCTGCCACACACTTACACAAGCTTGCTAAATAGGTTTTGTGCTATTCACTTCTGTCCCTCTGTCATATGTCTTATGAGTTACAAATTTTCCAAGCCTTCTTTCCTCATTATGTGACCTAGAAATTTCAACTCTCACTTTCTGATTCTAAGTATAACAGTCCTTTTTGTTTCCATTTTCTCAAAAGCCACATCATTGCTCACATGTTTAGTATTCTCAGTATCCTTCTGTAGAACATTTCTGTTGCTTCAAGTCTTTTCTTAATCTGAAAAGAGATAGTCCAGTATTCACTGCCATATAGGAAAACTGATATTACACAGTAATTCAGTACTCTTTTCTTTGTTTCTAATGAAATTTTCTGTTTCTTATTATTTTAAAAGCTCTTTCTGATCATTCTGATAAGAAAAGAACTCCTGAATTTGTTAGTGAGAGTCTCACTCTCAACATGGTGGGCTACATCAAATGCCTTAAGAAGGTAGTGCTGCCCTAGGTCAACCTATGTCTAGCAACAGGACTCTGTAACATGCCACACAAGCAGGAAAATCCACTCATGGCTGTCAAACAATTTCTGCAACTGCATCACCCCTTACATCTGGTCACCTAAGCCCCCCGATGGCAACCCCCTTGTAGAGTGCAGTTGAGCAAAAGACCAACAAAACTCTTTGTAACACATGAGATATACTGAAAACAAGGATTATAGCATTATTCACCAACTAAAACAAGAGAAGAGTTGCAGGAGATTCCAAAATTGTCTGGAAGCCAATGGCGATTTTATTGAATAAATTTATTCTTTAGTGTAAATTTGATAAATATATCTGTTAAAATGAGATGTCAGTATTCTTTTCATTTTTGCATAACGTAGATGATAATCCATCACATCCTGTATGCTAATGTTACTAATGTTACTAAGCAACTTCAAAGTGCATCACAAAAAACTGTTATCAAATGTTTTTGCATCATCTATAAAACATAGGTATAGATCTTCTTGCATTTATATTAATTCCAACTTAAAGAATGAAGTCATAACTAAGAAGAAAATGTATTCAAAGTGAACTCATTTTTATTAATGAGACAAACAGATATGAAATTAATTGTTTGAAGATTATTTTTATCGATACTCATATTTAAGTAGATATTCTGTTTTTTAATTAAACAGTATTATATATTTATATCTACTGGCCTGATTATTTACAATAAATTTTTATTATGAAAATATATGTCATTCGGCAGGATTCAAACCTGCGACCCCTATCTACATAGGAGAAGCTACCATTTGATCTGGCAATGTCTTTTATTATTTCGTAATAAAACTTTATCATAAATAATCAGGCCAGTAGATATAAATACATAATACTGTTTAATTAAAAAACAGAATATCTACTTAAAATATGAGTATCGATAAAAGTAATATTCAAACAATTCATTTCAAATTGTCGTTTGTTTATAACCAAGTTTCGTTAAAATTCATTAATTTCTATAACAAACAGATATATAGAACATCATAATTTTAAAAATCAATGTAAACTTGTAACCAGTAATTTTTTTTTAATTCTCCTCTATATATCTTTCATTAAATATGACAGACATGGAAAATTTAATTTATTTCTTATTTAGTTTTTCCAGCATTCTTACAATTTCTGTTGAGAGTAAGAGAGTGCAAAAATTGTCTATATTGTCCATTGTCCCAAGTGCTTTCAGCCACTTCTTCAGCCATTTTCAAAATTTCTTTATGTTTTGACTGTTTATGATGAAAATGGGTATTAATAATTAAATTTTAAAAATATTAATAAAAAAATGAAACTGCTAAGATGTGGTTACACCAATAATTTTGAGAATACTACGGACAGAGCATTCAACAAAATGGGAATTACAATGAAATTTAATAACAATCACAAAGAAACAGTTGAGGTGTTAGATACTGTTGTAATCTAAAAAAGTTACCGAATGAGCAATAACCAAAACTGAAGATGGAAAATGAAATAGTCATCTTTATAACATCAACAAAATACAATACTCACCAGCTGCATCAAGTAGATAACAACTGCTAGTGATGAAAGCAATATAAACCCCACTCACAACAGTGTCTAATGTATTGATGAGGATTGGAACATAATCCATTAATGTTCATAGGTACGTATACAGCACCCCACTTGTTAGATTTACTCTGCACAGAGTCAATATCTTTTCCTTTTCAGGTTGATGTCAATTTGCTCTGTATCCCTTTTTTTTTCTCTTACTTTGTCTTCAGACTTTTTTTCTCTAAGAGCTTTTTAAGGAACGGGCACATCAGATATGTCAAAAAGAACTTTCATAGACTCATCATCTACTGGAGTACCATTTTCTTAAGTTATATGCCTACTTTTTATTAGATTCTAGTGCCTTTTGTATACCATTTCTGGTCGTTTGACTAAATATATCATCCTACTGATTTTTTGATGATAGTTCCAGCTTCCTATGACTTTTTCCCCTCTGATACATTCGTTAAAAAACTTTTTCACCCACTTGGTAAAATTTATTTTTAGTTTTTTTGTACTGTATGTTTGACTTTTTTCTTATTTGGTATCAGCTTGTTAAAGACCAATCTTATTTTTTGCGAAAACATAATTTTGGCCGGAATCATGGCCACAGGTGCGTTCTTATTTGACGTAAGCCAATACATGTGTAGAAAATGTAATGCTGCATCTGAATACTCACCATTAGATTTTTTTAGGGCCCCTCTTAAAGGTATCCACAAAATGCTCTGCCTGGCCATTGCTTCTAGGGTGGTAAAGGATAACTGTTATGTGCTAACCACAAACATTTTACAAAATTCCTTAAATTCTTTTCATGTAAATTGGGTGCTGTTATCTGAAACCATCAAATATGGTCCCCTAAACTTGGTAAACAGTTCATGTAAAAACTCAATTACTGCTCCCATGGTTGGTTTCTTAAATCTCAATACCTCTGGCCACTTGGAAAAACTGTCTACAACAATCAAATAATATGAACCATAAAGTGAAACAGCAAAGTCAATATACAGATGTAACAATTCATTCTGGATATACCAGGATGTTCTGTGCAAAATTTTTTAAGGATCTGCTTCTGTAGTGATAAATTAAATATAGCTCGGATTCTGTTTTACCCTTGTCTTTCAGTTTTTCTTCATTTCCACAATAAATTGTCATCTAACACTTTATTTTTTATTTCTTCTAAAGTCACAGGTAGTTCCTGGACAGTACATTTTTTATCTCTACTTCGCTTGTAAAGAAGCAATGTCTCTAAAAGGTTCACTATTTTTTTGGAATAAGTCAGGACAATGTGTCCACGTGACTCAATTTACTTCACACAAGGAATGAGAATGATCATAATAAAGGGTTCGGTTCAAAATTCCTAGCACCTGAAGAAGGCCAGAGCATACAACTGAAATGTACAAATGGCAACCAAGATGAGGACAAAAGTCCAAATAATGTAAATAGTATCAGAAAATGTTATTGAATCAGTCGGTCAGTTAAGTGCCATACGTGAAACACACTTGGGCAATCATGTCTCTAAAGAGACATGACTGACTGTGCATAAGATTATCCCGCAGTAGGTTGCCATTGCTTTCTGCGGTAGACTGGTTGCCTGCCAAGACTATAGAACCCAATCTGTCCTGTTATTTAACCCATAACTGGAAGGAAGAGGCGAATTAATACCTTTCCCCGAGACAGATTAAATAAAAACAAGATTCAGAAAGACAGATGAGAAGGATTGATGCTGCATTTACATTTCTGAAGATTGTATTTAAAAAGAAAACAAGAAGCCAGAAAAGAGTTTGACATGAGAGAAGTTAAAGAGAAAAAACTATTAGAATAGAGTTTACTGTTATGTCTAACTAGCAGTATAGCCGGCGTTGCTTGGGTGTAATGAAAGCTTTAAAACTAATCCATGGTCCTGGACCTCAGACTCAGCCTAAAGAATATTTGTGTGAAGTTTGGTGAGAATCAGATAAAAATTTGCATAAAGGACATACAGACAGATAAACAGACCCACACACAAACATCTTGCCTTTTATATTTATATATATATATATATATATATATATATATTATCGATTTTCTGCACTATTGTAAGAACTGCAACCTTGATACTTCTGAATATCGTTTCTTGTGTCTTTGTCTATGAGTGCATCAAATTTGCTTAAAATCGGACCACTCCTTCTATAACCTGATTTTTTCGATTATCAATTTTCGATATTTATCGGAGGTACCTCAACACAAAACCTAGCTAAGAACACTTGCAGACGCTTATAGTACAACTGTGTAAATTTTCAAGAAAATCGGTTCAGCCGTTTTGGAGTCTATAGGTAACAGATACACGCACACACACACACAAAGACAAAGTTCCATTTATAAATAAGTTTAGATAATTTCAACAGTAAAATGATGACATTAGCTACGAATCTAGAACAAAAGAATCTCTGGAGAGACATCACACAGACGGGGTGTGGGGTGGAGATCAAATCCAATTATCAGCCACTAAAATCCTTTAGTGCTTATACTCATAAAACACCAATTTTCTGGAAGTTATTGTTCCAGATCTTAGCTAAAGAAACAAGTTTGCTGAATCTGCCAAATGGATTAATTCAATAATACAATTCTGATCCACCATTCCATTATCATTCATTTATGCACAAGTTTTGTTAATAGCTTTTTTTCCTCTCTTCTCCTTAATTCCTGTTTGCTTATTGGAATCACTATATATATATATATATATATATATATATAAAGAGTGAGAGAATGCACTCAGTATTTTTTGTAGCTTTTTTCCATATCATTACACATTTGAACCAATGACAATACATGTACACAAAAACAGTCTTCTTTTGATAGAATGTGGTGGGGGTTACTACTTTTAGAGGCAAAAACTAAGACTAAGCTGACATTGCCATTTCAAAATTCTCTGGGTATTAGAGATAAATGTAACATTTCTGCTTTTTAGCTGAAATTTAGAACCACCAAAATTTAGAACAATCAAGAATTCCATACCAAAGAATTAGCAATTTGAGCCCCAGCAGTAGAAGTCTAAGGTCAGGGTTAAACAGAAGCAATTTTGAACACAAGATAAAAGAATGTGGGTCACATTCTTCCCCTGGCAGATAAATAGAAACTTTTGTTTATAAAATTTGAACTGATGTTAATCTCCTTCCTTTAGTAATATGACTTCTAATTTTGTCTATAGAAAGTCCTCATTTTCATTACTTTAAATGTTATTTTTAGTGGATAACCTTTGTCTGAGTAGAATCCCTGATTTTTTTTTAAGTGTTTATATCAACCAGCCTGCACACTTACAGAAAACTTAAAGAAAATGTACTCTCCAACAGGATTTGAACTTGCACCTCCTCTTTGAAACTACTGTTGGATCCAGCATGCTTTACACTGTTTGATCACATAGTGTGCTACCAACTAGAAAGTTTCTATTATCCATTTTAAGGAATACACACTCCCTCATCAGATTTCCTCAAAAGCCTATATTTGCTCGATGTTGTATCTGAAATGTAAACAAAGCAATTTCGAAAGAGTTAATGGATTTATATTTAATCTGACATTTTTATTACTTCAAAATTATATTTAGTAAACATCTCTGTTTGAAATAGATGCTCCATTTTTTATGCTAAACAGTATTACATATTATATTTACTAGTCTGTGCACTTGAGAAAATTTAATAAAACATGTTCTCTTGCAAGGTTTGAACCTACAACCCTCTTTTTAAAAAAAAATACACCATCTGATGTGGTGCGCCTTAGACTACTTGGCATTGAAAAACATCATAGCCCAAGATTATTTTATTTACCCTCTTAATAAATATACATCCCCCAATTCAAATCTTGAAAAACCATATCTGCTCAATTTTATATCCAAAATGTAAACAACGCAATTATCCAGACTTAACTGATTTTTATAACTAATTTGACATGTTTTTTAAAGTCCTATCAAATGAACACTACATTATACCCATTGTTTTTTCAACACTTATTTTATTTTTACACATTTTTTTCAGAGGTGCAGTCAACCCTGCCCTTTGACTGCACCTCTGCAGAGGAGTAACCACCCTCACCCAATGAAGCCACCTGTTTGATACAGATGGTGACCCATAATGTCTGGGGATGGAATCCTAGTGGTTAAGAGCTTTGGCAGTCAGGGTTAGGAACTTCTGATTCCTAACATACTACCTTGACTCTTACTTGGACTAGATGAACAGTCAGAGAGGCCTAATCTGATTAATCGGCTTGTCATATTAAGCCTTAGCATCTATAACTATATCAACTTATAGAGTACTTTATATATATATATAAATATATATATATATATATTTATATCGTATCGAGGCAGCAGATAATTTTCTAAACATATACTGTTAAATATAAGAGACAATGAATGTCTATTATGTTTTATCATCAGCCATTCTAAAAATCGTATTTTGGCTTTAATTTCAGTTGAATATGGTTCCGTTATCATTTTGAGCTTTCATGCGGTGTGATGTCATAGAACCACATTACAAATTTGCTATTTTTGGTAACTGTTGCCGTTGCTTAGCAAAGTTTTATGTCAACACAAGATAAAATTGTTGCTGATGGTGGATGTTTTTGTGTTAACATCCTTGTAACCTCTCTGAAGATGGCTCATGCAAATCAAAAGCTTAGAACCAACTTCATAAAAAATTATCCAAATGCTGGAGAAGTTTTGTCTTTATTTTCAACTGAAATTAAAGCCAAAATACGATGTTTAGAATGGTTCATGATTAAACATAATAGACATTCATTGTCTCTTATATTTAACAATATATAATACCCCAAATATACACTGGGATAAGAATACCATCTCTATCCAATTTATAGGCATTAGAAGGAGATTACCAAGTATCAGTTGGTTCAAGGTGGGTAGGGATGTTTTCCCTACCCAATAAATATTAATACATAAATTATGATGAATATTAAAACTAAAAACCCAAAAGATCTTTCAGACTGATTCTAAAAAAGAGATAAATAATGATTTTCCAAGATTTCTCATGCTCATGTCCCTAGAGAAAAATCCTCTAGCAAAACTTTCCCATTTCTTGATTGAAAGGGTTTTATCCGGTAGAATTAACCTCAAAAGTATCAAGAAATTGAGAAATGGCAATTTGCTAGTAGAGGTGAAAAATTGGAAACAGTAAAAATATAATAAAGATGAAAACCTTTCATAACATCAAAATGAAAACCATCCCCCATGAAAGATTAAACATATATAAAGGAGTCATAAAAAGCAAAGAGTTGTCTTTGGCCATACCTGAGGCTATCACATCTGCCTTAGGATGCCAGGGGCTCAGTGATTACCATAGAATCACAAAAGTAAAGAGAGAAACCATTACAACTGATACTTATATCCTTACTTTTGTCACACCTGAAATCCTTAGAAAAATAAAATAAAGTACAATCTTTCCTTCTTTTCTCTCCACCTTCACAACTGTCATCACACCTGTATTTCCTTCCTTCTCTTGCTCCTTTCTAACTGGTTCGTCCTTCTCCTCATTCTCCTCTAATCCTTTTATTCTTATGTAGCCCCCTGCACATCAGTGGCGTTACTGCTTTGCTTGGGGTGATATGACTTGAAAAAAAAAAAAACAATAATGAGCCAGTGAAACAATATATTCTGGCTCCACTAAGGTATTTCAGATGCCTAAAAATTGAACATTGTATGGATCGATGCATGAGTCATCCAACATGTGAAAAATGTGGCCAAAATGATTCAGACCATATAGAAGAATGCCACTATGAAGTGGGATGTGCTGACTGCCTGGAAAACCATCCACCATACTCACAATCATGTGACTTTTGGCAAAGGGAAAGCAAGACTAATATAATAATAATATAATATAAAAGCAATTTCTCATTCATAGAAGCAAAGCAAAGTAGTAGAAAGTTACATGAAATGCTGTTCCTATGAAAAAATAACAGAATAATTAGAACAAAAACCAGCCAACCTGACAAATATTGAGAAGCTTGAACACTTAAGACCAAATGACTGGCCAAAACTTTAAAATTACCTAAAAGATTCCAAGGTACTTGTACAAACTGAACCACAAAAGAAGGGCAATGAAAAAATTGAAATAATAAAGAACAAACTTATACCAAAACTATTGCTCAAATACAAACCATGTCTCCAAAAAAAGAAAAAAAAAACAAATCTACAAAGCAAAGCTCTCAGCAATATATCTGTCCACCAAATTAAAGATAAACTGGGAAACTTATCTCCTAAAAGAACAGAACCAGCCAAACAAAAACCAAAAATCCACAGCAACCAAATTCCAACGGAAAATTGATTTGACAAACATACAAACATCAGAAAAATAAAACACAACCACACACACTAAGCTAAAACCCAAAAACATTTAGCAATCATATAATAATCAGATAATCAAATAATATAATAATAATAATATAATATCAAATAATATAATAAATAATATAAATAATAAATAAATAAAATAATAATATAATAATATATCAAATAATATAATAATCAGATAATCAAATAATATAGTAATAATAATATAATATCAAATAATATAATAAATAATATAAATAATAAATAAATAAAATAATAAATAATATATCAAATAATATAATAATCAGATAATCAAATAATATAGTAATAATAATATAATATCAAATAATATAATAAATAATATAAATAATAAATAAATAAAATAATAAATAATATAATAATATATCAAATAATATAATAATCAGATAATCAAATAATATAGTAATAATAATATAATAATAAATAATATAAATAATAAATAAATAAAATAATAAATAATATAATAATATATCAAATAATATAATAATCAGATAATCAAATAATATAGTAATAATAATATAATATCAAATAATATAATAAATAATATAAATAATAAATAAATAAAATAATAAATAATATAATAATATATCAAATAATATAATAATCAGATAATCAAAATAATCAGATAATCCAATGAAACTGCCATGAAATAAAGGTAAACATAAAATGCTTCTGTTAATAACAAACATGTCAGTTGTTTGAAAATATTTCTTAAAAAACCTGAATATAAAAGAATTTCAGCAATACAACTACACACTTAACACTGGGCTTCAAGCATCAGACAGCACCTCCATCCTAATTATGCTCCAATTGCTTGATGCCATGCTCTTCAAGAAGGCTATGGAGGCACTTGTGCTGTGATTGAACATATATACCAATGTCACTTTGAAAGTAAATACCTTAGTATTGATAACATACACACAACGATTTATTTATGCTAACATTTAAAAGAACCATTCGAAGCATAACACTTAAATATTAGAAAGTTACTTTAGAAATATTAATTTGACATCAGAATAATTATTCTACCACAGGAGAAACACACAATGGGAAGAGGGATATTATAGCTGAATTAAACTGCAAGGAAACCAAATGCATGGTCATCAGCAAAAAGGGCAGCCCAAAATGACAAATACAAGTGGAGAATATTAAAATCAAGCAGGTACAAAAATTTAATTACCTGGAAAGTGTTCTAACAAAAGACGGAACGTGCAACACAGAGATCTGAAGGCAAAATGACATGGCAAAGGAAGCATTCCAGAAGTTGAGTAAAGTATTAAGAAACAGAACAATTTTGCTAGAAACAAAGAACAGAGTACTGGATTGCTATGTGATGTCGGTTCTTCAATATGGCAGTGAATGCTGAACAATATCATCTAAGATGAAGAAAAAACTTGAAGCAACTGAAATGTGGTTCTACAAAAGGATGCTGCGAATATCATGTAGTTGTTTGGAAATATTTCTTTAAAAAAAACTGAATATAAAAGAATTTCAGCAATACAACTACACACTTAACACTGGGCTTCAAGCATCAGACAGCACCTCCATCCTAGTTAGGAATAATGTACCTCAAAGTATAATAAATTTAACAATTTTACCGGTGACTGCTGTTAAAGTGACCTTATACAAGCCAATAAAAATCTGTTCAGTATATATCCCACCAAATAAGCCAATAAATGAAGCTAAAATTCATGAAATAAGAAGACAATTCCTTGCAATTTTTATGATACTAGGGGACTTTAACTGTCACGGCACTATAGGGAGTTACAAAGACACAAACCAAAAAGGAAAGAACTTAGAATAAACAATGATTTATGCATTTGTAAGGATAAAATATCAACTTATATAAATCCATTTACTGACAGCTATGCTGCAATAGACTTATCCTTATGTGATCCATCAATTTATATGGATTTCTCTTGAAAGATACTGGCAGAAACATGTCGTAGTGATCACTTTCTAATTGTCCTACAAAATTCAGCACATAATGATAAAATCCTCTTCATTGGAAATTAAGTGGAACAAATTGGAACAAATTTAAAATTCTATGGTCTGAAAAACTAACTGAAGAAAAAAATGCATGAAAACTTAAACATTTTGCAGAAATTCTTTCTATAGCAAAGGAATACGTTACAAAAAGTTCATGGCTAAAAAGAAAATGCTACAGACCTTGGTTCAATGATAAATGTTAAAAAGCTATTAAGCTAATAAGAGCAGCTTTAACAAAATTTAACAAACAGCCTACAACTTCTAATTTGATGCAATTTAAGCAATTACAAACAAAAGTCTGCTACAAAAACAAAATCTGTGTGGAATATAAGAAAAATAGCAGGTAAATACTATACAAAAACTATAAAGCACTTCTCAGTAACTGTAAAATACCCAGCAAAAAAGATATTGCTAACCAACTAGCCAAAACAACCTCTATAAATTCATCTACCAAGAATAGTAGCCAATAATTTCTAAAGCTCAAACGAAAAGGATAAAAACAATAACTAAACTTTAAATCAAATAATGCCAAGAGCTATAATCTACCTTTCACACTAGAAAAACTAAATGAATCTTTAAAGAAATCCCATGGTGCATATGTGGGCCCAGATAATATCCACTATGAATTCATAAAATAGTTGCCCAACAAATCATTATAACTGTACAAATGGCAACTTCCCAGAAATGTGGAGACAGTCATTCATCATTCCTATTCCAAAACTTGAAAAGCATGACACAGACCCTGAAAAACTATAGACCGATACCATTAATCAATTACCAATGCAAAACTATAGAAAGAATGGTCAACAACAGATTGACTTGATACCTGGAAACAAACAGCTTAATCAACAACTTCCAATACACCTTTAGGAAAAAAAGAAGCATCATAGACCACTTAATAAACTGATAAACCTTTGTAAGAGAAGCCTTCATTGAGAAATAACATCTCAGAGAAGCCTTATGACACAACATGGAAATTTGCTATCTTGAAAGACCTGCATGAACAGAGTCTAAAATGAAAACTGACCCAATTCATAGAAACTTTTCCTGAAAGACTAAAGATTTCAAGTTTCTATAGGAAGTACCTTATCGACACTACAAGATGAATAAGGGGTTCCACAAGAAAGCATTCTTTTGACACTCTATTCTGCATAAAAATCAACTTCATAGTTAAATCCCTAAGCCTAAGAGTGAGATGCTTCCTCTATGTTGATGACTTTCTAATTATGTATAGATCCTGATATAAGTATACCATGGAAAGACAACTCCAGCAATGCCTCAATAAACACACAAATATGCCACTGAGAATGGTTTTAACTTCTCCAAAACAAAAACCAAATGCCTACATGTCTGCAAATTATGAAAATTGAACAATGACTCATGTTTAAAATTGAATGGAGCAGTTGTTGAACAACACAAGTGTCTAGGCTTCATCTTTCACAAAAAAAACATTCCCCATCTAAAATATTCGAAAATAAAATTTTATTTAAGCTCTACAACTTTTGTGTGTTGTGGTTCATACTAAATAGGGAGCCAATTGACAAACCTTACACAGATCACTACTTCACTCAAAACTAGACTGCACTAATTTCATATTTAGCCCGGCCAAAAAATTATACCTTAAAATATTCAACACAACTTATCATCAAAACCTCAGACTAGTATTTGGGGCTTTTAGAACATCTTCAGTGGACAGCTTATAAACAGAACTTGATGAAACACCTCCACATTTAAGGCACACTAAAATAAAATCATGCCCAAATAACCCAGCTAAACTGCAGTATCTTTAAACTGAATTATTTTTATCTATTCCAACACAAAGAAAATGCCATACAATCCTATGAAGTCAGGATAAAATCCATTGCTGAAGAGTTAAGAACCACACTTTCAAACATACAAGAAATGACTACTGCCAGTATTTAATAATGGACAATTTAGCAACCTGAAGTCTTGTTCAAATTACTTAAACTCTCTAAAGAAAAAACACACCTACTCACATTCCAAGACAAGTTTCAGGACATACTGAAAATCTACCCTAATCATACACCTATCTATACAGATGGGTCAAAATATAAAGAAAAGATAGGGCATGTCAAAATATTAAAAAAAGAAAATGCACCTCGCAAAGGGAAGCTTTATTTTCACTGCAGAGACTTATGCAATAGAGCTAGCTTTCAACATTATCACAGAGAGTAAACAAAAAAACTTTCATAATTCTTTTTGGACTCACTATCCATCCTGATAGATTTGAAGGAAAAAAAAATCCAACAACCTACTCATTATCAAACTATTATGCAAAATGAGTTCTACTTGAAAAAATAAATATATCAAACTATGTTGGATTCCTCAACATGCCAGAGTTGAAGGTAACAATAAAACACACCTAGCAGCCAAATCTGCTTTAGATATGGACGTAGACTGAAGGATCCAAATCCCATATACTGACTTTAAGGAGGTCATTAATAAATATATTAAGAAATGGCAGTGGTGCTGGGTTGATAACCCACGTAATAAATGCATCACAATTCAGCCCGAACTAAGAGAATGGAAGTCAGTTTCCAGAAAATCTCAAAAGGAAGAAGTAACACTGGCCTGCTTACACATTGTCCATGTGAAAATAATCCACTCGTACTTACTAAATAAAGAAGATCAAGTATGCTAAGCATGTACAACGACATATACTATTAAACATATATTAACTGAATGTTCAGTCCTTGAACTACCAAGACTAAAATTCTATAATATAAACATGTATGAGCTGTTTGAGAAAGTAAAAGTGGATGACAATATAATTTCTCAAAACAGTGGGCCTCTCCCAAAAAAACAGTGGGCCTCTTCCAAAAGAATATAAACTAAATGAGAATTTCAATAAAATCAATTTCTCTACAAACTGTATAACTGAAAAGAATACATCAATGAATCCAGACTCACAATAAAAAGCATCTTTACTAAATCATATCAATGAAACCTGATCTACAAACTGATTTCTTACAAAAAATATATTTTCTATTTATACAAATCTATTGTAAAAATCTTGCCGAATTTAAATAACCCATTGAAGTTAATATACTGTAAAACAAAAACCATTTCTTGACAAATGTCTTTATTTTGTCAAGTTTTCTTAGCTTTGTCATTTATGTTCAACATAGCCAAAGTCTGAATAGTCTAAGCAGAAGAATATTTTTGCTTATATGTCTGCTAATATCTGCACCTTTTTTTTTAAAAAAAAATCTTCTGCAAAGTTACAAATAGAAAAATATGTTTAAAATCACAAAAAAAAAAAAATACTGATCATAATAATGTCATTGTAACTTTCTTATCTTGCTACCTTGTTCCTCCAGACATTGCACAGAAAAGGACTATAATTTTCCTCAACTTAGATTGATCCCTACCCAGTTGCAGAGCCTGGAAACAACTGGTTTCTTTTTTTCAGCTCTTTAATGGTCATGTACCATGTCATTTTAGGACAACCCTTTGGTCTTTTGCAGCCTTGAGATATTCAGATCAGATTTGGCTAGCTGAATGTCAGATAGTCACAGGATATGGCCTCTGAATAGTATATATCTATCTACCACCATTACCCTAAGCTTTCACAAATTTGCACATCTTAGCCATTCATTGTTCCTGATTCTATATCTTTTGGATTTTGCCAAAGCAACACATTCAAGAACACATCTAAAGGACAACAGAGTTATAATTTGAGCTTCACGTGAAGACTAGTCTCATTTGAAGACCAGACAATATGGAGTCTTTGAAAGACCCTGTTAGCTTTTCCAGTACAATTTTTATTAACTTTTTGATTATGTCACCAAAATTAGATTGAATGCTAAGAGAAGTTATTAACTTCCTCAATGTGCTGTCCTAAGTGCTTAATTTAGCTTTATTTGCTGACAAATGCAGAGAAATGCCAGATATGACAAATTTATTCAAGGCAGTTCTAATTTTGGTTTGAGGATAATTTCTGAAAAAACAATGTCAGTGAACCTTACCTAAATTACTAAGGCAGTCACAAGAATTATAGATGATCTCTTGATATCAGTTCAGACTAAAAGAGACTGAAATATCAAGTGTTGGAATGTTGTTCATGAACCTGAACATCCATACTGATACACGCATATAAGTACTAAAAGCAAAAGAAATGTTTTCTTTTTTTAGCTGATTTCATATGATCAAGAAGGCTTATGATAATTCAGAACAAAAAAGCAATTATTATGAAATGCTTCTTTCATTAAGAATATTACAATATTGACACCTTTAACATCAAAAGAGATTCTTTTGCTTTAATGACACTTGCTATCAAAACTGGATTACTTTGAGAGGCTGTCAAAATTGACCTTTGTTGAACTGGCTGTTCTTCTAGATATTACATTCTAAATTTAAATGACACTTTATATAGACAGAATCTCTAGAAACAAAGTACTAAAAGCAAAAGCATGTTCATTTTTCTTTTTTTTTATGTTAAGTTTATACAAACCTGAAAAGAAGCTATTTCCTTAAAAATTAACCAGTACGGGAAGAGATGCTGTGCATGGAGCATAGTGGTTTTCATCATTAAAAGTGGAATTAGAGCTAAGATTTCAGCCTTTTTTCTGATCATTTCACCCCAAGCAGGGCAGGATCATACAGGGGGTTACCATGGGAAAAAAAACAGGGTAAAGTGGATGCTTAAGAAAGTATAAGAGGGGAATAGGATTTAGCGAGGTAAAAGATGGCAACTGACATTGCAGTTAAACTTCTGCAGATTGTAGCTATCAGGGAAGCAAGTATACAGAAGGAAATTCCACAAGCAGGAAGTGTGTGAAAAAAACAGATAAGTAGAACAGGTGGTTACAACTGACTATTTTGATTGTCACAAGGTAGGACCTAGATGCCAATCTAGTAGTACAAGTAAATTCATGTGGTCAGGGCACCAAAGAAAGAAGCTCATCAGAACAGAAGCCATTAAAATATTGGTAGAAAAGACAGAGGGGAGCCATTTCACATCAGTAAGAAAGTGACTGAATTTGAGCTGCTAAATCAGGATTGATTACATTGCAGATCCTTTTAATTTCCTTTCACACTGTTGTAAAGGAACATCCTACCCTACCCCAGAATGGATATGGTCTAGTCTATAAAAGACTGTGACTAGGGGCATACGTCAGCATACGTCACTAGACGGAAGCATACATCATAGGCGGAGACATTTTCTACTTGATCGTTATTCCTGTTACTATTCGTTGATTGTTCTTGTACGTCTATTGGTTTATTGTACTGTTGTATAATAAATCTCTTCTAATCTATCTTTAGTGTTAAGTATCATTCTTACACTATTCCTTTCCCTGATATTCCTTCCCAGGATATATTGCACACAAATACAAATATCCTTGGAACAGTATGAAGTGATCTCTCCTTGCAGCTATGAGTTAACAGTAGAGTAGGCTGTGCTATCTAGCCTTGAATGGGTTTCTATTTGACTAAAGGAAAAATCTAAATTCAAAACTGTCTGAACATTAAACTGACAATTCCACTTTGTCAAAAACTTATTTGCTAAAGAAACCACAGCAGCAGTAGCTAGTATGGTGAGGCTGTGGACATATACTCCAGAAAGAAGTCAGCTGGTACAAGGGAAGAAGAGTACAGAAACATAGGAGGCATATGTAAACAGCCAGCCTACATGTTTCATAATGGTGGCTGAGAAAATCCATCATACATATTTAAAACTAACATGACATAACCAGCTTTCTTTCCTGAAACCTTATTTGTTTTTTTTTTACTTCTGTCTAAATTTCTGGAAAGAGTAGTTTACATTTGAACTAATATCCTCATCTTTGTTATTATCACAACAATTTACCTGTTGTGCACTCCAGCTTTTTTCAGGTAACCCTCAAGGAATTTCAATCTAACCACTTTATTAATCTACAGGGGTAGATTCTTCTTGTTTTGCTACCCATATACAAATAAATCCAGGTGAAAAACACCAACAATTTTAGAATTTCCGAGTTTCTGGCATTTCCCTTTTTAAAAAAGTGCTCAATGCAACAAATTGTAGAGCATAATATAATTAAATTTGGTTTTTTATTTAAAATTAATATAGTTTACATTGCAACATGGACATTTGTATATAATAATGGTTAGCAGTAAATTAGGAAAATACTTCCTCGCTTTGATTAAGAAACACTTTCCAAATAATCTATTAAGAAAGATTTTCAATAAAAATATTCTAAAATTAAGTTATGGTTGTACAAATAATATTAAAAAAATCGTAATATTTTAAATAAAAATTTGAGCCTAATTGAAAATGATAATTATGCAATAACTGAAATAATAAATGTAATTGCAGAAGCCCTGTAGAGTGTCCTTTGGAAAACAGGTCCCTTACAGAATCCATTGTTTATCAATGTACTATTTTTTCTCTGGAAAACTCGAGTAATGTAAAGATTTATGTGGGTAGTACTAAAAACTCTCTGAAAAAACGATTTTATCAACACATCTTCATTTAATAATAAGTACAGAAATAGAATATCCCTATCAAAATATTATTGGTATCTAAAAAAAACAAATAAAACTCCCACATTAAAATGTAAAATTTTTAAAAAAGCTACAGTATGCAAGTCTGTAAATGACCCATGCCCCTTTTGTCTATATGAAAAACTATATATTAAATTTCTTAAGAATAAAAATCTATGAAATAAACATAGTGAAATAAGTGTCATATGTAAACATTGCAAAAAATGTGGTTAAAAAGATTCTTCTAATAAAAAAAATCTATTAAGTTTATTGAACAGGTTAAGAGGCTCATCCCTTGTTCCCTGTTTAGGATGTGGTTTCTGGCTTTCTCTTTTCCAATCTTCTCACTTTGTTTTTTTTTTCAATTGGAGTAGATTGATCTATCTATCGCCCGGTTCACACTCCACCCACGTCTATTGAACAGGTTAAGAGGCTCATCCCTTGTTCCCTGTTTAGGATGTGGTTTCCGGCTTTCTCTTTTCCAATCTTTTCACTATTACGTAGCCCCCCCCCCCGTGCATCAGTGGCGTTACCGCCTTGCTTGGGGTGATACGATTAAAAAAAAAAAAAAAAAAAAAAAAAAAATTGTTTTATATAATGAAATAATAATTATTAAAAAGATATTAAAATAATAGATATTTAAATTTTTAATAATTAAATAGAGATTAAATTTTTGTATTATGATATTAAAAATTGTATTAGAATATAATAAAAGATTTTATAAAAATAATAAAATGGATATTAAAATTTTTAATAAATAAAGAGATATTATAAATCTTTACAAAATAAGAGCTTTATCAAAAATTCGAATAAAATGCATTCTAAATCGAAATAAAAGTAGTATCATTACATTCAAAGGTCCCTTTAAGTCAGATCAAAAATATAAAATGTTTTCTTTCTTTTTTGTTTTCAAAAATGATGGGATACAGAGAAAACTGTAGCAGCCACAGATCTATTTCCTTTCGCGAATCAGTGCCCCCGACCGGAGATTCGGTCACTCACTGACCAATCAACGGGCGGAGCGCATTGATTCCTCTCTAGAACTATTTTTTCCTAGTCCCTGTTAGAAGAACGGACGAAAGGAGGAGAGCCATTAGCCCGCGGCAGTAACGGACGTCTCTCCCAACGCATCGCTGCCACTGATTTTCCATGGAATGCTTTCGCGGAAGACGCTGCTGCTAGCTTCACCATGGACACTTACATACTATCTGCCGCTAGCTTCACCATGGACACTTACATACTACCAATCTTGTACGTTTACTGTATAATAAACCATTCTTTGTTGTTATTCTAAAAGCAAGTTTCGTCATTCATTTGTGTGCCTAAAAAAATATAGTGTTGGGGAAATTAAGCATTTCCCATAACTCCTATAAAATGGTGACCCCGAATGGCACCTTAGGATGGCGAAAGAAATTAAAAAAAAAAATAACAACACGAAACTCGGCCTCCATTTTCGGACAACAGAACAAGCAAAGTTAAAAGGAGAGAGAGAAAAAGCTTCCTGACTCAAAGAACCTAAAAAAAAAAAATACAACCACCCACGAATTTTGTTTGTGACACACGTGTGCGTTAAATTCATTCGTCGGCTGAGAAGACATTGGCAAAAATGTTTGCCCTCAGTAAAACAATCTTTCTAAACAGAGATATCATCTTTCGTTTTGCTAGACATACCGACGCCCATTCCCAAGTGGTCAAATAGGAAGATAAAAGATTCTCCCTTTACTCAAATAACATTTTTTTGAACACGTGCCTTCACAACAAAAACCCCAAAAACTTTCCGACGAGGAAGTATCTTCTTTTCAGCCCGTACACAAGAAAAACACCAACTCAAGCAAGCATAACGAACATTACATTTTGTTCAAAGAAAGTTTAAAAAAAAAAAGAAGAAACTTACTACTCTGCTCTGTTCAACTGACCACGTGGTACAAACAAAAATATATATTTTGATTGCAATAACAAAAAACAAAAAAGTGAGTAATACACCTTTACATTTTATTTTTTTCAAAAGTTAAAGCTAAAAGAGCGCCTCCTTCCTTAACATTTAACTTTCCCGCCTAAATGGTGATTGGGCGACGCCATCTTTAATTCCAACTTTTGTTTTTAAGACAGGCCTTGAAACTGACAGTTATCTCCCTTACTAAGGAACCTTAAAGCAGCACCTTTCTCTCGTTTAACACGAATATCACTATTTTCTTGTGTCTTTTGAAATGTTTTCCCTCTCGTTTCTTTCTCATTGAGACGTGTTTCTTTGATATTTTTTTTTTTTTTGTGGTCTGTTGTCACGCTATATATTAAAAAGAAAATGGCGACTACTCTACCTGCTTTCGCTGGCGACGTTCGAGTTTGGTTTGCCCAACTCGAGTCATATTTTATAGCGAACAACGTCGTGGAGGAGCGGCAATTGCCTATTTTATTTAGTGCATTTCCCGCGTCATTGACACCAGTTGTCAAAGATTTGATAACTAACACCCCCCTTAATGCTACTTATAACAGTATTAAGCGGGAAGTTCTGCTCCGGACGTCGCTATCAGCGGAAAAGCGGTTCCAAACTTTAGTCAATGACGAGCTGTTGGGGGACCGCATGCCAAGCGAATTGCTCCGCAGAATGAGAGAGCTGGCAGAAGATGTCCCTGCTGATAGTGCCTTTATAAAGCAACTTTTCTTCTTAAAATTGCCCCCTCAAGTAAAGGCAATTCTGGCACCCATGGTAGAGAAAAGCTCTGTAGACGTAATAGCGTCCTCTGCAGATAAAGTGATGGAATTCACCAAGGGGCCTATTACCGCGTCCATTCTTCAGCCAAAGGCTGAAGTCTCTACCCTCTCTGCTGCGGGGAACACAAGCGAAGGTGCCACACAAGTGGCGATACTCAAAGCTTTAGTGCAGCTTACCAATGAAGTAAGTAAATTAACCGTACTTAATTCACAACAGCCTAGACGTCGACATAAAAGTCGTTCGCCATCCCCACACCACCGCCACCATTCAAGCAAGCCAGAACTATGCTATTATCACAGTTGTTTTGGCGCTAAGGCTCGGAGGTGCAAAATGCCCTGCTCCTCTTCAAACCAGGGAAACTTAAATCTGGAGAGTTTAGACACGGCACACTCTCCACAAGATCTATGTAACAACCGTGCCTATTTTATCACTGACTCCAGGTCCCAAGCACGTTGTTTGGTTGACACAGGAGCAGCTTGCAGTATCTGGCCACTGAAACTCCTCACTGAGAAGCCGCCACTGTCGCCCATCACACTGCAAGCGGTAAATCACTCCCCTATTCCCACGTACGGTCAAATTTCTTGTTCTCTGGACTTGGAATTACGGAGAGACTTTACATGGATTTTTACTGTAGCTGATTTACCATACCCCATTCTAGGCTCGGACTTTCTGCACCACTTCAACCTTTTAGTGGATATGCGCAAGCAACGACTTATTGACGGCAATACGGAACTTTCCGTCATGGGTTTTAAGGCAAATATCTCACCTATCAGCCCGGTATTTTTCATTGCCGCCACTAACGACCCATACCAAACATTACTACGCTCTTACCCAGAGTTAACTAACTTAAATTTCGTTGTGAGCAAATCAACTCACTCTACAAAACACCACATCGAGACCACAGGCGCTCCGGTGTTCTCACGCCCTCGCCGCCTCCCTGCTGATAAACTAAAGGCGGCGAAGGCAGAATTTAACCATATGCTGCAGCTGGGAATTATACGCCCCTCGTCCAGTCCATGGGCTTCCCCTTTGCATATGGTTCCAAAGCGTTCTGGAGATTGGCGTCCGACTGGGGACTATCGACGACTAAATGCCATTACGGTACCTGATCGTTACCCAATCCCACATATACAAGACTTCGCTTCATCCCTGCATGGTTGTAAGACCTTCTCCAAACTAGACCTCGTTAAGGCTTACCATCAGATACCAGTGAACCCAGACGGCATACCCAAAATTGCAGTAACTACTCCATTTGGAGCCTTTGAATTTTTAACTATGCCTTTTGGTTTGCGAAACGCGGCTAGTACCTTCCAACGCTTCATGGACGAAGTAGTGCGTGATTTGGACTTCGTCTATAATTATATAGATGACATCCTCGTAGCAAGTGCCTCACCTGAGGAACATGTTACTCACCTCCGCCTACTGTTCGAACGGTTTCAAAAGTACCAGGTGAGGATTAACCCTGGTAAATGTGTTTTCGGTGCTTCGTCGCTAACTTTCTTGGGACACATTATAAACCCTGAAGGGATATCTCCCTTACCTGAAAAAGTGAAGGCTCTACAAGACCTTCAACCACCCACTTCACTTCGCCAACTGAGGCACTTTCTCGGTCTGCTTAACTATTACAGACGTTTCATCCCACACAGTGCGGATCTCCTGTCTCCTCTGTCTGACATGTTACGTAACAGGAAAAAGAAAAATGAGCAGATTTCGTTGAATGACATACAGCTAAAAGCCTTTAACGAAGGGAAGAAGAAATTAGCGACAACATCGCTACTTGCACATCCTGTACCCGACTCCCAGTTTTCATTGGTCGTTGATGCATCGGGCACAGCTGTAGGTGCAGTTTTGCAACAGCAACACCAACAACAGCTACAACCTCTCGCTTATTTTTCGAGACAGCTGAAACCGGCAGAACAACGTTACAGCACGTTTGGCCGTGAACTCCTGGCAATGTACCTCGCAGTGAAACACTTTCAGCATTCACTAGAGGGCCGACAATTTGTGATCTACACCGATCACCGTCCGCTTACTTTCGCTCTGCGCTCAAAGCCGGACAGATATTCTCATCGCGAAACTCGCCACTTGGATTTTGTTTCGCAATTTACAAACGATATCCGACATATCTCTGGTGAACAGAATGCTGCGGCAGACGCCTTGTCTCGCCTTCCCATTAATTCACTGTTCTCACCTTCAAATATCGACTTACGACGGATGGCCTTTGACCAACCACACCTGGACACCTTTGATCTATCGTCACCTGAATTTGCAACTTGCAAGTTCGCATACCTACCAGTGCCTACTGCAGACACGCAGATCATCTGTGACACCTCAACAGACGCACCTCGACCTTTTGTTCCGATGACACATCGTAGGGTTGTTTTTGACACACTACACCAATTGGCACACCCCGGACCCAAAGCCACAGTGAAGCTGATTACAGCTAGATTTTTCTGGCCAAACATGAGGCGTGATATCACTGCCTGGACACGTTCTTACGTATCCTGCCAAAAATCAAAGGTGCACAAACATATCCGTGCACCCCTCGGAACATTCAGCACCCCAGACGCTCGGTTCAGCCATGTCCATATTGATCTGGTTGGACCATGGCCGGTCAGTCAGGGATTTACTTACCTCCTGACCTGTATAGATCGCTTTACACGGTGGCCCGAAGCTATTCCCCTAAAGGACATTTCAGCTGAATCCGTAGCGCAAGCCCTTATATCAGGCTGGATAACGCGTTACGGAGTTCCTGCAACAATTACCACTGACCGTGGCAGACAATTTGAATCCCACCTATTCCAGGAACTTTCCAGAATTTTAGGGATCAATCGAATTCGAACTACGAGCTATCATCCTGCTTCTAACGGGATGATAGAACGCTTTCATCGCCAATTAAAGGCCGCATTACGTGCCTATCCTGACCAACAGCGATGGAGCGAATATGTACCTGTTGTCCTTCTTGGCTGTCGTGCAGCTATCAAAGAGGACCTAGGATACTCTCCAGCAGAACTTGTCTATGGACTACCTCTATCATTACCAGGTCAGATGTTGAACCCTAGATTTAACAGGAACAGATCCTGCCTTGTATATAAACAGACTGCGATCTTATTTTGGTAATCTCCCACCAATGCACCCTAGGGAACAGACCATCAAATCATCAGTCCCAAAAGATATTTCTTCATGGACTCACGTTTTTCTAAGAAGGGACGCTGTCAAAGTCCCTCTCACTCCACCTTACACTGGCCCTTACCGCGTGCTTTCACGCACTGACAAACTTCTCACCCTTGACATTAGTGGCAAAAAAGAAACTGTATCTATTGACAGGGTGAAAAGAGCCTTTCTTAACACAAACACACAAGAGCCACATATTCCCCCTACTTACATACATGAACATATCTTTACACCCGTTGAAAAAAGTACGATGCCAACAGACAACTATGTCACCACCACACGCAGTGGTCAACGAGTACATTGGCCCAAAAAGCTGTGTAAAACTGTTTATATATAAATTGTACCCTTCTTTGTTTTATGGCCACTATCTTTTTCTCTGTCGGCTTTCCGCCTAAGCAGGGGGTGATGTAGCAGCCACAGATCTATTTCCTTTCGCGAATCAGTGCCCCCGACCGGAGATTCGGTCACTCACTGACCAATCAACGGGCGGAGCGCATTGATTCCTCTCTAGAACTATTTTTTCCTAGTCCCTGTTAGAAGAACGGACGAAAGGCAGAAGAACGGACGAAAGGAGGAGAGCCATTAGCCCGCGGCAGTAACGGACGTCTCTCCCAACGCATCGCTGCCACTGATTCCCCATGGAATGCTTTCGCGGAAGACGCTGCTGTTAGCTTCGCCATGGACACTTACATACTACCAATCTTGTACGTTTACTGTATAATAAACCATTCTTTGTTGTTATTCTAAAAGCAAGTTTCGTCATTCATTTGTGTGCCTAAAAAAATATAGTGTTGGGGAAATTAAGCATTTCCCATAACCCTATAAAACTAAGATAATTATTTTGTAACAATAATGAATACATCAACAAAAATGCAGTCTAGACAGAAGTTTTGATCAACTGACACTCTTTCAGTTAAGATTGAAAAAAGAAATCATGTATTCCTCCAAAATATAACCTTTTTTTAAATTTAAAATGGATCTCTATTCTGATTAGTTAAATTGAACACACACAAATTTTTCTGCCTTCCCACATCTATAAATAACAAACATATTGTTTCTTATATTCAAATGAAAATCATCTTCACAACAATTGCCTGATGATAAGGTAAATATCTTGAAGCATAGAAATTTCCATGTCACAATGTAAACTATATTAATTTAAAATAAAACAAATTTAATCTAAACTTATTTATAAATGGAACTTTATCTCCTTGTGTGTCTGTCCATTACCTATAGACTCCAAAATGGCTAAACTGATTTTCTTGAAAATTTACACAGTTGTACTATAAGCATCTGTAAGTGTTCTTAGCTAGGTTTTGTGTCAAGGTACCCCCGATAAATATCGAAAATCGAAAAAATTGGATTATAGAAGGAGTGGTCCAATTTTTATCAAATTTGATACACTCATAGACAAAGACATAAGAAATGATATTCAAAAGTTTCAAGGTTGCAGTTCTTACAAGAGTGCAGAAAATTGATAATATATATATATAAAAGGCAAGATGTTTGTGTGTGTGTCAGTTTATCTGCCTGTTTATCTGTATTTTTTCAGCGATTTTATTTTAGTTTTTGCTTTGGGTTTGGCTCTAAGTAGGTATAATTGTAGTTCTTAGTCTCAGCCATGATACCATTTACTCAGAGGACTTATTTAGCCTTCAAAATTCAGTTTATAACGAAAAATTTGATATCGATACCAGGAAATCAAAATTTTACTTACATCCATTCATTTTTCTTTCAGTCTACAGTTTCACTTTAACTGGAAATAACTATTGCTTTTTAGTCTTTTGTGCCAATGTCCAAAGAGTCTGAGCTCCAGGGCCATGGATTAGTTTTAAAGCTTTTATTATGCCTGAGCAACGCCGGGCTATAATGCTAGTTATATTTATATATGTGCGTGTGGATATTTCATATTGTTCTTATTTAGTACTGCTCCACTGTGTCTAGGTCTGTACTATTTGGCAGTTTATGGTCATATCACATTGGAACACCAGTTCTTATATGATCACTAATGTTAAGCAACATCAAACCTGGTCAGTGCCTAGATTGGTAATGCTTTGGGACTAATAGCTTGGATGTGCTGATGGTGTAATGGAGAATGGCTCAGAACTCAGAGAGCTGAGTTCCAATTCTAGTCAGGTTTGTTATATTCACTTACACACAGATATTCTTGCGAAAAGTAAGAATTCATCTCTTCTCCTTGTTAACTAGCAGGGCTTGTATCAGTAACTCATTATTATCTTCAAAAACTTCTTACAATCAAAAAACACTTTCTGGCTATAAATAACCTGCAAAGGGCAGACAAACCATAAGAAACAATGTACTATTTGGTGCAGGGATTAAACTCACAAGTATTCATTTATTATTTTATTTTTTTAACTGCAAAACAAAATACTGATAATTCTAATTTGTACTTAGAGATACATCACTTTTTGCTCAAAAAGTACTGAACTACCCCCTCTAAAAAACACTTTTTTAATTTCCTATGACACCAACTGTGTTTATGTCAAAACACATTTTATTCATTTAACATTTAAACATTGTCTTCATGTTTGACTGAGGACTTGCTAACTCTTTCAAAAGTGATCTCTGATTTTGAATGACATATCATATAGACAGAGACAATATACTAGTGAATAACTTGGGTCTTAGAACAAACACTCACAATTCTTTATAATCAAATTCATTTACCTAACATTTAACCTCAAAACAAAATAGCAATCATTCAAAACCAGGTATCCCACCACACTTACAGACACATGACCTTCTGTCTTAAGTACTGCTAAAAAAAAACCTTTGTAATTCAATACCATACCAAATGTGAATTTACCAAGACATATTTTTCACACTGAAACTTTTTTGTCTTCACTTTTGAACAACAGTTGAATTGAAACTGACTATTTAGGAGTCGTGTTCATTCTATATGAAGATGAGAAAGATTATCAATTGAAAGAAAAATAACCTGGGATTCTGATTAAAAAATTTAAAAAAACACAGAGAAATAAAATGTATTTATTTCTCTCATATTTTTCTACTACATCATCTTCCTGTCTGACTAATGATTGGATATTCAAAGCATTGCTTTCCAAAGATAATTTTTCCAGATGACAGAAGTAAGTACTTCTAAATAAAATCCTTTTCATGATAAAAATACAAAGTATTTTATTTTCTACCTGGTCTTGGGAAATAACCATTTTTTTCTTTGTTGTTTTTTTTTTTTTTACAGAAAACAAAAATTACAAAAATAACTTGCAGTATATTTTCAGTTAAATTTTTGGATGAAGTTTTGTTATTGAAGCTTCCTTTCTCCTATACACTGCCATTTCATCAACACTAATTCTTAGAAGCAATTTCAAATTGATAAATTTTTTAAGTCTTTATAATGATATATGATAAAGTGAAGTTGGCTCAAAATAAAAAGGGAAGGTCAAAATATAGACTGCCTAATACAAAAGAAGTTGAATAGAAATGTATTAGAGAGACATGGTTTGTTTCTAGTATTGTATATAGAAGTAATGGTTTCTTTTTTAGAGTTGATTTCACATGATCATAACACAAATTTTAAAATGTTCAAGAAAATTTATAAAAATTCAGAACAAAAAGCGATAAATATGAAGTTCTTCCTTCATAAAGAATATTGTAATATCAATACCTTTAACATTAACAGAAATTATCTTACTCTAATGACACTTGCCATCAAACTGCATTACTTTTAGAGGTTGTCAAAATTGACCTTTGTTGAACTGACTGTTTTTTTTTGTGAACATAACAATCTAAATTTAGATGAGTGTTTATATACAAAGAATATCTAGAAACTGATCATAAAATAACCAGTATTTTACAATAACTAAAATTTTTTTGCACACAGTATTTAGTATTGCTGAATAAGATGATTTGTTTGCAAAATCAGTCAATCAGTTAAGTGCCATGCATGATACATGCTTGGGCGATCATGTTTTGAAAGAGACATGACTGACTGGGCAGAAGATTATCTCGCAGTAGGTTTGCAAAATACTTTGACAAAAAACCCTACTTCATGGTTTAATAATTTTCTTAGTTTAATTTTTAAAAAATATTTCTTTTTACCTTTTTAAACTTAAGATTTCTCACTCTTGAACATGCAACTCACCATACATAAATATTTCTTTCTGGATCCAAATTGCAACTACTTAAAGCATTTGGCCTTGTGATTTGTTCATAGTTCTCTTAAATTCAGGGCAAACACAAAACTGTATTCTTTTATATATAAAACTTAAAGATATGCATAAAACAATATTTTTTTTATTTCAATTTTATGAAAAAAAGAATTTGTTATTTTAATGATTAAATAAGAGTATTTTGTTTGTTAAATAATAAAACTTTTAATTTTTCCAAAAATATTAATGAGAATTAATTGTACTAAGCTATGCACCCTAGAAAAACCAGCTGTACTTTGTAACCCCTTACCTATTTGCATTTCTCCCAGAAATTTTGGTACAAAAATAGATTTTTATAGAAAAAAACCAGCAATACATTATTTTAAAAAAAATATTAATGATAAATATTTATATCAGAATTACCAACAATGCATTTTATATGCAGTTGAAGCTATAAAACTATTTAAAATATTCAGATTTCAGCATCAATACATAGAGATTGATATACTGCTAAACAAAACAAAACCACTAACATGAAAAAACTCTTTCAGGTCATTAATCTATATAATATCCGACAATTTCTGAAAGAAATCAAAATGCATTCCAAAATATAACTTAAAGAAAATTACAACATAAAATACACATATCATCATCATCATCTCTAATAATTAGGTCCACACAAATATGTATTTGCACAAAAGCTGCATATCATCTACTGCGTTTAATTCTGAAAGCAAAGTATTATATATCATATTTTTATTACTTCGCGGCTTCAAAGAAAATTATATCTTGGCATTAAATGACCTATAAGGAGTTGATATGTCATAAAACAAACAAATCAATAAAAAAATCAAAACCAAAATTTGATTTTTTTCAGTAAATGTATGGCTATTTCAGAAGGTGTGATGAACTGACTAAGTTACAGAATTTTATACATAGATAAATAATGGAAATTTCCTCAAATGTATAAGCACAAAATTGGCTCCATTTTCAAAACAGTGAACTGTAGTAAATATTTTTAGCAGCAGTGGATATAAAATGTACACAAGACAAATACATATTTAATTGAGTGATTTGTTTTTTTACAGCTTACCAACCCATTGTAGTTTATTTCAAGCTAAAACACTGTGTTTTATGAGAATATTTTTTTTTTTGTGAATAACCATGACTTCTGCAGCTACGAATATTACTCAGTTAAGTGCCATATGTGATACATGCTGTCTTGAAACAGACTGGGTAGAAGATTTTCCCACAGTAGGTTGCCATTACTTTCTGTAGTAAATTGGTTGCCACCAAGGCTATAGAACCCAATCTATCCTGCTATTTAATCCATAGCTGCAGAGAAGAAATGGATTATTACCTTTCCCAAGGGTATTTGTACATAAGTGAATGCAACGAATTCAACTGGAATTTGAATTACTTATCCTTGGTGCAGTGGATATCAACTCGGAACGACAAATCAGGGTACCGAGTTTGAATTCCAGTTGAATTCCTTGCAATCACTTACGCACAAATACCCTTGGGAAAGGTATTAATCTGTCTCTTCCCTCCAATTATGGGTTAAATAATAGGACAGATTGGGTTCTATAGCCTTGGTCGACAACCAGTCTATCGCAGAAAGCAATGGCAACCTACTGCAGGATAATCTACTGCTCAGTCAGTCATGTCTCCCTTGGGACCTGATTGCCCAAAGCATGTATCATGTATGGCACTTATCTCACTGATATATGGAGGTAGGAGATCAATTCATACATTACCCAAGAGTATTAAAGCAAAAAGTGATTGTAATGTAATACAAATTTGAAAGCTATATTTAGGCATAAAAGAAACTAAATTCTTTCTGAGGAAAGCATCAAGGAGAATGTGAAGAAAATATGAAAATAACAACTTCACAAGGTCCTTGCTATTTGTATGGTTTGTTTTGTACCATACAAATAACAAGAACCTAAGCTAGATATTAAACAGCTGTGACTAAAGTAAAGTAAAATCAAAGGCATCCACAAGGCAATTTAATAACACTGATAAATTGTACATTTCTCTTTTTATACAATCTACTGGTCCCTTGGTTCTGCTTTGGTAACTTTGACAATACACAAAAATGAAAATGTCTTTGAACATTCTCCTAATGCTGGAACTTTGTTTGTCTCTGTGGGATTAGTTCTATAAATTAGTAACATAAAACTAATTTGCATTATGAAGGTGTGCATTAAAATTTCTTAGTCTAACTAAAAAGTTGTTCTCGCAAAAAAAAATTCTGATGTTTGGTAATATTTTTGATGAGTTGCACTGAGAATTTTTAAGCTAAGAAAATTAAGCAAAAAAAAACTTTTTTGTATAGATTTCTTTTGTGTTGTAGTGCAATGGATATCGGCTCAAAACAAGAAATCGGTAAAGCAAGGTTTGAATTCCAGTTGAATTCATGGCATTCACTGATGCATAAATACTCTTGGAAAGAGTACCAACCTGGCTCTTGCCCCCAGCTATGAGTTAAATAACAGATTGTGTTCTATAACCTTCGTTGGCAACTACACAACTGCAGAAAGTAATAAAAACCTACTGCAGGAAAATCCTTTGCCTTTTCAAGTCATGATTGTCCAAGCATGTATCATATATGGCACTTAAATGACTAACTATATTATATGGTGCAGTATAGTATGTGGTCTACGTCTTTGATTCTGGTACAGTATGTGGTCTACGTCTTTGATTCTGGTACAGTATGTGGTCTACGTCCTTGATTCTAGTACAGTATGTGGTCTACGTCTTTGATTCTGGTACAGTATGTGGTCTACCTCTTTGATTCTGGTAAAGAATGTGTTCTACGTCTTTGATTCTGGTACGGTAGTTCTACGTCTTTGATTCTGGTACGGATGGCTCCTCTTTGATTCTGGTACGGTATGTGGTCTACCTCTTTGATTCTGGTACGGTATGTGGTCTACCTCTTTGATTCTGGTACGGTATGTGGTCTACCTCTTTGATTCTGGTACGGTATGTGGTCTACCTCTTTGATTCTGGTACGGTATGTGGTCTACCTCTTTGATTCTGGTACGGTATGTGGTCTACCTCTTTGATTCTGGTACGGTATGTGGTCTACGTCTTTGATTCTGGTATAGTATGTAGTCTACCTCTTTGATTCTGGTTTAGTATGTGGTCTACCTCTTTGATTCTGGTATAGTATCTGGTCTACCTCTTTGATTCTGGTATAGTATCTGGTCTACGTCTTTGATTCTCGTATAGTATGTAGTCTACCTCTTTGATTCTGGTTTAGTATGTGGTCTACCTAGCTTGAATGTGCTCTACTTCGGTAAGGCTATATATATATATAGATACAAGTATTCAGCTATTTATTGAAACTAATTAATTTTTTGCATTTAATTAATTTTAATTTAGTTAATTGTTATCAGTAATTCTTTAACTACTTGTTACTAAACATACTAAAACAGCATCTCTAATTACCTGTGACTAAACATACTAAAACAGCATTCTTTAACCGAAATAAGCAATTCCGTAACTATCTGTTACCAGACAGGAATAATACTTCCATATAATGCTTTTTAAGGTAGGCCACATACTATACCAGTGGGTGTATATTCAGAGGCCATATATTATACAATATCAAATGAGCTGTGATTATGGAGGGGAATTGTAAAAACTAGTCAGTCAATATTATTTGGTTTGCAGTGAATAATAACCTGAGAAAGGATAATCTAAATCGTCTTATATGTCACCAAATAGGGTAATTGGTTACATGAACTTTATCAAAATCCAGTATGGAATATATCAGGCTGCACTATTATTATAAACAATATCAAATAAACTATTTTCTTTTTATCAAAAAATAGCTGTATATTTTTTTCCTTTTCTCTTATTGGCAATGAATATTTTCAGGTAAAAATGCATATGATAAAAAAGAAAATACCCTCCAAGATTAATCTTTAGTGGTTATTCAAAAAGTGTTGTTGTTTTCCTTTTTAATTATATCTTGTCAGTAATTATTGGTATGAACATAAAGCAAGGTTGACTTGCTGAGTTTAAATAGTTATGTATTTCCTACCAACAATAGTGGATAGTGGTAGAAACAAAAGTAGTCTGTTTTGTTTAATGGCATATCAACTCCTAGTGAGTCATCTAATGCCAAGGCAAGTGGAGTGGGAATTTTATATTTGTGTATTATTATTTCATAGTGAAATGAAGTTTTTGTTTTAGTTTTTGTATTTATAAACTATCAGTCAATTAAGTACCATACGTAATACATGCTTGAGTGATGATGTCTCTTTTGAGACATGACTGACTTGGTAGAAGATCTTCCTGCAGCAGTTTGCCATTACTTTCTATGGTAGACTGGTTGCCAACCAAGGCTATAGAACTCAATCTTTCCTCTTATTTGAACTATAGCCGGAGGGAAAAGATCCATTAATACTTTTCCCAAGGGTATTTGCATTTAAGTGAATGCAACAAATTCAACTGGAATTCAAACATGGCTCTACCGATTTCTCATTGTGAGCCAATACCCACTGTACCACAACTATCCTTATGCTAAAAGTAAAAAGATTTTTACAAACACAAGTACAAGCCAAAATGTTGAATGTTGATTTTTAAAGTCGAGAAGCCATCTGTTAAGATAGTTAATCACTCTGACATTATCAAAGACCGGAAATAGAATGGTACAGAGAGTTTGAATCCAGGCTGATAAAATGGAACTCTTCACAAGAGAAGAGAACCTTATTTAGCCATAGAGAATTTTACAGTTGTTACAGATTTACATAAAAGTGAGTATACAACAACGTTGATAGCATACTAGTTTTAAAACTAGCTTCCTTTTCTTTTCACAAGATATAAAACTGTATGGAGAGATTCAGACCATTGATAGTTTTACTACAGTCATTCTGATTAAAAAATGTTACAACTCCTAAAATCACTAATGTTTATACAGTAATGTCCTGTTAATGGATCTTATTTTTTATAATTATTTCATTCTAAGCAAGGCAATAATGTCACCAAGATGCAAGGGGTTACTAAGAGTGAAAGTGAAAACTTTAATGAGAAGAAATGACAATAAAAGAACATGATCAGGAAGATGGCACTTAAAGTTTCATTTAAATTTTTGTAGCAGGGGATAAAAAAACAGGAGGTATTTCTGCAGATGAGAAGTGCAAGAAAATAATTAGACATAAACTATTGCTATATCTATTTCAACAGTAAAATAATGAAATCTAGTTACCAATCTAGTACTACACTTAAAATCATGTGGTCAAGGTATCAAAGAGGAGAGCTCTTTGACAACAGACATGAAAATATTTTTAGAAAAGACAGAGGGAAACCAGGTCACAGCAGTGGAAAAGTGATTGAAGTAGAGAATTCCCTGTAGGTTACCCAGATTGATATACATCTTATGAAGGTCAGAAGGCACAACAGCTGAAATGTGATAATAACAACAAAGATGAGGACAATAGTTTAAATATAAATCGTGTAAATAATGATTAAAAAATAATGCCAAGACATGGAGCAGAGTACAAGAAACTTCATAAGATAAGGAACAAATGCAGACAAGCCAATGAGGAATGGCTCAACAACAAATGCGAAGAAGTAGAGAGACTGAGTAGGACCAACAAAGCAGAGATGCATAAAGAGATAAGAGAACTGACAGGACAAAAAACCTGCTCCTCAACAGGATGCATAAAATCCTAGAATGGAACAATCATATTAGAGAAAGAGGAAATACTCCAGTGATGGGAAGAATATATAAAGGATCTTTTTTCGACAAGAGAGAACAACCGAAAATACACAAGGAGATGGATGGACCGGAAATACTAAAATCCGAAGTGGAAGCTGCAATGGCCAAAATGAACAGAAACAAAGCAGCTGGTCCAGACGGCATAGTGATAGAGCTGCTGACAGCCTTAGAAGAATATGGCATAGAAAAAATTACCGACATATTAAACGAGATTTATAGCAGCGGAATAATACCAAACAACCTGTGCAAGTCGATATTTATAGCACTGCCTCAGAAACCAGGTGCAAACAAGTGTGAACTACACAGAACTATCAGCTTAATGAGCCACATTACCAAACTGATGGTCAGAATCCTGATGAACAGAGCGAGAAGCAGAATTAGGCCAGAGATAGGACAGGAACAGTGCGGGTTCATCAAAGACACTGAAACAAGGAACGCCATATTCATGATTAGGATGCTCTCCGAAAGGGCAGTATAAATGAAGAAAGATTTGTAACTATGTTTCATTGACTATGTGAAGGCATTCGGCAAGATACAACACAAAGAACTGATGGAGATGCTCAGCAGCCTAGATATTTTTGGCAAAGACATCAGAGTGATCAAGAATCTCTACTGGCAACAAACGGCATGTATACAGACAGGTAACGATCTCAGTAGATTTACAAAGGTAGAAAGAGGCGTAAGACAAGGATGTGCCTTTTCACCAGATTTATTCAACCTGTACAGTGTTGAATATCTTTAGGACCCTAGATGACACGCCAGGATTTGTTGTTGGTGGACACAACTTAAACAACACAAGATATGCAGACAATACAGTGCTGATTGCGGACATGGAAAGGAAACTACAAGACCTCACACAGAAGGTCACGGTGGAGAGTGACAAAAAAAGGACTACAAATAAACTTTATGAAAACTGAGTGCATGGTCATCAGCAAAAGGTACAACCCAAAATGCCAAATAAATGTGTGAAATACCAGAATCAAGCAAGTACAAAAATTTAAATACCTAGGAAGTGTTCTAACAGGAGATGGAAAGTGCGACACGGAGATTTGAAGGCGAATTGGCATGGCATAGGACGCGTTCCAGAAGCTGAGCAAAGTACTAACACACAGAAAAATCTCACTGGAGACAAAGAAAAGAGTGCTGGACTGCGACGTGATGTCAGTTCTTCAATACGGCAACGAATGCTGGACAATATCATCGAAAATGAGGACAAAACTGGAAGCAGCGGAAATGTGGTTCTACAGAAGGATGCTGTGAATATCATGGACTGAGCATGTGAGCAACGATGAGGTGTTGGAAAGAATGGCAACAAAAAGGAAATTGATACTGAGCATCAGGAAGAGACAACTGAAGTTCCTGGAACACGCAATGAGGAAGGAGAGCCTGGAGAACCTGATACTGACTGGCCAAATAGAAGGAAAGAGAGACGGGGAAGGCAGCAGATAACATATCTGCAGGGCCTGATCAGATGGCTGACGGAACGGGGGGTTAACAGGAGTAACGGGAGCAAACAAACTAGAAGCCACAAGGGATAGGGAGACGTGGAGAACCATGATCGCCTACGTCCTGAAAGGACAGGGCATATAGAAGAAGAAGAAATAATGATTTCATATGATTAACACTCAAGTTTCAAAATGTTCTAAAAAGTTTGATAATTGAGAACAAAAAGCAATAAATGAGTTAGCAATAAAAAACCTAGTTTCAAAAATATGCTTAATGTAGAAGTTGAAGGACAAATTGGATCTAAAATCCAGGAGAACCATAATTTGGTGGATAAGATGGTGATGCTTTCAACTGTTGTCATGGATCATATTTACATAGATTTTCACATTTATCATTATTTTTAAATCATGTATTTTAGAAGATTTGCAAATGAAGAAGAAAGAGGACTTAGAAAATCTGATACTCACAGGAGTAATTGAAAGCAAGAGGAATAGAGGAAAACAATTCATAACTTACTTGAGTAAATGAATGGTAAAACAGGGTTTAGAAAAAAAAACAAAAAGACAAAATTTATTAAGAGCAACAAAGGACAAGAATTGTGGCGAGCCATGATCACCTAAATCCTGAGGGAACCCTCACATAAAGAAAAGTTTGAATAAATACTTAAGAATACCTAATCTTGTGTCTAAATATATTATCAGCAACTAACTGACAAGCTTTTCTCCCTGGTTCCTGGCGACATATATTTATACGCGCTACTAGATTGACATCAAGGTCCCGCCCTTTTATTATCAAAATAGTTAAATATAACCATCTCTTTTACTCTAAGGTTTTTTTCTTGCACCTCTCAGGATGTGTGTTGTGGTGCAGTGGATATCAGCTCAGAACGAGAAATCAGGGAGCCGAGTTCGAATTCCAGTTAAATTTATGGCATTCACTTACGTGCAAATACCCTTGGGAAAGATATTAATCCATCTCTTCCTTCCAATTATGGGTTAAATAACAGGACAGATTGGGTTCTATAGCCTTGGCTGGCAACCAGTCTACCACAGAAAGCAATGGCAACCTACTGCAGGATAATCTTCTGCCCAGTTAGTCATGTCTCTTTCGAGACATGATCGCCCAAGCGTGTTTCACGTATGGCACTTAACTGACTGACTCATTTGTGGAATTCCCTTTCATCTGCTTGATTCCCATCCATCACTTATTCTTTGACATCTCTTGTAACATGTTTTTTCTCTCACTGTAATTCCCTATGCACCTGCAGTAGTCCTGCTTTGCTTGAGGCAAAAATGATTACAAAACCAAAAAAATCTATCAAGATTATTTTCTTGTTCACTAAATATTCACCCAATACAATGCCAAAAAGCCTCTCAAAGTACAGGGTTATTGAATGAGGTTGTTATATGGCTGTAAGAGAAAGTATGAGGATATGCAGGATAGATAATGGTTGAGCAAAGACTTGAAAATTGAAGTGATCAAAGAAGCATTCTCTTGAGTGTCTGTTCCACAAATTAGCAGGTTGATTTTATTAATCAATGTTTGGAGATCAAATCTTACAAGGTGCTTTATCAAACTAAGCAAATATAAAGTGGGAATACATTATTTACATTGTTGACTGTTGTCCTCATCTGTATTGCCATATTAAATAACATTTCAGCCATTGTATGCTTTGACCTTCTTCAGGGAATTGGAAGTTTGAGGACAACAGCCTGAACAATGGAAATAATATTAATATAAAATATATAATTATATAATATTAAAGTGGGAATAACTGGAATAAGATAAGGCTTACATACATAGTCATGTCTTTTTATTGAGGCATTTACAAAATGATTCTTTTTTATATATATAAATATATAGAGAGAGAGTACTCTGGCTATTGGGCGTGTATAATGATAATATACATGCTGAAAAGTCTGCCTTCTTCTACCGAGTGCCCATAGCCCAGAGGTAGAATTGCCGACTGACACCAATTTGGTCAGGTTTCAATCCTTGGTTAAAAGCAATTGGAGTCTAACCATACTGATGTGCTGTGATACAGTGAAACAGATCTGTCTGCGGATGACTAAATATATAATTGTTTCACCCCAAACAAGGCAAGACTGCCACTGTTGCACAGTAGGTTAGAGAGAGAGAGAAAAAACAGGGTATAGGGGATACCAAAAAAAGGATAGAATTTATTAAGGTAGGAAACATTTGCATTTAAATTTTGGAGATTATAGCTATCATTGAAGCATGTATATGAAAAGGAGTTCCATAGACAGGATGTGCAAGAAAAACTGTTAGAGTAGAAGTGACAGTTATATTTGACTATTTTAATGGTAAAAGTGAGTAATCTTGATGCCAATCCAGTAGCACAAGTAAATTCATGTTGTCAGTGCACCAGGAAAAGACACTCGTCAGAGCAGAAGCCATGAAAATATTTGTAGAAAAAAGAGATGGAAGCCACATGCCATCAGTGAGAAAGTGGAGGTAAGCTGCCAAGTCAGAAATGATTATAATGCAAATCTTCCTTTGGATTTTGTTGAGAACCTCGAAATGAATAACAGGAGCACCAAACCAGATATGGCAAAAGTACTGAATGCACAAAATCTCAAACAAAGCAAGGTGGATTCTGCTTGACAGAAGATTTGTCATAACAATTTGAGGCTAGGTTTTACAAGACCAAATACTCTTCCTGATGCCTAATATAAACCCTCAAATAGTCCTTATACACTAGGTGATTTTATTAAGGTATGATCACTTGGCAGGTTACCATTCAAGGCATGAGACCTATAAGAAACTCATCCACCCTTTGACAGGTCTTGATTTTTGTCCTGTGAACCGACATGTCACCCTACCCATCAACAGAAAAGCTAGCCTGAAAGTAGGTTTAGATAACAACTGCACATCCATGTGGCAAGTAGTACTGGGTTACATGTTACCAAAATTAGGCCTAAGGCTGACATGAAACCAGATTTATTCTCAAGATTAAGGTATTTAATCGAACTGATGCATAGAATAGATTAACTTCTAGTTAATAAACTATAAAATAGAGCAGATATATGAGTGTGTCTACTCTTCCAAACAAGTGACAAAAAACAGAAAAATAAAAGCACTAATTTTTGGTCAGATTTGTAGAAGTGAGTTGGACAGAACATCTCAGTACTCACTCTAGTTATCAGATCATCAATAAGATTCAATGACAATGATTAATGATATGTGGACTTGTAAATCTGTATACAAGCATTAGATACATGTATATGAGCTGAATATATGGATTTTAATCTGACAAGATGATTGAGTAAGTAAAGAACATGTACGAAAAGTGTCTTTAATCTAACATGTTTCACTTAATTAAGCTTCTTCTGAGATTTGTTTATAAAACATGGACTTGAATTTTTTTTTTTTAATTTTTAAAATCAAAAAAGATTGTATACTGGAATATTGATTATAAACAGCCAAGCAGGAAATATTCTCATTGGTATAATGGTCAGATTTGAAGACATACTTGTAATTAGACAAATTAATAAAATTCTTCATTGACTTTCAATGTGCACATAAACATTGCAGCCTAATCCAGGTAGGATTCATATGATATTACTACTAATAATAATAATATTAATCTATGCTTGATTCATTAACAATTGTTTTAATATTAAATCTGTATGAATCTGCTTGATTCATACTAATAATGATAACAATGACCTAATGTTTCATAAGCCTAGTTGAGTGAAGCATTGGTCTAAGAATTTAGTAATATAGTGGTTGAGAGTTCAATCCCTGAATCACTTGAACTCAGTTGAAACAGGCAAGCAATAACTGAGCAGTATTATAAATAAAAGCTAGATGATATACCTAGACATGAGCAGTAGAGGATTAAATAACAATTAAATCTGGGATTCAATTCAGAATTCCCTGTAGGTTACCCAAATTAATATAGACCTGATGAAAGCTGTAGATAATAATGAACAAAATGTGATAACAACAAAAATTAGGACAACAGTCTTAAAATATAAATAATGTATATAATTGACACGAATTTAAGATTATATCTTTATGAATCCACTTGATTCAGGTAATAATCATAATAGTAGGTGCATTTGAAATGATAATAAAATGGAACAAAACAACAGAGTGAAAAAAATCCCTGGAAACCCCAGCTTAAGAAATATACAAAAATTGTTTTGTTAAGTACAGCTCACACACTAATGAAAACTTTTTCTATGTAATGCTAATGATGTTATGGAAGATAGAAAAAAAATAAAATGCAGCCATAACAACACACCACAACTCACCTTAGGTTTTTCTGCAGACTTAGTAGGTAGTGTGACCATAGCAAAAATTGAATTATGATTATAATAAAATAATAATAAATGGATAAATACAAATCAGATTAGATGTGGCAGTACTTCGCAATCAAAACATTAAGGCATAGAGGATGAAAATACAAAGAAATATATCAAGCAGCAGCTTTTTGTCTCTTTTGTGTTGGCTCACCCAGAACTATTTCCTGAAATCCTTCTGCTTTACAGGATGCCTCTAAACTCTGTTACGAGCTGAGATACACTCATCCCCACTCGGCTGAAACATTTTAGAGTCCAAGAGGAAATCAAAGAATAATAATAAAATTATTCTATACCGAATTAACTAACAATAGTTTTAATATCAGAGCTTTATGAATTCAACAGCATCTCTCCACTTGATTAATAGAACATCAGGGCATTTCCTGATGTCTTCATTTAATACAAGTATTTCTTTATTGCTTGGCACTCTGGTTTTAGATTAAGTGCCCTCCTATAATTTAGGAACTAAGAAACAGAAATTACCTCTGATTATTTTTAAAGATATTCATACTTATAATCAATATTTGGTTAAGCAACTGATAGGAAGGAACAATGTTATTTTGATATTGTCACTCAGGCAATATAGCTTTAGCACTAATACACACAGTGTTAGTTGCTCACTCATGTTCTTTCTTGTTTATTCAATCAGATGCCGATTATCAAATTCATTATCACTATTTCAAAACATTTGCAGTAAGAAAAAAATAATTTTCAGTTTTCAAAAGCAATTAAAAATAAAAAATGAAAGAATTAAAATGTTTGAAGATAAGAAAGCAAAAACAAATCAGTTTATGAATCTTCAGTGAAGAGTTTGGTTGATTTTGTTTAGTGGCATATCAACCTCTATAGGTTATTTTATACCAAAATCTAAATATTTTCAACACCATTGGATGCCTTCTAAAATGTATCACTGGTAATTCTTACTATAAATATATACTTTTATACTTTCATGGTGTTTTGTTTAATGGCATATCAACCTCTGTGGGTTATTTAATGCCAAAAAGGTGGAGTTTTAAGGTATTTTTTTAAATGTTCGGTTACAGTGAGAAGGCTGATTTAGTCAAATTTTGATGAAAATTTTTAAAAAATTATTTTTTATTTTAGAAAACTGAATATGTTTTCTAGTTTTGTATTCAAAAATATATTGCTCATAATAATTTTTTTTTCCTTCAAAAATGTATTATGGTAATAATTTTTTCCTTCAAAAATGTATTGCTGGTTATATTTTTTCTTCAAAAATGCATTGTTGGTAATATTTTTTCTAAAAAAATATATTGTTGGTAATATTTTTTCTAAAAAAATGTATATTCTTCTATAAAAGTTTATATTTATTATTTCACAGTGTTTTGACCCCAGTTTGGGGGTTAACTATTTGCCCATAGCTGGGATCTTAACAGGTGCTACCACTTCGAGTCAAGGTGGACCTGGGAACAACTGCAATTAAGAGGTGGTTCCATGCTGCTCACAACCTCCCAATAAGAGGCCTTGCTGCCAGGTACAGTTTACCAGGTTTTGTGTTTGTTTGTGGGTTCACTATTTGCTTTTATCTGGGACTCGAATAGATTCTACCATCTCGTGTCAGGGTCATGGACCTGGGAATAACAGCAATTAAGAGATGGTCCACACTCTTCAAAACCTCCAACCTCCTGATCAGAAGCTTTGCTGCCGAATGTAGTTTATCATTATAACCAGGACTATCCATGGAAAAGAAAATAATCCTCTCTATTATAATAAAGACCATTGTGCATTTATTTATATATATATATATATATATATATATATATATATATATTTCCCTCCTGTCACACTAATAAGGAGAGAGACAATAGTGAGGCAGTTTCAGCTCAGTTCATTCTCTTTGCCAGTTATTGAACATTACTACCAGTTATGATAGATCTTGCTGCATGTTTGCTCTTTAACAGCACCTTATTACACACACACACACACACACACACATTTCTCTCCTGTCACGCTCTGAGTGGGGGTGCATTTTTTTTTTTTTCTTTGTAAGATACTCAATAGTAGGTTCTGCAATATAAATGTTCCCATTATTTTAGACGTCATATCAGTATAAATATGTCATAATTTTTTATGGTATGGAGCCACTTGTTTATAATAATAATAAAAAGATAAAATCTAACCAAGAAAAAGAAATGATATTATCTGTTTCCTTATAAAGAAACATTCAGCATACATTGATGAAACAGCTGAAATACTGACAGTTAAAATTTATAAAATCTTTCTGTAATACAATTTTTCTGGAACTAGGTTTCTCTAGTTCACTGTCAGCGCACACTCCAGAATTGACAGTTGTTTCTTTCCTAACCTTTTGTTCGGAATAGTGTGGAACAGCAACATTTTGATTATATCTCTATTTTCTCTTTGAGTTACATATGATAGCCATTTCAGTTTTTGCTGCTGTTGAAAGTCCCCAAGTGATATCTACCTAACCTAAGGCTATTGCTCCTAGTGGAGCATAGGCCATTAACAAGGGAGTCATCGATGCTTCCGTAACCTGTCTTTTTTTACAGGTAGGCTTGTTAACCCTACACAAACCTCTTTATCCTCCAGATGAGGTAGACTGGTTGCTAAACAATGCTATAGAATACCTGTTCTGCTATCTATCCCATAACTGGATGAACGAAAGATGGATTAATAACTTTTCCAATGGTATTTGCATTTAAGTGAATGCAACAAATTCAACTGAAATTCAAACTCTGCTCTCTGATTTCTCATTCTTTGCCAATATCCACTGCACCACAATGCACATCCTTCTCAAGTGATACAGTTTCTGTTTTTTGTTGCAGTTTTTTTGTCTGTAATTCTGTAGCACAAGTCTTTGAGGTTCAAAGAAAGATGTTCCTCACTAAGATATACACGCTTCATCTGCTGGAAGCCATTTTTAATCCTTGACCTCAGAAAGCAATTGTATACAGCTGACAGTTTAGATATTTCTGAATGTGTTTGGTGCCATACATGGTATCCATATTAAAGTTTTGAATCTGACAAGGCAAATAGCCTTATTAGAAGAACAAAACTTGAGTCCTTGGGCAAGGCAGTGTTATTACATCAGAGTTTAGAAGGCATTAAAATGACCTCCTAAACAGTCAGTCAGTTAAGTGCCATATGTGATACACGCTTGGGCGATAATGTCTCGAAAGAGACATGACTGACTGGGCAGAAGATTATCCCGCAGTAGGTTGCCATTGCTTTCTGCGGTAGACTGGTTGCCGACCAAGGCTACAGAACCCAATCTAGTACTGTGCTTAAATTACCATAAAAGTATTTACAAAAAAGGCACAGGAAATTATCTTATGAGAGTCAGAAAGGGACTGATTTTATAGTTGTCCTTCTCCAAGACTGATTACCAACCAAGGCTGAAGAGCACAATCTACTCAGCTATTTAATCCATAGCTGGATGGAAAAGGGATAGATTCATACCTTTCCCAAGCATACTTAAACAAAAGTGAATCTAACAAATTTATCTGGTATTTGAACTCAATGATTTCTTGATTTGAACTGCTAACCATAACACCATCTGCACATCCATAATATCTACCATAGAGAACAATATTTAATGTGATAGTATTGCAAGCTATTAAGTTCAGTCCTTGCAGAAGACTCCATAAATGTGGTAATGTGTTAAAGTTAGCAGAGTCAGACAAATATCTATGGCAAAACCACTAGCAGATCCATCAACCATTCCAGTTCATAAAGCATCATTTATAATAGATATTGCTATGCAGCTAGATTACCGTCTCCACCATCTGATTACACTGTCCTCAACCCGATCAGAGCACTTGACATATTGCTGTTATATGGATATCAAATACACTATCGAGGAACTGAGTGATTAAAAGCATTTGTTTGACATTTCCCTTGTTCTCTTGAGCAAACAACCAATCAGAAATGTGTGACCTTCAGTCAACTCACGCCACACCACTTGTGAATTATTCATATACTTTTCAGAAAGCAGACTATTTTGCAAATAGAGATTAATATGCATAGGGGAGCCTGATTAATTGTTGCTATGGTTACATTTTGTCACATGACTTCTTTTATTTTATTATTATACAACTTGTCTGGTTTCATAATATATTGTCCCTTTCTTATTGGTTCAGTTTTAAATGACATGTAATGCATTCTTTGATTATTTTGGATAGATTTTTGAAGGTACTGAGACTTTTTTACGGTTATGTGACATCTTGGGTTTTATAGTTTGAAAATTGTAATTTGACTGGGAATACATTTATCCGAAGACAGTTGTTTTGATTTTCTGGATGTGATATGATGTGCTTAGTACAATTTCTGATGCGTCACATATCAGTTCAGTATATTTTTTGACATAACCCGGATATAAGAGAGATTTTATCAGGTCCCAAATTAGAGCCTGTGGTAATGTATATAAAATAGACCAAACCCAAATATAAGAGAACATTTATCTGGTCCCGACAACTCTCTTATATCAGGGTTGCACTGTACAATGAAATTTTTTTAGTGCTACTTTTGTTAGGCATTAAAATCTACTTTTATTACTTTGGACTATTGTTTTATCCTTGGTTGATATAGATGTTATTATAGACAATGTTTCGACCAAGTACCATCTGGCCATTATCAAGTGTCTATCTATTTGGCTGATATGATATCTTTTATATATATATATATATATAATCATTTCACCCAAAGCAAGGCAGTACTGCCACTGGTGTGCAGGGGCTTACTTAAGAGGAGAGTAAAGAGAAAGAGAAAGAGAAACAGGTTACAGAGAGTGTTGGTAAATGGGTAAGAGAATGATGGGAACACTGGTGTGAAGAGAGCTGCATGAGAGTAGAGCAGAAAGGGAGAAGAACAAGATACAGAGGGTGTTGGGGAAAGGATGGGCATCAAGGAGATAAGAAATGGCAACTGACATTGCATTTAAATAGTAGCTATCATAGAAGCAAGTATACAGGAGTTCCACAAGCAGAAAGTACGAGAAAAGAAGCTGAAGAATAAAAGTTGTGGTTACATTTGACTGTTCTCACTGTAAAAGGGTGGGACCTAGCTGCCAGTCTAGTAGATTGAATAAATTCATGCTAAGGGGGCACCAGAGAGCTAAGCTCATTGGAACAAAAGCCATGCAATTATTTGTAGAAGAGACAGGGAAGCAACATCACATCAGTTAGAAAGTGACTCGAGTTGAACAGCCAGGAAAGGATCGATTACATTGTAGATTCTTTGGATTTTGTTGAAAGCACAGATGAATAGCAGGTGTACTCGACCAGATATGGCAGCAGTATTCAATACATGGGTAGATGGTAGATTTATATATGTGCAAGATGAATTCAGGCAAGAAAAACTTTCTGGACTGACACAATGATCTGACCTTCCTGGCAGTAAATTTAGCTCTTGATTCAATGTAGTCATTTCACTTGAGGTCAACTGAGAGAGTTAGGCCAAGGAGGCACAGTGTATTGCTTTCAAGGAGACTAGCATGATCCATACTGATGAGGACTAGGTGAGATTGTCTATAGTGGTTAAAGGATATTTGATATTGTTTTTTTGCTATCATTTCACTAATCTGTGGGGAGCACCACAATTTTTTTATATAACAGATTGTATTAGAATGTCTGGATATTTTCAGGTGGTATTTGATTACTTCTGAAAATATCACTGACTTTTTAATCACTTCATTGAATTTTTGTGTTTTGAAAATTATTTTGTGTTCATCGAATTGTTTGATGTAATGTGATACTAGTTGTAACTGAGAAACATTTCATTAGAAGCAAAGAAAAAAGTACTAAAATGTTATGTAATATCAGCAAATACTGGAACATTTCTGCACAGGTGAAGAAGAAACTTAAAGCAACAGAAATATGGTTCTACAAAAGGATACTGAGAATGCCATGAACAGAGCATGTAAGCAACAACAAAGTTTTAGTGAAAATAGAAACAAGATGGATACATGTTAAATATCAGGAGATCGTTAAAATTTCTAAGGCATATAATGAAGAGAGACAGATTGGAAAATTTCTAAGGCATATAATGACGAGAGACAGATTAGAAAATTTCTAAGGCATATAATGACGAGAGACAGATTGGAAAATTTCTAAGGCATATAATGAAGAGAGACAGATTAGAAAATTTCTAAGGCATATAATGAAGAGAGACAGATTGGAAAATTTCTAAGGCATATAATGACGAGAGACAGATTAGAAAATTTCTAAGGCATATAATGACGAGAGACAGATTAGAAAATTTCTAAGGCATATAATGACGAGAGACAGATTAGAAAATTTCTAAGGCATATAATGACGAGAGACAGATTAGAAAATTTCTAAGGCATATAATGAAGAGAGACAGATTAGAAAATTTCTAAGGCATATAATGACGAGAGACAGATTGGAAAATTTCTAAGGCATATAATGAAGAGAGACAGATTAGAAAATTTCTAAGGCATATAATGAAGAGAGACAGATTGGAAAATTTCTAAGGCATATAATGAAGAGAGACAGATTGGAAAATTTCTAAGGCATATAATGACGAGAGACAGATTAGAAAATTTCTAAGGAATATAATGAAGAGAGACAGATTAGAAAATTTCTAAGGCATATAATGAAGAGAGACAGATTAGAAAATTTCTAAGGCATATAATGACGAGAGACAGATTAGAAAATTTCTAAGGCATATAATGACGAGAGACAGATTAGAAAATTTCTAAGGCATATAATGACGAGAGACAGATTAGAAAATTTCTAAGGCATATAATGAAGAGAGACAGATTAGAAAATTTCTAAGGCATATAATGACGAGAGACAGATTGGAAAATTTCTAAGGCATATAATGACGAGAGACAGATTGGAAAATTTCTAAGGCATATAATGACGAGAGACAGATTAGAAAATTTCTAAGGCATATAATGAAGAGAGACAGATTGGAAAATTTCTAAGGCATATAATGAAGAGAGACAGATTGGAAAATTTCTAAGGCATATAATGACGAGAGACAGATTAGAAAATTTCTAAGGCATATAATGAAGAGAGACAGATTGGAAAATTTCTAAGGCATATAATGACGAGAGACAGATTGGAAAATTTCTAAGGCATATAATGAAGAGAGACAGATTGGAAAATTTCTGAGGCATATAATGAAGAGAGACAGATTGGAAAATTTCTAAGGCATATAATGAAGAGTGACAGATTGGAAAATTTCTAAGGCATATAATGACGAGAGACAGATTAGAAAATTTCTAAGGCATATAATGAAGAGAGACAGATTGGAAAATTTCTAAGGCATATAATGAAGAGAGACAGATTGGAAAATTTCTAAGGCATATAATGACGAGAGACAGATTGGAAAATTTCTAAGGCATATAATGACGAGAGACAGATTGGAAAATTTCTAAGGCATATAATGACGAGAGACAGATTAGAAAATTTCTAAGGCATATAATGACGAGAGACAGATTAGAAAATTTCTAAGGCATATAATGACGAGAGACAGATTAGAAAATTTCTAAGGCATATAATGAAGAGAGACAGATTGGAAAATTTCTAAGGCATATAATGACGAGAGACAGATTGGAAAATTTCTAAGGCATATAATGAAGAGAGACAGATTAGAAAATTTCTAAGGCATATAATGACGATAGACAGATTAGAAAATTTCTAAGGCATATAATGAAGAGAGACAGATTAGAGAATTTCTAAGGCATATAATGACGAGAGACAGATTAGAAAATTTCTAAGGCATATAATGAAGAGAGACAGATTAGAAAATTTCTAAGGCATATAATGACGAGAGACAGATTAGAAAATTTCTAAGGCATATAATGACGAGAGACAGATTAGAAAATTTCTAAGGCATATAATGACGAGAGACAGATTAGAAAATTTCTAAGGCATATAATGACGAGAGACAGATTAGAAAATTTCTAAGGCATATAATGAAGAGAGACAGATTGGAAAATTTCTAAGGCATATAATGAAGAGAGACAGATTGGAAAATTTCTAAGGCATATAATGATGAGAGACAGATTGGAAAATTTCTAAGGCATATAATGAAGAGAGACAGATTAGAAAATTTCTAAGGCATATAATGAAGAGAGACAGATTGGAAAATTTCTAAGGCATATAATGAAGAGAGACAGATTGGAAAATTTCTAAGGCATATAATGACGAGAGACAGATTAGAACATTTCTAAGGCATATAATGACGAGAGACAGATTAGAAAATTTCTAAGGCATATAATGAAGAGAGACAGATTAGAAAATTTGACACACGCAAGACAGGTTGATGGCAAGATAGAGGGGGTAAAACAGCATATAACTTAAAAAACAAGCTTGTGCAAATAGTTAGCAGAACAAGGTTTAGGATAGAACAAAAAGACAAAATTTACTAAAAACTAAAAAGAATAGGAAATTCTGAATGGGCATGGCACAGAGAAAAACTGTTTCTAATTTCTTTGATGAACTAAGAACAGATATGTATGAAGCAACGTTTTGTTTTGTAACTTAAAGAATTAGTGAAATTCTGTTCTTTATTTTATATATCATACCCTGTTTTGCATATGCATTTTGAACTTTTCATAGTCAAAACATTAGGTAAAAAAAAAAAAATGCAAATCAGATGATCAACTAAAATGTCACAGATTTTGTGTTTACTATTAAATAAGTTTGAATAATAATCTAATAAAAAACTAAAACTTATTAATGGTACATCTCATAATAAAATATATTTAGATCTTTGCTAGATAAATTTAAATTTACTTGTAGTATTGTATGCAAATTGGCAAGTATAAATAGAGAATAACTGGAGAAGTAAAAAACAAAAAAACACTGTTGTTGCAAAGGACACAGAGAGCTGTGCTACAACTACTACTATGCACAAAGAAATGAAAACATGACAATGGCATTGCAGACAGGATCCTTAAATTTACTAGATTACCCAGAACATGCAAAAACATGGATAAGAACTTTTGCTGCATTTACTAGAATAAAAATAAAGAGGCACAAAGACTGACAAAAAAGAAAACAAGATAACCGATTTATTTCTTACGACAGTTGGGTGTGAATCTGTAAAGAAAATTTTGACAATGTGTTACCTGAACAAATTAGAAGAAATGACATTTGAAGAAATTGTGAAAATTATAAAAAAAGAACATAAAACCAAAAAAAAAGATTGGTAATTGCAGAAACAATCAAGTTTTTAGAAACAAGACAAGCACCAAATGAATTCATTATGCAATACTTACATAGATTGAAAGAACAAGCCAAGTATTATGAATTTTGAAAATTTGAAGCACAGAAAATGACTACAGAAGATGAATTCTTCTTAGATTAATTAAAGGCTTGCAAGACCAAATCCACAAACGAAAAATACTAGAATGTCTACAGAATAGCAGAATGAGTTTAAAAGCTAGCATTGAGTTTTTGCAACAATTACAGTTGATTAGAGAATTTAATCAACCAAAAGAAGAATTCAAGACATACAGGACAAGCATGACCAAATCCACAATTAAATGTAGATATTGTGAGAAAAATCACAAGAGAGACAAGTACAAATGTCCAGTTCTAGAAAAATAAGCTCAAATTGCAAAAAAAAGATAATTTTCAGAAAGCATGCAAATAGAAAAAAATAAAAACTGTGCAAAACCCCACTAAAGAAGAAGAAAAAGCTGAAATATTTACAATAAATACACAAAAAAAGGTAGAGAAAAAATAAGGTATGAATGACCAAGTATTTAACATGCAAGTTGATACAGGCAGTGAAGTTATGCTGATACCAAAAAATTTCCAGATAAAATTAAGACAACCTAAATTAAAAAAAGTAGTGTACAATTAAAACAATTTGATCACACAGTGACAAAAACAATGGTTATATTTCAGGGCAATTTTGAAACTGACAAGCATTTTGAAATAATTCCCATTACAGTTGTAGCATGCAAAAAAGGTCACGGATTATTAGGGATTGATGTATTAAAAGTCAACACAACAAGACTAATCAGTTCCATAGAAGCAGAAGGCAATGCATTTGGATCAACTAAATGAGAACTATCACCCAAAGTATATAGAGTTAAAGAAGTCCCAGTTCATATCCTACCTTTGGTACTAGCAAAATTAAACAAAATAATACTAGAGAGTGTAACTCAAGGTGGTAATAATTGGGCATTATTGATCGTAGTGCTAAAATTTAAAGATATGTGATGATTATAAAATAGAAGTAAATTACCAGACATGCTCAGACTCTTTTCCTTTGCCAAATGTCAAAACTGCAAGCCACAAGTTAGCGAAAATGGAGTACTTTGTAAAAACTGATCTCAAGGAGGCATACAATCAAATAGAAATTGATAATAAATTCAAGGAAATAACCATGATAAACACCTCTATAGGCCTATTAAGATGGACTCATCTACAGTTTGGGGCAAAGACTTCTAGCCATATTTTTCAAAAAGCAAGTTAAAAAGTCTGAGAAAAAAAAAATATCATAATATACCAGGACGACATAGGTGTAGGGGCAAGAACTAAAGAAGAATTAAAATATAAAACAGAACAAATTTTAGTGAGATTAAAAAAGCAGGCTTGACCATAAACAAAGATAAATGTAATTTTGACTAAAAAATGATATATTTAGAATATCAAATAGAAAAAAAAGCATATCACCAGATGATAGACTAACAAAAAAAATAAAAGAAATAGCTGCTCCACCAAATAAAAAACAATTAGAGTCCTTTTGGGTCTGATAAATCTTTATAGTAAATATATACCAAGATACAGCAGCATAACAGAGCCATTTGCAAAATTATGCAAAAAAAAAAAAAAAAAAAAAAAAAAAAAAAAGAAGTGGACTGGACACAAAAGCAAATCATCGCTTTTGAAACACTAAATAATATTCTGAGAAGCAAACAAAAAATAAAAGTTTTTGATCTACAAAAAGAAGTAATGTTAACTACTGAAGCAAGTGAAAAGGCAATTGCTGCTGTTCTATCACAAGAAAAACACCCAATCATGTACATATCAAGATAGTGTAATGCCAGCAGAAACTAACTACTCAAATATTGAAAAAGAACTGCAAGTAATTTTTTGGAACATGGAAAGGGCACAAAAATTTTTGATAGGAAAAGAATTCTGATTAAAATAGGACCACAAGTCATTAGAGTTCATATTTAACCCAAGAAAATAATTACCAAAAGTCACATCAAGGATTTTAAGAGAAGCAATAAAAATATTGGCATTCAATTTTGACATAGTATATCTAAAAGAGAAACAGTATTCCTCATATAGACTTTTTATCATAATTACAGTTAAAAAATGAAACAAGAATAGACTGAAGATAAATACACATGGTGGAAACAGACATTCTTCCTCTAAATAAACTCAAAATAGAAACAAAGCAAGACCCAATATTAAGCAGAATAGTAGAGAGAATAACAAATAATATATGGAGCAATTGTTCCATAGTAAAGTGACCCTTTAAGGAAACAAAGCACAAACTAATCAAAGAAACTGGCATAATATACAATGTAATCGTAGCTCCACAAATACTGAAAAGGGACATATTAAAAGGAGTCCATGATGATGTACATTGTAGCATAACAGCAATGCAAAAAAGACTAAAGTTGCCAGCATGGTGGCCAGGATATTTCAAAGACATAGAGGAGTATGTTAAGAGATGCCCAAAATGTGCAGAAATAAAAAAAAGAAGCAGAGCCATTGGTTAGGGTCCAAATGGATCATGCACATATCAGAAATAGGGGATTATCTTTAATATTAGTGGACACATATTCATGATGGCTGAAAATTGTCAGAGTAAAAAAAAAACCAGAAAAGCCACCACAATAAAGCAAATACGAAGAACTATATTCTCAAGGAACGGAGTACCCGAGACAATAGTCACTGACAATGCACCTGAATTTTGCAATGAGAACTTATGTGTGTGGTTAAAAAAAATAGAATGTGTCCCATACAAAACATCATCATATCACCCACAATCTAATGGCATTGTGGAAAGAATGGTACAAACAGTGAAAATTAGATTGAAAGCATTCTTGCCACTTCATGAAAACATAGAAGCATATTTACCAAAAGTGCTCCTCAGTTATAGATCTATTTCACATGCAAGAAAGAAAGCATTAAAGCAAAGCATTAAAGGGAAGAGAAATCAGTGCCCCCATAACTATGTTCTTTGCAACAAAAGAAAAGGTATGATAGAGAAAGAATAAAAAAGCAAATTTCCTGATACAAAAAACACAACATAGCTATACTTGAAAGAAAAAAAAATACAACAAATACTGGCACATGCAGATCAGTTTAGAAGCAGAAATCAGCTGGATGATATAGAAATGGAAGGTCAGGAACAAGAGGATGCAGAAAGTTGCAAAGTGGAAAAGAGCAGGAAATAGAACAAACTGAGAATAAAAAGACAGATCAAATATGAAGAAGAAAATCTAGAGAGATCAAGATTTCCATTAAAGAGAAAACAAGAAAGACAAGAGTAAAGACAATACAATATAGAAATAATCAGGAGTAGTAGTAAAAGAAAAAACAAGGGTGTACAACATCACCAATTCAGGGAGGTGTCGTATTGTATACAATTTAATAGGCAAGTATAAATAGAGAATAACTGGAGAAATAAGAATCAGAAAACACTGTTGTCACAAAAGACATGGAGAGCTGTGCTACCATTACTACTGCACACAAAGAAATACAAAACATAACATTAGCATAATGCCAAATTCATTAAACACCCAGTAAGAACTGAACTCATTAGCCATGTCAAACAAGGCATTCTTACCATCAAACTTAATTCTGTCTGATAAAAACGTAACAAACTGAGATACCTAATGAAGAACAACTTCTTTAGAACATCATGAAGAATCTCTTTTCTTCAAAAAAAATTTGCCTGGTATGATTATTATTTTTTTAATTTTTATTAGTATTCACTTTCATCTGAATTTTTCAGTTGCTTAAGTGTCATATCAAAATAGAATTTACACTCAAATATCACACTAAAGCATCAAAGGAGCCAGGTAAAGAGTTAAACACCTGGCTACTGAATGCAGAATTACATGACCACAGAGCTGTATCCAGAACAATCTGCATCAGAGAGATATGTAAATAACCACACCAGAGAGAAGTTTAAAGTCTTTCAGACATTACAGATGTTAATGTAAGGCCCACTTTCAATTGAGAGCCTGAAAGGACACTGTACATGTGCACATAACCTATTTCTCTCAACCAGTGTGTAAGTATTGGAATTAACAAAATATAATGATATACATAACAAATTTGAGTCATTTTCTTATTGGTTTGCATCTCTATTGCATTACACAATTCAAAATTAATAATAACGTTTCATCTAACAAAAGCAAATTAAAAAAATAAAATAAAAGATAATAGTGCTATTGGTAATGTAACTAGTGTGAAAACAAAAACAACTATGGCACTAAAAAGAGATCCTGGACTAGAGTTAATGAGCTGGGGAATTAGATTGGGGCTTCTTCAAAGCATTCAAGTTATTGTAGCTTAAAAATTAAAGCTGGGTGTTCACTGGCCTTTTATGAATCAAAAGTGAAACAAAAAGCAATTAAAAAATTAAGAAAGTAAAATCATCAGAATTAATATTAATGGTTTACAAAATTACAGGTAAGAATATTCTTGCAAATATTGAGTTTAACTTAAGAGCCCTTCAATTTTGTTTTTAATATTTGAAATTTTTACATTTTTGTTATTTTTTATTTTATATTTTTTCTTTTTATTAAAACATTGATTTCATTTTCACAACATTTTTTTCTACATCTATTTAATTTAGAGCCTATCTTATTTCTAATCTGCAGTGTCTACTCACAGCCATAGATTAACAGCCAGAGTAAAAGTGAGAAAAAAAGCACTTAAAAATTAAGATGAAAGTAAAATACTACTAAAATTCAATAATAATAGATGACAATGTTTCATCTAAGGAAAGAATAAAAATAAAATAACACAAAAGATAATACCTGTATTCATATGGCCCTTAAATATTTACTAAACTAAGCTAATTTTGGACACAAAGATTGATTCATCATAGATTATGGAAGTAAGGATCATGCCAATCATACATGTTAACCACTTGTGTGGGTGACATATATGTTATCAACAGAGAGAGCAGAGTCATTATTCAGAGTTCAAATTCTAACGGTTTCATTCAATCTGTACTAATACTCTTGGAAAATAAATTATTCCATCTTCTCCCATGTATAGTTTAAATATCAAGACAAGCTGGACTTTCTTGCCTATGGTGATAGCTAGTCTAGGAAAAGGAAATCTAAAATTCAAAACCTCTATAAATAATAAGAAAACAGAACACTAGTCTTGCTTGATCAACCAGTTTAGAAGAACTTAAATACCATTGAAAACCAGCTTGAAAGAGGATTGGTTCCATCAGGCAATCTTGCTCTAGACATGCCTCTGCTGCTATAACTGGAGTACATATGGTGTGACTGGTACCCTTGGGAAAGGTATTAATCCATCTCCTCCCTCCAGTTATGGGTTAACTAACAGGGTAGGACTTGGGGACCCTGCCCTTAAAAACAAATCTCAATAAATCTTGATACTCGAAAAGAAAAAAGTATTACTAGACACAAAACTTATTGAAAACAACAAATTGCTGAAAGAAAAAGTTATTACCAGCAATAAATAAATAAAAAAAATTAGTTGGCAATAAATGACCTGCTGAGGTTGATATGCTATAAAAACAAAACAACCAAACATATGGTGTGAGAAAGAAACAAATGGTTTACAGAACTCATAATCATGATCATATGACATGCTAACCATCAATCTATCTTAGATATTCAATAAAAAAAAAAAACAAGAAAAGAAAATTTATTATATAAGCATTGCAGGAATATATTGTACAATAATACTTTAAATGCACTGGTAATTTACTGTAAAACTTCTGACCACAATTTTAACCTGATTAGAAGATAAAATAATTCACTTAAAAAAAATGTATTGAAAGTGCACTGATCTCACAATTCTCCATGTTTCATCTCAGACCCGTTTTATACACAATATCACCAATAACCGCAATACTGTATATGAACTGAGAAAAAATAAAATAGATGTACTCAGAATAAACTACTTTAAAATCCAGCAGATGTTATTAGCTTCAATATGAAAAAGGGAAAAAAAAAACCTTTCTGGCTGTAGTTTATTACACCTTCTTCAAAAATTCCAACAAAATTTCCTTACACATGATTTGTCTCTTATTGCAACTTGAAAACACCTGCTCAGTGAAATGCATTATCTATAAAATATTTTCACTTCATCACATTATTTCCACTTTTTCCATAAAGTATTTTCATCCTTAATTCTCATATTTCAATGACTGCAGTCATTTGATATCTGTTTTCTAGCATGCTGAACTGCCTAATAACATTACTGAAACTTTGAAATAAATGAAACTTATAAATAAATGCAATCTTCAAACATTGACCAAATATTTTTTTTTGTGCTATAAAAAGAAAAACTAAATGACAGAACATGTATTTTTTCTTATATATTATTTTTTACATTCATTTCTCATGTCATCTACTCATGGACCAAATTTGAACTTAACATGCATATCCCATTAAGGATGGAAATCAAATGAAAAGGAGCTGATGAAAATGTAATAAAAAGAAAGCAAGAACAAATACGAGCAAATCTGAAATGAAATTGACTGGACATACCTCAGTGCCTTATCAAAAACTAAAAATGAAATAACTATTATCTCCAACCTAGAAGCCCTGTTGGCACAGTCCTTTGTGTTCATAAAACCCTGATATTCTTATTCCCAAAGTGGCTGTCCATCAATATTGAATAGATAGCAAGTATTGATCCAGAGGATGCAGGAGTCTAGGCCGGCCAACATCAGCATCCAGACTGATGGCAAACCATTTCTATTAGATGAGTTATCGATTGACATATCGAATGGGTCTACTCAAAGAGCAGTACAAGCACAAGAGGTGAGGGAGCTTTACTGTTAACTCAGGTGGGACAAAAGAACTGACAGGTCAGTCAAATGAAGTAAAGGCTGATTTTCATCTTATCTCTATTTTTCTATCTTAAACATATTCAGATACAAAACAGGTTTAAAAAATAATTTTAAAAAATATCAATTTTTTTCCCTAGGCCAGCTTTTCTGGAATCATTCAATGTAAATAAGTTTTCTTTTTTTAAACAGCATTTCAACTCCTTCTGGGTTATTTAATGCCATGAGTTGTTTGATAGGGAATATTTCAGTTTGAAGGTCAAGTTAATTTTAAATTTGATAGCTTTGGTTCACACAAGAGTCTAAATATTTCATTATAAGTCTTTTTTCATGGTATATCCTCCCTATGACAAGTTCCTCTTCTTTGACATTCCAAGGAGTAATGAAATATTCAAAGCAGGGACATTCACCTTCCTGAGGTATTTTATATACCCACATAGTCCATTCCTTTCTTGACACCATATTTATATAGTCTCATACAAAAGCTTCATTACACTTGCTGTTTGGCTGATGAATAAAACAAACAGAGATAAATTGGCAGTCTTCCTGGAACTAGAAAAAATAAATGCTCACAGCAAGTGATATTCTTATAATTGACATGACTTGTTTAGTTCCTGCAACTCCAGATCAGTAGTCAGACAGCATATATATATAGATAAGGATAAGTCATTTATCAATAAACAAATGATTTTCATTTTCACATTTTTTTTATTTTTACATTCATTTCAGATGTCATCTACTCATGGACCAAATTTGAACCTAACATGCATATCCCATTAAGGATGGAAATCAAATGAAAAGGAGTTGATGAAAATGTAATAAAAAGAAAGCAAAAACAAATACAAACCAACCTGAAATGAAATTGACTGGACATACCTCACATACATTGCACAATATTATGTCTATTTTTTCAATTGCTTTTCTTTTTTAATCATTTCATCCGAAACAAGGCAATAAAATCTGCTAAGATTCAAAAGGTTAATGAGAGTGAAAGAAACAGCAAGGACAATAAAAAATCAATCAAGGAAAAGAGAAGATGACAATTGACACTGTATTTAAATTTTAAAGGTCATAGTTGACAAGGAAGTTTGAATAGATTTCCACATGTGAGAAGTGAGAGAAAAAGAAACTAATAGCATAGTTAAAACTACCAATATCCAATGTTAAATTATAAGACCTATCTGCCTATCTAGTAATGTGATTAAATTCATTAAGTCAAGGTACCAAAGAAGAAAGCTCTTCGAAACAGTTAGCATATAACATTGCAGATTCTTTCTTTATATGTTACTAGCAGTATAGCCCGGCGTTGCTTGGGTGTAATGAAAGCTTTAAAACTAATCCATGGTCCTGGAGCTCAGACTCTTTGCATGTTGGCACGAAAGACTAAAAAGCAATAGTTGTTGCCAGTTAAAGCAAAACCATAGAGTGAAAGAAAAATGAATGGATGTAAATGAAATTTTGATTTCCTGGTATCGATATCAAATAAGTTTTTTTGTCGTAAACTGAATTTTGAAGGCTAAATAAGTCCTCTGAGTAAATGGTATCATGGCTGAGACTAAGAACTACAATTATACCTACTTAGAGCCAAACCCAAAGCAAAAACAAAAGTAAAAGGGCTGAAAAAAATACAGATATACAGGCAGATAAACAGACACACACAAACATCTTGCCTTTTATATATATATATATATATATATATATATTATTGATTTTCTGCACTATTGTAAGAACTGCAACCTTGAAACTTCTGAATATTGTTTCTTATGTCTTTGTCTATGAGTGTATCAAATTTGATTAAAATCGGACCACTCCTTCTATAACCCGATTTTTTTGATTATCGATTTTCGATATTTATCGGGGAGTACCTCGACACAAAACCTAGCTAAGAACACTCGAGATGCTTATATTACAACTGTGTAAATTTTCAAGAAAATTGGTTCAGCCGTTTCGGAGTCTACAGGTAATGGACACTCACACACAGACACACACACACACATACACACACAGACAAAGTTCTATTTATAAATAAGTTTAGATTTAGATTAAGCATCTCTAGTTAATCAATACTTATATTTATTTTTTCAATACTTATATTTATTTTTTCAATACTTATATTTATTTTTTCAATACTTATATTTATTTTTTTAAATAAATTTGCATGCACTCTAGAAATAAGTAATTGTTATGCCTTTTGATTTGTATGTTTCCTTTCCCATCCAACATCAATAAAGAAAAACATCAAAGAGACAGGTAAATTAAATAGGAAGCATAAAATAAAATATAGTAACACAAAACACATTTGTGAAGAAGCAATAATCTATGAAAGAAGCTATAATAATGATTAAACATAATTAGCATTATTAAAGAAGCTCAGGGGGAAAACAATTTTTGAAATATTAGGCACACATTTTTTTTAATTTTTAGATAAACTATAATGATCATTTAATAGGGAGTTATTTAGTAGGGAGTTATTATCACTATTCAATTTGTTTAATAAGTTTATGGCCAAGTGGTGAGAATGTTAGCATTCTAACCAAGAGTCTCAGATACAAATGTCACTATGATCGATTTGTCAAGAATATTGGCATGGAGAGACAATTCCAACATGTGGTATCATTGAAAAGTAACTAAAAACCATCCTGAAGGATAACATCATGAGTGAAACTGGGTATATAATACTGTTCAAAAGCTGTTGATAGTTATGCTCGCAGAAAGACAAACGTATCATGGCCAAGGGTTTGAGCATACTGATCTTGTTCAACTACTGTTAACACAAGTGAGTTCCCTCTCTCCCAGAAACTTTAACTGAATATTTATTCATCATAGTCGCAGCAGATTAGGTTTCTGGGTGTTGACCAAACAAATGTACCTGAAACAACATCTGCAATAGGGATTAACCAGCTACCCTAGTAGAGATGTATACTTGGAAAATAGGAGTTAACCATTGTTTAGTATTACTTATTATATTTCATGAAAAATAATTGAAGATAATATGTACAAGATTTAAGTAAATAGGAAATGTTTTAATAGAGAATAGAAAGTGTGATACCAAATACCAAATTCCAAAGGCATATTGAGATAGGGAAAAACGATTTCATAAAGTTAAGCAAAGGATTAAGAAACAGGAAAATTTCATGAGAAACAAAATTGATCCTTTTAGGCTGGACAATCTCATCACAGATGAAGAGATTCAAGGCAACATAAATGTGGTTCTACAGAAGGATGCTGAGAATATCATGGATTGAACATGATGAAGTTTTACAGAAAATGCCAACAGAAAGGATACTCATACTTAGAATCATGAAGAGATAATTAAAATTTCTAGGATACAATGGAAAAAGAGGGCTTGGAAAATTGGAAAACTTAGAAGTTATTGAAGGCAAGACAGAAAAAAAAAAGCAGCAAATAACATACCTAACAAGCTTTTGTAAAAAGGTTGACAGAACAGGGATTAAGAAAGCTGGCATAAAGACAGGCCTTAAAGGACAGTAGATTGTGGAGAGCCATGGTCATCCACAGCCTGAAGGAACACAGTACATATAAGTAACAGAAACTGCTAATAAAAACTATATACTTAGAATAAAATTAGTTTATTTTTCTTTATAATCATTTCACCCCAAGCAAGGCAGAACTGCCACTTGTGCACAGAGGGTTACAGTGAGAAGATAAAAAAGTTACGAGGGATGTCGAAGAAAAGGTAAAAGATGGATAGGAATCAAATAGATAAAAAATGGCTATTGACGTTGCATTTAAACTTTTAGAGATTGAACAGGTGTCACCTGAAGGTCATCCGGTGATTATTAGCAACAACAGCATAAAGGGGACAGTTTTTCCAAAATCTGTCCCTTGCCCAAGAAGGAACGACATGAGTAACAGGCGTGTCTGGGCCACTACCATGTGACTGTGCACAACAAAGAAAGGATTAACTTGGAGACATGGAATATCAGGATGTTAAACAACTGTAGACAACTAGAGAATGTCAAGCAGGAAATGAACAGACTGAAAATCAATATTCTGGGAATATGCGAAACCAGATGGCCAAATAATGGAGACTTCAGCAGCGACAACCATAGGATAATATACGCAGTATATGAAAAAGGAGTCCGCTTAATAGTGGACAAAGAAATGAAGAAATGCGTTTTGGGATACTGCCAGTTCTCAAAAAAAGTTCTTCTGGTCAAACTGAAAGGGAGACCATTCAACATAGCAATTGTAGTCATCTATGCATCAACAACACAAAGCACCGAGGAAGAAACAGAATCTTTTTACTCCACTCTAGACAATGCCAAGGCTCAATGTAAAAGCCAAGAAATCAGGATCATCATGGATGATTTTAATGTCAATGTAGACAAGGTGAGGGAAGGTATGACAACTGGCAACTTTGGTTTAGGAATCTGCAACGAATGAGGAGAAAAATGGGTCCAATAGTGCATAGCAAATGACCAGGTCATAAGTAACACCTGGTTTCAAGAACACCCACAAGGTCTATAGACATGGAGAAGCCCAGGAGGTGACATAAAAAGCCAGATAGACTACATAACCATAAAGAGCAGATTCAGAAATGCAGGGATTCAAAGCAAAGCCTATCCAGGCACTGCCTGTGGAAGCAACCACATCCCAGTCATCTGCAAACTAAAGGTGAAACTCTGGAGGTTGAAGAAGTCCAGTGCAGCACCAAAACTGAAATACAACACACTTGTGAACGACCTCAACCTACAGAAAGAATACACTAACAGCATGAAAATCCAATATAAAGAAAAAGTTGGAAAAGGACAATTGAAATGGGACTCACTCAAAGAAGCGATAGTGACTTCAGCAAACAATATTGCCCCAAAGGAAATTATGCACAGAAAAAAAATGAGTGGATGACTGAAGAGATTCTGAACATGATGCAAAGGAGGCAAAAAATTATATCAAAACATAAGAAAATGCAGACAGGCTAAAGAGGAATGGCTCAATGACAAATGTGCAGAAGTAGAGAGGTTGAGCAGGAATAATAAAGCAGACATGCATAAAGAAATAAAAGAAATGACAGGACAAAAACCTGCTCTTCAACAGGATGTCTAAAATCTAAGGATGGAACAATCATATTGAAGAAAGAGGAAATACTGCAACAATGTGAAGAATATATAAAAGATCTTTTCCATGACAAGAGAGAGCAACCAATAATACGCAAAGATGAGGATGGACCGGAAATATTAATATCTCAAGTGGAATCTGCAATAGCCAAACCAAATAGAAACAAAGCAGCTGAACCAGATGGCATAGTCATAGAACTGCTGATAGCCCTGGAAGAATTTGGTATGGAGAAAATTACAGAAATAATAAATGAAATTTATAATAGTGGTGTAATCCCAGATGACCTCAGCAAGTTGATCTTCATAGCACTACCTAAGAAGCCAGGAGCAAATGAGTGCAAACCCCACAGAACTATCAGTTTAATGAGCCATATAAAAAAACTGATCATCCTAATACTGATGAATAGAGCGAGAAGCAGAATCAGGTCAGAGATAGGACAAGAACAGTGTGGTTTTGTCAAAGACACTGGAACAAGGAATGCCATATTTATGATTAAGATGCTCTCTGAAAAGGTAATACAAATGAAGAAGGACTTATACTTGTGCTTTATTGATTACGCAAAGGTGTTTGACAAAATACACCACAAAGAATTGATTGAGATGCTCGGTAGCCTTGACATATTTGGGAAAGACTTAAGAGTAATCAAGAATCTTTACTGGCAGCAAACCGCTTGTATATGGACAGGTAATGAATTCAACAGATATACAAAGATAGAACATTTGCATAAGACAAGGATGTGTCTTTTCACCTGATCTGTTCAACTTATACAGTGAGAATAGTGTGAGGACCCTAGAAGTTATGCCTGGATTTGTCATCGGAGGCCACAATTTAAACCATCTAAGGTACGCAGATGATACAGTGCTGATAGCAGAAGCAGAAAGGAAACTACAAGACGTCCTACAGAAGGTAGCTGAAGAGAGTGATAAGAAAGGACTACAAATAAACTGCAAGAAAACTGAATGCATGGTCATCAGTAAAAAGGGCAGCCCAATATGCCAAATACAGGTGGAGGACACTAGAATCAAGCAGGCACAAAAATTTAAATACCTGGGAAGTGCTCTAACAGAAGACAGAAAGTGCGACAGAGATTCAAAGGCAAATTGGCATGGCGAAGGAAGCATTCCAGAAATTGAGTAAAGTATTAAGAAACAGACCAATTTTGCTAGAAACAAGGAAGAGAGTACTGGATTGCTATGTGTTGTCAGTTCTTCAATATGGCAGTGAATGTTGGACAATATCATCAAAGATGAAGGAAAAACCTGAAGCAACTGAAATGTGGTTCTACAGAAGAATGCTGCGAATATCATGGATCGAGCATGTGAGCAATGATGAGGTCCTAGAAATTAATACTGAGCATCAGGAAGAGACAGATGAAGTTCCTGGGACACGCAATGAGGAAGGAGGGCTTGGAGAACCTGATACTAACAGGCTAGATAGAGGGAAAAAGAGACAGGGGAAAGCAACAGATAACATATTTGAAGGACCTAATCAGGTGGATGATGGAACGAGGGTTGCATGGTGTAACAGGAGAAGGTGTGCTAAGAGCCACCAGGGATAGGGAGACATGGAAAGCCATGATCATCTACATCCTAAAGGGACAGGGAACATAGAAGAAGTTATGAGGAAAAAAAGCAAATAGAAGTGAGTTCCATAAACAAGAAGTGTGAGAAAAGAAACTGTTACAATAGAAGAGGCAATTACATTTTATTATTTCAATGGTAAAAGGGTGGGACCTTGATGTCAATCTAGTAGTACAATACATGTGGTCGGGTTAACATAGAAAAAAGCTGGTCAGAACAGTTGCCATGAAAATACTTGTAAAAAGACAAAGGGAAGCCACATCACATTGATGAGAAAGTGATTGAAGGTGGGCTACCAAGTCAGAATCAATTACACTGCAGATATCACTTTGGATTTTGTTGAGAACCTCAAGATGAATGGCAGGAACATCTGATACACTATGGCAACAGTATTCAATGCTTCACTTCTTCCCACTTGTTTAATTTTAGTCTTATATTCTTTTTCTGACAGGGATTATCATTTACAAAAAAGAAGTGAGTCATATTCACCATTTTACTGAAATCACTTTGTTACTTTCATATCACTTCATATGGTAAGAGACTGCCGTATGACTGTTACCAAATGTTATATCCTATACTCTATGAAAACAACATCACAAACTGATTTATAAAGGCTTGGATAACAGTAAATATGCTCAGTGTTATATCTACAAAAACAGAAAATAATAATCAAATAACATTAAAAATTGATAATATGATTTGCCCGGCTCCCTAATGTTACCAATGAAAATAATTGTCATAAACTGAACTAATTTTTAATATAAACATCGAAAAGATCTAAACTTATCTTTAAGTTTATCTAATGGTGCCCTAACATACTCTTAACAGATTTATGATTAAATACTTTGATGTAGTGGCTTGCTCCTATGATCTGGAGAGCTATTCTGGTAGAGTTTATCACCTAGCAGATCCAATCTGGCCAAAGCATGACAAAAAAAGAAAACCTGGAGCAAACAGCAGCTTTCCAGTTGCATAGAAAAACAAGTATCAAGAGAATGATACATTGGCGTGATATTATGATAAGTGACATAGTCAACTACAATAGCAGGGATCTACCAATTCTAGTTAGCTGAATACTGCAGTTGCTAGTAAGACTTGTGACTTCTCGTATTGAATAATAGTTACAATGTAAATGTATAAGCAACAGAAAAACAGCATAGCTAACAGATCTAATTCTCCTTTTCTCACTATATGAATCAACAAGGATTGCATCCCTCAGTGAGAAGTTGAGCTGGGATCAATCAGGAGTTCAATTTTGCTCAAATAAAAAAGATGGAAAATGTATTTGTTCAAGCTTTGAATGAGTTTCTGTTGATCAAGTGAACAAATACTTTTCAATCAAATGATAAAACGAAAATTTTCATTCTAGATCAAGAAGCCTGATATCTAATTCAGTTTAGTTGTAAATAATATCTTTATGAACACAAATATGGAAAAAAAATGTTTATAGATTAGCTGCTTATCAAGTGTCATTCAACAAATTACAAAATATTTTTTTTCCATTCATTGAATTACTATTACATATATTAATGTATATTTTGGTAGCAACCTTTCTTTCAAATATCTTCCATTGAATATGGCCAACACGGAACATTTAATTAACTTTTTATTAAGTTTTTCCAATATCCTAACATTTTCCCATTTTGTTGAAGATGGTAAATATAAAAGTTGTACATAACTTATCATTCCAAGTGTTTTCATGTTTTGATTGTTATGTAGTCATTTATTTTGTTTTATTTTTGAAAAAGGAGTGTTCATTCTAAGCTCTCACATGGTGGGCTAGACTGGAAATTGTATGTGCCTTTTTCTAATTTAAAACTCTTTTAAAAGTCATTTCTACTATTAAGTAATGTAAGGTTGATGGTAGGAGATAACCAAATCAAACCAAACTATAGGTAAAGTATCCCAATACAACCCTACCAACATGGCTTATGACCTATCACGTTGAATACACCGGTTCTTGCTCGATCACCAAAGTTAAGCAACACTGAGCCTGGTCAGTACTTAGATGGGTGATCACTTGAGAATACCAAATGCTGTAAGCGTTTATGGACGGATGTGCATTGTGGTGCAGTGGATATCAACTCGGAAAGAGAAATCAGTGAGCTGAGTTCGAATTCCAGTTGAATACCCTGCATTCACTTAAGCACTGGTACCCTTGGGAAAGGTATTAATCCATTCCTGCCCTCCAGTTATGGATTAAATAACAAGGGCAGGACTTGGGGACCCTGCCCTTAAAAATAAATCCCAATGAATCGTGCAAAATAAAAACAATAAAACAAATCAAAATGATTTTCAGCATTTTCAGCATTAAATGACCTAATGAAGGTTGATATGCTTAACCAACCAACCAACCAACCAACCAACCTGAAGCCTGTCAAATGAAAAAAAAGGAAAGAGAATAGAACCATAAAATGAAAGGGAAAATGATAGACACCTATATAGAAGCAATAACCCAAAGTTCTCATACTGTTTTTTATCATATGATGATTGCTCTGCATGAAACTTGGAGTAGCAATTTGTACCTAGTCTTTTTGTGCTTTTTTTCTTGGAGATATATATAGAAAAACAATAGAAGCCCTAATGTGAAATGGAATATACTTAGGAAAGTCTGGTCATGTTCATGTTCATAAGGTTTGTGGGTTGTGCCAGAAGAAAAAACTGTCTTTTGTAACATACCCAGACTTGAAAAATTTATTGAACAAGAGGTCTGAGGTAATAACAGGATACAGGCATGCAAGAAAGTATGGATTAGACCTATACAAACTTGGCTGAGGGTGTTAGTGTGTGTTTCCCTCCCCTTCTGTGGGCATAAGTGTAAGGAGATTCCCCCACCTCTCTTACTTCAGGCATGGGTGTATATATGCCACCCCCACTTCAGTTGGTGTTCTGTCTATCATGTATATAAGCAAGCATCTTGGTATATGAGCTACTACTTTGTCTGAAGAGACAAGCATAGGTAGCAAGTAAGTGGAGTATGTTCCGTTCTTTGACATGTTGTTAGCTCTACATATTCAGTACATTTGTTTTAACTGCATATTGAGCACATTTTATCTACTGCCTGTTGGTCCAACCTGCAACTATTTTACTGGCGTGTGTGTGTGTGTGTGTGTGTATCTGGAATAATGTAGAGAATTTTATCACTTAACTGAGCAGAGTCATACCAACTTCAAAGTTTCAAGAAGGGACCATTATGATGTCCTTACTTCCAGGAACAGAAAGATACAAAAACAACACAATACTATCAAAATACATATGGAACACCCAAAAATTATTACCACTAAAATTAAATGGGAAATCATAAAAAGAGCACTCCCACTGAACAGCAACAGCAGAGAGTGCAAATTGTGTTCAGAGGAAAAACTAGCAATAATTAACTTTAAAAACTAAAGTAAAATACTAAACAAAAAACAAAATCATGTGAAAATGTAGACATTTGAACAAATATCTACTTTGCTACAAAAGTACCAAAAAAAAAACAACAAATAAACATAACACAAAATACAAACTCAAAAGTATCACATATATATATAAACAATAAATCACAACAAAAAATAATGAAACACAGAATATAACAACTGCCAAATAGAAAAAAAATCCCACATAAAGCCCACAAACATAAATGCACACAAGAACTTAACTATGACCTAAAAGTTCTTTAAGCAGTCACATATATGTCAACTCAATACAATAAAAAAATTAACTGATTAATTGATCTGTTTAACGGCATATCAACCATTGTAGGTTATTTAATGCCGAAACTTAAGAATATTGGTGCATTGAATTTGTAGGAAGAGTTTTTTTTTGGGGGGGGGGGGGGGGTAAGTGTACATTGGACAGTAGTGAGGTTTAAAAAGTTAGTTTTTGTTTTTAAATAAGGTAGAGATTTAGATTTTGCATATAGTTTGATTTCTTTAAGGAATTGTAATGCTTGTTTGAGTTGGTATCGTTGAACAGGTCTTTTAGGTTGTTTGATCAGTAATATTTTGACCAGATTGGTTCAAAGTCACTGCAGTTGATTAATATGTGTTTCACTGAAAAAGGTTCCTGACAAGCTATGCATATCAGAGGTTCTTCATTTTTTAGAAGGTACAAGAGAGTGATTTGGGTGTGTCCTATTCTGAGTCCGGCCAACACCACTTCCTCTTATGTTTTTGTTTGAGGTTTTTGGATGCTCAAGATTTTGTTCCTCGATATCCATTACCTCAAGGTTTTCAAATCTGTTTCGTTTTAGACTCAAATTAGCTTGGGTGCTTGTTCTTGATGTAGAATGGTGCCTTGTTTGTTAGTTCTTTTTTCAAGAGATATTTTTTTGTTTGTCTACATAAGATGACATTAGTTTTGGAGATCCTAAGAAGTAGTTTTGCTAGAAGTAGTTTCTGCTTTTTTGTTTAGGAAAGTTTTTCATTATTTGATTTATTTGATTAATAGATTTTTGTCTTTGTGGAGTATGGGGTTTGAGTTTTCATTAGGGGAAGTGATTTCTGATTTTTTGAAGGTGGATTTTAATTCATTTATGAATTTTGGCCAGTCATCAGGTTCTTATTGTAGAAGTTTTTTGAGTAGTTCTTTGTACTTGTCCTTTGTATCAATAGTTGGTGAGGTTCTTTGGACTATGTTTGAGTATGGTATCTTGTTTGTATACATTTGAACAATCTTTCTTGCTTCCCAAAAAGATACATTTCTAATACAGGTTCTCATGTATGCTGGGTGTTCTTCTTCGCAATTTGCGCATTTTGCTGTCTGATTGCAGTCATCTTCGTGGTGGTCAGGGCCCTTCAATCCACAATTCTTGCATACTGGTTTTCCAGTACATTGTTCTTGATGGTGTCCAAATTTCTGATATTTGTAACACCTAAGTGGGTTTGGGGTATGAGGTTCTACTTTTATTCTATTGCAGCCAACCCTTATCTCTTTTGGGATCTTATGTGAATTAAAGGTTAAAATGTATGTGTTAGTGTTTAGGGAGTTACCTTCTTTTCTGATGCTGATTCTTTTGTAGTCTGTGACCCCTTGGTTCTTTAGCCCAGTCTTGATTTCATCTGGGGTGCAGAGTAATAGTTCACGACTCTTGTTTACACATTTGGATAAATTTAGTGTTTGGTGGGGGATACACCTTTACTTTTTGTTTGTGGAAAACTGACATTTTAAGTAAAGATTCAGCATGTTTTCTTTGATCAACATCCACCAGTAAGGTTCCTTTTTCCAATTTTTTTTCCATAGATTCTAGAACTATATATTTTGTATGTCCGGGTTGGTATAGTATCCATCATGTATCATTGCTTCTTCCACACTTTGATAAAATATTTGCTACCATTTTGAATGATGGGGGTTTTAAAAACTGAAAAAAATGTAAGTTTAACTAAGCTTTAAATTCTACGCAAATTTCTAGATTTGGGCTAATTGAAATATTTGACAATTAAAACTAGTACATATAGAATATCTAATTTGACTCTTAAAAATAAGAGAGAGAGTTGATGACAATAAGTCAAACAAGGTGACGTCTTAGTTACTAATCTGATACCAAAATGTTCCTTCACTGAAAAGATTCCTGCTAAATTAGCAACACCAAATCAGCTACACTGAAATGCCCCATTCCCTATATATATATATATATATATACATGAGAAGTTACTGAAAATTCCTCCTCCCTCTCCAAATCAGCATTTTCCTGACCAAATATCAGAATAGTCATTTGGGAAGTCAGGTGGAGTAAAAACTTCAGCACCTGCTTCTATATGCTTTTTCTTTTAATATAGTGTATTATAATATACATTTTTCTTTTGATTATCAATCTGGAATCAAATGCATTCCTGTTTCAAAACAATACTAGACACAGTACAGAAATTATATATTGTACTTTGAATATTTTACAAGTAAAAAAAAGCATTCAAACATCTAGTGCCTAAAAAACTTGCTCAATGTTGTAGGCTTGTTCCAGAATAGACAATATTTTTACTGGCACTGTACCAAATGAAATTCAGTTTTACATAAAAACAGTCACAAATACACCCCTTAAATGCTAGCATCAAACTCATATCTTCCATGAAAGAAAAAAATTGAAACAATCACTAACTTACATTGGCAATCTGACACATATCACAAAAGACAACTAACTTACATATCAGTCATTGTATAATTGAATATAGATTACTGAGGGTAAAATATTGAACTCTGAATCAATTTTACTTTCTTTTCTCATTACATATTAACAGTATAATAATTTACCCAGATCTTATATAAGGCAATGGCAATATTTAAATAATTTTCAAACTACTTTGCATTTATTAGATATCAAAAAACAAAATTTACCTCTGAACATAAAGATCAATATATGCAGATCAGTTGTTCTCTCGGCCCTTTTCTATGGTGCTGAAACCTGGACCCTATAGCACAAGCACATAAACCAACGTGACACCTTTCACATGCACTGTCTTCATGCCATATGCAATATAAAATGGGATGACAGGGTCAAGAATAGTGCAATACTGAAGAAATTTAACAACACCGCAGGCATTGAAACCATTCTACTAAAGATACAACTTAGGTGGGCTGGTCATGTTATGAGAATGGATGAGCATAGGCTTCCAAAAAAGGTGCTGTATGGACAACTATCAAACTCCAAGCATTGAGTTGGATATCCACTCTGATGCAACAAAGACAAATTGATGCACAACTTGAAACATCTTAACTTTGATCTGAAAACCTGGGAAGTCCAAGCATCAAACCAAAATGAATAGTGTAAGATATGTCTTGTTAAGTTGAAGGGTTTTGAAGACGGTAGACTGAAACAACATGATCAGTTTCAAGCTCTGAAGCAGAGATGCCATCAAAATTCTGCTTCAACAAATTTCATCTGTCAGAAAGACTAGGCTAGTATCACACTCAAGAAAGTACAAATGAAATGTCTTACCAGATTTTTTTCAGAATTACAGAAAGAAATCATGCGTAAGTGTAAAACAAAAGCACCATTGACTGCTGACCTTTATTTATCATTCTCAAAAAGAGTGTCCACCATACATATATATTATTTATTCATAAATTATAATTTGGATATCAGCTCCTTCTATAGTTGAGCACTATCTACCCTATTTTTATAATGAAAAAGATACAATACTTGGATATCAGCTCCTTCTATAGTTGAGCACTATCTACCCTATTTTTATAATAGAAAAGATACAATACTTGGATATCAGCTCCTTCTATAGTTGAGCACTATCTACCCTATTTTTATAATAGAAAAGATACAATACTTGGATATCAGCTCCTTCTATAGTTGAGCACTATCTACCCTATTTTTATAATGGAAAAGATACAATACTTGGATATCAGCTCCTTCTATAGTTGAGCACTATCTACCCTATTTTTATAATGGAAAAGATACAATACTTGGATATCAGCTCCTTCTATAGTTGAGCACTATCTACCCTATTTTTATAATAGAAAAGATACAATACTTGGATATCAGCTCCTTCTATAGTTGAGCACTATCTACCCTATTTTTATAATAGAAAAGATACAATACTTGGATATCAGCTCCTTCTATAGTTGAGCACTATCTACCCTATTTTTATAATGGAAAAGATAATCCATGTTATAATTTATGAATAAGTAATATTATTAGCTCTAGTTTTGTATTGAACACTTTTTTAAAAATAGTGTTTCTTGAAACAAGGAATATTATTCCAACAATACTTGGTTATATATATATATATATATATATATATATATATATATATATAAATAAAACATAGCTTAATATCAACTTTTATTTACCAGTTTTTATATTGATTTTCCTACATGACTAGAAAATTTCATTATAAAGAGATGAGCCCGTCCAGTTAAAAACATTTTTTTAATAAAATCTTTTGTTATTATTATTCTCTTCTCTATTTAGAGACAATGAAAACAATATGATAATAATAATTTGTCATGTCAAAAATTCCAAGAAAGACTTTTATATTCTAACAAATATATGTGAAATATGCAACATTGTTATTCAAGAGTGTAAGCAGTGTTTCTGTACAAAATGTTTTTGACTGCTTTTCATAGCTGATCAGGTGTTCCCAAATTTTCTCCCAAACTATTCAGATTGAATATGCACTCTCATGTTTTCTGACTTAAATCACATTCATTTCCAATGCAGGATGTACTAAACACATACACAGCAGGTCAATATGACAATATACAGTGATGAAAGATGGCTAATGTTTTGTCATCTATGTCAGGATTTAGGCAAAATGCATTTCAACTAGTCTGGCCATCTTGTTTTATCATTTAAGTTTAGATTCCTCTGAAATCACACACACTTTTACCTTTTGTACATAGCTCTGGCATAAAAGTAAGTTTTAAGTTGAGGCAAATCAAAATTTAACCAACTTTAAATCACTTAGACATAAATGATAAGAAAGAGTTAAAATGACAAGATTAATGAAACTGAGGTTTTAAATTTTCTCAAATAAAATAAAATGAAAAGACTTAATATTTTCAACTATTCCTGCACAGAAATTTAGCACATTGTTATGTTATTCATTTATTGACAAAGAAATTTTAATGAAAATGACAATGAAAAAAGAACTTGAAATCTATTGAAATGACACATAATGAAGGCTTAGAAAATTTAACACTCATGAGAAAAGGAAAATGCAGAGGTAAACAACATGTAACCTACCTAAGCGTTTGTGTGAATTAATGACAGAGCAGGAACAAAGAGAGATTGTAAAGAATCAAACTTTGCTTAGAGTTACATGGAGCAGGAAGCTGTAGAGAGCCTTTATAGCACATCTTCTGAAGAGTTACAGCACATAAAAGATGTATATTATTGTCAGGTATTCTTCTGTTACAACAGGTAATAGAAAATATTACACAAATACAAAGATGCATTGGAATTGCAAAACATGCCTTTCAAAAACTAAGCAAATTATTAAGAAACAGAAAAATTTAATTAGAAATAAAGATAAGAATGATCAACTGTTATGTAATAACACATCACTCAATATGTCCAGGGCTTGACATATAGATGACACCACTAATAAAAAAGATTTTTATGAAGTACTAACCTTCAAATAACATGTGACAAAATTTGGGCCTAATCGAATTATTAGTTTACAAATTACAGTTATGTAAGTGAAGCTATTGTTGCAAATTTTCAAAACAATGAAAAAATCTGAATTTAATGTGTTGATAAAGCATTGCTTTCTGATGGAAAAAAATACTGTTCAAGCAAAGCAATGGCTTTATAAGTGCGAGTTGAACTCTGCTCTATCGAAAACAACAGTTAAGAGATTGTATGCTGACATGAAATGTGGTCGTACAGATACAAATTATGCTGAATGCTCAGGTCACCCAAAATTGGCAGTTGTCCCTGAAAACACAAAAAAAATCCACAAACTTCTTTTAGCTGATCGTAAATTGAAGTAGCATGGGATAGCAGAGGAGTTGAACATATCAGAAAGCAGTGTATTCATCATTTTTCAGGAATATTTGGCAATGAAAAAGCTGTGTTCAAAGCGGGTGTGGTATTTGCTTAAGGTCAATCAAAAACAACAATGCATCAATGATTCAGAACATTGTTTGCAACTGTTTTAATGCAACAAGAAATTTTTGCATAAATATGTGACAATGGATGAAACATAAATCCACCACTTCACTCTGGAGTCAAATCGGCAGTCAGCTGAGTGGACAACAGCAGGTGAACACTATCCAAAGTGACCAAAGATGCAAACATCAGCAGGCAAGGTTTTGGACTCTGTACTTTGGAATGTGCAAGGAATTTTTGTTCATCAATTACCTTGAGAAAGGAAGAACCATCAATAACAGATATTATATAGGATTACTGGTACATTTGAAGGAAGAAATTGCCAAAAAACAACCAGAAATGAAGAATAAAAAGTGATCTTTCACCAAGACAAAGCACAGTGTCACAAGTTGATCGCAACAATGGCAAAAGTACATGAATTGCACTTCAAATTGCTTCCACATCCACCCTATTCTCCAGACCTGGCCCCTAGTGACTACTGGCTGTTTGCATACATCAAAAGAATGCTCCAGAGAAAGAGATTTGGTTCCAATTAAGAAGTGATATTGAAAACTGAGGTGTATTTTGAGGCCAAAGACAAATCGTTCTACAAAAAAGGCATCAAACTACTAGAGAATCGTTGGAATTAGTGTATCACCGAAGACGGAGACTATGTTGATGAATAAAGTCGAATTCTGTCTGAAAGATGTTGTTTTATTAGTTAGGCCCAGAATTTGTTGTGTGATGAGTTATTAGTAGATATGTTTTTCTATTGTCTGGTTCATACTCCTCCCTGGTCTTTGAAATAAGAATAGAGGTTTATCCTTTGTTTCCTGTTTGAGATAAGGTTCAGTTGTTCCTTCTAAAGTCTTTTCATTCTCTCTCATTTCCATGCATTTAGTGGCATTATTGCCTTGCTTGGGTGAATTAAAAGAAATATATATATAGGCAGTGAATGCTTAGAATACCAGAGACAGATCATAAGTACTGAAGTTTTTAAGGAGAAAGAAAAGCACTTTTGATTAATATGAAAAAGAGACAGTTGAAATTTCTGGAACATCTAATGAGAAAAGAGGGCTTGAAGAATTTGACACTCACAGGACACATTGAGGAGTAGGGGAGAAACAGCAAACCACCTACCTACCAAGCTTGAAACATAAACTAAAAGTGAGAATAAGGAAACTGTCACTGCTTAGAATTAGAAAAAATACAAAGTTGTGAAGAGCCATGATCATCAATATCCTGAAGGGATATGACACATAAAAGATTTTGCTTTTAGTCAGTAAAACAAAAATAACTGCACAAAATAAAATGAAAAGTGCTTGACATTTGTTTTTGGCAAAGAATTGTATCAGGATAGACACTGTTTTTTTTATCTCTGGATTTTGAAAAATTTTTTTTGTTTTGGATGAGGTCAAATCAGATCAAAGGCATATAAGATTCTTTAATTTTTCACATGAGAAGTTTTACATGTAAAATATGAAAAATATTTCATAGAGGAATATAACACAATTAGTAACATTAATATTTTGCTGTGAAGGTATTATACTGAAAACATGTTTTTTGTTTCTTTATTATTTTAAATTCAATTAAGTCATTTTAGAACCAACCTTAACAGAAGTACAAAATGCCTAAAAGATTAAATTCATTAAGCTTTATGCAACAGAATAATGAAATGAAGTGATGCCTTAAAAATGCAAAAAAGGAAAAACAAAATTTAGTAATTTCATTTTTCTCCTGTAGGAATATTTTTCAACTGTTCCATAATTTAAAAGATTGCCAAGAGCTGATCCAACTAACCTGACAATGAAATAACTTAGTTCTGCTACAAAAGAAAGCAACAACAATTCTGACCTGACAATGAAATAACTTAATTCTGCTACAAAAGAAAGCCACAACAATTCTGACCTGACAATGAAATAACTTAGTTCTGCTACAAAAGAAAGCAACAATTCTGACCTGACAATGAAATAACTTAGTTCTGCTACAAAAGAAAGCCACAACAATTCTGCTGTCAACAAAATTTAAGAAAAACAATAAAAACATAAGAAACTATTTGTTGGTAGAACTCTATGGCTTATTGAAGGATGATAGGATCACTATTAAGGTCATTATTTTGTGTGTTACTGTTGATATTGTTGAGGGCTGTACCTGGCTTCATGCTGATAACAGAAGTTAAATGTCAGTAGATCACAATAAACAAAACAAAGACTTGAGCAAAAAAATGAATTGCCAATGTTTATTGACACACGTGGGTACAAAGATGAAAAGGTATAGAGAATGGTCGACTTCAAGTCAGCCTAATGTTGAGTGAGGTTGGCCAAATCTCCCTTTCATTGGGTCATTAGGATGGTTACCAAACTTGTCTGCACTCAATGGTTGGGAAGAGAGTGATCATGTTCTTTCTGGAAGTAGGGTCATTAAATTTACACATGACCAGAAACCTCTTTTACTTTCCTTTTTTCTTTTTTGTGCATCATGGGAACATTAAATTCTTTGTTTTATTATTATTTTATTTATTTACATAATTTAGACTGTTGTCCTAATCTTTGTTGCCATGTTCACAATGTTTTAGACATTATACAGTTCAACCTTTAGGTGGTTAGAATTTTCAACTGAATTATTTTCAATCAATTGGGTAGAATGTTCTCATTCCATAAGTCATGCTACTTCAGGATGTCCTCATTATTTGCATTTAACTCAACTAAATTTTTTGTTCGCCACTACTGTAGTCAGGTATTGAACTCACAACACTTTGGGTCAAGTCACTGGAACTAATTAATGCTTATATCCCCTGGACCATGTATCCTTGAGGACACATGGTCCAGATATTCAAAATTCCAATCACCTGAAGAAATTCAGAGCGCACAATGACCGAAATGTCGTGAATATGGCAACAAAGATGAGGACAACAGTCCAAACAAAGAAAATAATGCAAATAATTACAATACCTCATCTCAAAAATATAGACAAATATTATTTTATTTATTAGTTTTACATTCTCTCACAATATTCAGTACCATAAGTTCATTGGATGTGCATTGTGGAGAAGCAGATCTCAGCTCGGAATGAGAAATTGGAGAGCCAAGTTTGAATTCCAGTTGAATTCATTGCATTCACTTACATAGAAATACCCTTTGGAAAGTATTAATCCAGTTCTTCTTCCTCCAGCTATGGGTTAAATAGCAGGACAGATAGGGTTCTATTCAATATGAAGTCTCTTGGAAGGATTGAAGTAAGCCATGTTATTTGATTTTGTAAACTTCATTGTTCATGCTCCCCACCCACCCCGGAGTTCTATATTGGGGCAGATCAAGGGGGAAACCCATCACCTTGCTGTGTCAAGGATATATGAACAGTATACTCGTATTTGTAGAAAGCTACATGCACCTGTAAAACTATCAAATTGTCCTATTATAATATTACATGTTTCCATTATTTTGTTTCACTCCTTTTATAGCCAGATGAAGAAAACCAACAGGTTTAGAATCCTGAGTTCTCTAGCATTTAATTTTTAAAAAGGGCTTAATACAATGTGGAGCATAATATAATTAAATTTGTTTTTTTATTTAAAATTAATTTACAAGGTGACATGAAAATTTTGTTTTGAGATTTAAAGTAACTCAATAATGCCTGATGATGAGATAAAAACTTTAAATCTTGAAACAGAAATTTTCATGTCACCATGTAAATTTACATATACATATATACAACTATGCACCCATATATATATATATATATATATATATATATATATATATCTTCTTGATTATATTTGCCTGTGGAAGTGATTGCAGTACACAGCAGCTTTGGAAAGTAACTGAAAACCAAACTATGGGTTAACCCAAGAGTTGTGAGCAAAATTGTGTAAACAGAACTATTCAGATACTGATTGTTATGTTAGTATTAAATCACAAGTTATCATGACAGTTTGAACGTGCTGGCCTTGTTAAAAAAAAAAAAAAAGAATTGATCATACCTGATTAAGCACTCTCTCCTAGAAAGAACCACTAAACATTGTGGAATATGTCAGTTGAGCAAGCATCTGTAATATAGATTTACTACCTGCCCTACTGAACAGATGTGCTCAGGAAGAAGTAGTTGGTCATTATATATATATATATATATATATATATATAGATAAGACACGCACATGGTCAAAAATCACTACACTCTGCACAACCACTTAACCTCAACTATATAGACAAAAAAATAGAGCAATGATCACAGACTTTCTTAAATTTCAATAATTTAAATAACACTAAATTTTTTACTTTATTGCAAGGAAATAGCATATTGTCAAAGATAAAAAATTACTTTCATGGAGTTAAAGCAGGTATATCAATGGTTTAATGTCAATTTTTACCAGTTAAAATGAACTTCAATTATTCCATGATAGAATTTAACTCTCATTAAATATCTTCCAAAACTAAAGCAGCTATTAATATAAATGTCAATTAAAACTCCTCTCTGTTATAATAAAGACTGTAGTGTATTTATATGTAGTTTTCTTTTTTCCTCATGCTCATGGGGAAAGAGACAATAGTGAAATAGTTTTGGCTCAGTTCATTAGAGAGACAACAGCGAGGAAGTGTTGGCTCAGTTCATTCTCTTTACTAGCAGTTATCAACGCTCTTGCTGTGTATTCACTCTTTAACAGTGCTTTATTTCATTTTTTGCAAGAATTATATCATTGAGTTGTGAAGAATATATATATATATATATATATATATATATATATATATACAGTTTATTTCTCTCCTATCTCGCTCAGAGGTATGGATTGTTTTTTTTCTTATATCTTAATATACGATACTCAATCATAGGTACATCAATATATATGTTGCTGTCATTTTAGAAAACATTTTGATATAAAGATTTTCCATCATTTTTGATAGCATGGGTCCACTTTAACAGTGCTTTACTTCATTTTTTGCAAGAATTATATCATTGAGTTGTGAAGAATATATATATATATATACAGTTTATTTCTCTCCTATCTCACTCAGAGGTATGGATTGTTTTTTTTCTTATATCTTAATATACGATACTCAATCATAGGTACATCAATATATATGTTGCTGTCATTTTAGAAAACATTTTGATATAAAGATTTTCCATCATTTTTGATAGCATGGGTCCACTTGTAATTAAATGATTACTTAACTGAATTTGGAAAAATAATTTACTTTTTACTTAAAATAGAGTGAAAAATACATTTCTATACAGTAGATGCCTATTACATGTAAATTCAATCAAGTGACTATTAAGTCACATTTTTTTAACAATATGAAATGAAAGCTTGCTTAAATTTATGAATGTAACTCAATTCCCAACAACCATCTTGAGAGGCTGCTCTAATCAACAGTTGAATAATATCGGGGTTTCTTGTAATACCATGTCGTGCATGGATGGGTGACTCTGCAAGAGCCTCTGATGGGCAATCCTGAGGCCACATTATGCGGCAGTCTGCACCAGCTTCCTTCCTACACATGTTGCATATGGCAACCAACTGATACTACTACACTAGACTTCTTATTTAATAAAAATCTCTAAATATGACATACAATCAAAAAAAAAAATAACTAAACCAGCTAAACAAAAAACACCTAAACCTGTCAACATCTTTCTTGAATATATGAAGTATCCATACCAACTTTTGTAGTGTCGAATTCTTCTCTCAAGTAAACTCACCTGACATCGTAGCCATCTGTGAAACCTTCTATCTCATCCTCTGAGTTCTACATCCTTGGTTACCTTCCCCTCTTTAGGAAGGACTCCAATGTCCATTTGCAGGGATTTGGTGTTTATGTCAGCGAACATCTCCCTCTAGCTAGGGTGATCACTCTTGAATCTCAAGATCATTTTTACATGTGTCTCCATCTCTCTCTACTAAGCTCGGTTAGATATTTTTTCTTTCTCTACCGCTCCGCCTCATCTCTTAACTGTTTTGTACTTGACAGCATCTCTAACAATATTGATAAGGTCATTTTTTCTTCTCTGTTCACCCTTATATATTTGTGTTTTGAGACTTTAATGCCCACCCCACCAAGTGATGGGAAAACTGTAACAGATCTTGCTGTTATTCATACCATGAACTTTTCAATCACCCAGTCCCTTATGCAAGTCGTGAATTTCCCCACACTTTCTCTAATAAGCCTAATGGACCTGACTCTCTGCTAGATTTCTGTTTCACTTCCATTCCTGACTCTTGCAATGTCAAGCAGCTTCGCTCTCTTGGAAACTGACCATGCAGCAGTTTCTGTTAATATCTGATTCCACTCCCACTTGCCCTAGAAACCTCAGACCAGCAGAATATCTTACTGATACCAAAGAGTAAACCGGGACTCGTTTCGCAATTTCCTGTGTGACGTCCCTTGGAACAAAGTTTTTAGTCTTCCTGTTGAAGACTGTGTATCCAAGGTTTCCTCTGGTGTTAAGGCTGGCATCTATGCTTTCATCCCAGCCAGAAAGTTGCTACCTAAACCCCATTCATCCCCTGGTTCTCTCCTGCTTGCTCGGTCGCTATCACACACAGGAATCACTTCTTCCAGCTTAATTGGGGCCTCTCATATGATCATAATAGGTGCCTTTTTTCTCTGCTCGTAATGAGTGCAAGAGGATCCTTAATGATGCTAAGCTGGTGTTTGCTGACAGAATGAAACAGCATATAGCATCTCACAAGTTTGGCTATAAAGACAAGTGGAGGCACTGTAAAGTGTACTAAATAACGGTAAGACCTCAATCCCCACTTTAATCAATGAATTTGAGGTCATCACATCTTCAGCAGACAAGGTCAAGCGCTTTGCTTGCAGATTCTCCACTAACTTGACACTGAATTTGTCTGGGGTATCCATACCCTACCTCCCACCTAGAACTGAGGCTCAACTGATGTCCACATTATCCCCTCGCTGGTGTCTGACATAATTTCAAAGCTTGATCCCCATAAAGCATGCAGAGGCAACGGAATCCCAATCATTATCCTGAAGAACTGTGCCCCCGAATTATCCTCTGTCTTTTCCAAACTCTACAACTACTGCCTCTCTGCTTCTTGCTTTCCTGCCTGCTGAAAATCTGTGGTTCCTGTATTTAAGAATTTTGGAGAACCCTCAGACCCCTCTATTTATCACCCTATCAGCCTTCTACCAATTTTTGGCAAAGTGTTTGAAGCTATTATCAATGCCAAAGTGGTTCAACATCTCACAGCCCACAGCCTCTTCTCAGACAAACAGTATGGTTTCCACTTCACCAGGTCTACTGCTGATATGCTAACAACCATCACTGAGTATATATACCAGGTTCTTGATAAGAATGGCAAAGCTCAAGCTGTTGCTCTGGATATCTCCAAAATGTTTGACAGAGTCTGGCATGCTGGCCTTCTCCACAAGCTATGGGGCTATGGTATAACTGGATGATTGTTTGATCTAACCCAGTCTTTCCCTTCAAATTGCATAATGAAGATAATATTGAATGGGCATGCCTCCTGATATTATCATATAAATATAGGTGTCCATCAAGGCTCTATTCTAGGTCCTATGTTTTTTTCTGATCTTCATCAACAATCTCCCTGATGTAATCAGATCCCAAGTAGGCATCTATGTTGATGAAATCACCATTTACTCCTGCCTCAATCAGAAATCCACTGAGGCTGCCAAAGTGAACCTTGCTGCTGAGCTTGAAAAGGACCAATCTGTGGTGGACTCCAATCTGGGGTGAAAAATAGCTTGTGAATTTTAATACTTTCAAAACAAAGCTGCTATCTATTAACCACCATAAACAATCCCTCCTACCCCCCCATTAGCAAGAAGTAAGGTCAACTGCCATCTCCTATCTCCTTGACTCTCATCCTTTCCCTCATGTTCTTTTCCCCGTCCACTATACTCTCATTAGCTCTCTCTTCACACCAGTGTTCACATCCTTCTCATTCTCTGACACCCCCTACAATTTGTTCCTCTTTCTCATCACTCTCCTCTTATGTAATCCCCTGCACACCAATGACAGTACTGCCTTGCTTGGGGTGGGGATGATTATAAAAAAAAAGAAAGAAAAATAACCATCAGAAATCTGTTGAGTTTAAAAATGATAAAACAATGAAAAGAATCATTAGCAGCAAAAAGGACAACAAAAATAATATTGAAATAATACTGAATACAGCAATAAAAGCATTGGCAACAAAAACTACTTTTTCCGGTTATAAATTTTCAACTGATCAATTTTTACCTTGACACTAATTTTTGCAATATAATCAAACCTTCATGTATTTTATTTGTCATCAATATATATTTGGAACATCTCTTCAAGTTTTTTCAGCCTAATGTGGAAAAGTTATAGGTGACACAATACTGAATAAAAAATAAAAATAAAAAATAAGAGAAAGCTAAAAAGAAGTTTTTTCAATGATAAATGCATAAAATATTTGAGAAATTCAGTTTAATATTTTTTAGTCTGTGTTGACAGGAAAGCAAACAAGTGCTGTAAACAAAGTAAAATGCAAATAATATTTTTTCAAAATCCAGTAAACTATTTTTGTTTAATCAACTGTTACCATTCATTCCTATTTCTGAGGACAGATATTTTATTATTGGAAGAATTTCATTGATAGAATTAAATTTAATCATTGACACTCTGACATGATGTAAGGAAGCATAACAAACAAAAATATTAGATGTAATCTCTAGTTTCAAAAGTACATATATAAGATGAAGTGGCTTCGGGTTCTGAATATTGTTTACATATATATATATATATATATATATATATATATATATAATAAAGTGACAGAGAGTTTTCAATCAGTATTTGATGTTTGCACCATTCATAAATCTCAGAGTTATACGAGCAGTGAGAGAAAAAAAAAGCATATTTATTATTAGTAAAAATATAAGCTCCATCATGATACATCAAGCACTGTTTTCTTAACACCAGTACTCGATGTGTCATTATATATATATATATATATATATATATATATATCCGAGTGAATACAGAACGAAGAAAGAATTCTTACAACGTCCAAAACTCCCCCCACCAACACCTCTAACAAAACTAAACAAATGTAAGGAAAGAGGCTTTCCATTACTTTTCACACCACCTGATGAGACATTGAAGTTTCAGTGTGGAAACAAACGTACCTTTGTCATGGATATATATAGAAAAATTATGTACATGTTCTAAAATATAATTTATAATATATATATATATATATATATATATATATATATATATATATATATAAAGTGGACACTGAGATCAATGCTTAGTAGCAACAGTCTGTTTCATGCTTAAACACAATTTTCAGGCCATGTGTGTTGTGTTTTGGCCCAACTATTTATATATGCTGCTCAATTGTGCATTATGGGTAGGCCTAGTATATTATTCTAATGGTTACTGAGTAGGCAGTAATGATTATGTTTCAAATTATTTTAGGGGCTATGGAACCAAAATAATTATGAATCCTAATGCAGTTTTGTTTCTATTTTATAGTGTTGTTTGTTAACTTTGTTATTGATTATTATTATTACATTTATTTGTGTTTATGCATGCATTTGCAGTTCTTCAAGTTTTAATTATTTACTTTATTTATTGATTTGGATTAATTTATTTTACATATTTTATGTATGTTTTTATTTTTTTTTCATTCCTTTTGATTTTTAACTGATGTTGTAAAAATTTGTTTTAATGTCTGCATTTTGAGAGGAGTTCTGATTGTGAATTTAGCAATTTGTGTTGGTCTGGGAAGGAAATAATAGTTTTTTCTTTTCCAGACAATGTTTACAGCTTTTTATATGTTGTTGTAACCTAATGCTGATTTCCTTATTTTCTATGATATTTTTGGCGTGATTTGTTTTTTGTTTTCCTATTCTTCTTCATGTGCCATGTCCCTTCAAGACATGGGTGATCATGGACTTCCACTTGGCTCTGTCTCTTGTCACCCTCAATATTTTACCTCTCGGTATCTCTCCTAAAACCTACTCTGTCATCCATTTGCACAGGCCTATCAAGTATGTCTCTTTCTATGCTGCTTTCTCCTATCTCTCTTGTGAGTATTAAATTCTACAGGCCCTCCTTCCTCATTACATCTCCCAGTAACCTCAGTTGCCTATTTTTGATGTTAAGTAAGAGGTTTCTTCTTGTTTGCATCTTCTCCAACATCTTATTGTTGCTCATGTGCTCATTCCATGGTATCCTCAGCATCTTTCTGCAAAACCACATTTCTGCTGCCTCAAGACTCTCTTACGTCCTTGAGGTGATTGTCTAACACTCACTTCCATAAAGAAAAACAGATATCACATAGCAATCTAGCACTCTTTTTTGTTTCAAATGAGATTTTCCTGTCTCTCAGTATTCTGGTTAGCTTTTGAAATACATCCTTGGCCATGCCAATGCATCTTTGAATCTCAATGTCGCATTTTCCATCCTCTGTTAGAACACTTCCCAGGTATTTAAATTTCTTTACTTGTTTTATTTTAGTTTTTACCTACATGTAGTTGGCATTTTGGGGTCTCTTTCTTTTTGCTGATGATCATACATTCAGTTTTCATGAAGTTTATCCTCAGTTCTTTTTTTCTTGCTTTCTTTTGCTACCTTCTGTAGGAAGTCCTGCATTTTCTTTTTTATGTCTGCTATCAGCACTGTGTCATCTGCGTATCTTACATTGTTGATATTGTGGCTGCCATGTTTAGAAAGCATCATGCTACTTGTGTCTTTGCTATTTTTAAAGGATGTTTTGCAAGTATGGTTTCAGTTTCTTCTATGCATGTTTTTGTTTTCTGATTTTACAGTGGTTTGAAATATTACATTGTTTTGCAAGCAACTGCCACTGAAGAGACATTTGTTATTTGCAGTTACATGTGGGTTTGTTCTGTGTTAGTGATTTCTTAGTTTCTTTCCTGTTGTGTATTTTACTATTTGTGTCATGTCCTTGGTGCAACTGTAGCTGATTTTTACTGTGTTTTTGTTGAATATCTTGTGAAGACTGCTTGATAGCCTGATGATTGCTTTTAGGCTTAAACAGACCGTCAGCATTGGGCATTGACCTCAATGTCCACTTTTATCATTACATATACTGTATCTGATATTGAGCCTTTTAACCCACAAATATCACACACCTTAAAACTATATTTTTATTATATATATATGTAGACTTAGTATCGAACACTTAGTATCGAACATTTCCATTAGACTTAGTATTGAACACTTTCCAACCTTAGATGAAAAATAATGCTAACCCAATCTATATAAACCCCGATTCTAATCACCCACCATCCATTATCAAGCATATCCCATCATCAGTCGAACGCCGCATTAACACACACTCTTCAAATAAAGAAATATTTGATAAACACAAAGTAATTTATGATAAAATTCTCAAAGACAATGGATATCAATCATCCAAAATTAACTTTTTCAAAAAATTCAAGAGCTCAAAAAGAACAAATAGAAACAGGAAAATCATATGGTATAACCCTCCTTTTAATCAGTTAGTTAACTTTAAACTGAGACATAAATTTTTTAAACTAATAGAGAAGCATTTTCCCAAAAATAACCTACTAAGCAAAATATTCAATAGAAATACAATAAAACTAAGCTATAACTACTCCAATAATCTAGAAAAAAATAATTAAATTACATAACAGTAAAATATTAAAAGCACACAACAAAAATAACTCCAACACTAATACCAGTCTGCCATATAATAACAAACTTTGTAACTGTAGAAACCCAAACCAATGTCCCATTCCTAATAAATGTTTGACGAAATCCCTAATATATATGTATTAGATTTCATCCGTGGAGAATCCCACAGATGAAAATATGTATATCGAAAACACCATGAACGTATTTAAAAGGTGCTTTTACAGTTACCGCTCATCCTTCAATAACAAAGCAAAACAAAACATGACGTCTCTTTCCAAACACTTTTGAAAGTTAAAAAATGAAAAGAAAACACCTAAAGTTAAATGGAAAATCCTCAAACAACCAAGAACAGCTAAATCAATAAAAGAACCATGTTTCCTTTGTCTTCAAGAAAAAATTGAAATCATTAAATATATAAATAGCAACAAGCTTTTAAACCAGAGGCATGAAACCACAGTAAACTGCAAACACATTAAAGAACTAAACTTGCAATCATGCTAAAAAATACTGCACAATTCAAAACTAGGACCCTTCTAAGCGACGATGAACCTTTATAGTACTAACAACCCTCTTATATCAAATTTTACCTATTACACACAACAAACTATAATCAAATCTAACTTAAAGTTTTATAGAAAAAAGTAATTTCCTAAATTCAAAATTAAGGTTAAATATACAAAATTAGATTAATTATAAAACTGTGCTTAAAAACAAAAATATTCTATAGTTGTACAAATAAACATTAAAGATAGATCCAATCCCATCCTTTCTCACTCTTTACACCTCCTTATTCTCCCCCTCTAATAAAACCAAAGAATAAAGGCTAGCCAAGGGGTCATAAAACACACTTTCATGAATCAACTATATCCCCTACCTATCCCACTTTCTTCAAAATTCTAAGGAATAATCTATAAGGCTTATTCCCTTATGGATAACCCCTAACCCCACCAACATTCCACACACAACTCCCAAATATAAGAAAAGAGGTCTTCCATTTCTTTCCACACCACCTGATGAGACATTGAAAGTCCAATGTCAAACAAAATGTACAATTTGTAGTATATAAAAAAATTTGTACATGTTCTAAAATATAATTTATAATATATATATATATATATATATATATATTATGTGTGTGTGTGTGTGTGTGTCCATTGTTATGTTACCATGTATTCATCCTTAATCCCTGAAGAATTAAAAGCACATACTGTCTATAAGCACTCATTCTTTCTTTTTCCTCTCCCACTGTAATGGCTACTCTTTTTTTCTTCTCTACAAAATCAACAGTTAAGTTAATGCATGTAAAGTTAAATAATAAAACAGGATTGCCTGATGGCTAAAAATAGCACATCATACATGTGGTGTCACATGACCAAATATAAAGAATTCTGTGAGAGAAATATGTTTAATCCGCTGGACTGTGCATCTCCATAGATGAAGGCTTCTTCTAATGTTATCATTTTTTAATGATTGCTTAATGAGTAGACCTTAATGATTGCTTAATGAGTAGACCAAATTGTATACCAACACAACATTTATTAAAAGTTGGATTGCAGACACCAAGGAATAAAGACTCCTTTTTCATGACACCAACAGATCTGGAGGTTGCAAAATTAAGAGGCTGACTATTTTATTCAGCTCATCCGCATTAATCCCATGCTACATAGGAACATTATTTCACTCACTAAATAGTCAAAAATCAACTTTTTTGCTGTTGAAAACTGCAAAGGAGTCAAAGCTTGTAGCTAAATAACATTCCCATGTATGTAACAAATAAAATAAAGAACTGAACTGAAGAAAAAGGAAAAAGAGAAATATACAATATTGAAAGAGAGCAAGTGAGAGTGAGAAAAGAAAAAGAAAAAATAGTATATTTGTGATTTCAGACAACAAAACTCAGTCAAATGTTTTTTTTTATTCTTATATTGTATTCATTGCATACATATTTCCACACAGACATGTTTCCTTGAATCATTTTTGCTCTTTATTAAATCTTGTTAGATTTTAATACTGGTGTTTGTTATTTGTCTCTATTTGGTATTTTCCTTATTCGTATACCAAAGTGGAAAAACTTGCCCATAGCTTTTGGCAACAAGCTGAACATGTTTTTTGCTCTTTTCTTTTAAAATTTTATATTGTAGAAATTTGGTCATAAAATAAATAATGGTGGATAAGCAATAGAGTAAAATAGCAGTCCCAGAAACTTTTCTAAGAGAACCATTTCTAGAGCAGCTAATTAAACAGAAAAAATGAGATATATTAAAAATAGGGAAACAGAAAAGCAATGACAAAGATGAGTATGGCAAGGATAATAGCAAATCATATGCTAGATAATAACATATTTGAGGAAGAATTTTCTTCTTTCTCTCTTGCCTTTCCTGAGTGTCAAACTTTCTAATCCTTCTTTCATCATTATGTGCCCTAAAAATTTCAACTCTTTCTGATGCTCCAGACGAATTTATAAACTGATTAAGTCTTTATCAAATTATGAAATGAAATTTGTCCAAAACCACCACTGATCTTTTTGTACTGATGCAGTTGTCCCCCAGACACCTTGGATCTACTTTGTTCTTAATTTTCATAAATGACCTTCCTGATTACATCAGTTCTTATCTTGGTATCTATGCTGATAACACAACCATTTACTCCTGTCTTGATGCAAAATCTGATCACTTAAATAAGGCCAAATTGACAGTTGATCTAAAAAATGACCTACGGTCTGCTGTTAAGTGGGGCAAGTACTGGCATATTCATTTTAATGCCTCCCAAAAGAAATTTTACACTTTATTAATTCTCTGAGAGACTAGTCTCTGGTTGATGCTAATCTCAATGAGAGCAACTTGTTGCACTATCTCACACTAATATTCTCAGCTAACATGAGATAGAAAGATTATATTGAATTGCTTTCTAGGTCTGCTGCTAAGTTGGTTCACTGTGTCATGCTAGACAATATTTCTCTCCAAAATATTACATTTTTATAAGTCTACCATTCTGTCCATGATTTGAATATTGCTGCTATATATGGTTTGGTACTCCTGCAATATACAGGGTGTCCATAAAGTCTGTGTGCACTTAAAAAAAATTATAACTTTATTGTATTTGTGATAGAAATAATCTGTAAAAAATGTTATAAAGTTTAATGTACCTAGTTTTAAGTATAGTTACTGAATAATTCTTTATCACAAAATTTGAAACAATTTTTAGATAAGTAAAAAATATTATTAAAATTGTATTACCCTTAGTATTGCTAATGATGGAGGACATGGGGAAATTTCAATAAAATTTCAATAAAACCTTAAAAAATCTAGATTTACTTATTTCTAATCCTTTTTACAAATTATTTCTATTGCAAATACAAATAAAATTATAAATTTTTTAAAGTGCACACAAACTTTATGGACACTATGTATTTCGAGATTCTTGATAAAATTCAAAGAATAAGCAATATTATTGGTCCTGATCTGGTTACTCAGTTTAAGTCACTTTACCACCACTGTAATATAACTTCTCGGTGTTGTTTACTAATATTAGGTTAATAAGCATTAATAATAATATTACAAAAGCCAATACAACACAACCTATACACAAATGTATAAGGTGCATATGACATTTGTGAGGTTGCTTTGATAATTATTAACTATTGGCTAACCAGTTAAATTAAAATTTATAGTAATATTATTAAACAATATATTCACCAATTAGGATGTGCGTTGTGGTACAGTGGATATCGGCTCGGAACAAGAAACCGGGGAGCCGAGTTTGAATTCCAGTTGAATCCATTGTATTCACTTACACGCAAATACCCTTGGGAAAGGTATTAATCCATCTCTTCCCTCCAGTTATGGGTTAAATAGCAGGACAGACTGGGTTCTATAGCCTTGGTTGGCAACCAGTCTAGCACAGAAAGCAATGGCAACCTACTGCGGGATAATCTTCTGCCCAGTCAGTCATGTCACTTTCAAGACATGATCGCCCAAGCATGTATCACATAAGGCACTTAACTGACTGATTCACCAATTAGAACAATTTCAATTTTACCATTTTCCAGTAAAATTATTTTTTAGACTATTTCATAATCTCCTCCTTTCCTGACAGTCTTTGTTAGCAAGAAACTATTCTAAGTGCCTCTTGCTCTCTTCCAGGAAACTTTCTCCCAGAATAAATGGTAATCAGAAAGCACAGTATCTGATAAATACAATGGATCAATGTTAACTTCCCAGCCAAGCTTTAGCCATTTTCACCTGGTTACCAAAGAAACACACAGTCTAGCATTATCATATTATATTAAGCTCTTTCTGATAACTAATTCTGGAAATCTTTTTATTGATTCTTTCCTGGTCAAATTGGAAACAGCACTTGATCAAATCACTCATTTGTTTTACGTGATGTAGTTTATAATGGAAGAATTGTGTTTAAAAAAACTGATCTTTATGCTTTTGATACTTTAGCTTTTGTCAAATGTATAATCCATTAGCAAAGCTGCAGTGAGGGAAACTATTTTTGTATAGATCATCACTGAAACGGACTGATACAGATGCTATATTAAAAATTTCTTTCTGCTTTACAAAAAAAAAAAAATAAAGTTTTATCCTCTTTTCTTACAAATTATATACCAGATGAAGGCTAAAGAATGGATCAAACAAAACATTGTGACAACAATACCAAGAATAAGAAGACTAATTGTCAGAACAAAATTTGGAATGACTTTCCTCAAAATTATTGATAATATATTGTTCTATCCTGTAAAAAATGTTAAATCAAAGAAAAGTGAATGAAGGAACAATGAAAAAGAGTCAGCAAACAGTGCCAAGGAATGGTACAGAATGTAGAACATTAACTGCAGATTAGAAAGGAATGTAGGTAAGCAAAAGGTAAATGAATCAATGAAAAGTGTGCAGAGACATAAAGAATGAGCACCACAGTTATAGTAGACACACACAAAAGAACAAATGAAATAAGGTGACAAAAATATGCTTGTTAAAATAAACTCTAAAGAAAGCACACTCATAACAGAAAAATAAAAGCAAAATACTTTAAAAGGTGGTATAAATACATCAGAGCACACTTCTACAAATGATACAGTGAGCAATACAAAAATACAAGGGAATGTATATCTATATTTAATAGAGTATGCAAAGACATTTCATATGATACAATACAAAGATCTCTTTGAACAGCTATGAAAGTTTTGGTAAGGTATTAGAATATTCCAGTACATTTACTGGGAACAAACCACCTACTAGATAATGAATTAAGAAAGTACATTAAAACAGAAATGGACATAAGGATGTACTGCCTCACCAGATTTCTTTTTTTTTTTTTTACAGTGAGATGATTCTGAGAATAGAAAGCTACCAGGATTTGTTATTAGTGGATACAATCACAACATTATAAGACACACAGGCAATGTGCTGTTGATGGCAAACACAAAAAGAAAACTGCAGGAACTCCAAGACAAAATAGTGAAAAAACAAAAGCAGGAAGAAAGAACAAACCTTCAACTAAGAAAAGACAAAATATATTGTTGGCAAAAGGGACAGCCTAAGATGCAAGGAACAAACTGAGGATGTCATAATCAGACAAACACATGTTGAACTATCTGAAGTGTTTTAACAAATGACATAAAATATGGCACCAAAATCTAAAGACATATTGCAATAGAAGAAAATGTGCTACAAAAGCTAAACAAAATATTAAGAAAGAAGAAAATTTTCTTAGAAATAAAGTAAAAAGTACTAAAGTTGAACTGTTATGTAATATCAATCCTCCTATACAGAGGTCTGCAAAAGTAGGTATACAGTAAATAGTATTACCAGTATTATAATAGTGGTTCTAGAATTGATTAAAATCATTTTTGATATTTTTATTTTTAAAATTCTTAATACATTTTTAATTTTTAGCAAATCATAAATTTTTCCAAGTAAAGAGGATTGAGTGAATGAGGGCAAACAGCCTGAACATTTGCGAGATTTATGTTTGTAAAATCCATACAATACATTTTTTTATGCAAGTTTTGTTTTTCATGACTGTATACCTACCTTTGCATCCCCCTGAATAAGAGTGAGTGCCTGATAATTTCTTTGCAGACGAGGAAGAGACAATAGATGAGAATCAAGAGGCAAATACTGAGACTATCATGGACAGAACATGTGAGCAACAAGCAAGTTTCAAGGAAAGACTTGATGTTCACCTGGCATAATGAAGGCAACATGGGCAGAGGGAAGTCGTGAGCAACCTACCTAACAAGCTTGTATAAATGGATAGCAGAACAGAGAACTGAAATGATTATAAAAAAAACAAATATTGTTAACAGCTACAAAGGTTAAAAAATAATGAAAAAATATGATCTTCCACATTCTGAAATAACATGACACAAAGAAGTATTAATGATAATAATTTTGCTGGTGGTTTCGGGCAAATGATAAAAGTTGATTGGATAAAACATTGGAATATCAGAAAGAATAAGATAGAGTTCTTTTTTTTTCTTTTTTTTTTTAATCATATCACCCCGAGCAAGGCGGTAACACCACTGATGAGCAGGGGGCTACGTAAGAGTGAAAAGATTGGGAAAGAGAAAGCCAGAAACCACATCCTAAACAGGGGAACAAGGGATGAGCCTCTTCACCTGTTCAATAGACGAGGGTGGAGTGTGAACCGGGCAATAGTTTAGTCTCTCTACTCTAATTGAGAAAAAAAGAAAAAAAAGAGTGAAAAGGTTGGAAGAGAGAAAGCCTATTGCCTGAATAAAATTTTAAATGTCCATAACCTTTCTCAAAAGATATAAACTATAATAATATCAAGAATACAAAAACCTTCTAAGATTATTTTTTCTATTTTAAAAATGTTTATTATAAAAGTAAGATTATAAACATTACAGAATTTAATTTTAATTTGTTTTATACCAAGGTTTCAGAAAAGGCTTATAAATGATTCTAATTGATTAGATGTTACTGTTGCATTTATAAAAAACAATTCATGAAATGCATATTTTAAAAGATGTCTGATTGGTGCCAGTGCACATTGGTGCCATTGGCAGAAGGCGTTAATTGATGAAATGAAGAAATTAAAACATGTTAATATGAAGAGGGAAAATTAATTAGAATTTTATCAAATTGTTCTTAATTTTTATTAGTTTATTGAAAGAAAAAAACTAAAAAAACACTAAAATATCTTCACAGGCAAAATGAAAAAAGATAATTAAGACTAAAAAAAAAAACAAATTTCTTTTCATTAGAACCTTTAAGTTTCTACAACATCTCCTTATTAGAAGGAAAACTATCCCAAACTGAAATTTTATTTTCAATATATCTGTAAACCTTTAAGATAGATATCTCTACAAAACAAAAATTGGTATACCAAATTTATCTTGGTAGCTCAATTAGCAACAAGGTTATGATCATTCAATGTTCATAAAATCTAATTTTCATTTCATGTGCTATTGGGCAAAAGGCCATTTTAACAGCATATAACTGAAGATGCAAGCTTCAAACAAGTTAAAAAACATGATAAACAAATTTAACTATTGGGTTAGTACTAACATTAGTAATAACCCAATATTTGGATTCTATTTTTTAAATTTTTATACAATACAGACATCATCATAAATAATGGACCTCCTAAGCCTGTAATATTCCCTTTTCATTTCTGGAAGCTAGTTGCATTCAGAAGTAGTTGAATTCTAATATTACTACTGATAATGAAAGTAGACTAAGTGGAAGAATCAGGCCAGAATAGGGACAGAAGCCAATTTTCAAGGGCCTACAATTTTGAAATGGTGAGAGTATAAATAGGACCTTTTGGTAAATAATATTGATATTGTAAAGAGAATCCTTTAACACAATCACTTCAACTTCAGTCACCTTCCTACTGCCATAACATAGCTTCTCTGTGCCTTTTCTATAAATACTTTCATGGTACTCAGGATAAATGTTCCTCTATGCTATCTAAAGTTTATGAATTTAATTGCAGTACTAGAGTGGCAGCAAGGTATTTTTACAATTGAAATAGCTAGATGTAACTATACGTTTTATGCTAACAGTTTCTTCTCTCACACTTGTTGCTTGTTGAAATCTCTTGTCTTCTTGCTTCCCAGTCAACTTTGATCTCCAAAAATTTAAATACAATGTTCTATCGCCCGGTTCACACTCCACCCACATCTATTGAACAGGTTAAGAAGCTCATCCCTTGTTCCCTGTTTAGGATGTGGTTTCCGGCTTTCTCTTTTCCAATCTTTTCACTATTACGTAGCCCCCTGCATATCAGCGGCGTTACCACCTTGCTCGGGGTGATACGATTAAAAAAAAAATTGTTATCTTGTGTCTTTTAATTCTTGTTCTTTTATTGTTCTCTCTCTTTAATAGTGATTTTTTTCTTTTTCATAATCTCAGTTATCCCTTGCATCGTAGCAGCTTTACTACCTTGCTTGGGGTAAAATACCAAAAATGAATGATTATTTTAAAGATTCACAAAACAACAATTTGAAATGGAGCTGACATTTTCCATTTGATCTCGTCAGAATAGTTATCAGCTAAGAAAACAAAATCAGATATCAGAGTTCAAATTCTGGCTGAGGGTGTTTATATTAACTTTTCACTAATGCTTGGCAGAAAGACACAATTTCCCATCTCTGTACTCTATCCCATCACCAGATATTTCAACAAAATATTTTATCCTGAGAAGAAAAAGGAGGATAACCACTCAGATTACCTTACCTGCTAGGTAAGAAATAGCAAATTACCACTATTGTTAGCTTTGTTATGATCACATTGCTACTATGATTATGCACAAATACTAATCTGCACTTTCAAAACATATATGCACACTCTTGCACTATTTTTTACATATACATAAGACCTGACAAAGTGCACAGATACTACACTGATTGATATTTACTAACCTCTACACAAAGGAAGGATGTGACAAAAGTCATATTTAATTTGAGAGCACTCACATGCCTACATATGAGCTAAGGACAAAAATCTATTTCTTAGATTACTCTCATGCTGACATTTATATCCACCAATATCATAAGTGCAATGAGGAAAGCAAAACTACAGGAATGGCATCCCTCATAATTTTAAAAGAAAGCAAGGACAAATACTACACTTTGATCTCAGCCCAAAGTCCAGGAGTGTATTCTGATCCTAGGCAAAAGAACAGGGTGCAGCACTTTAATTGAAGACACAGTGTACAGATACTCAGATCTGAAGCAGAAGTGTCACTCTATTTACCAAGAATTCTGTAATTACCCATTGATGGGTACTATGCTAGTTGAATAATAGTGTTGTTTTTTCTGCTTTTTATTTTTAGAAACTTTTAGAAAACATCAGTTCTTGAAGTGCAGTAAGTATACAGAGGCTAGTGAAAATATTGAAATAATATATTCCTGTAAATTCAGGAGATCTATACTAAATTAAAAACGTCTGTCTTCACAGACTGCAGCAATAAAAACAGGAAGTCACCCACTGAACTGCTCTTCCTATTCAATTTACATAAATATTCACCAAATAAACCTTACTTTGGCATCAGCCATGTTACAAAGCATACTGTATCCTTACTACTAATGGCTAACATACTAACCATTGGCAGTAATATTATCTTGAATCTTTACTAATTGAAACACAAGGAATCAATATTGATTTTTAACAAGGACTGATTTCATTTTATTCCAACTTGCTTTTCATCACAACTAACCAAAATGTCATTCTTTTTTATTAAGTTCCAAGAGCTAGTCAAGGTAGAGGATTAGTGAATGAGATGTGTGAGATGAATGTAAGATGAAGAAGTAGGAAGTGAAGATTACAAGAATATCATAATCATCTTAAGTGCTTTGACTGCTTCAATTGTCGAGAAAACATGAAGGGGAGAAAAAACAGACAACTTTCTCCAGGTTGATCTATCAATCCAGCATGATGTTGCCTTAATTCTTCCTCTTCATGATCCTTTAACTGGGCTTTCAAATAACTTGGCAGTACCCATCTCCTATCTAAGCAATTAACCAACAGCCAAAGACTATGGTGTGGGTTGCTATCAGTCAATACCCCAAATGATTTTCCTTAGGTTCAGAGTTGTTATTTTCCTAAACTGGTTGCCAATCAAGGTTATAGAACCCAGTCCTGCTGTTTTAGAATGGGGTTTCTAGTTCCTTTTCAAGTTTTCTCATTCTCTTTCACCCACATTTAATCTTCGCCTCTTAGTGACATTATTGCTTTGATTTTAAAAAAAAGCACTTTCACAGTAAATTTTCTGACAAGTTAAATTCTTTAGTACAACCAGCTCAGACTTTACAGTCAAAATCTGCCTTGCTACATCTATGGAGTTGAATCATGGAACAAGGATATAACAAATAGATAACTACTGATCCTAGACTTGGAGAGGTTACAGCGGGTTGCTTATCTATTCTTTTCTGTTAGTAGTGGAGAGTCCGTTCTAGTGAAGGGTAGTTGTATACTGTTGCAGGTTAACAGAATTTGGCCTTGTTGTAGATATCCCTCTATAAGTCATAAAATGATTACAAATCAAGAAAGGCAATTTGAGTAGAAAAATAACATTTTATACATACACATGTCAATTAATGTTTTTACAATTGAAGTAATACATGAAGTATAGATCCAACAGAGGTTAAAATGTTCATGGCAATAAAATGCTGAAAGAGAATTAAATTTGTGAGCATGTAAGCAAGGAATGTCTTTGATATATTCACTCCTGAGATCAGTAAGTAATTTTTGAGGCAGGGAAGAAGGAAAGAGGTAAGGGAGGCGAGTGTAGTAAGCCACTTGATTAATTAATCTCTTCTCCTCGAGTTGGTCTGCCTGTCGATGCTTTCTGTATCCCCTTTTTATATCCTTTTGGATCACAGCAGTTCATTTGGGATTTCACACTTGTATTTGGTTCTGGGCTTCTCATTGGCTGATAAATAAAATTCGCATAGGCTCACGAACTGGAAATTTAATATTTAATTAATTTTAAGTTTTCAACCGGAACATCTGCGCGGAGCCGGCAGCGCAGTGACGACTTTTGGTCGTTTGCTTTTTTGGTCGTGAAAGTGCAAACATCCGGTCCATCGCTTTTGCTTGGTATCACCACAAGGTTAACATTTTAGAATTCAGGAAGCATAGAAGTCCATTCCACAAAGTAGCATATGGAAAGATACTGGGAAAAGTGAAAAAGCTTTCTCAGTAAAGGAATATGTAGAGATTGGGAGTGACTTTAAATGGAACTGGAAACAAGGAGTAAACCTTTACTACTATTCAAAAGCCTGGGAAGCAGTGTGAACCAGATGATTGTGATAAAGCAGCAAAAGGCTTGCAACTTTGATAGCTATGGTCATGATTTGGTATATAATTGCATGTAGTCTACAGCCATTAAAAGTAATGTGAATTGGCAATGAAGAATAGGCTTTTAGTGAGACTTGAACTTGCATTCTGTACCTTAAAAAATCTATTTTATGATAACTGCTCTTATTAATGGAGCTTTAGAACATTATGGCTGGCAGAAAATTCAATCTAACTAAAGAACCTCATCTGAATATGGCTCTCCAGAATATACGTTGTATTCTTGGCATGCAGAGTAACACAGGATCATGCACTCTTTTTAATCTCTGTCCACTCCACTCTCATCAGTATTCTTATCCTTCTCTTACCCACTTCTTGACACCCCCTATAAACTGTCACTCTTTCTCATAACTTTCCTCCTATATAACCCCCTGCAAAACAGTGGCAGTAAAATGCCTTGCTTGGGTGATATGATTATAAAAAAAAATCATTTGAAGCCGGTATTCTAGGTAAAACTGATACTCATTGTAATTAGGTTTCTTGGGGAGAGACATTAAAGCTAGTCCTATAATTTCACTCAAACCAAAGTGGGAGACATGGCCACTAAAATATAACATGTACAGAAGTGGATGTTTCCAGGTATAAACTTTAGCACTTAGTTAAGTTTAATTCATTAGACTACGTTGTGCCTCTTAGATTTTCTACACAAGCCAGGTGTTGACAACTTTCTACACATGCAACAGCTTTAACCAAAATAAAATGAACATGATTAGTCAGAGCCACTCCTACTCAAAAAACCAAAACCTTAATTTCAAGCTGGGTAACTATATATATTTTTAAACAGACCCAAAACAGATCAGCATTTGATGTCAACACAGATGAACTGAGAGAAAAATACCAAACAATGACCAATTTTCATTCCACTTCTAATTTCACCATTCTCTCTTATCGTTGCATTAGCAACAGACAGAAGTTATTAGTTTTGTATACATGTAAATAAATTATGCATTTATTTATCCATACTCAATATCTTTTGTTTAACACTTGAATTTATATTTGCCAAAGAAAGAATTAACCTCCACAACAATAACAACAACGTCCTGTCTTCCAGGGTACCCATTTCTGTCACCATAACAACTATAAAGCTTAGGTTACTTAAGGACTAATTACTAAAAAAAATGGCATGTCAATAAGAATATCCAATCATATCAGTTTGTACACATTGACTTTTTTCTTCTACATACTGTGTCCCTTCAGAACATTCTCAATAATGGCTCTCTACAATTTCCTGTCCTTTGTAGTTCTTGAGAAATTTCATCCTTTTGTTATCTCTCTTAAGCCTTGTTGTCATTCATTTACTCGTGAGGGAAGTTACATGTTGTTTTTCTCATTCCCTATTGCTGTCAATGTTTTATGAATTGCAAATTTCCCAAGCCCTCTTTCCTCTTTATGTGCCCTTGAAATTTCAACTACCTCTACCTGATGTTAAGTGTTCCTTTTGTTTTAATTTTTTTCATTGCTCAAATGATATTCTCAGCATCCTTTCTGCTACTTGATGTCTCTTCTTCATCTCAGATTGTCTAGCATTCACTGTCATAGAAGAAGATCAATATTCTATAATTCTTGTTTCTTAATACTTTGCTAAGCTTTTGGATGGCATCTTTCCCTATCCCAATGTACCTTTGTATTTTAGTATAAATGGATTTTTATATAAATCTGTGATCATGTTTAATTTACACTTTTTTTTTGTATTTCTTTATTAGAGTTACTCACCAAGTCTAGAAATAACTAACTAGTATCATTCTCCACTCAAGCTCAAAAAGATATGAAATAATGCAACTTGGGAAACGCTTTCTCATAAACTAAATTTCTATCTACAACATCAGCTAAAAATTGTGTTGGATAGTAATAATAGATTTGAAGATGAAAACAAAGAAAATGATGACATTTACTTAATTCCATCTACCATGATAGTAGTTTTGACATATGGCTACAATTATTAATTTGGAGCCCTACAGGAATACTTGTGAGTAGTTCCAGATTTTATCCATTTGCTTCTTAGGGTCCCTTAGGTATTAAAAATTAATTCTGAATCTCTCCATTTTTTTTTTCTTTAGTTCACCCAATAAAAGTTCCAAAAGCCACTCAAGATAGAGTATTATTGAGCAAGATTGTTGTAAGGGTATAAGGTAGGGGGAAGGAGGAAATAAGAAGTGCACATTATGAAATTAGGTAGGAGAGGTATAGGTTGACTTTAGACTTAAAGAGGTTAAAATTGTAGTGATCAAGGAAGCAGCCTCTCAGGAGTCTTTTTCACAAAGAAACAGTTCCATGGAAATAAACTGAGTGAAAATTACTAAAGAAAATACAAGAATGGGGATGATTTAGCACAATGAACAGATCTTGACTGTGAAAGTCTGATCTGGTGGAAACACAATGGGGAAAGGGCTGCTTGGAGGTATGGCCCCTTGAAAATTAGCTTAAATTTTTTGTGCTCCTGGACCCAAAAAGGACCAAACATTATTAAAGCCAAGAGATTGGATTATGAAAGAAACAATTCTTCTAAAGTTCTTTTAATATCTATATGCCTCGTCCTTTCATAGTCACAGTTCTCCACAGCTTCTGGAATTTTGTTGCTTTCAGCAATACTTGTTCCTATATAAACTTTTTTTGGCTTTGCACTGCTTGTTTCTCCATTCATTTACTCAAACTTGTTAAATATGTTCCTCACTGCTTTTCTTTGCCTACTTCCAATGTGTCTTGTGAGTGTTAAGTTTTCAAGCCTTCTTACCTTATTAAGCATCTCAAAAAATTTCAGCTCCCTTATGAACAATTTCTTTGTAATTCCTATTCTGAAAACCTTATTTGCTACATGTTCTGTCTTTGGTATTCTCAATACTCATTAGTAGAATCAATTCTTAGTCACTTTATCTTTTTTTTTAATAATGATAAAACTTATGTCATATCTTCTTCTATGTGCTGTGTTCCTTCAGAATGTTGCAGATAATGGCTCTCCACAATTTCTTGAACTTTTAAACTCTCAATATTTTTTTTCTTTTTGTCATTTCTTCAAAACCTCATTCTGCCATTCATTGACTCAAGTTTGCAAAGTGGGTTATGCATCGTTTTCTTCTGTCTTTCAATCTGGCCTGTGAGTACCAAATTTTTTAACCTCTCTTGAAATTTCAATTATATCTTTCTGATTCTATGTGTAAGTATCTTTTTTGCTTTCATTTATTCTAAAATTGCTGTTGCTCACATGTGTACAGTCCGTGCCTTTCTCAGCATCCTTCTGGAGAACCACATTTCTGTTGCTTCAAGTCTCTTCTTCAGCTGTCAGGAGATTGTTCAGTATTCACTGATATACAGGATGACTGATATTCACAACAGTTCAGTAATTTTTTCCTTTTTCCTAAAATCTTTGTTTCTTAATACTTTGCTTAGCTTTTGGTACATAAAAACAACAAAAACATTAACATATATTGCAACGTTTACTGTGAAAATTTAATATTGGAATAGTTTCCTGCAAACGTTTTTCAGAGTTACTTTAATCATTTATACACTGTCTGATGAACAAGGATTTTGTAAATACCATACTGTCATGAAAAGAAAATATTTTTCTTCCTGATATATGATAGCTTATCCTACTATCATGTACACTTTGCATAAACAGTGCCAACAATACAAACTAACAGATAAATAGATATCTTTTTTCTCGCTTTCTTCTCCTCCTACTTCGGTTCATTCTTCTTTCTATCAGAATTATTAAAGAATCTGGTGCTTTTGAATGTCAAAACAAATTTATTCTAGATAAAGATGAAAGTGGAAGTTATCTTAATCTCCAATGATGTTGATTCCCTCTAGAAAGAGCCAATCGGATTTGGATTTCTAGAAGTACAGTTAACCTATATAGCAGCAACGGAAACAGCTCCGAAACCACCAATTATCAATTACTAATTCTGTTTAACATCAATCAAAACAGACATAAAGAAACCTAATGTCCACAAGAACTGATTTCTTCTCTAATATTCAAATTCCACCAGGTCTGCTTTATGTGCATATCCACAAAATTCAAAGGAAAGCTTTATATATAATATATTGTTTCTTAATATTTATATTGTCAATGCAAAAAAATAACTTAACAACTTATTTAATCTTCTTTGATATTTTATACATATGATAGAATTATAATCATATATTATAGAATATTTAATTATGAAATATTCTAGAATTATATTATTATGTATTAAATTTTCTCACAAATGAGATATGATGGCTCTTTCTGGATATCAACCAAGAACAAATATCTTTATTCCAGCACTCTTCACACTCTTGGCGATTTTAGTAATACTGCTACTTGGATGATTTCAGTTCTACAACATATTTCTGGTGTATCATTAATAAAGATTAAATTTATTTCTTCAGATGTTTTCTTTGTAACCATATTGGCTTGTGTATCTTTTTTCTTTCTTGAATGGTCTATAGATTTCTTTTTTTTTTTCTTACTTCTAATTTTGGTTTCTATTTATGGGTATTTATTATTTCTTTTATTTTGGATATCTCTTATTTTTAACCAGACCTAACTAAATATGAACAAGAGAGATTGGTAATACTTTACATGAGAAACATGTTAAGGATGTGAGCAATTCTTAATAGTGTGACCTTCCAAAGTTCTCTCGAGTTTAGTCTAACTGGAATCTACCAGAGGTGGTAGTTTTTAATTCCAGTCTTGATAAAACCATGGATGTGCATGATGATGCAATCAGAAATCAGAAAGCAGGGTTCAAATTCCAGTTGAATTCTTTTCATTCACGTATACACAAATACCCTTGGAAAAGGTATTAATCCATCTCTCCTCCCTCCAGCTATGGATTGAATAGAAGGTCAGATTGGATTCTATACCAGTCTACCAAAGAAAGTAATGGCAAACTATTGCAGAAAAATCTTCTACCTAGTGAGTCATGTCTCAAAAGAGACATGACTGTCCAAGCACATACCACAATTGGCAATTGACTGTATTAAACCAAATACTCCAATGACAACCTGATTAAGAGATATCATTATATCAAGTATTTCATATCTTTTTTTTTTTTTATAACTTCCCACCCTTTAGCAGGTTATTTAAATGCCAGAAAATATTTTTTCATTATAAGATTTGAGGGTTGAACAATAATAATGATTTACTGATACAAGTCAAACTAATTAATCTATAGCTAGGAGAAGAACAAGTGGATTCATACCTTTCACAAGAGTATTTGATTGTAATTAAATATAATGAATATGACTGATTGGAACTTTCCTCTCTGATTTCTAATTACGAACCAAGTTTGCTGTGCCTGATATTCCCAAGCAGTCATCAATCTAGGTACTGACCAGGCTTGATGTTGCTTAACTTTGATGATTGCATGAGATTCAATGTGATATGATCATAATGTTGACCATGTCCAACATAGTTTATGGATACAGAATACGGCGCAGTATGTAATCTGTTCAACGAAACAACGTCAAAGATTAACACTCATGAGTCAGATACGCTACTGAATCGAATTAGATTGCAAATACTTGGAAAAATATAGCCGCCTTTTTTACATGTCGCATTGAATATTTTGAGCCTTCTGATTGGTTAACCTTTCTATTGGTGAACTATAAAATGAGTCAGTCTATTGCTGGCTCACTAGTATACAAAACTACCAAAAAAACTAACACATAAAGCCATTATAGCATAGGAAACCTTGTAAATAAGACAGCATCATTCTTTTTAACAAACAAACAAAGCATTCTTTATATATAAAAGTGAAACTGGCTTATAAATTTAATGTATCAGATTCTGACAGACTTTTTGATGGTAGGTGATTGATTTTGAGAATATTTTATCTTTATTGATTTTATTGAACCTGAGTTTTGACAAATTTTAAGTTTATGGATTGATTATTTTCTTTTTTTAAATTAAAACTGTCAAAAACAGTTTGCATTGACTTGCACATCTGCTATGGAAAATTAAATGTTGTTAGAGTTAGATTGAAATTATAATCTACTGTCTTACAGAATAAAATCCAAGTAGCAACACATATCCAAAAATTTGTTTTGTCTTTTCTATGTAGTTGACAGTCATTCATTTCATATCAGATAGGAATTGAATAAAAGTATTGCTAACTATTTGAGAGTTACTGAAGAAATTTCTTTCAATTCAAATTAGAGGCTTACTAATTGGCTTCTTTCTTCTATTTTGTCTGATAATTTTTTTAAAAAGTTTCCCTGTGAGCATTTGTCACAAGAGAATGTAAATTTAAATTCTTTTAAATATTTCACTTGAGTATGCTAAAACAAAATGACAAAGAACATAATCAGGCTCTTAGTAGAAAATATGCTCCAAAAATAAATTTAATTTCTTAAAAATGAAAATTTACAATGGAAAATTAAACCATTTCATGAAGTAGTCCTTTGAGAGTGGGTGATATCTCAAGAGAAATTTCTTTCTCTTGTGTACTTTTTACTTTGTCAGTAAACAAGATTCAAAACAATTTACACATAATGAAAAATGTAGTGAAAAGTATGGTTGTCTTTGATAACTTGTGTTAACAAGTACAGACATTTATAGTATATAGGATCCCCATGAAAAAAAAGCAACATTTTTTACTAAAGTTTCAACTGGAGATAAAAATGTTATATTAAAAATGACTCAATCTCAAGTGGTTAAGTTTCTAATCAAAGATTACTTATCTGAAGGTGCATCAAAACAATTAAAGATGTTTTTCAAAAGCTAAACAAAATATTAAAAAACAGGAAAGCATGTTTTAATAAAAAAAAAAAAAAGAAGGAAATGGGACTGAAAATTTATTTAGTATCAGTTTTCCTGTATGGCATTGAATGATGGACAGTTATCTCACAGAGGAAGAGACTTGAACCAACAGAAATATGGTTTTACAGAAGAATGGTCAGAATACCATGGACTGATCATGTGAGTAAAATGGTTGTTTTAAGGAAAATGGAAACAAAAAGCACTTCTACTTAGAATCAGAAAGAGATAGTCAGAATTTCTAGGGCACATAATAAGAAAAGCAAGTTTAGAAAATTTAACACTAACATAACTTATTGAGAGTACAGAGGAATACATCAAATAACCAACCTAACAAGATTGTTGAAATGTTTGGTAGAACAGGTATTAGAAGAGATAGCAAAAAAATAAACATTACTAAAATCTAAAAAGGACTAGAAGTTGTGGAGACCTATGATCATTCTCGTCCTGAAAAGAGACAGCACATAGAAGACTTACTGGCATACACAAGAGACTCAAATTAATCATTACTAAAAATATAGATGAGCATTATTATATTTAATTTTGAAATTAACTATAAAGAAATTCAAATTATTGATAAAATCAAAAGTTTACTAATTACTTACATTTGGCCTATAACTTAAAAAAAAAATTATAATCGATTAAAAAATAAAATAAATAAAATAAAAGAGGGAAGCCACATCACAGAAAGTCACTGAAGTCAAGATGACAGGACAGGACTGGTTATATTACAGAACTATCTTTGGATTTTTTTAGAACATAGTGAAAAATGTGGAATTTGAACTTTGCTTGCTGTTACCATTTTACTGACAGCATGCTAATAACAGTTACACGACCTAGACATCTAGTCTATAATAATAATAATAATAATAATAATAGAAACAAAATGAGGAATGAGTCTACCCTATTGTTTTAACCTTTTTACTGCTGCTGAAAAGATCTCATCTCATGATAATGTGTTATTCTTATAACATTAAAATATACTTGGCAGGGAACATGTTAATTCAAGTCATTTTAATGCCTTCAAAGCAAATCTGCTCTCTATCAATAATCTTAAAAAGCTTTTTTACCTGCCATCAGCATGGCTGATGCTAACCTCCAAGAGAGTAACTTACTGTACAATCTTGGTCTCACATTTTCAACTGACATGATGTGAATCAATTAGTAAGTTTTCTGCTAGAAATCACTAGGCTATTCAAGACAATGTTTCCCACCAGAATCTATTAGGTTGTTACAAATTGCTGATTTCAGAAACAATTTTATTCTTGAAAAATTAACTGCAGAAATGTTGAAATAAGTCAAAATACAAGCTTTGAGCATCTATGTACCTCTGCCATTGATCAACAACATTATTTGTTTCTTATTGACAAACAGTTATTGGCTGTGATGCAATAAAATAGTTGAAAGCTGATTCCACTTCTGGTTTGAACCTAGTAGTTTTAGCTTTTAAAAATGTCAGTAGTGCTTAAAAAAATGGTAATCAGTGGGTGAAAGATCAGGAGAATATGAAAGATGTAAATTTTCATATCCCAAGTCTCTGAGTTTTTGCAATGTCACTCTTGCAACATGTGGCTGTACATTATTGTGGAGAAGAATTAAACCATGTCAATTCACCAATGCAGGTATTATTTTTTGCAGGTGTGCATGTATTTCAGTAAATTGATTGCAGTAAATCTCTGCATTAATGCTTCCAGAAAGCTGCAGCAGATAACACAAATTGCAGACCACCAGACAGTCACCATAATCTTTTGCTGATGCAACTTTGGCTTTGGGAAATGTTTGGGGGAACTTATGATAAAACCATTGAACTGATCATTTATGGTTATCATAAAGGATCCACTTTTCTTCAAAAGTGACTATTTAGTCAAGAAAGAGATCATTGGTTCTATGCAGAAATAGCATCAAGCACACTTCAAAATTCCTACATTTTTGATTTTCATTGAGATCATGAAGAACTCATTTATTGAGCTTTTTTACCTTACCAATGCTCTGAAAATGGCATGAGACTGTTGCAGTGCTGATACCAAGCATCAAAGACATTTCTCCCATACTTTGATGTAGATTTTGCTCAACAACTGCTTGCTAATTGATCATTGCATGACAGTCCTCTATTTTCTTTATCTTCAAGGCTCTTTTTTGGAACAACTTTAAAACTGTTCAAGTTTGAACTCATCCAAGAAAAGTAAATGAAGATCATGTTTTGTCATGTTCATAGTTAAGGGCTTCTATGCTTCAAGAATATTTCTGCCTAAAAATAAGTTAAAAATTATTAAAGAGCACGCATTAATTATTATGTATAGCAAAATTCACCTAATATATTTCATAAATATAATGTTAAAATGACTTTTCAAACTACAACACTTCAAGTGGCCTTTATTTTTATAACAACCTAATATTTTGCATATTTCTTATTTTAATATATATATAAAAATATCTACCATATTACAAACACTAAATATTTGCACTACCATGGTTTCTACCAAGGAAGGCTTTCTCAGTTGTTTTTCTATCACTCTATTTATACATTTTTTTATGTTTTGTGGGAAATTTAACATAAGGAAAGAGGTAAAGCAAGAATAGAGAAACTATGTGAGAGAGCAGATGGAAAGAAAAAAAAATATATATATATATATACTGAGTGAATTTATTCATTTCTCAACAGTCTGAAAGAGACAACATAAGTAAATTTATATTGTTGAAAAAAAATCTTGATTTATAATCATTTAACTGTGTTGAGTTTTTCCCTCGGTATTTTATATATATATATATATATATATATATATATATATATATTATCACTTCATCTGGTTTGGTAATACTGATATACATCTAGATATTTTTGACAAAATCCAAAGATGCATCTGCAATATTATTATTTCTGACCTGACATCTTTGATTCAATCACTTTCCTACTTCTATAATGTAGCTTTTCTATAAATATTTTCATTGTAATTGCTCTGACGAACTTTCGTATTTGAGACCTTGATTTAATGAATTTAAGTACAATACTAGAGTCGCAGCTAAGTCTAATAATTTTACTATCATAATTGCTAGTTGTAACCATTATGTTCTGTCATCTCTTAAGTAGGTTAATTTCTTTCCTCTGTCTCTCTTGCTTTCAATACGTCCAGTGAATATCAAATTTTCAAAACTCTATTTACTCATATTCCCTAGAAATTCCAACTTTCTTTTTTTCATGTTAAGTGTAAGTATCCTTTTCCATTTTTCTCTAAAATTTTGGCATTGCTCATATGTCCCATTAATGGTATCCAGTAAACTATGATCTTCAAAAATTTGACATCAATCGTCATTTCCTCTCTCTTTGAGTCTTGCTCTTTTATTGACCAATTTGTTTGTTTTACTCTCATTAACCCTTTGCATTTTAGCAAGTTTTATTGCCTGCTAGGGGGAAAATCATTTTTAAAAAAATATCATCTCTTCTCTTTGCTTCTGCAATCATGTCTTGAAAGAGACATGACTGACTGGGCAGAAGTTTATCCTGCAGTAGATTGCCATTACTTTCTGTGGTAGATTAGTTGTCAACCAAGGTTATATAATCCAATCTGTCCTGTTATTTAACCCATAACTGGAGAGAAGAGATGGATTGATACCTTTCCTAAGGGTATTTGTGTATAAGTGAATGCAAGGAATTCAACTGGAATTTGAACTCGGCTCCCCGGTTTCTTGTTCCGAACCAATAACCACTGCACCACAAAGCATGTCCTCAAAAGATCATAAAGTCTATCGAAAAAACTATACTGCTAAACACAAAATATAAAATTATAGAATTAAATTAACAAAAGTAATTTACCAAGGTTTCCCAGAAATCTTGCATGCTAGAGTATTTTCTACTGGTGTTTGAATCCAGATAAAAAGTAAGGTTTTCAAATGCAAATTTTCTAGGCAAGTCTTTTCACATTGAAAAAAATTAATGTAATAATCCTCATACACCAAAATATGACCTTGTGCCATACTAAGCTTAATAAATGTCAGAAGCCGGTTAACAAATATTCCTTTTCAGGCATGTTATACAGATGTGGTTTTTGGCTTCTATAAAATAGTTAATCTGGCTGCACACATTAACCCCACAATCATGAAATAACAATCTAAAATTGGACACCATTAGATAAAATACAAGTCATGATATAACTGGACAGATTATATTAATAGCAGATAAATTATAGCATTCAGCAGTGAGCAAGTGAACCATTTCATAATGCCATACCCAAATTTGTCTGTTGCAAATCAACCTATAAAAGGATATAAAAAAGAAACAGCAAAGTAAAGAGTAAAAAGAAAAAAAAAGCAGTCAAAGATGACTTTATCAATAAGGGGTTGTCATGATTGTTAGTGATATTATCAATATTATTATTATGAGCTACAGTAACAGAGCGGCAGTGAAAGAAGAACAAGCAGTGAGAGAAGGTGACGTATCATACCCCACCACTACATGCAAGCTGGTGGCACTAAGTAAACATTTGCAATTGGCTGTTCATAGCAGAAGGCCTGCAATTTTCTCAAGGTTGGTGAATTGGGAAGGACAGGTAACAAAAATAAATGTGCATAAAACTATCATTAGGGAAAAATTACAATGAACAATGAATAAGCCTTAAAAGGGTACATAGATATTTTATTGATTCATAAAAGAACCTCATAGAAAAAAGTTACTGGAGGCAAATTATATATCAATCCTGATGTGTGTGTATGTGTGTATATATATATATATATATATATATATATATATATATATATATCAATCCTGATGTGTATGTTTCTATATATATATATATATATATGTGTGTGTGTGCGTGTGTAGAGAGAGAGAGAAATAAAGATACTTACATATATAAATAAATTATATCCACCAATCATGACATGTGTGTGGGTATATGTATGTATATGGAGAGAATTTATGTATTTACATATGTATTGCATTCACAGATGCTGACACTGTGTGTGTGTATGTATGGAGATTATATATATATATATATATATATATATATATATATATTGCAGCAATAATAGTAATATAATATTGGTATTTTCCCATAGTGTGTGTGAGACATTGTCTTTTCAATGTCGAAACAAAATGTACACTTTGTAGTAAATGATAATTTGTACATGTACTAAACTATAATTTATAATAAATATTGATAGCTCTATTTTATATTGAGCACTGTTTTAAATTAATGTTTTGAATGCTGTTAATTTTTTCTTCATTACTTATTCACTTGGATGTATATATTACATCTATAGTCAGGCTTAAATGTGGATATATATATATATATATATATATATATATATATATATATATAAAAGATCTAGGGGTAAAGCAAGAATAGAGAAACTATGTGAGAGAGCAGATGGAAAGAAAAAAAAATATATATATATATACTGAGTGAATTTATTCATTTCTCAACAGTCTGAAAGAGACAACATAAGTAAATTTATATTGTTGAAAAAAAATCTTGATTTATAACCATTTAACTATGTGTTGAGTTTTTCCCTGAATATTATATATATATATATATATATATATATATATATATATATATTTAACTTAAACAAAGAGACTGTCTAGAAAAGATGCAAGAGATTGCAAAGTCACCTGGAGGCTGTGGTTAAAGCCAATGGTGATTTTATTGAATAAATTTAATATTTAGTATTTCAAAATGTTTTTTGTGTCATTTTGGTAAATATATTTGTTAAAATAAGATGTCAGTGCTATTTTTATTTTTGTGTAATTTAGATGACAATTCATCCATTGCACCCTGCAGATAGATATATAAACAAATACATAAATACATACATAATATCAGTCAGATAATTGCCACACATAACTTTCTGCAGTAGACCAGCTGCCAAACAAGGCTATAGAACCTAATCTGTTCTGCTATTCAAACCATAGTTGAAGGGAGAAGAGATGGATTAATACCTTTCTCAAAGGTATTTTTGCATAAGTGACTGAAACGAATTCAACTGTAATTCGAACTCGGCTCTCCGATTTCTAATTCCAAGTCAATATCCATTCCACCACAAGCACACCTGCACATCCACTGCATTGCACATATACATAATATATGAATATACAAATAGATAAATGCAATAATATATATAGTAATATTTTTGTTATAAGTTTTTATAATAAAAACAGTTTACTGCAACACAAGAGCCGTTGTGACTGCCTGATGAGGTGCTAATAAGTTTGCACCAAAACACAATGGCTTGTGTTACAGTAAAGTATGTTTTTATTATAAACACTTATAATAAAAATATTATTATATATAATGCTCTACTAAGTATCAAGCACACTTAAAAAAGTAAATCATTACAAACAGTGGAACACAAACCCATTAGTTTGTACTACTTATATATATATATATATATATATATATGCACACAGATTATAAGGAAGTGAAAGAAATGAATTGACAGCATTATGTAAGCATCACAAATATTTCTCTATAACAGTTAATCAATTATAATGTTCATTTATAACTTACGCTCTAATATTACCTAAACATTATTTTACGAAATTTAATGACCCACACAATACTTATTTGGTTTTCATGACACTAGTTTACTTTAGTATACCATAATTACTTAATTCTAATTTCAACCTAAACAATCCAGCCCTTTTAACAGATGAGGTTGTACAAAATCAAATTTTAAAAAACTTAAAATCTAACCTGCTGTTAAAAATTATTGTCTCCTCATTTAAATAATGTATGTTCAGGACATGTATCTTACCCAGACAAAATAAAAAAGTGTCATAAGCTACTATCATCTCCATGCGACCCAAATTTTCAACTTCATGGTTCAACCTAATTCTCTCTTTTGACTGAGCAATATTGACACACCTACAATCATATTACTTGACTTTCTCCAACAACCCTTCTTAATTTTCTGAATAACCATGAATTCATCTTATATTTTCTGAAATCATTTTCCCCAATTTATTTTTAAAATATCACCCGAAGAAGAACAATATTGTTCTGAAACATGAAAATTTTTGTGTAATGATATAATGCTTTTATAAACCATTGTAATAACAAAATTAACAAAATATATATATATATATATATATATATATATATATATATATTATATATATGAAAATTTTTGTTTTGTAATTATTATAATACTTTTATAAAGAAAATTTTTGTAATAAAATTAGATATAATATTTTATAAACCTTATAATAATAAAATTATAATATATATATATATATATATTGTAATTTTGTTATTATATACATGAAAATTTTTGTGTAATGATATAATGCTTTTATAAACCATTGTAATAACAAAATTACAATATATATATATATATATATATATTTTTCTAAACATATACTGCTAAATATAAGAGACAATGAATGTCTATTATGTTTAATCATGAGCCGTTCTAAATGTTGTATTTTGGCTTTAATTTCAGTTGAAAATAAAGACAAAAATTCTCCAACATTTGGATAATTTTTTATTAAGTTGGTTCTAAGCTTTCGGCTCACATGAGCCATCTTCAGAGAGGTTATTAAGACGATTTTATTTTGTGTTGACATAAAACTCCGCTAGGCAACAGCAATAGTTACCAAAAATAACAAACGCAGTTCGCAAATTTGCAATATGGTTCTATGACCTCACACCGCATTAAAATAAAAAATAAACCCACTACATATATTGTTTTACTATAATCACGCTCTCCCGTAGACTTACCTATCACCTTTTTGATCAGAGTACAATTAAACAACATACGGTATATTTTCAGAATTTGTACTCAAGTTCAACTAGAAAAATGTTATTTGATAAAACTATGCACAGCTATTAGAACAGACTTGATGCAATCACAGAAGTAAGTGTGCATGTAGATCAGGTGGTTCTCATTAATGTTGGCCATCATGACCATGTTTCAAGTTCTTATATAGTGAGGATGCTGGTTTGCCTCATTCTAAGTGATGTCTCAGACATAATAGTTTAACAAGGAGGCCACATGTTGAGAATGACAGGATCATGAGAATTCTCAGTCACTCATTTTGGGATTATTTCGGCCAAGTGAGAGGGATCAGCACCATGCTGAAACAAACATGGACATTTAAGATTTAGTTGGATGGACAGACTAGTACTCTACTATATTGCATGTTTGGACCAGTTGGTAAGTGGTTTATATAACAGGCTGGAGTGTTCCATTCTCCTACTTGGACAAGCCTATTCTCAAAGTTCTGACTGGCAGTTGACTTTGCTGTGGATATTGTGATTAATAAATATCCATAATTCAGCCATGAATACTCATGTATAGGGTCTGTATTCATTTAAAGCTTGATCTCCCTCTGTCTATAAGCAAAGAGCTGGAAGAGAGTTTCATAAGTGGGAAATTCAAGAAAAGAAACTGTTGGCAAAGAACTTATGGTTACACTTAGCCAATTCAACTGTGAATTGATGAAACCTTGCTGCCAATCTAGTACTGCACTTAAATTCTTGAAGTCTAGGTATCAAAGAGGAAAGTTCATCAGAACAATTGCCATGAAAGTATTTATAGAAAAAGCACAGGGAAGTTACATTATGGCAGAGAGAGTGACTGGAACTGAAATGCCAGGCCAGGATCAATTACGTTCATTACAGATTCTTTGAAATTAGTCAATATAGCTGAAGCACCAAATCAGATGTGGCAGCAATATTCAAAGAATGGACAAATAGTTAATGTTCAGGATAAAGCATTCATGACTCTCCAAATTATTTTTTTTATTATCCGTGGATTGCTATGCATTCTCAGTTATGTGGTTTCCCATAAATGGCTTAGAATTCAGATTTTTCCTTCTCTTAGATTCCCACTCATTGAAAGAACTCAATCTACATTGTTATTTAACCCATAGCTGAAGGAGAAAATATGTATTTGTGCCATGCCTATGAGTATTCGTGTGAAAGTGAATACAACAGATGAGCTTGGAATTTTAACACAGTTCAACAATTCTACTTACATTAATTCCACATATATTGATAGACTTTTATTTTTTATTTTTTGTAATTGATACATATTGTATAAAACTGTATAAACTTCATAGCCACAAAATTTCTGCAGACTGAATTTGGTCTTCATTAATAATTTAGTTATTCTCGACTACAAAATGAAGTAAGGCATACAACCATATCACATTGAAACACTGGTTCTTGCACAATCACCAAATTTAAGCAACGCTGAGTCTGATCAGTACCTAGATGGGTGACTGCTTGGGAATTCCAGGTGCTCCAAAGCTTGAAATGTGTCGGTAGTGTAATGGCTATTGGCTTAGAATAAGAAATCGGAGAACCAAGTATCAGTTGGATTTGTTATATTCACTTACATGCAAATATTCTTGGGAAAGATATAAAAAACACTCCCAGTTATAGGTTAATTAGCAAGGCTTAGGAATTGTTCTAACGGGAGATGGAAAGTGCGACACAGAGATCCGAAGGTAAATTGGCATGGCAAAGGATGTGTTCTAACAGGAGATGAAAAGTGTGACACAGAGATCCGAAGGTGAATTGGCATGGCAAAGGATGCATTCTAACAGGAGATGGAAAGTGCGACACAGAGATCCGAAGGTGAATTGGCATGGCAAAGGATGTGTTCTAACAGGAGATGGAAAGTGCGACACAGAGGTCCGAAGGTGAATTGGCATGGCTAAGGATGTGTTCTAACAGGAGATGGAAAGTGCGACACAGAGATCCGAAGGTGAATTGGCATGGCTAAGGATGTGTTCTAACAGGAGATGGAAAGTGCGACACAGAGATCCGAAGGTGAATTGGCATGGCAAAGGATGTGTTCTAACAGGAGATGGAAAGTGCGACACAGAGATCCGAAGGTGAATTGGCATGGCTAAGGATGTGTTCTAACAGGAGATGGAAAGTGCGACACAGAGATCCGAAGGTGAATTGGCATGGCAAAGGATGTGTTCTAACAGGAGATGGAAAGTGCGACACAGAGATCCGAAGGTGAATTGGCATGGCTAAGGATGTGTTCTAACAGGAGATGGAAAGTGCGACACAGAGATCCGAAGGTGAATTGGCATGGCTAAGGATGTGTTCTAACAGGAGATGGAAAGTGCGACACAGAGATCCGAAGGTGAATTGGCATGGCAAAGGATGTGTTCTAACAGGAGATGGAAAGTGCGACACAGAGATCCGAAGGTGAATTGGCATGGCCAAGGATGTGTTCTAACAGGAGATGGAAAGTGCGACACAGAGATCCGAAGGTGAATTGGCATGGCAAAGGATGTGTTCTAACAGGAGATGGAAAGTGCGACACAGAGATCCGAAGGTGAATTGGCATGGCTAAGGATGTGTTCTAACAGGAGATGGAAAGTGCGACACAGAGATCCGAAGGTGAATTGTCATGGCAAAGGATGTGTTCTAACAGGAGATGGAAAGTGCGACACAGAGATCCGAAGGTGAATTGGCATGGCTAAGGATGTGTTCTAACAGGAGATGGAAAGTGCGACACAGAGATCCGAAGGTGAATTGGCATGGCTAAGGATGTGTTCTAACAGGAGATGGAAAGTGCGACACAGAGATCCGAAGGTGAATTGGCATGGCAAAGGATGTGTTCTAACAGGAGATGGAAAGTGCGACACAGAGATCCGAAGGTGAATTGGCATGGCTAAGGATGTGTTCTAACAGGAGATGGAAAGTGCGACACAGAGATCCGAAGGTGAATTGGCATGGCAAAGGATGTGTTCTAACAGGAGATGGAAAGTGCGACACAGAGATCCGAAGGTGAATTGGCATGGCAAAGGATGTGTTCCAGAAGCTGAGTAAAGTACTAACACACAGGAAAATCTCACTAGAAACAAAGAAAAGAGTTCTAGACTGCTACATGATGTCAGTTCTTCAATACAGCAGTGAATGCTGGACAATATCATCAAAAATGAGGATAAAACTGGAAGCAGCGGAAATGTGGTTCCACAGAAGGATGCTGCAGATATCATGGACGCAACGATGAGGTGTTGGAAAGAATGGCAACCAAAAGGAAATTAATACTGAGCATCAGGAAGAGACAACTGAAGTTCCTGGGACACACAATGAGGAAGGAGAGCCTGGAGAACCTGATACTAACTAGCCAGATAGAAGGAAAGAAAGACAGAGGAAGGCAGCGGATAACATATTTGCAGGGCCTGATCAGGTGAATGACGGAACGGGGGTTGACAGGAGTAACAGGAACAAACATACTAAGAGCCACAAGGGATAGGGAGACATGGAGAACCATGATCGCCTACGTCCTGAAGGGACAGGGCACATAGAAGAAGAAGAAGAAGAAGAAGAAGCAAGGCTTGTATCACTAAATCATAATTCTAATCAATAAATAAATAAAAGTCTTACACTCTAAAAATATTTTCTGGCTTTAAATAACCTGCAAAGGGTTGATAAGCTGTAGAAAATTTATGAATTAATCAATCAATATAAAAAGAAAGTCTATGTTTGCTTCTCCTTCCTTTTAATTGTGATGGTATTTTCTATATTCCATAGAATTTTATTTCATTCATTTTTTTTCTGGTGTCTTCACTACTATAGGTCTGACCTTTAACAGGTGTATGTTGTATTATAAATCCAAAAGAATACAAATACTTAATCACAGAACTTTACAAAATATTTACCACACCATTTTGTTGCCAAGTCATTACTGTAATGAACAAAACAAGAAGCTATGGTAGTTCCATTTATCAATGATTATATATACAGCATTAATGCTGATTGTATATCTCTGGTTTAGAGTTTAAGCACTTGGAACCAGTATATTTTTATGTGATGTCATATTGCTAAAATATTTCTTGAACTGCTTCAAGGCAATCATCACCATTTATAAACTGTCTTTACTTAATACACATTTCACTGCTAAAGTAAGAAGACTGAGGATAAAGCAAAATAAATTCTCATGAGAAATCTTTTTACAAGCAGCTACTAAAGGACCAAAATAAAAACTATTCAGCAAGATATCTTATCTAGTCCAACAGAAAGAGATTTCTCACAAGATGCTGCTAAGTAGTGAAGTAATTTATAGTGAGTGATTTGACTATAAAAATCTCTAAATAAACTTATTTACAGTTTGACTAATATCCTTATCTTTGTGATTATTATCACAATATTTCAGCTACAGTGCCCTCCAGCCTTTTTCAGGGAATTTCAAATTGTTCTCATTTTATAGTTATTTTATAGTGCTTGGTTATTATTTTCCGGTTTACACCGATTCTGTACTACCAAGTATAGGGATTGAACTTGCAATAACTATATCACCAGACTTGTGAACTAACACTTTAATTCACTAGACATTTCCCAACTGAATGTAAATAATGATAACTTCTCATCCTATAAATTCAAACAAGAATTAACTCATCAGTGTAGATTAATGTGATACATCAATGGAAGTGATGAGAAAAGCCACTTCAAAAACGGGGGGGGGGGGCAAACAACCGAACATTTCTAAACAGATGTTGAAACCAAAAGCTAGTTTCACCAGGCTTATCAATAAAGCTCTCAGCAAGGAGAACAAAAAAGGTAGCGGAAAAAGCAGGGCATGCTTTCATAGAAAAAGGGAATCCTTAGAACTGTTGGAAGAAACATTAGTTGCAAAGTGAACTCTTCAAGCAAAACAAGTAACTTTATTAGCAGTATAATACTCAATAGAGATGAAAGCAGAATCCAGCAAGATGCAGATAAATCATACAATAAGGAATTTGAAAGAGTGAAGGCTACTCATGCTGAGAAGACCATGGATGATCAGCAATGATGATCTCTTAAGGAAAATGGAAACAAAAAAGACACTCACAATCAGAAAGAGATGGCTGGGATTTATTTGACACATAATTAAGAGGGAAGGCTTTAAGAATTTAATATTAACAGGATATATCAAAAGCAAAAGAAACAGAGAAAGGCAGCAGGCCACCTACTTACCAAGCTTGTATGAATGGATTATGGGCCCACGGAGTGGAAGAGATGGCAAAAAGACAAATATTATTAAGAGTTACAAAAGACATAAAATTATAGAGAGCCATGATTGCCAATTTTCTGAAAACAAATGGAACAGAGAAGAGGAGAAGACATGGATCACTATATATGATAACTTGAGAAATTCGTTTGAAGATAATGTAAAGAATCACTTCTCATTCCAGAAATTAGGTAAGAATTGTAGATGGTAACCCTGCTCTCTTTAATTGAACCATAATGATTTTAATTTTCAAGCCTGTCATTAGATATTTTTCACACTTATAGTTATGTTTCCAAGTGTGAGAGTTAAAAAAATAATCGTGACACTTGCCCATCATAATTCTTTGAAAATCTAAGCCACTGGTATTTAATTGAATAAAGCAATTACGATGTCAATACTTGTTTAGTTTTAATCCATGCTTTTGTTGTCACAATTACAGCAATGATGAAATGAAATGTGAATTACAGCAATGATGAAATGACATGTGAATTACAGCAATGATGAAATGACATGTGAATTACAGCAATGATGAAATGACATGTGAATTACAGCAATGATGAAATGACATGTGAATTACAGCAATGATGAAATGACATGTGAATTACAGCAATGATGAAATGACATGTGAATTACAGCAATGATGAAATGTGAATTTTATTGCCGATTGATTTATTGAATCCTTTTTTTTTTTTTTTTTATAAACAGATTATCAACATTTGTAGGTTATTTAAAGTCAAAACATATTTTGGATTATTGGATGTTGCTTAAAGTACCCAGTGTTCTCAAGCAATTTCCCATTTAAGTTCTGACTGGGCTCAATGCCACTTTGGTGGTCAAGCAAGAACTGCTATTTTCAGAATGATTTGACTGTAAATTCTAGTCACAGAAAGAAACATTGCAGCACAACTACATACTGAATAAATTGAAATTAATCTCAACAGGTTCTTCCCTTAATGACAGGTTGTCAGACAACAAAAACAGTTGAGATGTCCACTGATAATGATGGGCAGTGGATCTCACCATATAGTTGTTTTAAAATCATAAATCGAGTGGCATTAGCTTCTCAAGATAGGATAAGTTGTCATTCCTATATTGGTTTTTGGATTAAAGTAAATCCATTTTCCATGCCTTAAAATCTATGTAGCCAAACAGCATTAAAAGTAATTATCCAAGATTTCAGCTTCTGACTTCATAATTATCTCAAACCTATTTCCAATCTCATTTCATAGCTTCCATTACAAAGTATGGGATACTTGTTTGGGTTAGTGTTAATTCATCTTGTTAGTTAAATAATTCTCATCCTATCAGTTCTAGTACAATTAACGCATTTAGTACTAAACAACATTAACATTTTTGCTACTTTGTAAAACACTAAAAGAATTAATTATGTAACAGCATCTTTTTGAAAATCATGTTATTTTATCCTCTGCACTATGCTGCAAATTACCTGCTTCCTAGAAATGCTATTTCATTTATATGCACTGGTGAAAAAATCCTGGCACTGAAAATGTTGAGCCAATTTCATTTTTCTCTCTAAATTAATTTTTAAATCAGTTCTTACTTATCACAATTCTACGAGCTTATTTTAGGAGTTTTTGTCACATCTGTTTTAACAGCTGAAAGTTATACTTGTTGCTCTGCTTAGGATATGAGTCATGAATTGAAAAGAGTAGCAGAAGTCATAATAAAACTTTTTAATTACACAAGACCAAACAACTTACAATGTTTACTTAGTTTGGCACAAGGCCACAAGTGTAGAGTAATGAGAGTAAGGATTTCCAGATTAGGCTGCTAACCATTTCTCTGCAGTAAAACACTTCAGTTAAATGACATATAAAAGCAAACAGAAAGTTGAAGAAATATTTCCTAGCAATCATTCTTCTGCTTGTGCATGCCATATCTTTTTAGGAAGTGAGCAATCAGAGCCCTCCACAATTTCCTGTCTTTTATTGTTTTAAGTAACTTTTGACCGTTTACTATCCTTTTTTGCCAAACATTTCCACGAATTCACAATTTCCTTTCACTTTGATTTTTTTCAATCTGTCCAGTGAGTGTTAAATTCACCAGGACTTCTTTCCTCATTATGCATTCTAGGAGAAGTTTCATAAATGTTCATTTATATTCTCTAATAAATTTAATTTGGATTCCTTTACAAGAAAGATTTAGAAATCTGATGTTCACTGCCAGATTAAATTTACTATAAATTTTATGCAATCACTTCAAGTTATGCCCCCTACTATTGCAAGAGAAACTTTTATAACAGTGGTTTTCCACCTTTTCCCCTCCCCCATGAAGCCTTTCTGCTCTTTTACAGAAAGTTCTTACTGATTTCCAAGATGGTTTACCTCAAATGATGCATTATAGAATTTTGCTTTGGAGAAGAAAAAGAAAAAAACCTAAAATGAACCTTTTGAGTCTTGCTCCTTTTTTTAATTTTGAAAAATTTGAATTTGCTTAACTGTGATCCCAATTTCATCTTGAAACCCTACAACACTTTTTCACATCAGGGTTTTATCAAAGCATTTACAAAATAAATCAGATTTAATAATTATGTTTTTCTTGTTTGTTTCCTTAAAAGAGAAAATAAGAAATTAGAAACAATACAATGATTGTTGAATGTTTAAGATTGTAAAAATTATCAAAAAAATTATTATTTATTTTTGAAATATTATATTAAAGAATCCCAATAGGCAAGATATCTCACAGACCATTGTTACTATAGTAATTTCAACACTCACTGTGTGCTCCATACCTGTATCCTATGTGTGACATTTTTTTTTTTTTAATCATTTCAATAAGAACTAAAATAACTATTTCTTATCAGTGCCACAGATAAGTGTTCAAGTGCAGGAAAAAGTCAGAATTTTGAATGCTGATTTTTTGGGTAAGATCTGCTTACATAAAATTATTATGATACAATCCTTTCTCTGTGTATTTTGTTTAGTGACATGCTACACATGTAGATAACATGGCATGAAGTCATTCATTCATTAATTTCTCTGGGCCTAATTCTCAAGGCTTATGGCCTATCACGTTGAATACACCGATTCCCACTCGATCACTGAAGTTAAGCAACGTTGAGCCTGATCATTACTTAGATGGGTGACTGCTTGGGAATACCAGGTGCTGTAAGTGTTTAGTGACGGATGTGCATTGTGGTGCAGTGGATATCGGCTTGGAAAGAGAAATCGGTGAGCCAAGTTAGAATTCCAGTTGAATACCCTGCATTCACTTAAGCACTGGTACCCTTGGGAAAGGTATTAATACGTCCCTTCCCTCCAGTTATGGGTTAAATAATGAGGGTAGGACTTGGGGACCCTACCCTCAAAAATAAATCCCAATGAATCTTGATACTCGAAAAGAAAAAAGTATTACTAGACACAAAACTTATATAAAAAAAACAACAATAAATTGTTGAAAAGAAAAAGGTATTACCATCAATAAAAAAAAAACATTAGTTGGCATTAAATGACCCGCCGAGGTTGGTATGCCATAAAAACCAAACAACCAACCAACCAACACCCTAATGCTCAATGGTATCAACAGCATTTTGGATAATCATACTGGAGTGGGATTATCTATAGTTGTTAAAATCTATCGGGTTTTTGTTTTGTTTTAATGATATAGTATCTGTACCACCATATATAGCTATCTTTCAACAACTTGAGGCAACAGGTTGTTTTTGTCCAGCCCCTTCATAACAGATTTTTTTTTGTTTATCAGTATCACGCCAAGCAAAGCAGTATATCCACTAAAATGAAAGGGGTTAATGGGTGCAGAAGTATTAGGAACAGAAACATTAAAAGTGAGCAGAGAGAGAAAAGAGTAATCAGTAGGACAGTAGATAGCGAATAACATTGCATTTAAATTTTTGCAGATTAAAGTTGGTTGGAAACCATGCAGTAGGAAGGGAGTTCCACAAGCAAGAGGTGTGAGAAAAGAAACTGTTAGCATAGAACATACGACTACATTTAGCCAGCTCAACTGTAAATTGATGATTTTTATGCCAGTCTAGTATTGTGCTTAAATTCATAAAGTCTAGGTACCAAAGTGAAAAGCCAAGCTGCCAGATCAGGACCAATAATATTGTTGATCCTTCTTTGGATATTATCAAGTTCCTTGATAATATCCTACTCAATAGTAGGGGTACTGGACCATATCTGGCAGCAATATTCTTTAGCCTAGACAAATGGTAGACATAGATTTTTCAAGTCAGAGTTGTCTATCTCCTAAAATGGTTACCAACCTTGGCTAGAGAGCCTAGCATGACTTGCTATTTAACCAACAGCTGAGGAGAAAAGAGATTGAGCCATACCTTCACCAAGAGTATTTGTAGAAATGTGAATTTAATGAACTCAAATGCTATTCAAACTAGGCTTGCTGATTTCTCATTTGGACAGATAATACCACCTGCACATCAAAATCATGAAGTAAAGGTCCATTATTGACCTGTACTGATTATTAATAATATAGTTTGAGTTTGACCAGATACCTCAAATTTGTGGCTTTATACTAGAGTAAGTTTAGTAAATACTAAGATATGATCTAGTTTCATGTCTTTTAACAAGATTTGCATATTTTTTATTTAATTTAATTAACTGCTATATTAAACATGGGAAGTGCATAATAATGAAATATATGATTTATGTATGATCTCATAAAGAAAGACCACCATTCTTTTCTCTTTAATATTATTTCATTATTTTTACTTAATGCTTTCAGAGGAATTTATATTCAGAGGATATTTCTATAATGAAAATCACGTTTTGTCTTCAGCCTCATCTTTTTGGAAGTAATGTGCGGTGGGGTATGTTGAGAAGTAATTTATATCCTGTGAAATTTTATGTCTTCTTGTCAGGGGGCATATTTCATGAGAAAGAAAGAGAATGCTCAAAAATAAGCCTCAGAGGATTTTCTCTCGGATGTAATCATCGTTGGCTGACTCTCAATTTTTATGGGGCGGAGGCAGGTTGCAAATTCTGATTGTAGATTCTGGTGCAGAAGTCAAGAATGTTTAATATTATGCTGAGAATAAAGGAAATACTTGGGTGGCTGGATAAGTTCCAAAGTTAAAGAGAAGACAGATGTCTATATATACACACAGCAGTATGTGCATAAACATGTAGTTTTAAGTGCATACATATCCATAGATTTCTGGTTACACATGCATGTACTTATATATGCACAAAAACAAACATGCACACATGCATTGAGTTTTTATTACTGGCCTGTCATGTAATACTTTCAGCTACTATCAATGAAGTAAGTTTGATAGTTATGGAAGAGTGGTTTCTCACTTACTCACTCAGTTCTTCAGCAATCATCCTGGCAAGCCAGTAATGAGACCTTTTTCATTTTATCTAGTGAAAAGATAGAATGCAGAGAGAAATAGGTTTATGCTTTTCCTAGAAGCATAAGTGCAAAGGGAACATGAAATTTTAACCATTTGCCAATTCTGTTTTTTCAAACTGGAACTGGTATACCACACTTTGCATTGATATATAAATTAATCTAAATCTAAACTTATTTATAAATGGAACTTTGTGTGTGTGTGTGTGTGTGTGTGTGTGTGTGTGTGTGTGTGTGTGTGTCCGTTACCTATAGACTCCAAAATGGCTGAACTGATTTTCTTGAAAATTTACTGTTGTAACTATAACATCTGCAAGTGTTCTTAGCTAGGTTTTGTATTGCGGTACCCCTGATAAATATCGAAAATCAAAAAAATTGGCTTATAGAATGAGTGGTCCAATTTTAATCAAATTTGATACACTCATAGACAAAGACATAAGAAACGATATTTAGAAGTTTCAAGGTTACAGTTCTTACAATAGTGCAGAAAATCGATAATATATATATATATATATATATAAAAAGCAAGATGTTTGTATGTGTGTCTGTTTATCTGCCTGTATGTCTGTATATTTTCAGCCCTTTTATTTTCGTTTTTGCTTTGGGTTTGGCTCTAAGTAGGTATAATTGTAGTTCTTAGTCTCAGCCATGATACCATTTACTAAGAGGACTTATTTAACCTTCAAAATTCAGTTTACGACAAAAAAAACTTATTTGATATCGATACCAGGAAATCAAAATTTGACTTACAGCCATTCATTTTTCTTTCAGTCTATGGTTTCACTTTAACTGAAAATAACTATTGCATTTTAGTCTTTCGTGTCAACGTCCAAAGAGTCTGAACTTCAGGATCATGGATTAGTTTTAAAGCTTTCATTACACCCAAGCAACACTGGGCTATACTGCTAACAAATAAATAAATGCCCATATATACAAATCATTTACAGAACCATTTGAACTTGAAGGAATACTATAATTCAGTTTGATTTTTCATCTTCAGTATGGCTATTTATTACCCAGCATAGCCATTGATTCAGGCTTATTTGTTTCTTTTGTTTTTATTTATTGATGGATTCTTTTTCTACAGTTTATCAACTCTTTACAGGTTATTTAAAGCCAAGAAATAGTTTTTGATTCGAAGAATTTTTACTTTTCGAGATAATGGTTTAGTGATACTAGTCTTAATTAATACATTGCTAAAGAAGAAAAAGTGGATCCATATCCATCTCTCAAGAGCATTTGCATTTAAGTGAATAATTATGAATCCAATTGGAATTAGAACTTGGGTCTCCAATTAATAATTCCAAGTCAGTATCCATTACATCATTTACACATACAATCTTACAGCACCAAGTTTCTTCAAGCCTATATGTGTTTCTTTAACAACCACAGAACCAACCTGTGGACTATACTGCCACTATGTTGAGCAACACTTACATTTCAAGTATGTACCTTACCAGGGCAACATACAGTTTTCAATTCCTTAATAATAAAAAAAAAGAAAAAGAAAGCGGGGATTCATACCTCTTCCACATATATTTATGCATAAGTGAATGCAACAATCTCATCCAGAATTTAAAATGTCCTCACCAATTTCTCACATCAAGATTCTAACTATTATACTACCTGCACATCCATGTATACCCAGACATAAATAAATTCAGATATCGACAGGCAAACACGCATCACAGCTATCTTTTTAATGCCATATCCCTTCAAGAACTTTCCAGTTTCCTCTTTTATTGATATCTGTAACTTGACAGACCTCCTACAGAAGGTAGCTAAAGAAATCAGAAAGAAAGGACTAAATATAAACTTTAAAAAAAAAATGAATGCATGGTCATCAACAAAAAGAGGGTCACAAAATGCCAACTACAAGTCAGGGATACTGAAATCAAACAAGTACAGAAATTCAAATACCTGGGAAGCATTCTAACAGAGTGCAGAAAATGCAACACAGATTCAATGGGTTACTGGCATGGCCAAGGATACATACCAAAGGCTGAGTAGAATATTGAGAGACAAGAAGAAACAAAGAAAAGAGTATGTGATGTGATATCTGTCCTCCTATATGGCAGCGAATGCTGTACAATCTTGTCAAAGATGAAGAGACTCAAAACAACACAAATGTGGTTTTACAGAAAGATGCTGAGGATATCATGGGAGCAACGACAAGGTTTTGGAGAGAATGTAAACAAAAAGGAAACTTATACTCATTATCAGGAAGTGACAGCTGAGATTTCTGGGGCACATAATGAGGAAGGAGAGCTTGGAGAATCTAATACTCATAGAGAGATACAGGGAGAGAAAGATAAGAAAGCAGCAAGCGACATATTTGATGAGCTTGAGCAAGTGAGTGACAAAACAAGGTTTGGAAAAAATATCAAGAGGAGAAATGTTAAGAACGACAAGGGATAGGGACAAGTGGAAGTCCATGATTGCCTATGTCCTGAAGGGACATGGCCCATAAAGAACTTTTTCAGAGAAGTAATGGAGTAGTTTCAAACTGCCTACTCCATAGTTCTGAAGGAAAGGACAGCTCTTTAGAGTTGCCCTTCAAGACTAGCTGTCTCATGAAGGCTAAAGAATCCACCCAATCTACTCTATATAAAAAGAGAAGTCCTTAATTCATGGGCTCAGTGAACAGCTTCAGATGGAATTTGAACCTGCTCTGTCAAATTCCTTTTCCATGCTGACAGTCATTACACCACCTGCACACAAAAATTTGTATCTTTTTCTCAAAATTCATAAATTAATGGGATAAGAAATAATTTCACATTGGTATATATAGTAATAAATATACATATTGTCCCACATTTATGGTACAAATTCTACAAAATACGGATAAACTCAGAAAGGGTCTAATAAAATTTTTCAAATACCACAATCTTAATATTACCACCATAACTAATGCTAAAGTCGTAATTTTCTTAGATGTTACAGTACAAACCGTACATTAAAGGCTCACATAACCATACATACATCAATAGGAATCAAATCACCCCCAGAGAACCAACAACAACTTACACAAATCTATCCAATTTTGTTTAAGTACCAACTCTACCAATAAAGAAATTTTTAACAATTCTAAAATTAAATATATTGATGCTTTAGAAAAAGTAAACTCAATACTAGTTAAGAATACTCTGTTAAAAATAAGGTTGTCAGAAATAAGCAGAAATCATGTAAATTTAACAATATCTGGTTTATTCCACCCTTCAGTCGTAACGTCCAAACTAACATTAGTAAACTCTTCCTAAACTTAATTCCCAAACATTTTTACTATTCACCAATATTAAAAAATCTTCAACAAAAACAATGTTAAAGTTAATTATAGTTGTGTTGAGAACATAGATAAATATATTTCACAACATAATACTATGGTATCAAATAAATACTTGGCCCACATAAACAACATTTGTCAACCCAACTAATAGCAACAAAAACCCTTCTAAAAATAATTGCAACTACCGAAAAATAAAACCTGCCCATTGAATGGCCAATGAATGTTTGAAAGTATTGTTTATAGAGCTCAAATTCATTTGGATGATAATGATGTTAAATTTTATTTTGGAAGCACTTCCAACAGGTGGAAGATAAGATTTAACAACTACATGTTGTCTTGAAACAATGGTAAATACAGCAAAAGTACTGCTTTATCAATACATTAGTTGAAATTAAAAAACAGCAACAACCCAATTATGACCTGGAATATTATAGCTAAATTCAAACTTTACAATGGAAAAAGGAGGTAGATGTAATCTATGCCTTTTAGAAAAACTTATCATCTTAAACCATATTAATAATCCTAATTTGCTTAACAAAAAAAAGTAATTAAATGACCACATGCTGTCATAGAAAAAAAATATATATATTGCAAACAAAGACATATATTGAACAATATTTTTATAATGATTTTTTACAACTTAAGATTTTAATAACTTAGAAAAATATAGTAATGAAACTTGCAGTTCATATCAGCAGCAGCAGAGAGCACTAAGTCTATTTTGTTTTTTGCAATATCATTTCATCTCTTCTGGTTTCCTTTATTTTAACAGAAAACTAATAAACACATAAAAAAAAATAAAACTGCTTTGATATATCTACTACACATTTTTACTCTACTAATAAAGTATTCATAAAACACAATTTAAACTATAGTACCTTCTATACAACAATGATTTGAAAGTTAATCCTGCTGGTCATTGGCAGTGAATTCAATTATTGAGGCCTTGTGCAAAGCCTGGTAAATATTTACATAATCTATAATCACCTTATTCAAGATGTATGAATATTTAATTGGTTCAGCCACATGTAACCTTTTGAATATAAATGCAGTTATCTGTTGTGAGTAGCTACTCAGATACAGAAATAGACAATGAAAAAAACCTTTACAGATACAAGTTTTTACACAATATATATTCTTATAAACATAAACACAAGCATGTGTACATACATATTTTTAGCTACCTATATGCATACAGATTTATATGGATATTTTTTAGCACATACCTACCTAATTGACTGCAGTCAAAACTATAGTGTCATTGTAAACTCCATAATCCTTGGCTACATAGTATGTTCTTTGCTAGGGCTATATATGGTTTTGAATTCAGAGTTGTTTTTCTTCTATATTTCTTGCCAACCATGGCTAGAGATCACACTATACCCTGCTATTTAATCTATAACCAGGAGGAGGACGAAAGAAATGGAGGATTCATGCCTTTCCAAAGAGTATTCGTGAGAAAGAGAATTTAATGAACTCTGCCAAGATTCATACTTAGCTTGATGATTTCTCATTCTGAGCTATATATATATATATATATATATATATATATATATAACCTTCCCTGAAGATCCATTTAGGTGAGACCTTGGTAGGTTTGTTAGCTCACTAAGTTAATTTACTTATTATATATATATAAGTAAATTAACTTAGTGAGCCAACAAACCTACAAAGGTCTCACCTATATATATATATATATATATATATATATATTTTAAAGAAAAGATGTATGACAAAGTGGGAAAGTTTTTGTGTGATACATCTTATTCTCTAGAACATCACTGCAGATGTGCACAAACAAGAGATCTTGGGAATTTCAAGTTTCAATATTATTTTATGTTTTGGGTATATAATCCGACTATATATATATATATATATATATATATATTCTAAGAAAATGACCAAAGCCAAACATCCCTTCCTGCATATTTTTGGCAGTTAAAAGATACAAATAAAACCCCCAAATTAAAATGAAAAAATCTGGAAAAAAAAGCAATGATCTGTAAATCATTCTATGACCTCTGCCCTCTGTGCCATGAATGAAAAGCTGCAGATTATAAAGTTACCTAAAAATAAAATGCTACTGAATCATTAGAATGAATTAGTGGATTTTATGTAAACACCGAAAATATTTTTCCCTAAAATTTAATTAATTACAATTGTTCATTTATCACTTCTGCTCTAATATTACTTAAAACTAATTTACTGAAGTAAATGACCCACACAATACCTATTTTGTTTTCTTAACTCCAATATACTTTAGCATACCATAATTACTTAATTCTAATTCTAATCTAAACAATCCAGTCCCTTTAAGTGATGAGGTAGTATGAAACCAAATTTTCAATAAAACCTAAAATCCAACCTGCTGCTAAAAATTATTGTCTACCCGTTTAAATAATGCCTGATCCCAGTATGTATCTTACCCAGACAAAATTAAAAAGTGTAATGCTACTTTCTACCCATTTATAACACAAATTTTCAAATCCATAGTACAACCAAATTCTCATTTTTGAGTGAGCAATATTCACACACCCATATAGTTTAACTTTGTCCAACCACCACTCCTTAATTTTAATTTTCTAAATAACCATGAATTCATTTTATATTTTCTAAGTAAATCATTTTCACCATTTACTTTAAAATATCACCTGAAGAAGAACAATATTGTTCCAAAACAGAAAAACTTTTGTGTAGTGATATGCTTTTATAAACCATTGTAATAACAAAATTATATATATATATATCTTGAACAAATTTTTTGTCATTCTCATTCCATTATTATTTTTAACCATTTCACCCCAGGCAAGGGGATAATGCCACAAGAGGGTTAAAGGGAATTAAAGTGAAAAAGACTGAGAATAGGGAAGATTGAGGAAAGGACAAAGAATGAATGAAATTCAAGAAGACAGAAGATGGCCATTGATGTTGCATTCAAATTTTTGAAGACTGTAGTTATCAGGGAAGCAAGGAAATGCAAGTATTTCACAAGTGGAAAGTACAAGAAACAAAACTGTTGGAGTAGAAGCGGCAGTTATATTTAGCTATCTCAACAGTAAAAAGTGAGACCTAGATGCCAATCTCGTAGCACACTTAAATTCATGTATTTGGGGCATTGGGAAAAAAGAGCTCATCAGAGCAGTTGCCATAAAAACATTTGTAGAAAAGACAGAGAGAAGCCATGTTACATTGGTGAGAAAATGACTGAAGTTGAGATACCAGGTCAGAACCAATTACATTACAGATCCTTCTTTGGATTTTGTCAAGAATCTTGAGATATACAGCAATAGCACTAAACTAACTTTGGCAACATTCAATGGCAATATTCAATACATGGATGAATGATAGATTTGTATACACACATTATTGCACACATGGTTAGATAACATACAGAAACTTATACAATACATAAAAACATAATCATATATTAACACACACACACACACACACACACACACATATAGATAGATAGATAGATAGATAGATAAGCCATCAAATAAAAGATCAATCATCAGCTAAATTAATATAATTAGGATAAATGTTAATGGTCAAATATGGCTTCCTTTATCATCTTTCATTCTTTTACTATTCTATTAAGATACTTTGCTTGTAGTAACAAGGTTCTGCTCTAAGCCAGTCATTGTAGCAAAAGAATTAATCACTGTTTATATGCATGGAAACCTCTGAGTTCCTTTATGTTTATCAAATATAAACAGTGTTGTAAAAAAAAAAAAAGAATAACTTCAATAGGAAGAGGATAAAGAGAGAGAATAATTTTATAGAAGATAAAAGTGATTCAATCAACAAAGCTCAAAAGAATTGCAAACCATACAGCCATTGTGTAGAAAGAGAAATATATCAACTTGAATATGCTGAATCAGATTAACACCTAACAAACATGTGAATAATAAAATCAGAGCATCTTGAACCTGTAGGGTTACAATGAAGTGACAATTTAGCAGATAGTTGGATCAATTTTAGTGCACTGAATCTCTGTTCAACTGACCAACATGGGACACATATACAATAAGAATCAGATCGACATTGAATGTCTATGAACTGAGCAAATACAGTATTTGAACTAAGCTAAATGAATTAGAACCTGTATTGTTGTAATCAATAGACCAGCATTTAGCAAATAAGAAAAGAGGCAAATTAATTATAAAATCTTAGCCAAACTTAGGGCTGTTTTCCAATTACAGGTAAACCACCTCTTTTATGGCAACTGAATCTTTTCTTTCCTTAATCTGGACAAAATTATGTGCACACTGAACATCTTTAGGCTGACAAGAAAACTAAAGATTCTCTTTATCTTTAGATATCTGTTCAGCTTATCCTAAATTTGAACTGCTATGAAATAATATTTAAATAGTCCCTTTCACCAAACTTAATCTAAAACAAAGATAAAAAAAAACAAACTTATGTTCATATCATGTTGAAACACGTTCCTTTATGATCACCAGTTAAGCAATATTGAGTCTGGTCAGTATCTCGATTGGCAACAGCTAAAATATACTAGGTAGTATAATTTTGGATGTGCAGGTGACTGAATTGTTAATTCTCATTGAATTCATTAAATTTACTTACGCACAAAAAACTCTTAGAAAAGGTATGAAACCACGTTTTCATAACCCAGTTAAAGTTAATTAGTAAAATTTGTATCACTAAATCATTATTATCTATAAAAGCAATTAAAAAATGAATAAATAAAATTCTTACAAGCTAAAAAAAACATTGTCCAGCTTTAAAAAACCTGAAATGGATTTCATAAGCCATAGAAAACAAATCAATCAAGATTTAAAAAATACTATGCTCTACAACAATTTCCCATTTGTGAAGGTATTTTTTTCTTTTTTAAATTGTCATATCCTTTAAAAACGTCATGGCTCTCCATGAATTTCCATTATGTTTTGGGAAAGATTGTGACCTGGGTTCTTGTTGCCTCTTCCTCTACTGTTTGCCTTCCAATTTTTCTTCTTTATGTACCCTGTCCTCTCAGGAAATAGGTAAACATGGCTCCCCATGGTTTTTGGTTATTTGTAGCTCTTAATAAACTTTGTTTTTTCATTATTTCTTTTAAATCCTGTTCTGCCATCATTTTAGTATGTTATGCACTGTCTTCAATCTGTCCTGTGAGTATCAGATTTTCCAAGACCTCCTTCCTCATTATGTGCCCCAGAAATTTCAACTACCTTTTCTTGGTGTGAAGCATAAACTGAAATCATCTAAGGCTGCAAGCATCTCTATTATAATTCCACCTGGTCCTGTGACTTTGTTTCTGTTCAATTTGGCCATTGCTGCTTCTACTTTGGTTGTTGATATTTCTGTGCATTGCTGGTTGTTCTATTTCATGGAAAAGTTTTAACATATTCATTCCATCCCTAAAGTATTTTTTCTTTCTCTAATGTTCTCATCCTGTCCTTAGACTTTTTGCATCCTGCTGACAAGCATCTCTTTTTGTCCTGTTAGTTCTCTTATTTTTTAAGCATATTTGCTTTATCTGTGATACTCATTCTATTTCTGCACATTTTTCATTGAGCCAATCAACTTTAATCTGCCTGCATTTGTTTCTAATTTCTTTGTGCAAAGTCCTATAATCTGTGCAGTACCCAGGTATTGTAATTTTTGTCTGCTTTCCATCATGCTGAGAATTTCATCTGTCATCCATTCATTTTCTTTTTCATTAATTTCCCTTTGGGATGATCTTGCTGGCTGATGTTTCTAAAGCTTCTCTCAGTGTTCCCAATTTTGAGTTGCCAGTTTCATTTTATCCCTCGTATCTGCTTTTTACACTGTCCCTATATTTCTTTTTCAGATTCAGGTCGTTCAAGAACCTGTCATATCGCAATTTGGTTGCAGCCTTAGGCCTCTTCAATTTCCGGAGTTTCACAATAAGTTTACATATAACTGGGAGGTGATCACTTCCAAAGTTGGCACTTGGATAAGTTTTGAGAGTACAACTCTGCTATTTAATAAGTAACTGATATATTTAAAATGAGACTTACCATTATTCTTCTTGAGAAAAGTAGAGTTATTCTGCTACCTTCTCAGCAGTCTTGAGTTTGCACTTGTCCTTCTAAATTGGTTGTCTTACCAAGATTAGAGATCACAGTCTGCTTTACTATTTTAGCCATGGGAAGAAGAGATAAATAGCTATCTTTCCCAAAGGCATAAGTATGAAAATCAATGCAACAGATTAAGCTTGAATTTGAAGTCTGCCTACAGATTTCAAATTTCTAACAAGTGTTATGCTACCCACACAAAAAGTGTTAGATATCATAAATTCTAACAAGCCTGTCAAGTCATTTCAAAGAATTTAATATGAAAAGAATTTAGTTTTCTGGCAGTCTTAATGCTTTAACGATATTAGACATACCTAATTGGTAAGTCAAAAGTGCATTATTGAGTTATTATATGGCTTCTGTTGATTTGACAAAATTGTTAATCTGACATGGTTCGGAAACCAAGAATGTGAGAAAATTAATTGTCTACTTATAACAGAGATAGCCAGTAGATAAAACTAAAACCAAGTTAAATCTATTTTCCAGATTGAGCAGATACAAGGAAATACAAACAGATATTTACAACTCTGATAATGACATAAATAATGAAATATTATCAGAATCATTTACTTTTGGTCAAATATTTATTTTATATATGATAAAATATAGTTTTAAAGTATGTTATATTTAAGAGGAAAAGTGCTCAATACCAGTGATAGATATTGTGAAAATATAAAAGTGGACACTGAAGTCAAAATGATGACAATCTGTATCATGCTTGAATGCAATCTTTAGGCCAATTGTGTTGTGTTTTGGTTCAACTATTTTATATATGCTGGGTATCAATGCATTATGGGTTTCAAGGACTATTTTATCATCATGGTTATTTGGTAGAGGTAACACTTACATTTCAAATAATTCTAGAGGCTATTGTGCAGAAATAATTGGGAATCCAAATGCAGTTATTTTATAGTGTTGCTTATTAACTGGAAAGCAAGAGGCTAGAAGAAAGTTCCACAAGTAAGAAGTGTAAGAGAAAAAACAGTTAACAAAGAAATTCCAATTACATCTAGCCATTCATAAATTAATGGAAAAAAATGTGATCAGAACAATTACCATAAAAATATACAAAAATCACAGAGGAAGCTACATTATGGCAGTGGTAAAGTAACAGAAGCCAAGATACTAGGTCAGGAACAATAACATTGCAGATTCTTTGGATTTTATCTAGAATTTTTAAATACATAGCACTAGACCATATGTGCCACCAATATTCAATGTATGGACAAATTCTGATAAGAAAAATTATCTAGAACAGACACACTATATATATATATAGATATATATAGCCTTTGAGATTTGAAAAAGAAATCACTCGACCAGCAGTCAAGAACAAGGGAAAATTTACTTGCCCCAAAATCATTTTACTTGAACAAATTCATTTTCTTAATAGTCACCTTATGTAAACATAGCATGAATCACTGACAGAAAACAAAAAATAAATTTTAATTAAAATTTTGAACGTGTTAGAAAGGATATAAAATTTTTTTTAAAATAATTACAAAATTTGATCTTTCCTCTTAATAATAGCATAAACATTTTGATGATAAAACTTTGTTTTTATTAAGTTTTAATATCATGATATGCTATTTTATTTTGTTTTTTTGTTTTTTGCAATTGAGTAGAGGCACCTAAATTCATAGTTTTTTTCTTCTGTTTGACTACAACCTCCATATCATAGATGATAAAAAATAACAAATCTAATTTTCTCAACAATTTTCTATAAAAAAAATTACTTGTATAATTTGTTTTTTGGTGCATGATTTAAAGAGGTATGCATATTTTTTTTTTCTTTCTTTCAAATGATCGTTTTTACTTTTCATAAGCAGAGTGGAAATATAGATGTTGAGTCAAGGATAATATTTTTCAAAATGAATTTATAAAAATTTGTGAGTGTCTTTAATCTGGGTGACAGAGACATTTTGACTCCTCTCTGAAACATTAAACGAATGTTTACACTAACGGAGACAATAAATATGAGATAGGAGTTTGTCAATCTAAATTCCATTTGTTTTGATGATTGTGGGATGTCACTGTTTTTTGTTTAACCACACATTTCAACATAAATCAGCTACCATGCATAAGACCAAAGAGTTCAATAATGTCATTGTAGGTCATTCTAAGTAACTTGTGAATCTTTAATGGCATACTTTTGGGTCATAAAAGGAATCAGATTTCCTTTTTCTATATTTGAAGGGACAGGTTTCATTACAAGATTTTTAATCGACTGCAGGCTAGTAAAGCAATAAACTTTAATCAGCCAATTAAGTTTTTAGACTGAGTTGATTAGGTGAGTGAAATCTCAAAGGCTATATATATATATATATATACACACACACACACATATCCAAATAAATAAGAATGAAGAATAAAATTGCAACGTTCCAAACATTAATTTAAAACAATGCTCAAAATAAAAATAGAGCAATGAATATTTATTATTATGTTAAAACATGTTCAAAACTACAATCTACTACAAAATTGTACATTTTGTTTCAACATTGAAAGAACAATGTCTCATCAGGTAGTTAACAATGATGATAATAAACATTTATATGTTTTAAACATTTTTTGATTATATGAAATCAACACGTTCCTTTATTTTTGGAAAAAAAGTTTTTCCATACAAGGTAAAAAGTTATTAAAAAAAAAAAAGAAAGAGTGAAAAAAGAGATGAAAATAAAATGAGAAATCAAGAAGAGTAAAAAAAAAAGAGGGAAATCAAAGATACAGAACAAATATTAGTGAGAAAATGTAAAGAAGGAAAAGCCAATGAAAACAACTAAAAGAGAAGTTTTAAATGTGGAGCGAAAATGGATTTCAAACAGATATTGACATAGGTTACAATGTTCTTTTGGCATTTTTTTTTTACAAAAAAAAATAAATAAAAAAAATAAAATAAAATGATGAAATCCCAGACACAAACAGAAAGATTATTTGTAAAACATAAAATAAAGGATATTTAAAAAAGCAATACAAAGATGTAAATTCATTAGGCCTAATATTATAAATTAGAATAAAAATAAAATGAATTAAAATAAATAAACATAAAAAAGAAAGAAATACAAACATAATAAAATATATAATATATGTAACAAACTCATAAATTTTAAAACTATTTATGAAAAAGTTCTTAAGAATAGTGAGTTTAAATCTGAGATCAATTTTGTAGAAGAGTATAGTTGTTCTAAAAAGAAAAATACAAACAGAAAAATCATATGGTATAATCTTTCATTTAATCAATTAGTTAATATTAAACTAGGACATAAATTTCTTCAATTAATTTTTTTTTTTTTTTTTTTTTTTTTTAATCGTATCACCCCGAGCAAGGCGGTAACGCCACTGATGTGCAGGGGGCTACGTAATAGTGGAAAGATTGGAAAAGAGAAAGCCGGAAACCACATCCTAAACAGGGAACAAGGGATGAGCCTCTTAACCTGTCCAATAGACATGGGTGGAGTGTGAACCGGGCGATAGGTAGATCTATCTACTCCAATTGAAAAAAACAAAACAAAAAAACAAAGTGAGAAGATTGGAATAGAGAAAGCCGGAAACCACATCCTAAACAGGGAACAAGGGATGAGCCTCTTAACCTGTCCAATAGACGTGGGTGGAGTGTGAACTGGGCGATAGATAGATCTATCTACTCCAATTGAAAAAAAACAAACAAAAAAACAAAGTGAGAAGATTGGAATAGAGAAAGCCGGAAACCACATCCTAAACAGGGAACAAGGGATGAGCCTCTTAACCTGTCCAATAGACGTGGGTGGAGTGTGAACCGGGCGATAGGTAGAAACATTTTCATAAAAACAATCTTTAAGTAAAATTTTTAATTGGAACACTCTAAAACTTAGTTGTAGTTGCACTATTAATTTAGGAAAATAAATTACATAATAGAATATTAAAATTATATAACAATAATAATAGCAATTCTATTACTGATCTTAATTTGCCCCATAGTAACAACCCATGCAATTGTAGAAATCCCAACCAATACCCTTTATCTAGCAAGTGTTTAACTAACCCTCTTGTCAATATGTGCTCTATCCCATCAGTAGAAAATCCAAGGGTTACTAAAGTTTATATTGGAAATATAATGAACCATTTTAAAAATCATTTTTACAGTTATCTCTCATCCTTCACTAATAAAAACAAATGAAATATGACCTCACTTTCTAAATATTTTTGGAAGTTAAAAAAGCAGGATAAAATGCCTAAAGTTACATGAAAAATTCTCAAACAAGCTAGAATCTCTAGATTGGTGAACTAACTATGTTTTCTCTGTTTGCAAGAGAAAATGGAAATATTAACCTTACTATCCTGATAATTTCCGCCAACTATATAATCTTTCTTCTTATGTTATTTTACCTTTATTTTCTATGACAATTTGTGATCTATTTATTGCCTTAAATATTTTTATTGCATTGTTAGTATATTAAACCATGTATTAGCTTATTGTATTTATTAATTTTTTTTATTTTTATGTTATGTAATTTATATCTATTATTATTTTATTATATTTCTTTCTTTATTTTATGTTTATTTTATTTAATTCATTTTATCTTATTCTAATTTATAACATTAGGTCTAATGAATTTACATCTTTGTATTATTTTTTTTTAATATCCTTTATTTTATGTTCTATGAATAATATTTCTGTTTGTGTATGAGATTTCATCATTTTTTTAAATGCTCAAAGATTTGAGCTGCAATATTGTAACCTATGTCAATATCTGTCTGAAATCCATTTCCACTCTGAATTTAAAACTTCTCTCTGTTAGCCATTTTCATTAGCTTTTCCCTCTTTACATTTTATCACTTATTTTTCTCTTCACTTTCTATTTCTTCTGTATCTTTCTTTTTCCTCTTTCTTTTCATTTTCTTGATTTCTCATTTTATTTTCTTCCCTTTTCTTCCCTCTTTCTTTCTTTTTTCTAATAACTTTTTACCTTGTACAGAGAAAAAAAATGTTTTTCCAAAAATAAAGGTAAGTGTTGTTTTCATATAAATGTATTTTAAAAAAAATAAAAACATTTATTACCATCATTGTTAACTTCCTGATGAGACATTGTTCTTTCAATGTTGAAACAAAATGTACAATTTTGTAGTAGTTGTTAACATGTTCTAATGTAATAATTAATAATATATATATATATATATATATATATATATATATATATATTGTATATATATATTCAAACAATTCATTTCAAACTGTCAGTTGTTTATAACCAAGTTTCATTAAAATTCGTTAATTTCCGTTATATATATACATATATATATATATACTTTCAAATTACTTTCTAAGTACAATACAATTTTGAGATGAAAATTTGAAATAAAATAACCTCTTATGATACTATGCATTTATAATTTTATATAACCCTTATCAGGTTTACTGCTGCATAAATCATAATGACTCATGGCATATTATGCATTATCTCTGATGTGCATGTGTCTGTTTCAAGTAACATTAGCATCTATAGAAATCAACTAGAATCAGTTTCTTCCTTGCAAAACAACTACATGATTAATTGATTTGTTTCTTCCAGTTTATCAACCTTTTCTAAGTTATTTAAAGCCAGAAAATGTTTTTAGATTGTAAGAATTTTTAACAATAATAATGATTTATTGAGAAAAGTTCTAATTAATCCATAGGTAGGAACAAATCAAACTGGAATTGGAACTCAGCTTTCCAATTTCAAACCAATCTATTACGCCACCTATACATATAAGTTTACAGTCCCTGGTATTCCCAAGTGGTTACCCATCTAGGTACTGGCTAGGCTTGGCATTGTTTAACTTCAGTAATTATACAAGAATCAGTTTTTCAACATAAGACCATAAACCCCAGAACAACTTTCATGACTATTTTTTAAATCAATTTCACCCCAAGCAAGTCAATAAAGCCACTAAAACACAAGGGGTAACTGAGTGTGGAAGAATTATAAAACAGAAATTTTACTAAGGTACAAAAATGAAAGAAGTGTAAGAATTGCCTTCCGTTTACTTGCTTCCCTGACAGCTACAATCTCCAAGAATTTAAATGTAAAGTCAATAGGCCTCTCGTATCTCACTAATCTGCATCCTCTCTCTCATGCTCCTTTCTCTGTCCACTCTACTCTCATCAGTATTCTCATCCTTCTCTTATCTACTTCCTCACACTCCCTATAGCCTGTCACTCTTTCTCATGACTTTCCTCCTGTGTAACTTCCTGCACAACAGTGACAGTACAATGCCTTGCTTGTGGCGATATGATTAGTAAAAAAAAAAAAAAAAAAAAAAAAAAATATATATACAACTAGAAAGTGATTTCCATTGCATTTAAATTTTTTAAGATTAAAATTGTCTGGAAAACATGGATCTGGAAGAGAGTTCCACAAGTAAAAAGTACAAAAAAATGAAACAGCCTCAGGCTTATGGTTATATCTAGCCATCTCAACTGAATATGAGTGAGATCTTGTTGCCAGTCTAGTACAGCACTTAAATTTCATAAAGTCTAGGCAGTCTGGCATCAAAACAGTTGCCATGAAATTATTTATAGCAAAAACATGGAAAGACAAAATTACAGTGATGGGAAAGTAACTAAAGCTGATATGCCAGGCCAGGACCAATAATATTGACAATTATTCTTTAGATTTTATCAAGGATCTCTAGATACATAGCAGCAATATTCTAATCAAAACCAAATGCTAGAAAGATTCAGGAGAGAAAACTTGTCTTGCACATTACAGTGAATCAACTTACTTAGCAGCTGACTTAGCAATGGATTCCATATAGTCTTTCTGCTTCATGCCTGCTGAGAACATTAGCCTGAGAAGGCTCGATGATTCCTTCTCCTAGAGGATAGTATCAACCATGCTGATTGAAGGCAGAAATAGCATTCTCAGATGATTAATAGAAAGTAGTCTAGTTTTGGAGGTATTAAAATCAACACCCCATCCTATGACTCAGTTAAAAATAGATTGAAGTTTGTTTTTGACCAATCAGATTTAGTATCAAGACAGGAGTAAATGGCTGTCTCATCAGCATAGATTTTTTTTTTTAATCATATCACCCTGAGCAAGGCAGTAACGCCACTGATGTGCAGGGGGGCTACGTAAGAGTGAAAAGATTGGAAAAGAGAAGGCCGGAAACTACATCCTAAACAGGGAACAAGGGATGAGCCTCTTCACCTGTTCAATAGATGTGGGTGGAGTGTGAACCGGGCGATAGTTTAGTCTATCTACTCCAATTGAAAAAATAAAAAAAAGAAAAGAGTGAAAAGATTGGAAAAGAGAAGGCCAGAAACCACATCCTAAACAGGGAACAAGGGATGAGCCTCTTCACCTGTTCAATACAAAGTTGAAAGCTAATACTATTGAGAAGGTCATTCATGAAAATTAAAAACAAATTAAGATAAAAGATAGAACCCTAGGGGTCATCTGCATTAATGCAAAAGGATCTACAAGAGTGGCCATTCAAGATAACAGTCATTTTATAACTTGATAAGGAAAACAAAATCATTTCAAAAATTTGGTCAGATGTTTCTTAAAAACTGGAACTATAGATGAGGAATTCAAGCATGCAGAAAAGCAAGGGGCAGTGAAGCATTTATTATACAATTTAAAGATAACAGGAGGCAGTTCAGGACCACACTTAAGAAGTATTACAGGGACGCCATCAGGTCCACTTGTTTTAAAGGGATCCATATAAGAGGTTATATCAGTTCTAATTAGAAAGTTAGGCAAAGATACTTCAGATGAGTTGAGTGTAGATTTGAAAGAGAATTATGAATTATAATTTTGATTAAATTAGAATAACCATTGTTTTTGACCAACCTTTATATATATGTGTGTGTGTATGTGTGTGTATGATGAAGTGACAACAAAATATTTTAGGTATTTTTGGGAAAAATGTTAATTGCATTAACATCTAGCTTATACCATTTCTTTTGAAGCGGTCCCTTTGGGCATATATTTTGTGACCTCAAAGTGGAACTTCAAAATGCAAAAGCACAAATTACATTTAGTTTGTGCACACTATTCAAATTTCAAGAATATGAGGATATTACTATAATGTGTGTATAATGTGTAAGTATATAACATTCCATTAAAATACAACTGTAAAGTTGATCACATATTTTATATTTTTTAATATAATACTCTTATAATTTTATTAATTCTTTTATTTTATGAAACTCGTTACTTCATAAATGAATTTAAAACTATACAAAATACTTTTCCATATTGTCAAAATATATTTCTTTTTTGGCATTACAAATTTCTAACTTTCACAAAAGCAATGTGGAAATTCCATACATCATACTGGGCATATAAAAACTCAACATTAATTTATTCTCTATTATGATATCATTATTTTTACATCTTTGTTTATTATCGAGTCTCATTCTGTCTTTTCACTATCATTTAATAAAAATACCAAGACAAATGCAACAAAAGTGAGTGTTAGATAAATTAGCATGCCTACAGCAAAGATGAACATTGCTTGCTTATGACAAAATGATTACAACAGAAATGAGTGTTAATTGCTATGTTCAGAAAATAAGCCACTTGACTTTAATGTCAGTTGTTAAAGTAGCCCAGAGAAGGAAGTTAAAGGTAGTCTATAATTTCTGTGTGCATATGTCAATATGTGTAGAGAGGGTGTGAATATAAAGGTAAATGCCAGTCTGTGCATGTGTGTATATTTGTGGATTTTATGTTTAAAAATAGGTACAGAAATTGACATCATATATCACTACTATAAAATTGTTCCCCACTTATCTAGGTTCCATGTATGTCTCTGATTAACTTATACTTAAAAGAAATAGAAAATGCAATGATAATGTAATGATGTGATCTCATCAAATCATCATTTACAAAGCTATGAATGAAAAGAAAACCGCCATTATAGCATAATTTGTTAAAAGTGGAGTTTGATGAATTAATCACTGAATTTTACAATTTCTGATATGAAATTTGTTTGAAAGTGTCAGTACTCAGTCTATGTATCTTGCACTGTAATTGAAAAAAAATCAAGTTATATATATTTATACAAGCAATATAAACAGAACAAGACTATTATTACTTGTGTAATGTTTAGAAAAAACATTATCTAAGTGTTACTTAGATTATTCAATTCATTTAGCTTTTGTTAATACTTTTTAACCAATCTATATTCCAACCTTCTTCAGTTGTACAATCTAAAGGAAATTTTGTTCTATGTCTGTTTGCAGCAGTTTACAAACTTACTTTTTTTTCTTACAAGAATTTCACTCAAATTACATTTTCCAGAGATACAAACTTATGAGTGGGCAAGAGATGAGTGCTCTAGACAGATTACCAACCCAGGCTACTGATTTTATACCTGCCCATTAGTTGTGAACTCATGACTACATTCAAGTACCACCATCATTAATTTCTGATCAGTTTTTGTATTGCCTGATTTCCCTCACAAGACTTTTTGTCAACAACAAAAACAAGCAGGGAGGTTTTTGGTTGTAAGAATTGTAAATCTGGACAGTCACTTAGCTGCAATGAAGCAACATCAACACTCTCTCAGGAAAGGAAAATACATTTCTAACAATGACTGCCTTATCAAAGACCACACTACTTCAAACCCACCAACTGCATTTCAAGTTGCCAATTTGCAAAACTTCACAACCAATCAAACCAATTGCAAGCTTCAATTTCACATCACAATCATGGATGCGTGATTACATCAACAACTTCTGAACAGTTTTGTCCATCCAATTTCACAAAACTTGGAGGTCAACCCATTGTATGGTTTCCATGTACACTGCAATGATGTTGTATTCTGTGATTATCTCTTGTTGGGGTGCTCTCCACCTGTGTTCTACTATAATAGACTATTCCAATCACTACATAAAGTAGTAGTGGGAAGACCTCGGGGTTCAGTAACAAGTAACCAGTCTCGAGAACGAGTCAGCCGATTAACAAGTCAGTCGAGTATTTCCGGTAGTGAACCAGAAGTGGACTATTATCAGACTCTACGTCTTACAACGATACATGCTACTAAACCCTTGTTCCTGTATGCTACTAACAAGCCTCTTTTGTAAATACTATTTCTCCTGGTAATATATACATTTACTATATTTCCATTGTTGGTATTTATTTACTCGATAATTCTGTTACGCACAACATAACATCTCTGGAAGCTGATTTTATCAAGAAGTCACCTCTTTGACTCACTGACCACATGTGATGAGATTTGAACCTGGGTCTCATGTTTAGAATGCTAATGCTATAATCATTTAGCCACATGCACACTACAATCTATATGGGAAAAGATTTGTCTTCACTAGAAATGGTGGTAAATATAGCAATAACTAAATATATAAAACAAGGCAATGCGGATTTCAATGCTTTGTGGATTTTGTTTACCTCCAGCAAGGAATTGGAGTGCATTATTGCGTATAAAAATATGAAATCATCTGTATCTTTGTTTATCCATTTTTTTAAATTGAAGTTAACCCAAGCAAAGCAGTAAAGCCACTTAAATATTGATATTGCATTTTATATGCATAACAAAACCTGAAATCTCCTAAACAAGTTATTTTTAATAAAAATAGATATTATAAATTTAAACATGATATATTACTCATATAAATATATCCTGAAAATTTTATCAATAAGATTGGTTAATATTAATTTTATTGTGAAAACATTGACCTGCATAACAAAATTTGATATGGTATAAAGTAAATGGATGTGCATTGTGGTGCAGTTGATATCAGTTCAGAACAAGAAATTGGTGAGCCGAGTTTGAATTCCAGTTGAATTGCATTCACTTACGTGCAAAAACTCTTGGGAAGGGTATTAATGTCTTTTCTCTCTCTAGCTATGGGTTAAATCACAGGAAAATTTGGGTTCTATAGCCTTGGTTGGCAACCAGTCTACTGCAGAAAGTAATGGCAAACTACTATGGAAGAATATTCTACCTAGTCAGTCATGTCTCTTTGGGACAAGATTGCCCAAGCATGTATCACATATGACACTTAACTGACTGATATCCTTGCTATGTGAGGTAATAATACATTGAGATTGTAATGACAATTTAATAGCACAGCACCAGTAGATAACTGCAGTAATGCATCATTATTTTGTCAAGTGATCTGTAAACAACCAAAGTGGAAATAATATGCCTTTTATTATAGTTTCTGGTCAAGAGTAGTAATAACTGAACTTTGGTGACATCAGATAATACCCACTATCTCTCCCACGCAATTCAAAGTAGTTGTGCTCATAGTAATATAAACAGAGATTAGAGGTAGAAAAATTCTTTCAAGAAACATGTTGACATAATCATACACAAAACTCTTGAGAAGAGAAATATTTAAAACTAAAAATTTAAATGCAATATCAATCGCTATCTACTATCCTACTGATTATTCTTTTCTCTTCCTGCTCATTAACGCTTCTGTTTCTAATTCTTCCACACCCAGTAACACTTGTGTCTTAGTGGCTTTACAGCCTTGCTTGGGGTGAAACAGATTTTAAAAAAATAAAAAGCATCTCTACCTTAATTTCTGTTATCCATAAAAACCAATTTAAAAAAAAAAAAGCAACTTAATCCTGTAAATCTTAAATAAACAATCCTCTATTAGTCCCTATAGAATGGCACTCAGTCAGTTAAGTGCCATACGTGATACACGCTTCGGTGATCATGTCTCGAAAGAGACATGACTGACTGGGCAGAAGATTATCCCACAGTAGGTTGCCATTGCTTTCTGCAGTAGACTGGTTGCTGACCAAGGCTATAGAACTCAATCTGTCCTATTATTTAACCCATAACTGCAAGGAATAGATGGATTAATACCTTTCCCAAGGGTATTTGCACATAAGGGAATGCAATGAATTTGGCTGGAATTCGAACTTAGCTCCCCGATTTCTCGTTCCGAGCTGATATCCAATGCACCACAACACACTACAAAATTGATAAAAAAACAAAGTGCTGCACAAAAGAACAAAAAAACACATCACTTGAACACTTCCAACAGTAGCAACAACAAAAAACAGTACATGTAACCAGAAGGGAAAATAATGATAAAAATGCTACTTTTTGGCACTATCAGAAAAAAAAAGGTTTTTTAAGAAAACTTCCATCAGTATTAGAAAGAGCTTCTTTTTTTTTTAATCATATCACCCCGAGCAAGGCGGTAATGCCACTGATGTGCAGGGGGCTATGTAATAGTGAAAAGATAGGGAAAAGAGAAAGCTGGAAACCACATCCTAAACAGGGAACAAGGGATGAACCTCTTAACCTGTTCAATAGACGTGGTTGAGTGTGAACCAGACGGTAGATAGATCTATCTATAAGGGTTAACAGACTTGAATAGTCTAATTTCTATAAAAACTGTTTAAAAAAAAATTATCATTTTCAAACAACAGTCAGACAAACTGTTGGGTCAATGAATGCCAGATGTTTTCTGTATGGAAACAGTTTATTTCAACATTACTATAATCACTTGATCTATGTTTGTGATTCAATGAACTTCATTCTTTCCATTTGTAAAGCATCAATTTTGCTATTGCAGTTGATCTTGTGCAAGTAAACTTGAAAAGATATTGCTTAAAAACACTGAAACTAAACCAATTTAATTAGTCATGAGATGTATTCTGTTGGGGATTCAAGTGGATACTGTGGTGAAAAGAAGTATATTTAATTATTTATTTAGCAGAAATTGACTTTGCTCAATTAGATTTTTAAAAATGCCAGTTTATATCATTAACAATATATAAAAATGAAAATCAATTGGGAATGTGTAATTGGCCTAATGTTTAAAATTTACAATACTGATAGAAGGAACCAAAAAATGTTCCAATCCTCAAGCCTATAGATATTATATCTTACAAATATCTTAAAGTGTGAGATGTAAAAATATTATACAATTAATGAAAGCAAATATTTCTGAAACAATTCTCTGTAAACAATAGAGAAAAAAAGGTAAATATCCTTCAACAGGTAAGATAAAAATAGATTGAATGTGACAGCAATAAATAGCACAAGATTATGACAATGACCAAGGCTGGTTATAACAATGATGGGCTAAAAAAATAAGTTAAGATTGATAAAGTACACTGAATCAAAAGTGAAAGTAGATTAAGATAAAGATGGAATAAGTATGATGATGACAAAGGTGTATAACAAAAGAGTGTTAGAAAATGATTATTTCAAAGACAGGTCATGACCAATTACAACACACACATGGGTAATGACAAAGTCAAGATAAAGCATATTGAGACAAAAGTCCAAAGGTCTATGACAACGACAACTTAAAAGTTGTGTGTGGCAAAGCCAAGTTAAGATTATAATAGATTAGCAGTACAGCCCAGTGTTGCTCAGGTGTAATGAAAGCTTTAAAACTAATCTATGGTCCTGGAGCTCAGACTCTTTGGATGTTGGCACAAAAGACTAAAAAGAAACAGCTGTTTCCAGTTAAAGCAAAACCGTAGACTGAAAGAAAAATGAATGGATGTAAGTCAAATTTTGATTTCCTGGTATCGATATCAAATAAGTTTTTTTTCGTCATAAACTGAGTTTTGAAGGCTAAATAAGTCCTCTGAGTAAATGGTATCATGGCTGAGACTAAGGACTACAATTATACCTACTTAAAGCCAAACCTGAAGCAAAAACTAAAATAAAAGGGCTGAAAAAAATACAGACATACAGGCAGATAAACAGACACACGCACAAACATCTTGCCTTTTATATATATATATATATATATATATATATATATATATATTATCGACTTTCTGCACTATTGTAAGAACTGCAACCTTGAAACTTCTGAATATCGTTTCTTATGTCTTTGTCTACGAGTGTATCAAATTTGATAAAAATTGGACCACTCCTTCTATAATCCAATTTTTTCGATTATCGATTTTCGATATTTATCAGGGGTACTTCGACACAAAACCTAGGTAAGAAAACCCACAGGTGCTTATAGTACAACTATGTAAATTTTAAAGAAAATCAGTTTAGCTGTTTCGGAGTAACACACACGGACACACACGCACACATACAGACGCACACAGACAAAGTTCCATTTATAAATAAGTTTAGATATAGGATAAAAGTAACTAGAGTTTTAAGAGCTAATCATTTATTTTAATATAAGCAGGAAGACTCATTTTAATAAATGGCAATTTTTTAATAAACTTTAAAATTAATAATTTTTTGGAAATTAATAAATTTTATAAATACAAAAAAAACTTTTTTTTGAAATTTAAAATTACTAATTTTTTAAAATAATTTAATATTATAAAATTAATAATATTTAATAATTTTTTTTTCATTTAATGAAATGAGAAAATTAATATAAGCAAGAAGACTCATTTTTGAGACTACAGTTTCTTTCTCACTGAGACAACATTGCAAACCTATCACTGCTCTGTTGCTATTTCCATGGAAAATATTTTTTGTAATCATTTCATCCCAAGCAAGGAAATAAAGCCACTAAGAAGCAAGCTGTTACTGAAAGTGAGAGAAAATAAAAACACATTGTAAAGAGAGAAGATATTAAAAGGACAAAATTCAAGGAGACAGATGATGATGATGCATTTAAATTTTTGAAGGTCATAGTTAACCGGATATCATGAAACCAGAAGAGAGTTCCACAAGCAAGAAATGCAAAGGAAGAAACTGTTCAAATGAGCTTCATTCTTTATTTCTGATAGATCAGACCTTTACAGTTAGGTCACACTACACTACTCCCATGGAACTGAATCGTACTTATTCATATTCCTCATGTAAAGAGGAAGTTTAACAGAGACAGTTTTTTTTTTCCTCAAGGATTGCTACTTTGTCAAAGACTACTGTGTGGATTCATCTCTGAACACTACAAATTTTATTTCCATTATTTAGTCAGGCTAATGCCATCCTTATTCTTTTTGCCACATTTCAGCTTTCAGCCTTCTTCATATTTTTATTGATTCAAGTAACATTCAGGAAATTTTAACAAATACCTGAAGAAGGCTTGAGGATACAAAAGTCAAAACTGTAATAAGAAAGATGAAGACATTAATTTCTGTCTGAATTTCTCTAAGAAGGAACTTATATTATTTAAATAAGATTTTCATTAGTCCAAATTATCACAATATTTCAGCTGTTGTGTCCTCTGGCCTTCCTCAGGTATATATCAATCTGGGTAACCTACAGGGAATTTTATACTGAAACCTTAATCTATAGAGGTAGACTATGCTCGTTCCACTGGTCATGTCTAGGGATATTTTCTAGTTTCATATTTAGTTCTGTTCAGTTATTGCTCACATGTTTCCACTGAGTGCAAGTACACACTACATAACCCAGGGATTGAAATCACTTATCAAATTCACAAAACAATGCTTTAATCCACTGTGCTATTGTCTCATAAGACAATTTGTTGTAGTGAACTTGGAGCATTAAACCTAAGCTGCCTTTCCCATATTTTTATCACTGCTGCTGCTAATGAAGACTTGCTATCATTTGTCTTGCATTCTTAGCAGCTCTCACATTATATTTCTATGCTAGGCCTCATAATTGATACTTTCAAATGTCTAACTCTCCAGTGTTTTTCCTTGTCCAGTATTTCTACTTCATTTCACAGAGGCTGATGACTACCTCTTTCCTTCCATTCATGACCAGCCACACCCTAATTCATTGTTTCACTTCTCACTACAGTCAGCTAAGTGCCATACGTGATACACGATTTGGGTGAACATGTCTCGAAAGAAACATGACTGACTGGGCAGAAGATTATTATCCCACAGTAGGTTGCCATTACTTTCTGCGGTAGACTGGTTGCCAGCCAAGTCCATAGAACCCAATCTGTCCTATTATTTAACCCATAACTGGAGGGAAGAGACAGATTAATACCTTTCCCAAGGATATTTGCGCGTAAGTGGATGCAACGAATTCAAGTGGAATTTGAACTCAGCTCCCCAATTTTTCATTCCGAATTGATATCCACTGCACCATACAACTTTTCTATATTCCCCCAGCTTTACTTTTAGGGATCAGCTTGTTTCACCTTTAACGCCAAAGAATTGAGTACACACAATTATTCATCATGTCCTCTCCTATGTTAGGTTTTATTTAGCAGATATTTCTTCGAAGAGTAGAATATTGTTCTGATGTTGTATTGACTACAGCATCTTCTGAATCTTTTCTGATAAGTACTTGAGATTAGGGATGTGTGTTGTGGTGCAGTGGATATCGGCTCGAAACAAGAAATCGGGGAGCCGAGTTCGAATTCCAGTTGAATTCCATGCATTCACTTACATGCAAATACCCTTGGGAAAGGTATTAATCCGTCTCTTCCCTCAAGTTATGGGTTAAATAATAGGACAGATTGGGTTCTATAGCCTTGGTCAGCAACCAGTCTACTGCAGAAAGCAATGGCAACCTACTGTGGGATAATCTTCTGCCCAGTCAGTCATGTCTCTTTCGAGACATGATCACCCAAGAGTGTATCACGTAGGGCACTTAACTGACTGACTTGACATAAGGTAGACAGATTGTAGCAATTTTCTGGTCATCCTCCTTGTCCCTTCTGTTCCCACCTGTAGATGCTGATGTTATTCTAAAGAGTACATTTAATGCTGATCATTTCTTGTTGGTTTGTGTCTGGGTTGCTACTTATGATTTTGCCAGTATTGTAAGCATCCAAACAGCACCACTAAAGCCAACAGTATGACTGAAATGATACCTTCATACTGTGTCTACACCAGGAAGCTGTATGAATTTTATTTGACCACATGAACTCAATAAGACCTTTGATCCAATTTACACTGGAAGAAGAAAATATTAATCAGCTTGCCTTTCTTTTTTTTTTTTTCTTTTTTTTTTTTTAAAGCTTTTCACCCCGAGCAAGGCATGTCACTGCCACTACTGCGCAGGGGGCTACATAGAGTGGAGAAAGGATGATTAAATATAGGAAATGTCAGAGGGTGGGTGATAGGCGGGTAGGGATACCAAGAATGGTTAAATATAGGAAATGTCAGAGGGTGGGTGATAGGCGGGTAAGAATGAAGGTTGGGTAGATGAGAGTGTTCTGAGAATAATTGGGAGTTAGTGTGATAGGAGGTGTCTATTGACCCTACATTTAAACACCTGGAGATTGTATCTGTCGGGAAAGCAGACTTGTGGAAGGGAGTTCCACAGGCAGGAAGTGCGAGAAAAGAAGCTGTTGGATTAGAATTTATGGTTACATCTGTTTAACTGTAAAAGGGTGGTTGCTAATTGCTAATCTAGTATCTCGTGTAAATTCATGCTTAGGCGGCACCAGTGCTCTAAGTTCATCAGAGCAGAAGCCATGAAAGTACTTGTGGAAGAGGCACAGGGAAGCCACATCATGCCAGTGAGAGAGTAGTTGCAGCCGGTCTGCCAAGTCAGTATCAACCATGTTACAGATCCTCCTTTGTATTTTGTCAAGAAGCCCAAGGAGAGCAGCAGGGGCACCCGACCAGATATGGCAGCAATATTCAATACACGGGCGGATGGTAGATTTGTATATGTGCAGAATAGATTCAGGTGGGAAAAACTTCCAGGTCCTGCACAGAGAGCCAACTTTCATAACGGCAAATTTGGCAATGGATTCAATATAGTCATTCCATTTGAGGTCCACCGAAAGTGTAAGGCCAAGGAGGCGTAGTATTTTACTCTCTGGGAGGCAAGCCTGTCCCATGCTAATGGGAGGTAGATGCGATTGTCTATGGTGGTTAGTTGATAACAGCTTTGTTTTAGAAGCATTGAAATTTACTAGCCATTTCCTACCCCAGGCCACTACGGATTGGAGGTCCTTTTCAAGCTCGGCAACAAGGTTCGCTTTGTCGCCCACACCTGGTTTTTGATCGATGCGAGAGTAGATTGTTGTGTCATCGGTGTACATGCCTACTTGGGATCTAATGGCATCGGGGAGATCATTAATGTACAACAGAAAGAGCGTGGAACCTAGGATAGAACCTTGAGGGACGCCCGCGTTCGTATGGTAGTTTTGGAAGGCATGCCCATTTAATACTACCTTTAATGTGCGGTTAGAGAGGAATGATTGGATGAGGTCAAACAGATGTCCAGTTATCCCGTAGCTCCGCAATTTGCACAAGAGGCCAGCATGCCAGACCCTGTCGAACGCTTTGGAGATATCCAAAGCAACGGTTCGGGCTTTGCTATTTTTGTCAAGTGCCCGGTATATGTACTCGGTAATAGTCATTAGCATATCAGCAATAGACCTGGTGAAGCGAAACCCGTACTGTTTGTCAGAGAGAAGCCTGTGGGCCGTGAGATGCTGAATCACCTCGGTGTTGATAATGGCTTCGAAAACTTTGCCAAAGATCAGAAGGAGACTAATAGGACGGTAATTGGCGGGGTCCTCCTGGATATATTAATAACTCACAATAATGTAAATAATTATCTATCATTTTATTTAATAGTGAACTTTCATGGTGGTATCGTGAAGTAATGGACAGCGGCTAAGATTGAGGAAGCAGAGAATTGAGTTTGAATTCTAGTTGAGCTTGTTACATTCACTTACACATGGTCAATACTGCTGAGAAAGGTATGAATCCATCTCTTCTCCAGCCCACTGCCAGCTATGGGTACCTAGCAGGACAGACAGAATTAAAACCCTCCAACTATAGTTTAAATAGCCTCACCAAACAAAAATTGGTCAAGCATGGTGGTTACAGCTATATTCCTGAAGACATGGTTAATCAAGAAGGAGGTTCCTTTAACAGGAGCAAGGAGGACCTGGATTTAAACCTAGGTGTGCTTTTGGCAGCCATGGGAAGAGTAGGTAAATATTAACTTTCTGCTTAATAAATAACTAATAATAATTTGAGAAAATGATTTCCCTATTTTTGCTTAATACGTAAAAGAGGTGTAAAAAGTTTCTGTAAATACACAAATGTCATAAATCATATAAAGCTTTAGTTTAGATGTTGTTAAGTCAGTTTCTTGTACCACACAAGGAAATATCTAACTCCTCCTACCATACCCTATCTTTACAAGAATAAGATCAGACTAAAACTGGATTATTGCTGTCATATCTAACCTGGAGTTGTCCTTGTGTATGATGAGTTATTGTCCACTCTACAACCCCTTTCCCACAAGTGAAAAAATAACCTGTTAGTTCCACCAGTTCAGATGCTTAAAGCTAAAGCTTGTGCGACATAAACTCAGGTGCATCCTCTTCAAATTTCTTTCATATTCCTTTGGTAAAAAGAAAGTTCCATTCAGACAGCTTCTGGGCACCTCAAGGTGGTGTAATGGTTAGCAAGCTTGTCTTGCTGGAATCATTACAGCTTAGTAGTGAGTTCAATCCTCACTGGATGTCCTATAATTTTGACCTTGAATGCTTAGAAAAAAAAAAAAATCACCATTCAGACAGCTTCTTCCCAAAAGCAGCTACTTTTTGAAATGGTATGCTTCTCTGATTGCTACAAGTCTACCCACTTCAAGTTTAGCATCAAGCATTATCATTCCTTCATATCCTCATAATCTGAGCTTCTTACCGTCTTCTCTTACATAAAACGACCTCATTCAATAACCCTCAACCTTGAAGGTTTCTTTAGCTTTGTATTGAGTGATCAATAGTAAGGAAAAAAAATCTACAGGAGGTAAAAAAAAAGAACAAGCAAAAACATTTTTACAGTATTTACATTATTCAGACTATTGTCTTCATCTTTGTTACCATTTATGCAACGTTTCAGCCATTGTACGCTCCGGCCTTCTTCAAGTGCTTCAAGTGCTAGGAATTTCAAACCGAATTCTTTATTACAATCACTGGGGTATATCATCCTCATTCCTTGCTTAAAGCCGCGATTGGAAGTCATGTCATAAGTTATTTCCCTCTAACCCTGCAAGTTAGACCATGTGTTTATATCCACTGAGCCATGTAAATATAGACATTGGTTAAGTCCTGACTTGACTCTTAGAGTTATGAGTTCAATACCAGGCTACAGCAGTGGTGAACAAGTAACTTGCAGGGTTAGAGGGAGATAACTCATGACATGACTTCCAGTTGAGGTCACTGTAATTATTGAGTGTTACTGTAATTAAACATTGAAAAGAAGCACACAAATCATTACAGAGTGCAGACATTTTCTATCAGAGAAAAAGTAGAAAGCAGAAGAAAAACACCAAAGAACTTCATAAAAGTAGAAACTGACATTTTGATGATGGCTTAAAACTAATAGACATATTTTAAAATAGGTAAAAATTTAATGATTCTAATCAAAAACAAAAGTATTAAAAACACAAAAAAATAACAAAAAATATTTCAATTACTGTTAAGAGGTAATATTGAAAAAAATTTGGATAAAACAAAACAAAAAACAACCTTTTTATTTTTAATACGTTTGTATAGTAAGTTTTTTTCCTCTCAACCTTTGTCTTTTGGTGTATATTACCTTGTTACAGTAATTTAAACTTTTTGTTATACTTCCTTTTGTTTTAATATGTACATTTTTATTGCAATCATAAATTATGAAAACATGTGGTAATGGCAACATGCAACAATTAAAAAGAAAAAACCCAACTAATCAATTTTAAAGCAGTCACCACAGTAAGATGATCCTAAAAACTATGAATATAAACAAAAGTATATTTCTTGGTCATATTACAAACATAGCTATGGTTGACTAATATTTCAGTTTTTCATTGCAACTACTCAGACCATAAAGATAAAAGAAACGCCCACCATAAATAAATGATTGACAATGCTTTGTTTGATAAAGAATTCAATATAAATATTACTACTAATACTATTTGTGTATTTAAACCTAACAAGACTATGTTGACGCCAAGTAATTGGCAAAAATTAAGGAATAATTAGACAGGGTGTCTCAAAAAAATGGATACACTAGCCCTGCTATCATGCCAAAAATCAGAGAATTTTTCAAAGATGAAGAATTTTATTTTCAGCAAGATGGAGCACCACTAGACTACCATCATGACCTAAATTAAATCTTGTCAAATGAATGGATCAGAAGATAAGATTCTGTAGAATATTCTCCTCATTCACCAGAACTCACTCATTTCAGCTTGTTCTTGTGAGGATACTTAACAGATGAAGTCTACACTACAAAGTCAGCAAAAATCACTGAAATGGAAGTTTCTATAAAGCAAGAATACAGCCAAATACCTGTTGAAACGTTGTTTGCTGCTTGTGATTCCATTGTATCACATCATCATCAATGTTTAGATCATAACGAACATCAATTTGGAAACATAAAATGACGAAATCTTAAAAACATTTAAATTAAAACTAGTTGGTTCTGCTTGCTTGAATTATTTCTTGAGAAAACTCCAAAATGTGTATACATTTTTTGAGGAACCCTGTACAAATTTATTTATTGTATTTCAAATGGTTAAAAGCAGCTATCTGGCAAGATATACTTCTTTATGTTGCACCAAAAATTTGTTTTATATTTCCTATTTGTACTGTTGTTTAATGGTTGAAGTAGTTGCAATGGAAAGTAATTTTAAAGATGCAAGAAAAACAAATCAAAAATTGAAAATTGTTAAAAATATTTCATTCAATAATGAGTTTTAAATATTTCTAATGTTTACTAATGGACATAGAATGAAAGTCTAGGTCATGGAATGAAAAATCAACTGAATTTAAGATTAAAGAAACACTAATCAAAAATTAATGACATTTAATCATTGATGTTTTTTTTTTTGCAGAATATTTAAAACCAAAAAATATTTTAGAGCGTAAAAATTTTGTAAAGATAATTATTTATTGCATACAAGTAAATATAACAAACCTGACAGGAATTGGAACTTGACTCACCGTTTTTTAATTCAAAGTCATAATCCATTACACCACCTGCACATCCAAACTTACAATGCCTGGTATTCCCAAGTAATCACCCATCTAGGTATTGACAAATTTTGATATTGCTTAGCTTTGGTGATCATACAAGGGCCAATGTTTCAACATATAGCTGTGTTGTATACATACAGTAATGGTATGTTTTTATCCTCTTAAATATGTGAACACTATTGAAGTAAAGGGAAGAGTAGAGTGATTATACTGACTAGCAGTGTATCAACTTCACACAGTGTGTGAGTCTTGTATTTGTTGATATACTATTATTCCCAATCTCTGTTTTGGTGGTTATTCACACAGTAATCTTTTAGAATTACAATAGGCTGTAAGGCCTGACATTTAATAAAAATTCAGGATAATATTTCAATTATGTATTAAATCTTTTTTTCAGTCATGAATTATTATTTCATTTATTAAATTGAATGATATATTATACAAATTATGGTAACACAGGATTTATTACAAAAATATGTTAAAACTTTCTAATGTTTCGGACAAGCTCATGTACGGTTCGTCTCTAAATCGAAAGTGGCTCTGACTGTCGCCAATCAGAAGCATTTGCAAGGTTTAGTACTGGGCCTAAATGTAATTTTCCAGTGTCTGAAAGCGCTTCTCAAGGGTGGGCCAGAAACTGATCATCTCTGGTCAGGTCGGCGCGGTGAGGTGGGTATGATGTTGAAAGACCCGAAAGCCCCTAGTGATCCTCGCGATGACATCACTGACGATACCCTCTAGCACCCCCATTATGGAGCGTATGTTTGAAATAGTAGTACAGAAAATTAGAACCACAAAGGAAATTATAATCACAACTGCTTTTCAACTCCATACACATCGATTTCAGCTTTTATTATTGCGCTGCTGATTTTACTATTACTCCATTCACTTTCTTTATTTTCAATATTTTCAGCACAAACTAAATATTTCTAGTTGTAAAGTGAAAATGTGATGATCAAGCAGCAAATGTTGAAATGCTTATCTTAAAATTTGTACATAATGCCTTGAAAATCAGAATGAACAGAGAGCATTGAGAAAAGTATTATTAAGAAAATATTTATACTTTTACCTTACATTTTTATAGCACTGCAGCCTGACTGTGCCAGCCTATTGGGGAAAAATCAGGAAATTGCCATTTACTAGAAATAAATGGCTATAAGAACACTAATAGAAATTTTATATGGATACCATCATTTTGTTTCAATCTGCAGAAAACTAAGCTAAATGACACTTCAAACATAAAGTGCAACACAATATAAATAGGCTGTACTGCATGCCACTATATTTTAATTTATTTGAACATTTTTTTTACCAGATACTCATATATGAGTAGATACTTTGCTTTTAATTTAACAGTATATATATATATATATATATATATATATATATATATATATATTAGTCATCCACATACAAGCCTGTTTCGCTGTATCACAGGTCATCAGTGTGGCTAGACACATCCACTTGCTTCTGGCCGGGATCGAAACTCGACCGATTTGGTGTCCCTCAGAGTCGCTACTCCCTAAGCCATCGATGCATGGAATCAGAGAAGGGAAATTTTAACATGTTGTATATAAGCAGTGTATACACACACCAGTCACCAAAAGAACTCAATTCATTTCTGAAGAGTCACGCATATAGCAGAAGTGGAAACTGTTTTTAAAATTTTCTTCTCCAGAGAGCTCAATTGTATAATTATGTATTTATGAATTAATTGTACATTGCGAGATGGAAATTTCTATGTTTTGAGATAGATTTTCATCATCAGGCAATGTTGCCATTGGTTGTGCAGATGATTTACATTTAAATGACAAAAACCTTTGGTTTGCTGTGTATGTATGTGGGAAGATATAATTGCCCTGAAGATCCAATTTGGTGAAACCTTGGTAAGTTCGTTGGCTCTCTAGGTTAGCTACTTTCTTATTTATTTGCTCTACCAGTGTATTGAGCGCTTTACATGTTAGGTTACTCGTCTCTGGGTTTTTTTTTTCTTTCGGTTAGTACTTCAACTAATGTTCAAGTGCTAAGTTCATTGTTTTTTTTTTTGTTTCCATTTTTTTCCCCTCTGCATTTATACTCAGTAGGTTTTTCGAGACGTGTTCAAAGACAAATTTACAGTATATATATATATATATATATATATATATATATATATTTGGCGGGTATAATGACAATATACACACTAAAAAGTCTGCCTTCTTCTACCAAACGCCCATAGCCCAGAGGTAGAATCGCCGACTAATGCCAATTTGGTCAAGTTTCAATCCTGGGTTAAAAGCAATCGGAGTCTAACCGTACTGATGAGCTGTGATACAGCGAAACAGATCTGTCTGCATATGACTATATATATAGTCACTGTGCAGGATTCAAACCTGTGACCCATAACAACACAGGGAAAGCCATCAATTGATCTGATGCATCTTCGACCACTCAACCATGAATTATTTCACAGTTCAAATGATTGACGGCTTCCCGTGTTGTTAGGGATTGCATATTTTCCTAAGAAAATTTCTCAAAAATATTCAGGCCAGTAGATATATATTAATATACTGCTTAATTAAAAACAGAGAATCAACTCAAATATGAGCAACTATTAAAAATAATGTCCAAACAAGTAAATTATGTCAGTTGTTAATCAATTTCGTAAATCTCAAGAACTTTCCAAAACAATGCCAGTATATGTCTTCAGTGGTTTGATTTTGATTTGTTTAAGTTTTGTCAACCCTTTGTAGGTTATTTAAAACTGAAACATAACTTGACTTGTAGGAGATTAGAGTATCCAGCATTCCCAAGTAGTTCCTCATCTAAGTACTGACCAAGTAGCTGTGTTTTCAGCATAATTTGACCAGAAACCTGCTGGTGTGAAAATAGTCAGTCAGTTAAGTGCCATACGTGATACATGCTTGGGCGATCATGTCTCGAAAGAGATATGACTGACTGGGCAGATGATTATCCCATAGTAGGTTGCCATTACTTTCTGTGGTAGACTGGTTGCCAGCCAAGGCTATAGGACCCAATCTGTCCTGTTATTTAACTCATAACTGGAGGGAAGAGACGGATTAATACCTTTCCCAAGGGTATTTGCACATAAGTGAATGCAATGAATTTAACTGGAATTCAAACTCGGCTTCCTGATTTCTCGTTCCGAGCTGATATCCACTGCACCACAACAGACATCTAGAAACCAACATTTCACAGTGTTATTGAAAATGTATATGTATGCTGACAGCAGGCAAGTTTCCTAAAGATTATAAGTATGTTTATAGCAGCAGAGGTTTAAATATAACACTTCTTCTTCTATGTGCTGGGTCCTTTGAGGATGTAGGCAATCATGGCCCTCCACATCTCCCTGTCCCTTGTTACTCTTAATACCCCTTCTCCTGTTATCCCACTCCAGTCCATCAGGTATGTCATGCATTGCTTTCCCTCATCTTTCTTCCCCACTAACCATCCTGTGAGCATCAGATTCTCCAAGCCTCATTATATGTCTCAAAAGCTTCAACTGTCTTGTCCTAATGTAAATTATCAGTTTTCTTTGTGTCCATCTTCTTCAAAACCTTGTCATTACTCATGAGTTCCATCCATGGATTCATCAGCATCCTTCTGTAGAACCACATTTTGGTTGCTTCATGTCTTTCCTTCATTTTTGATGAGATTGTCCAGCATTCGCTGCCATATTAAAGGACAAGCATCATGTAATCTTTGTATCTAGCAAAATTTCTATGTCTCTCGATACTCTACTGAGCTTCTGCAATGCATTTTTGACCATTTTTCGAATCTTTGTATCACACTTTCTCTCCGCTGTTAGCACACTTCCCAGGCATTTAAATTTCTGCATCTGTTTGATTTTAGTATCACCAACTTGTAGTTGGCATTTTGGGCTCCCCTTTAACTGATTACCATGCATTCAGTTTTCTTTTAGTTTATTTATTTATTTTTTTTTTAATCATTTCACCCCGAGCAAGGCAGAAACGCTACTGATATGCAGGGGGCTACATAAATGTAAAAAGATTAATTAGAAAAGAGTGAGGAGTACAAACTAGTTAGAAAGGAACAATAGAATGCTGAGAAAGCAGGTGCGATGACAGATACATAGGTGGAGAGAAAGGGAAGGTTATACAGGGGTGGGGAGAGAGCTAGAGTCCAGTAGTTAGTAGATGAGTATTGACTTTGCATTTAAATTTCTGGAGGTTGTAGCCATCAGGAAAGCAAGAATACGGGAGCGAGTTCCACAGGCGGGAAGTGCGAGAGAAGAAGCTGCAGGAGTAGAATTGTCGTCTGCATTTGGCTAACCTGACTGTTTATATGTAGTTCTTTTTTTCTGCTTTCTTTAACTACTTCTTGTAAGATATCTTGTAGATTCTTTCTGGGATCTGCTATTAGTACTGTATCATCTGTGTATCTTATATTGTTTAGACTACGGCCACCAATGATGAATACTGGCAGGACTTGTAGAATTTTCAGAATTGTCTCACTGTATATCCATGGTATAAACAAAATTTCCAAGTGCTCTTTTCTACTTGATTGATATTTTATGGCTCATCAACTCTTTGCAGGTCATCTAAAGCCAGAAAATAATTTTTTTAAATTGTAAAATTTTGAGGGAGATAAAAATGATTTACTGACACACATTCTAAGAATTAAACCATAGTTGGGGGGAGAGGAAATGGATTTATACCTTTACCAAGAATATCTGCATGTAAGGGAATATAACAAACCTGACTAGAATTAGAACACAGCTCTCCAATTTCCAATTCCAAGCTATTATCTATTACATCACCTGGCATTCTAAGTCACCCATATTGCTACTGACTAAGTTCAACATTGCTTAACTTAGGTGATCTTATTAAAACTGTTCTTTCAATGTGATATATCTGTAAGCCAATCTTTTCTGAAAGCTGCACACTTACTGAATGTGCATTGTGGTGCAGTGGATATCAACTCAGAAAGACAAATCAGGGTGCCAAGTTCAAATTCCAGTTGAATTCCTTGCATTCACTTATACACAAATACCCTTGGAAAAGGTAATAATCCATCTCTTCCCTCCAGTTATGGGTTAAATAATAGGACAGATTGGGTTCTATAGACTTGGCTGACAACCAGTCTACTGCAGAAAGTAATGGCAGCCTACTGCGGGATAATCTTCTACCCAGTCAGTAATGTCTCTTTTGAGACATGATCGGCCAAAGTGTGTATCACGTATGGCACTTAACTGACTGACACACTTAATATGCAAGAAGTTTTTTGGGGGTTTTTTTCTGGAAACTTGTACACACATAGAAATAATTTCACTTCAAAAATTCATTATAAAAAGAAAAAGAATCTTACTAAACAAATGTATTGAAAATCACAACTATAAAAGATTATCATTGATCAGAAATGAAGGTAAGCATATTAACAGGGATGCTATATGTGTAACAGATAATTTGCATTTTGTACTCATTATACGGGATGTGCATTGTGGTGCAGTGGATACCGACTCAGAACGCAACACTGGGGTGTCAAGTTCGAATTCCAGTTGAATTCCTTGCATTCATTTACGCACAAATACCCTTGGAAAAGGTATTAATCCATCTCTTCCTTTCAGTTATGGATTAAATAACAGGACAGATTGGGTTCTATAGCCTTGGCTGGCAACCAGTCTACCACAGAAAGCAATGGCAACCTACTGCGGGATAATCTTCTGCCCAGTCAGTCATGTCTCTTTTGAGACATGATCACCCAAAGTGTGTATCACGTATGGCACTTAACTGACTGATTCATTATACAAATATGCAGAAAAGACAACTCTTGTCTGGCATCCCAAAGTATAAGCATACACTCAGGTATTTATAGTTTCTTATGTGATATCAAAAATTTCAAGTATGTAAGAGAATTAGGAGAATTTAAATTGAAGCTGAAAAGAAAACAAACAACATAAGGGGGCAGTAATTCAGGTGAAAGAAATTTATTCACGAAAGCTTTCAAACGGACCTTGTCATTTAATGGAAATAATGTACAGGTAATGAATCTTAAATCAAGCTGTCTTCTATTGTTGAAAAGTGACGTTGTGAAAAGAAAATCAAAAGAAATTAAATAAAACCTAGAATTATATTAAGCCATGAGAAGAGTAGGAGTTCAAAACTACAAGAAGTAAAAACAAAAGATTAATAGATGGATAAAAATTTTACCCCCTACCTACCTATCACACTTTCATTATATTCAATACAGTTTAAAAGCTAATACTGCTTTTTCATAAATATATGTATGTATATTTACAGAGTCATGACAAAAGCAAAAAGCCACCTGTATTTTTCAACAAGACCCTTTATTCAGTAATTCAAACAGTTCAAGAACATTTTGATAAGCAAATTAAAATTTAGTCCACTTGTTCTTTAAATGAAAATGTTTAAATTTGTCAGGTATTAACTTGATAAGATCTATCTACTATTCTGAGATATATGACTAAGTTTTATTCTAAACAAAACCAATTTTTTTGTTGAAGGTT